>CM075816.1:13528530-14182263 GCA_037975025.1 Excoecaria agallocha | reverse complement strand
CATCAATCTTTGAAGGATCCACTTTAATACCTTCTGCCGAGATTACATGACCCAGAAAAGACACCTCATTTAACCAAAAGTCACATTTACTAAATTTAGCATATAACTGTTTTTCCCTTAGGACTTGCAGAACAAGCTTCAGATGCTTATCATGTTCTTCCGGCGTCTTAGAGTAGACCAGAATATCATCAATAAAAACTACTACAAACTGGTCAAAATAGGGATGAAAAACCCTATTCATCAAGTCCATAAAGGCGGCTGGAGCATTCGTAAGCCCAAAAGGCATAACCAGAAACTCATAGTGGCCATACCTGGTACGAAAAGCAGTCTTCGGCACATCTACTTCTTTCACTCCCATTTGATAATAACCTGATCTCAGGTCAATCTTCGAGAAAACACCTGCTCCCTTAAGCTGGTCAAACAAGTCTTCAATGCGAGGGAGGGGATACTTGTTCTTAACGATAACTTTATTCAGTTGCCTATAGTCAATGCACAACCTGAGTGTACCATCTTTCTTCTTGACAAACAGGATTGGCGCACCCCAGGGAGAAACACTGGGCCTAATAAACCTCTTATCTAACAATTCTTGCAACTGAATTTTCAATTCTTTTAACTCTGCAGGTGCCATCCTATAGGGAGCAATAGAAATAGGTACAGTACTTGGAGCAACATCAATGGAAAATTCTACCTCCCTGTCAGGTGGTAAACCAGGCAACTCATCAGGAAAAACATCCTGAAACTCCCTGACAGTAGGTACTTCTGACATTTTTGGACTGACTTTCTTTGCTTCCACTGCATAACACATGTAAGCCACACATCCTTTTCTAATCAACCTTTTAGCAGCAGTAGCGGATATCACATTGGACAGAAAATCAGTTCTCACACCTACCACTGTAACTTCTCGATCATCGCTAAGCTTTAAAGTGAATCTCTTCTTTCTACAATCGACAGTAGCTTGATGGGCGGATAACCAATCCATCCCCAGAATCACGTTGAACTCATGGAAAGGCAAAGCGATCAGATTTGCCAGAAAGATGTGTCCCTGGGCACTAATAGGACACTGTCTGAACACTTTATCTACCACTACACTATGCCCCAGAGGATTGCTCACCAAAACATCCTGGTCCAAGCATTCCTATTTCATCCCTCTATCCCATGCTAAGGCAGTGCTAATGTAAGAATGCGTGGAACCCAGATCAATCAAAGCATGCACTGAATCAGATAATAAGAGAAACGTACCAACTATTACATCTGGAGCGTCCTCATCTTCACGTGCTCTGACAGCATAGGTCTGACCCGATACTCTCCTCTGACCCTGTGATGTCTGTCCAACAGGTCTGGAGGCTGAAGTGTAAGGGGCGGCTCCCCTACCACGACCTCTAGGAGCTGAGGATCCTGTACCTGATGCTGGTGAATTAACTGAGGTATTCTGCATGGCAGGACAGTCTCTGATCCGATGATCTCTAGATCCACATCTGAAACAGGCTCCTGTCAGAAATCTGCACTCTCCAGAGTGAAACTTACCACAGTGCTCACAAGCCACTACAGAATCATTATCTCGGTCCCGAGGAGTACTAATAATCGGAGCTCTGCCTCGAGATGCACTACCCTGACCTCGGCCTGCTGCTACAGGTGACTGTCCCTGAAATGCCTGAGATCCCTTTGCTTTTTTCCCTTTACCACTGAACTACCCCTGCTTCCTCTTTTGCTGAAATCGGGACTGTCTCTCAGCCTGAGTCATCTCTAACTTTATGGTTGCCTCCACCATAGCACGCAAAGTAGGATACTTCTGAGCTCCAATGATCTGTTTAAGCTCAGTATGCAGTCCTCTTTCAAATCTGTAACATAATTTCTCCTCTGTGGCCTGGCCTTCACCAGATAAGCACTCAATCACTCAAATTCTCTCTCATACTCTACCACTGTCTTGTTTCCCTGCTTTAGTCTCCAGAAAGCCTCTTGCATAGTGGCCTTATACTCGGACCCAATGTATTTCTTCTCAAACTGGTCCACAAAATACTCCCAACTCAACTGATCTACAGGAGTATGTCTTCTGACGGAATCCCACCAAATGAATGCAGGACCCTGAAGTAAGGCTACAACACCTTCAAATTTTTCTTCCAGTGGGCTGTGGGTTATCTCAAACAATCTTTTTATCTTGTACAACCATTCTTCAGCCATTGCAGGTGTCAAAGGTTCTCTGCCAGAAAAGTCTTCTGCCCCCAATCTCTTTAATTGTTCTAGGATAGGTCTTCGCCTAGGCGGGGCTGGCTGAATCTGTACTACTGTAGGCTGAGGCGGCGTCGGAGCTGGAGCTGCCTGCAGTCTCTGCTAAATGTAGTCAACCATCAAATCAAGGAAGTCTGGCTGAGGGAAAGGAGGTGGTGCTACAGGAGGAGGGTTCTGCTGTGGGGCCTCTTGTCGCCCAATATTACTCGATGCCTCACTCCTGCTGTCAGCTGACTGTTGTCCTCGGTCAGTAGACATCTTTTCACTATAAAACAAAAAGGAGCAGATGCACATTAGTTCCAAAACATTCACTTCCTAAACATAATTGGCATGTATATACAGACAAATCAATTAATACCCACTCCGATCTTAGAACCGTCTAAACCTTTGCTCTGATACCAATAAAATTGTAACACCCTTATCACTCCGATTACACGGAACAGTGCATATATATCGTAAATTTTTTTTCTTTTAATTAACATTTAAATAACACCAAAATTCGATATTACCAATTACTTAGGTATTCGATGACCTATAATTGTTCCGGGTTACTATTCACATAATAAAATTTCGACAGTATAACGGCTGTATTTGCCTAGCCTCCTGAAAAATCAGACAACACACAGCCTCTCAGAGGCACAACACTTCTATAACAATCATTCTCTTTTCTCCAAAATCTCCATCAAACATCCAATACTTCAAACAGATCATCATCACAATCATACACATATATGTTTACATATCTTTATATATCCAAATATTTATACATATTAGTCATTTATATACATGTCAAAGTCTACATAATGTATTAAATAACAAAATTTCTTTTCCTTCACTCTGTGCATCACTGCTCCTCCAACGCTGTACCTGCATGCAGTAAAAACTACATGCTGAGCATAAACTATGCCCAGTGGTGTCTAACAATCCTAATACTTTCTTTGCAATATTTATTTCTTTAATATACTTTATTTCATCAATTAATTTCTAAATAAGTACAATTAAACATTTTTTTATCACGTTCCAGTGAAAACAGTGATTTTTCACATTATTTACACTTTTTCTCATTTATTTCATAACGGTTGACTAATTTTCCTTTTTAGTCCTCAAAATTGTGCTAAATTCCAAAAATGTCCTTTTTCCTTAACATTTACAATTTTGCCATTATAGTCATTTACTTTCATTTTCTTTACATTAGTTTCACCATTATTCACTGTTTAGTCTTTATTTTACTACCTTTGGGTAAAATTATGATTTAGTCCCTGTACCATAATATTTTATCTTATTGACCCTGTTTGGTCTCTAAAATTACTATTTTGCCCTTGTTAATCATTTCTCACTTATAATTACTTATTAATTACCCATTTTGAAAAAATTACCATTTTGTCCCTGAACTTTCATTTTCTTCCATTTAAGCCCTTTTTCATTTTAAACTTCATTTTTATCATTCTTTTCATTTCTTTTTAACTTATTATCACTTCCATTTCATTTCATTTCATGCCCCTAGTACAGTACCGACAGAAATTCTCAGACTGGATACTCGGAACGTGGACCCCCATGGGCCACATATAAACTGAAAAATGATCTCAACGACCATTTTTTCACGTAGCAGATACCAGGTACAAACAGAAGCTATGGCGATCAGTAATCCTACCATAACTAAGCAAGTCGTCATGACTTGCACCGCGGTACAGATGTCCTTATGGCTAGCCAATTATATCCTGAGCTAGGCTTTTGCTGCCAGACTAATTCTAAGGGCACAATTTCATAAAAATTACAGTCAAACTTTAACATTTCCATTTTTTTTTCATTACTCGAAATTTCTCGTATTTATTTCTTTCCATTCTTTCACATAGATTGTGAATTATTCTACCATAATTCACCAAAATCATTCACTTTCTCATCAAATTGCATTTTATTTCATATAAATGCCATATTTTCATTACTTACATAATTGAAAATATTCTCTAAAATATTCATTTAATTTCAATAAATTCCATAAAAATTCCTAAGCATATTATTTCATTTCTAATATCATTTAAAAGCTTAAATTCATCAAAATTCATAAAATACACTTAGGTTCTCTTTAGGATACAATTCGGCCATCAAGGTAAGTATGTCATAAAATTATTCAATAAATCATTTAGGCATTTAAACACACTCATTTAAGGTCTCTTAACATTATTCTATCATTACTTTAAATTAAACATCAATTATGTCATATTTTTATTAAGTTACATAAAGGTTTAATGACTAAAATCAAAGGAAATATTAAGATTCATTAGCCACTAACCTTCTTTTCTTGTTCTAGTGTGCCTAAGCTTCCTTTTCCTTGCCTTTAGCCTTGGAAGCTTGCAAGTCTCCTTGATTCCCTATGGAAGCCGAATTTTCAAGCCATTAGAACTCTAATTTTTCAACCTCAAATGCTAAAAATAACATCATAAATGAAGTCTAGGCACCCAAAAACATAAGTAGGCACCTTAGAAAAATTTTTAACCCATTGGTTCCACTTACCTCAAATGAAACCCTAAACTCTCTCTCCTTATTTTTCTTGATTTCCTTCCTTGATTTGAAGAGAGGAGGTCATAATACTTAACTAGAGAGGAAAAAATTACTATTGGGTGGCTTGATTTGGTGTGAAATGGAGAGAAAAATGAAGAAAAATTCAACAAAAATGGTGGAGAGGTAGTCGGCCAAGAGGAAGAGAGGAGGAAGAAGATGATTTGCTGGCTGATTCCAGAGATTTTCCTCTTTATATAGGCTGGTTTTTGGGCTTTGTGGGCTTGGATTGGGTCAATGGGCTTAGTTAATTAGTTAAAGCCCATTAACACCTAATTTAAAGCCCAAAATTATTTCTCCCATTTTTTTTACTCCAAATCACTCCAATTTCAATTCCATAATTTTTATCACATCAAAATTAGGTAGTACACAAAATTTCGACTCAATCGGAGTCCGTTACTGGTCCGATTCAACCGAACTGGTTCGATTCGACAACTGTCGACATCGCTGAAAAATTCATTTCTTTATACCAAAATATTCTACATGAAATTTCATGAAGATATGCAAAATATGGTGATTTCTGGAGTTCATTTACTATTTTTAAAAATTTATGCAAAATCAAGTCACATTCCCTACCAGGGAAATTGACTCGCTACCTTTTTCGTATTTTCGACTTTTGGAGGTCTATTTGACCTCGATTTCACTTCAAATTTCAACCCCGGACTCACCATGACCAATACTTCCCGATGGTCAAATAAAATATTTTTTTCACTTTCGGGTCCGTTTTACGGCCCGGGTGCTCTATTCACCATCGAAATTTACTGTTCACGGCCAGACCGGTGTTGAGGCCATTACAATTCTCTCCTACTAAATTAAATTTCGTCCTCGAAATTTACCTGTATTGAAGAGATGGGGATACTGATATCTCATAGTGGCTTCCGGTTCCCAAGTAGCTTCTTTAACATTATGATGGTGCCATAGTACCTTCACTAATGGAACCTGCTTGTTTCTGAGTTGACGGACTTCTCTTGCTAAGATTTTCACTGGTTCCTCTTCATAGGTCATGTCATCAGCCACTTGAATCTCTTCCTGTGTAATCACGTGACTAGGATCCGATCTGTATCTACGGAGCATAGACACGTGGAACACATCATATATCTTTTCTAATTCAGAAGGCAACTTTAATCGATAAGCTACGGGACCCACTCGCTGTAGTATCTCATAAGGGCCAATAAATCTAGGACTTAACTTGCCCTTCTTTTCAAATCTTAAAATCTTTCTCCACGGAGATACTTTCAGGAAAACTCGATCTCCCACCTGAAATTCTATGTCTTTCCTTTTCAAATTAGCATAGGACTTCTGACGATCCGCAGCTTCTTTCAATCTACCTTTAATGACTCGAACTTTTTCTTCAGAATCACGGATCAAATCAGAACCTACTAACTTCCTTTCACTCAATTCAGTCCAACTTAGAGGAGTTCTGCACTTTCTACCATACAGGGCTTCAAAAGGTGCCATTTTCAAGCTGGATTGGTGACTGTTATTGTATGCAAACTCTGCCAAAGGTAAATGCTTTTCCCAACTGGATCCAAACTCTAGGATGCAACATCTGAGCATATCCTTCAAAACCTGGATCACTCTCTCGGACTGGCCATCTGTCTGAGGGTGAAAGGCTGTACTAAAGTGAAGCCTCGTACCCAAAGCATCTTGAAAACTGTGCCAGAATCGAGAAGTAAACCTCGGATCCCTGTTGGAAACAATGGAAGATGGCACTCCATGCAATCTTACTATCTCATTAATGTACAATTCTGCTAATTTAGACAAAGGATAGTCCATCCGTACTGGCAAAAAGTGAGCTGACTTGGTGAGTCGATCTATAATCACCCAGATGGCGTCATGTTTCTTCTGAGTCAGTGGCAAGCCTGTCATAAAATCCATGGTCACTCGATCCCACTTTCACTCTGGTACTAACAAAGGATGCAACATCCCTGAAGGAACTTGGTGCTCAGCTTTTACTTGCTGACAGATCAAACATTTACTTACAAATTCTGTCACATCTCGTTTCATACTTGGCCACCAATAGAAAGCTTTCAAATCTTGATACATTTTATTGCCTCCAGGATGCATTGCATAACTGCTATGATGTGCTTCAGTTAGAATATCTTTCTTCAGCTATGATGTGCATAACTGCTATGATGTGCTTCGGTTAGAATATCTTTCTTCAGCTCTTCCTGATTTGGAACACAAAGCCTTTGCTTAAAATAAAGGCTCCCATCATCACTCAAGGAGTAATTCTCTACACTGCCATTCTGAAGTCTATTCTTAATGCTCATCAACCGATCATCTTCTTTAATATGCCCAGTGGTGTCTAACAATCCTAATACTTTCTTTGCAATATTCATTTCTTTAATATACTTTATTTCATCAATTAATTTCTAAATAAGTACAATTAAACATTTTTTTATCACGTTCCAGTGAAAACAGTGATTTTTCACATTATTTACACTTTTTCTCATTTATTTCATAACGGTTGACTAATTTTCCTTTTTAGTCCTCAAAATTGTGCTAAATTCCAAAAATGTCCTTTTTCCTTAACATTTACAATTTTGCCATTATAGTCATTTACTTTCATTTTCTTTACATTAGTTTCACCATTATTCACTGTTTAGTCTTTATTTTACTACCTTTGGGTAAAATTACGATTTAGTCCCTGTACCATAATATTTTATCTTATTGACCCTGTTTGGTCTCTAAAATTACTATTTTGCCCTTGTTAATCATTTCTCACTTATAATTACTTATTAATTACCCATTTTGGAAAAATTACCATTTTGTCCCTGAACTTTCATTTTCTTCCATTTAAGCCCTTTTTCATTTTAAACTTCATTTTTATCATTCTTTTCATTTCTTTTTAACTTATTATCACTTCCATTTCATTTCATTTCATGCCCCTAGTACAGTACCGACAGAAATTCTCAGACTGGATACTCGGAACGTGGACCCCCATGGGCCACATATAAACTGAAAAATGATCTCAACGACCATTTTTTCACGTAGCAGATACCAGGTACAAACAGAAGCTATGGCGATCAGTAATCCTACCATAACTAAGCAAGTCGTCATGACTTGCACCGCGGTACAGATGTCCCTATGGCTAGCCAATTATATCCTGAGCTAGGCTTTTGCTGCCAGACTAATTCTAAGGGCACAATTTCATAAAAATTACAGTCAAACTTTAACATTTCCATTTTTTTTTCATTACTCGAAATTTCTCGTATTTATTTCTTTCCATTCTTTCACATAGATTGTGAATTATTCTACCATAATTCACCAAAATCATTCACTTTCTCATCAAATTGCATTTTATTTCATATAAATGACATATTTTCATTACTTACATAATTGAAAATATTCTCTAAAATATTCATTTAATTTCAATAAATTCCATAAAAATTCCTAAGCATATTATTTCATTTCTAATATCATTTAAAAGCTTAAATTCATCAAAATTCACAAAATACACTTAGGTTCTCTTTAGGATTCAATTCGGCCATCAAGGTAAGTATGTCATAAAATTATTCAATAAATCATTTAGGCATTTAAACACACTCATTTAAGGTCTCTTAACATTATTCTATCATTACTTTAAATTAAACATCAATTATGTCATATTTTCATTAAGTTACATAAAGGTTTAATGACTAAAATCAAAGGAAATATTAAGATTCATTAGCCACTAACCTTCTTTTCTTGTTCTAATGTGCCTAAGCTTCCTTTTCCTTGCCTTTAGCCTTGGAAGCTTGCAAGTCTCCTTGATTTGGTGTGAAATGGAGAGAGAAATGAAGAAAAATTCAACAAAAATGGTGGAGAGGTAGTCGGCCAAGAGGAAGAGAGGAGGAAGAAGATGATTTGCTGGCTGATTCCAGAGATTTCCCTCTTTATATAGGCTGGTTTTTGGGCTTTGTGGGCTTGGATTGGGTCAATGGGCTTAGTTAATTAGTTAAAGCCCATTAACACCTAATTTAAAGCCTAAAATTATTTATCCCATTTTCTTACTCCAAATCACTCCAATTTCAATTCCATAATTCTTATCACATCAAAATTAGGTAGTACACAAAATTTCGACTCAATCGGAGTCCGTTACTGGTCTGATTCAACCGAACTGGTTCGATTCGACAACTGTCGACATCGCCGAAAAATTCATTTCTTTATACCAAAATATTCTACATGAAATTTCATGAAGATATGCAAAATATGGTAATTTCTGGAGTTCATTTACTATTTTTAAAAATTTATGCAAAATCAAGTCACATTCCCTACCAGGGAAATTGACTCGCTACCTTTTTCGTATTTTCGACTTTTGGAGGTCTATTTGACCTCGATTTCACTTCAAATTTCAACCCCGGACTCACCATGACCAATACTTCCCGATGGTCAAATAAAATATTTTTTTCACTTTCGGGTCCGTTTTACGGCCCGGGTGCTCTATTCACCATCGGAATTTACTGTTCATGGCCAGACCGGTGTTGAGGCCATTACAAATTCTGTCAAAGGCAAATACTTTTCCCAACTGCTACCAAACTCTAGTACACAGCATTGCAGCATGTCTTCCAGAACCTGAATCACCTATTCTGACTGACCATCTATCTGGGAATGAAATACTGTGCTGAAATGAAGTCTTGTACCCAAAGCTTCTTGTAGACTTTTCCAGAAATGAGAGGTAAACCTAGAATTCCTGTCTGAAAGAATGTATGACGGTACTCCGTGAAGTCTTACTATCTCATTAATATAGATTTCTATCAATCTGGTCAAAGAATAATCCATCCGAACTGGCAAGAAATGAGTAGATTTGGTAAGTCGATCAATAATCACCCATTTAGCATCATGCTTCTTCTGAGTGACAGGTAATCCTGTGACAAATTTCATAGTAATCCTATCCCATTTCCACTCTGGTATCAAGATAGGATGAAGTAATCCAAAAGGGACCTGGTGCTCAGCCTTTATTTGATGACATATCAAACATTTACTTACAAATTTTGTCACATCTCATTTCATTCCTGGCCACCAGTAATAAGATTTCAAATCCTGGTACATCTTGTCACATTCAGGATGCATAACATAACTACTATGGTGTGCCTCTGTAAGGATGTCCTTCTTCAGTTCTTCTTGATCTGGAACACAGAGTCTTTTCTTGTAGCAAAGGCTTCCAGCTTCATTTAGAGAATAGTCTCCTTCATTGCCATCTTTTACGTTACTCATAATAGCTTTCAGCCGATTATCCCCTTTCTGAGCCATTTTCACTTGATATAAAAAGTCAGGTTTCAACTGCATTTCAGCCAGTAAAGCTCCATCTGATGCCAGGCTCAAGCTAATATTCAAAGCTCGAAGAGCTACAAACACTAGTATTAATCAATTACACATATCACTTACTTATATCAATTCATTTGAAACTATTTACATTACCTTTCATGAATTTTCTGCTAAGTGCATTAGCCACCATGTTAGCCTTTCCTGGATGGTAGTCGATAAAATAATCATAGTCTTTTATCAACTCCAACCAGCGCCTCTGCCTGAGGTTAAGCTCTCTCCGAGTAAGCAAATACTTCAGACTCTTGTGATCAGTATGAATATAACATTTCACTCCATACAGATAGTGCCTCTATATCTTCAATGCAAAAACATAGCTGCTAGCTCCAAGTCATGAGTAGGATAATTTTTTTCATGAGTCTTGAACTGTCGAGAGGCATAAGCAATCACCCTGCCTTCCTGCATCAAAACACAGCCTAATCCATTCCTGGAGGCATCACTGTAAATCACAAAATCCTTACCCAACTCAAGTTGAGCGAGGATAGGAGCTTCAATCAACATACTTTTAAGTTTCTCAAAGCATTCTTGACATTTGTCCGTCCACATAAACTTGGTGTTCTTCTGTAATAGTCGAGTCAGTAGAACTACAATAGTGGAGAAACCCTTTATAAACCTCCTGTAATATTCGGCTAACCCCAAAAAGCTTCTCACTTCGGTCACATTTGTAGGTGGCTTTCACTAAAGAATTGCTTCAATCTTTGATGGGTCCATCTTAATACCTTATGCAAAAATCACGTGGCCTAAGAAGGATACTTAATTCAACCAGAAGTCACATTTACTGAACTTAGCATACAGTTGCTTCTCTCTTAAAGTTTGTAGGACAATTCGCAGATGTTTATTATGTTCCTCTGGTGTCTTAGAATATACCAGAATGTCGTCGATGAAGACCACTACAAACCGGTCTAGATAAGGATGAAAAACTCTATTCATCAGATCCATGAAGGTATTCGATGCATTTGTAAGTCCAAATGGCATGATCAGAAACTCATAATGGCCATACCGAGTACGAAAAGCAGTTTTAGGCACATCTGAAGCTTTTACTCCCATCTGATAATAGCCTGATCTCAAATCAATCTTTAAAAATACACCCGCTCCTTTCAACTGGTCAAATAAGTCTTCAATGCGAGGAATGGGGTATTTGTTCTTTATGGTGACTTTATTCAGCTGTCTATAGTCGATGCATAGCCTTAGCGTCCCATCCTTCTTTTTAACAAACAAAACTAGTACTCCCTAGGGAGAAACACTGGGTCTAATAAATCCCTTATCAAGTAATTCCTGTAACTGAATCTTCAATTCATTTAACTCTGTAGGCGCCATTTTATAAGGAGCAATGGATATGGGTGCAGTGCCTGGAGCAACCTCAATAGAAAATTTTACTTCCCTGTCAGGGGATAAACCTGGTAATTCATCAGGGAAAACATATGGAAATTCTTTGACAGTGGGCACCTCTAATACTTTTGGACTGTCTTTCTTTACCTCCACTGCATAATATATGTAAGCTATACATCCTTTCCTGATCAACCTTTTAGCTGCAGTAGCAGATATCACATCAGACAGATAATTATGTCGCACATCAACCACTGTAATTTTGCGACCATCTTCAAGCTTTAAAGTAACTCTTTTTCTTTTACAATCAACAGTCGCTTGGTGGGCGGATAACCAATCCATCCCTAGAATCACATCGAACTCATGGAAGGGCAACTCAATAAGGTTTGCCAGGAATATATGTCCCTGGGCACTAATAGGACACTGTCTGTACACCCTATTTATCACTACACTATACCCCAGAGGATTATTCACCAAGATATCCTGATCCAATCATGACTCTTTCATCCCTTTATCCCGAGCTAATGCAGTACTAATATAGGAATGAGTCGAACCAGGATCAATTAAAGCATGAACTGAATCAAATAATAGGAGAAATGTACCTACTATCACATCTGGAGCATCCTCCTCCTTTCTGGCTCTGACAGTATAAGTCTGGCCTGCAAATCTCTTCTGACCCTAAGATGACTATCCAGCTGGTCCAAAGGCTGATGTGATGGGGCAGCTCCTCTACCACGTCCTCTCAGTGCAGAGGACCCAGAACCTAATGCTGGAGATGCGACTAAAGCAGTCAATAATGCCAGACAATCTTTAATCTGGTGCTCCCTGGACTCACAGCGAAAACATGCTCCAGTCTGAAATTTGTACTTCCCATAATGAAATTTACCACAAAAATCACAAGCTGCAGCTGTCCCACTGTCTCTATCCTAAGGGGTACTGGCAGCGGGTGTAGCTGAACCTCTGCCACGAGTAGCACTACCCCTATCCTGTCCTACTGGAACTGAGGGATGACTCTAAGGTGTAAATGATCCCTTTGACTTCTTACTCTGAACACCCTTTTCGCTCGACTATCCTGGCTTTCTCTTTTGCTAAAATCGAGACTGTCTCTCAGCTTGGATGGTCTCTAACTTAATGGATGCCTCCACCATAGCTCTCAATGTAGGGTACTGCTGGGTCCCTATAATCTGTTTGAAATCAGTATGCAATCCCCTCTCAAACCTCTATCGCAGCTTTGCATCTGTAGACTGACTTTCATCAAGGTAAGCACTAAGGCGCTCAAACTCGCACTCATACTCTGCCACTAACCTATTACCCTGCCTAAGCCTCCAAAAGGCATCATGCATATCCAATTTATACTCAGACCCAATATATTTAAGCTCAAACTGAGACACAAAGAAATCCCAAGTCAACTGATCCACTGGGGTGTGCCTCCTGACTGAATTCCACCAAACAAAAGCTGATCCTTGCAACAAAGCAACTATACCTTCTAGCTTTTCTTTTACGGAACTGTTTGTGATTTCAAAAAGCCTTGTTATGATATGTACAACTGTTAACTTAATTAGAGGGATTAATTGTTAGCTTAATTATAGGAAATTGTTAGGGATTTGTTTCCTAATTCAACTCTTGTAAACAATATAAATACCTGTATATTTTTCAATGAAAGATATAAGAATTATTTCTCACTTTCACATGGTATTAGAGCCTAGTCGAGTTTTTGGGTCTTTAATTGAGGGTTGCGATTCCCTCTTGTCGGTATCAGATTTTTCCTTCTTTTGGTTTCCCGGTTCTTTGAGATATGCTCCTTAGGGTGATATTTTTTGGTGATCGGTTGTTCTCACCGCCACCACAGAGATGAGCACCTCAATCAGTCTGGCCATTTCACCTTTTTTTTGGTGACCATCGAAGTCGCAAGTGAGTCTCATGCGCCGCTCGAAGAATCACCGCCATTTCACGCGCCGGCGAGTGATGGCACGTGGCCTGTCTGCTGGACCTCCACTTTCAACTCCGACGTCGCCTGAGTGTTTCCAACTAGATTGCAGTGTCGGTTTTCTCATCCGGTCTCTTTTAGAATTCTCTCTCTCAAGATCTGTTCCTGCCTCTTCTCTGGTGTGCGTTCTATTCTCACACTGCCTACTGTTGCTGCTTTTTGGTGAGGTATATTGCTCTCTTTGCTGATTTCATTGATTACAATTATTTATGAAGGGTTTAAATGGCCGAGAATAGTAATAAGAAGACTGTTACTAAAATTATGTTTGGTTCGTCTAAAATTACGGATAGAAAACTAACTGAAAATAACAATTATACACAATGAAAAAGAACAATCCATAGATTTTTGACGAGTGTAGACTTGGAGGACCATTTAACTAGTAATCCACCATCTAAAGATGATGCTGTTAGTCGAAATAAATGGTTAATGAAGGATTATAAGTTGTTTAATCAAATTCGTAATACTTTAGATCCTGCTGTTGATGATGTTGTGAATCATTGTGAATGTGTAAAAGAATTATGGGAATATCTAGAATTTTTGTATGCCTGCAAACAAGATATGTCCCATGTCCATGATTTGTTGCTAAAGATTTATCGAGCGGAACAAAAAGGTCACTCCTTGTTCCAGTATTATACTGAAGTGAAACAAGCCTTTGAAGAAAAGCGGGCTATGTTTCTTATTATTGCTGATGTTAAACAAATGCAAGAACAAGAGGAGCAGATTGTGGTGCAGTGTTTCTTAGCAGGATTGGGTTTTGAATATGATGTGGCACGCACACAATTGTTAACTGGTGAGTCACTTCCTTCTTTTACTGAAGTTTATACTCGTTTGCTTCGAGTTTGTAAAGACGGTGATTTGCCTTCCGGTATGATACCCAATGATATAGTGGCATTGGTTGGTAATGCTTTGGATAGTAATCACAGATGTAAAGGTGGAAATAGTAGTTCTGTTGTTGGAAATAGTAGTAATTCTCGTACATGTCATTATTGTAGAGTTAAGGGGCACATTAAAAAGAATTGTTGAAAATTACATGGGAAACCCTCCAAGAACTCAAGTCAGATGAATAATAAGAGGTTTGCAAATGTAGCTACTTAGGATGGCATCTTACCGCTTCCACAATCATCCTTACCATCTGTCACTATTTCAGTAGATGAGTATGCTCGTTTAACTGTCACTTATGATTCACAGCAGTTATCTTCTGGGACTTCAGCTTTGGCTAATACAAGTAACCCTGCTGCATGTCTTTTCACCTCATCTCGTAGTTGGGTTATTGACTCGGGTGCTACTGATCATATGACTGGCAACACAGGTATTCTTTCTTCTTTCAAATCTACTGCTAATTTACCTTGTGTTACGTTAGCCAATGGATCTACTGCTTCTGTAATTGGACGTGGGATAGCTAACCCAACAAATTCTCTTTCATTGTCATTTGTTTTATGTTTATCGTCTTTTCCTTTTAACTTGTTATCTGTTAGCCAAATTACCCAAAATCTTAACTGTTGTGTTATTTTCTATCCCAATTATTGTCTTTTTCAAGATCTTGGGACGAAGCAGATTCTTGGTAGAGGGTGTCTGGTGAATGGCTTGTATGCTCTTGAATCAACTTCTCAACCAGTGCCTCGATCCATTGCTTGCACAAGTTCATCTTCTATTTTGCAACTTCATTGTCTTTTTGGTCATCCTCCTCTTTCAACTTTAAAAAAGTTATGTCTTAGTCTTAAAAGGAAATCTACTTTAGAGTGTGAAGCTTTTCAATTTTCTAAACACCATAGAGTATCTTATTCTCCTAGATTAAATAAACGTGTTGAGTCTTCTTTTTACTTAGTTCATCCTGATGTATGGGGTCCATGTCCTGTTACATCCAAACTTGGTTTTCGTTATTTTGTGACATTTATTGATGATTATTCTCGGGTTACTTGGTTTTATCCTATGAAATCTCGATCAGAGTTGTTTAATATATTTTATGCTTTTCATGCTGAAATTAAGACTCAATTCAACAAATCCATCTGTATTTTGAGAAGTGATAATGCTAAAGAATATGTTTCTTATTCTTTTAAATCTTATCTCTCTGAGCATGGTATTATTCATTAGTCTTCTTGTATTATTACCCCTCAGTAAAATGGTGTAGCTGAGCGAAAGAATGATCACTTATTAGAGGTTGCTCGGGCACTAATGTTTCATATGCAGGTTCCTAAAATATTTCGGGTAGATGTTGTTTCTACTGCTTGTTTTCTAATCAACAGAATGCCCTCTTCTGTTCTTGACGCTCAGATTCCATATTCTCTTCTTTTTCCCTCATCTACCCTTTTTCATCTTTCTCCTCGAATTTTTGAATGTACTTGCTTTGTTCAAGACATGCGACCTCAGGTTTCAAAACTTGATCCTAAATCTCTTAAGTGTGTCTTCCTGGGATACTCGCGTGAACAAAAGGGGTATCGTTGTTATTCACCTTCTTTGGGTCGTTATTTGACATCTGCTGATGTTACATTTTTTGAACATACATCTTTCTTTGGTTTTTCTGTGTCCTCTTCTTTTCCTTCTAGTGATTCAGGGGATAATTTTCTTGTTTATACTGTTAGTGAACAGGTAGTATCTCCTCCTTCTCGACCTGTTATTCATCAAGTTTATTCTTGACGTGTGCATTATTATATCGAGACACCTCCTGCTCCTGCTTCTTCTTCAGATCCTCCACCACCACTATATCCTAGTCTTGACCTTCCTATTGCTCTTTACAAAGGTAAACGCACATGTACTTACCCTATTTCTTCTTTTGTGTCTTATCATGCTTTATCACCTTCCTCCAAGTCTTTTGTAGCTTCTTTAGACTCTATTGCTGTTCCAACGTCCCTTACTGAAGCATTAGCTCATAATGGTTGGCTAGCTGCAATGAAAGAAGAGATGATGGCCTTAGAATAGAATCATACTTGGGATCTTCTACCTTTGCCCTCTCAGAAAAAGGCTATTGGTTGTAAGTGGGTGTTTACTGTTAAGATGAATCCTGATGGCTCTGTTGCTAGATTGAAAGCTCGATTGGTTGCTAAAGGATATGCACAAACATATGGAGTGGATTATTCGGAGACCTTTTCTCCAGTTGCAAAACTTTCATGTGTTCGATTGTTTATTTCCTTAGCTGCTAATTACAGTTAGCCACTTCATCAACTTGATGTGAAGAATGCATTCTTGCATGGGGATTTGAGTGAAGAAGTTTACATGGAGCAACCACCTGGTTTTGTTGCTCAGGGGGAGTCGGAGAAGGTGTGCAAATTAAGAAAGTCTTTGTACGGGTTAAAATAGTCCCTTCGTGCCTGGTTTGGGAGATTTAGTACAGTTGTGATTGAGTTTGGCCTACGGAGAAGTGCATATGATCACTCAGTATTCTTTACATCATCTATTTCTGGGTACATTTTGTTGGTTGTATATGTGGATGATATAGTGATAACTGCAAGTGATGAAGCTGGAATTATAAGGTTTAAATCATTCCTTGGGACTCACTTTCAAACCAAGGATTTAGGACCATTGAAATATTTCTTAGGGATTGAAGTTTCTCGCAGTCAGAAAGGGATCTATCTATCTTAAAGAAAATATTGCCTGGATTTATTAGATGGTGCTGGTTTTATTGAGGCAAAAGCATGTGATGTGCCTATGATACCAAATGTGAAGCTGAAAGCTAAAGATGAAGACTTGTTTGAGAATCCTGAAAAATATAGGAAGGTTGTGGAAAAATTGAACTACCTTACTATCACTCGTCCTGACATTGCTTTTCCAGTAAGTTTTGTTAGTCAGTTCATGTCATCTCCTAGAACCTCACACTGGGATGTTGTTGTACATATTCTGAGATATTTAAAAGGTGCACCATGATGTGGCATCTTATATCGAAATCATGGTCACCACACTATAAAAGGTTTCACGGATGCAGACTATGCAGGAGATCTTTCAAACAGGCGTTCTACCACCGGTTATTGTGTTTTTGTTGGGGGTAATCTTGTTTCTTTGAAGAGTAAGAAACAGAATGTCGTGTCTCGATCGAGTGCAGAATCCAAATATAAAGCTATGACACAGACTACCTGTGAACTTATATGGCTATGTCATTTGCTTGGAGAGATTGGGTTTGTTCAGTCTAAACCAATGAACTTATGGTGTGACAATCAAGCACCTATCTATATTGCAAATAATCCTGTGTTTCATGAGAGAACCAAACATATAGAAGTTGACTATCATTTTACTCGAGAGAAACTAGAAGATGGATCAATCTCAACTTCACATGTCAGAACAGGAAGCCAATTAGCTGATATATTCACTAAAGCATTACCTGAGAATCGGATCGACTACATTTGTAACAAGCTGGGCATGATCAATATCTATGCTCCAGCTTGAGAGGGAGTGTTATGATATGTACAACTGTTAACTTAATTATGGGGATTGATTGTTAGCTTAATTATAGGAAATTGTTAGGGATTTGTTTCCTAATTCAACTCTTGTAAAAAATATAAATACCTGTATATTTTTCAATGGAAGATATAAGAATTATTTCTCACTTTCACAAGCCTCTTTATCTTAAATAACCAATTTTCAGCCTGTGAGGGTGTCAAAGGATCCATTCCAGAGAAGTCTTCAGCTCCCAACCTTTTTAACTGCTCCAAAATAGGTCTTCTTCGAGTTGGAGCTAGCTGAAACTGATGAACAGTATGGGAGGACTGAGCCTGACTTGCTTGTAGTCGTTGCTGAATGTAGTCAGCCATAAGATTAAGGAAGTCTGGCTGTGGGGGTGGAGGTGGCACTGCTGGAGAGGAAGCCTGCCGTTGTGGGACCTCCTATTGTCCAGTACCTATGGAAGCTTCACTTTCACCATCCCCCACCTGTCTATCTTGATCAGATGACATCTTTACACTATAAAACAGAAAAGAGCAAGCACACATTAGATTTTCATCACACTTTATTACTTACAATTGGCATGTATATATACAGGTAATTAAATCATACTTATTCCCACTCCGATCTTAGGACCGGCTAAACCTGTAATGCTCCCAAATATTTGCAATTTCCATGCATGACATGTGTAAAGTGTGAATAGTTAACTTAGGTTGAGTTTGGAGTAATTAAAGTTGAGTAGAATAGGAAATTTAAAAAGAATGTACCGTTAATCGTGTCCGAGCCGAAAAACCCAAGAATGGGCGACCCGTTGGGCAATATAAATTTAATATAAAATATGAAAGTACATGTTAAATGGAGTACGGTGGTACAATTTGAGTGAAAATTGAGGTCAAATAGGCCTCCAAAAGGGTAAACAAAGAAAAATTTCCTGAGTCGGCGTATGTGCGACTAGAAATTTTGACTGAATATTTAGAGACCTTAGAGATCTCCGATTAACTTAATATTTTAAATATATGTCATAAATAGTGTAGAGACACTCAGGAAACTAGAAAATAGCAATTCTGACAAATCTGTAATTTTTGATTTCGGACGGACTGCACAAGCCGTCAAAGCTAAAAGTATATCGAAAAAAATTTGAAATGAGCTGAAATTTTTACCATATATTCTTGAATATATTTTGACACTCTAGGTAAAATTTCAGAGCATTCTGATTTGCAGATCAAAAGCTCGATTTTCGAGGTGAAAAACCGAAATCGGGTCATTTAAGGAGTCAAAATCATGAATCTGACCATAAAAATTCATGGAGACCATTATTGTGAAGCTGTGATCATGTGTGTGCAATATTAGGACAGTAGGATGTGTGTGCATGCTTGAAGGAGTGACATGTGGCATTATTTAAAGCATTAGATTCAATAGTTGCAAGGTGAATCTTGGCCTCTCCTTTGGTACACTTAAAACACCATATATAAGGATCAAAATATCAGAAGATATTGGGAATTGTCGACTATCTTCTCCTCCTTTCTTGTGACAATCCGAAATTCACCATTTCTTCTCTCATCTCACCATTTTCTTCTAACCAAGCCTTATTCCTTTGAATTTCCAGCCCAAAAATTTACTATAGACTCAGAATTTATCCCTCTTTAACTTAGTAAGAAGCTGGTATCAAAAGGAGGCCAAGAACTTTAAGATAAAAGGTAAGAGAAAGTAAGATAAATTTTGTGATTTTGTGAGAATTAGATGAGATATGTGGGAGAATTTTTATGAGCATGTAGATATTGATTAGGAGAGTTTATTTATAGCTTTAAATGGCTTAATATTTTGGTAAAAACTCATGATTATTCCTTTGTAAATTTCGGCTAATAGAAGAAAAAGAGAAGGAAAGGCAAGTTTTCAAGGATAAAGGAAAGGAGAAGGTGTAATCAGCTCTTTTCCACCAATTTGGAGGTTAGTGGATGCAAATTATCTTTAATTTCACTAATTTACTTGAATTTTCGCTAATTTTTCTATTATGTAACTATGTCATAGGGCTTAAGATAGTGAATTAATTTAATATTAATCAATAATATGCTAAATTAAGTAATTAGAGACTTAAATAAATTAAGAAAATAAAAATTAAGTAGTACTTACCTTAGTAGCCAAATTAGGGTACTAAAGGTACCTTAATGCAAACTATTTGAAATTTGGGCAATTGATGTTATTTAATCTATTTAGTGCATGAGAAATGAAAATATTCTAGATAAAATAAAAAATAATTATTAGGGAACATTATGTCATAGTTACATAATGTAAAAAGTTGATGAAACTTGTAAACTTTTATGTGTAATTATCATTTATCACCATATAGTGACTTAAAATGGACCTAAAATAAGATATGGCATTAATTTGGAGCAAAGAATAAATTGTAAGTGGCAAATTCTTTGATGGCCGAATAGCAACTCTAATTAAAAGAATATGTTTTGTTTAAATTCTTGTGATATAAAGCTTTTCTATGATGAATGTGCAATTAATGAGTTTATTTGAATAAGTTTGGGAGCATAATGTGATTAAAATAAAGTAATAAGAATAAATAAAAAATAAATAAATAATAAGAAAAGATAAAATTTAATAATGCCCTTAGTGTACAGTGGGTAATTCCAGCTCTTGGATAGTATGGCTAGCCATAGAAATTTATTTCGCAGGATACCATGAGCCTATGAGATAATTATTATCAAAAATGACTATGAGATATAAGACAGGATAGCCGGCATATTATATGCATTAGTACTGGGGCTTCAGTGTCGCACCTAGTGGTGGGATCCCTCCGGTACACCGTATTTACGTCCTGTTTATCCAATTCGTGGTTCTCCACTGGTGTCACCTAGGGGCAAAAGAGTAATTTTGTACAAAAATTAGAATAAAAGAGTAATTATGATGAAAATTATGCCATATTAATAAATATGAAATAAATAATGTGAAAATGAGTTCAATATGATAATTAAGGGAAAATTAGTAATTACGCGATTAAGCGAGGATAAAATGGTAATTTAAAACAAAAAGAGTGATTAAGGAAGTTAAAATGGCTAAATAAAGAAAAAGGGTAAAATCGTAATTAGTTAAAAGTTTAAGGACTATAATATAAATTTATTATTTTTGAGGAATTTGAAGGATTAAAAATATAATTTGTACATTAGAAATTAAATAAAAGTCAAACGAAGTCAAATGAGTTAAATTTGAAGTCAAATTGAAGAAAAATTCAACGTAGCCACTTAATTACAAAATTTTATAAAGTTTAGTAAATAGTTAAAATAAGATAGGAAAATTTATTATTATAATAATTCAAACTAATTAATGGAGGGAAAGAAATAGAAATTGAGTAACTTGATTAAATTACATTTGTTAAAAATAAAGTAATAATTTGAGTTAAATTAATTATTAATATTTAGTTAGTGAAATTTTTATGTAATTACATTCAACACTGAGCAACTATGTTGCTCAGCGTATAGTTTTATTTGACTGCGCGCAGGGACAGATACAGGGAGACTTACAGTGAGAAAGCAGAATTTGGTGGCATGTACCTAAGAATTTTGGTTGTATATATTTTGGTTATGTAAAATAATTAAGATTTATAAATTATTATGTAAGCATAATTGAAGTTAGGTTGTGGTTATGTAAATTAAATTTTATATGCATACTATTTGAGATGTGTTGATGTATGATGAATTTAGAAGTATTTGAGTTGATTGAATGGAGTTCGGGTGTAAGGAGGATGGAATTAGGGAGTGTATTTTGACAGTTGCAGGTTTTGGGATTTTGAATTATTAGACGTTATGCCGCCAAAATTTTTAATAAATTATTTAGACATTAGAAGGTTATTAAAAGAAATTATATTAGGTATTTTTTTTAAAGGAGAGCGTTACAAAACCAATGCCCTGATACCACAAAATGTAACACTCTTACTGTAATAGTCTTATCGGACAAGCAATTGGTTGGAATTTTTTTATCCTTTAAATTAATTATCATCATGCATATATGACTTTTATTAATCCTCAACCTATAACTGTCTGGAATTTATTATGCATTTAATAAAATTTTGGCAATATAACGGCTATATTTCTTAACTAGCCCCCTGAAAAGCAAACAATTACACAGTCTCTCAGAAGCACAACAGTTTAAATCCAATCATATAATAAATTCACAGATATTATCAAGCAACACATGCATACCATCCATTCTCTGCAATTTCTCATCCACATACCATTATATACAATACAAAGTACAATTATCGATACAATTTCGTTCTCATAAAACAAAACATAATGGATATATATAAATGCCACAAAATATTCTTTCTAGCTTTTCAGCTTCAATTTCTCCTGTGTACCCATGCTCCAGACTATCTGTACCTGCACGCAGTAAATCCTGCGTTCTGAGCATTAAATATGCCCAGTGGTGACTAAAAATCATAGCATTTCCCTAAAATATATATATATCTTTAATAATTTTGATTTAAGTTATTTATTATCGATTTTTCTTATTTAACAACAATATTTATTGTATTAACGACTAACTTTCCATTTAATTTATAAACTTTCTTATATTCTCAATTTAGTCTTTAAACTTCTCTTTTATTTCAAAAATACCATTTTATACTATTAATTACTAGTTTGCCATTTTATTCCTTATGTTCTTATTTTACCTTATTAATTAGCTTATAAATTACTGAATAATCCTTATTTTAACCTTTTTTCATGTAAAATTTCATTTTAGTTCTTTAACTTTATAAAGTTGACTTTTTACCCAATTAATTGACCAAATTACCATTTTACCCTTATTACTTATTTCCTTTTTCACTTTTACTTATTAATTTCATCTTTTGGGGAAATGACCGTTTTACCCCTAAACTTTTAACCCCTTTTCATTTTAGTCCTTTTTTATATTAAACTTCTATTTTAGCTTTTCTTTTTACACTTTTAACATTTTCTTATCAATATGCCCCTAGTACAGACTCGACAGAAAATTTTCAGACCGAATATGCGGGACGTGAATCCTACAGGGCCACAACAGAATGAGAAATGACCTCCAAGAATCATCGCTCATATAACATATGAACATATGACAGTACGTATGATATATATACTATGGTGATCAACGATCCAACCATAGTAAAGCAAGTCGACATGACTTGCACCGCGGTATATATATTCCTATGACCAGCCAATTATATCCTGAACTAAGTTTTACTGCCTGACTCTTTTTAAGGGCATAATTTTCTTAATTTTTCCATTATTAGTTAATCTTTCATTCTTTTCCTTAGTTTTCATTTCTTGTAAATACAGTATCAGTGCCTTATAATTACAGTTAGTCTTCTTTACACAATCTATGAATCATTTCATAATAGTTCACCATTTAATCTATAAATTATGCCATAATTCATTCAAATGTCACATTTTTCAACTAATACCTAATTAACATTTATTCCGAAAATATTCATTTAATTCCCATAAATTCTATAAAAATTCATAACTATTTATTTACATTAATATTAACATTAGAAAGCTTAAAATCACTAAAATCACCCAAATTTAAATTAGTTTCTTATGAATTATCATTCGGCCTACACTACAAATCCATCATACAATTTCCTTTAACTTCATTTAAGGTTTCTAATAAGCATATATAACTCTTAAATGAATGAATATAGCATTACTTTCAATTATACCCCAATATATGCAATTTTTCTTAAGAAACCTAAAGGAAATTCACTTAATTAATAGGAAAATAAAAGGATTAATTAGTCACACACCTTTTTCTATTGATTACCCTTGCCTAGACTTCCTTTCATTTTCCTTTGGCTTGAGAAATTTGCTTCTCTTCTTGGATTCCTTCACAAACTGAAATTTCCATCAAAGTAAACTCAATTATTTTGGCCTCAAATGCTATAATTAACAGCAAAAATGAACTCTAGGCACCCAAAACTAGTAGTAGGCACCTAAAAACTAAATTAAAATCAATTAATTCACTTACCTAACTTTGAGACCTAAATTTTAATCCTTGATTTCTCTTGATTCTCTTCCTTGAATTAAATATTAGAGCTTGCTAGGGTACTCTAGAGAGGGCTGAAATCAATTTCTTAGGCTTTGATTTGGTGAGAATTGAGAGAAAATTGGAAGAAAAAAGTGAAGAAAATGGGTGTGAAGTGTTTGGCCACCGAGGAGCTGAAGGAGAACAATTTGTTGCTGGAGAGTTCTGGAGTTTCTGGCATTTTATAGGTCTTTTTAATGGGCTTGGGCTGTCTTTTAAGTGGGCTTAAATAATTTAATTGTTTAGGCGCACTAATTATCCGATAAATAGCCTTAATTAATTTCTCCCATTTTCAAACTTTAATTCTCTTCAAATTTGATTCCATTATTCATATCACATTAAAAATAGGCTATGCTTAAAATTTCAGCCCAATCGGAGTTTATTTCGGGTCCGATTCAATTTTATCGGTCCGATTCAAAAATACTGGTGTTATCGAAAAATTTACTTTTTGCTACCAAAATATTCTACATATTATTTTAGGAACATATATAATTTTTGATAACCCTAAACCCTAATTTTCTCGATTTTCCTTTTTTTGGCTTTCGGAGGCCTATTTGACCTCAAATTTCAACCGCGGACTATCCGTGACTAGTAATTTCCAATGGTCCTATAAAATATTTTTTACTTTTGAATGTCATTTTTAGCCTAGAGATACTATTCACTGTCGGAAAGTACTGTTCATGATCAATCCGACGTTGAGGTCATTACAAACCGGTTTATATATATATATATATATATATATATTATTTTTATTTTTATACTTGAATTTTTTACATTTTTCTAAAAAATTTATATAATAATTTAAACTAAATTTATATTATGTCATTCTCTTTAATTATATAATAATATTCATATATTGTATCCGATTAACTTTTGTATATATTATTTTTTATCATATATTGGTATTCGTATTTTACTTAATATCATTTAATTACATTTTTTTTATATTTTAGAGTTTGTGTTATAATATTTAATATTATTCAAAATTTTATTTAACTTAAAATCAAACATATTAATTTCAAACAAATATCAAATCTGTTAAGTACTATTATCGATAGCAGCTATATTATTTCTTCTCTTTATAATCAAATAATACCCAATTAACAAACCTTGAAGCATAAAAATCAGCAAAATTGAAATGGAGAACAAGAAGGACAGGACAGGAAAGGTAAAATAAAAATCATAGGAGGAAAATACTAACCATTGTTGTGTACCTGAAGGAAGAATGGAAGTAAAGGAACCAAAGAAAAATCGATTTGCAAATTTGCAGGAAGAATCAAAGAAATATCGAAGCAGCGGAGACAAAAGGATGAGGAGGCTGCTGGTAATTAGGGTTTTCTTTTTGTATCTGCAAGTAGGATTAGAACTAAGGATCTATGTATATATATATATATATATAAAAGCAAAACAGTGAGTTTCAAAAATTTTGGTTGGTTCGGTTTATTCCGTTTTTCAATTTTATAAATCGAATCGAACCTATAAAATCGATATTTTATTTCGGTTCAGAATTGAACGAACCAAAAATCGAAATAACCAAATCAAACAGACCAAAATCTATTTGGTTCCGGTTCGGTTCTGCACACCTCTAATTCTAGTCTTCTCTGTGAACAAGGAAACGAAGAGCACCTTCCAAGCAACGCCCCACTATAAGTAGCCATTGAATTAAAATTGAAACCATAAACCAAGTTAATTAAGCAGAGCAAGAAATCGGAAAGAAGGCATTAGTTTCCATAGCATACGTAGTGGTAGTTGTGGCTGTGTTAAGCAGATGGGAGATGAAGATGGGGATGGCAGCAGCCCCAAGTGCTGCTCAATGCAAAGAAGAAAGGAGACTTGGGCTTAATGCTTGCAAGCCAGTGGTGTATGGGAGGCCACCATCGGCCCAATGTTGCGAGAGAATAAGAGTGACCCATACAGAATGTGTTTGCCCTGTTATCACTCCCAAATTGGCTGCTCTTATTGACATCAACCGTGCCATTCGTATAGTCCAAGGCTGCGGCCGCAGAGTTCCTCGCCACTTCAAGTGTGGAAGTATGCGTTCTTCTTCCTTACTTTCTTCTTTTTCACACTTAATTTTTTTGTAGCTTTTTAATTCTACTTCAAAATCTGTTTCTCGAAGAAAATCTTCAAAGCTAATTTGCTAAATCGTAGATCCAACTCTAGAAAATTTTCAACAACATTCTTTGGAATTATAAGATACATTTATAAGTTTGTACAGATAATTTTTTTTTTTGATTTTATTGTGCTGTTGATTTTCTTTTTTTTTTTCCTCTTGGCATGTAGGTATCACGACTCCGTGATGAATATGTGGCGATCAATTTTTTGGTTGGGTGATGCTTCTTTAATTCCGTCTACGTAGTTTGAGCTTATTGTATTAAATCCAACCGTGTAGTATTATATTAATAAATAAATGTGCTTAAGTTCTGAATGCTGCCTTTTGTATTATTGCTAAAGATATGCAATAGATGAAGAAAAACCAAATTTACTATGGGTATGTTTGTATTATAATAATTAATCCTATGCATTTTCCATTAACACTGGCTGTCACCTCTGCATATCCAGAGAACCGTGTGCTCTCTTTAAAAATATTATTCTGACAATTATTATCGTCCCTGTCAAGTATCAACTTGTCAATAAGAGACAAATTCATACATACATACATACGATACTTGTCAATAAGAAACAAATTCAACCACTCTGTCTCATACATACATACATACGTATCCATTGACCAATGGTCTGTCTGTCTATCTCTCTCTCTCTTTAATTTTTAATTTATTGTCAGCACCATGACTGCTTTTTCGAAGATCCCTCTTTACCTTATCAGTCAACGCCATACCAAACCCAAACTAATCTCACCTTTCCCTCTGATTCAATCCACAATTCAGACAATCAAAATCACACCCTGTTTTGCTCTGCATTCCATAATCTCAAATGGGTCGCAGACAAAACGACTCTGAAACCTCCCGTTTCACAATCCTCTTGCTGGGTTTCATCTCCTGTGCTCTTGTCTACGCTGTACTTTCCTCATTCCTAAATCCCAACTCAGGTTTTCCAAATTCAGGCTCGCAGTCTTTGGCATTGAGAGAGGAGAATTCAGAGGAAAATGGCGGCGGGTGCTGTAGAGGGATTGATAATTTGGAGCTTTGGGGGACTGCAGTGAAGTGGGGATCAGAGTTTAAGTTCAATTCTTCAAGGGAATGTTGTGAGGCTTGCAAGGCTATGTGTAATGGCAACGACGGGCCTTGCTTGTGCGATACTTGGGTTTTTTGCGGGAACAGAGAGGCTTGTGGATCTAAATTTGGTGAGGTGAGTCTGAATTCAGTTTTATTTTTTTATTTATTCATTTTACTGCACTTAGGTAATTGATGATGGCCTGAGTCGTCATAGAAGAGAGAATTATACTGGCTATTCTATTATTAGTGTATTGTGGACTTGTAGATGGATCAGTGATGTAATGTGTTGTGAAATACAGGGCATTGAAGTTGATCTAGAAATGAAATTAGTTTCCTAATTGGTTGATTTCTACCTTTATAATGCAGAAATGAATTAGATCATAAAAAAATCTTCACTTGGCGTTCTTTTGAAGTAACATTTCTTTATTTTTTATTTTATGTGATGCTGGGACATGAAGTTATTTAAATGCATTCTGTAGTTTCAGTCACTGCATTCACAATGTCATTAGATTGACTTTCTTCATCATCCAGTGTTGGTTGAAGAAACAGAAGGATACATTGACCCCAGATCGGCAGGAAGCAGGTAATAAAGTTAGCTGGACTTCAGGACTCATCTTTGGGAAAGGAGAGGTACTGATCTACTTTGTTTCTATATTTTTTTATTTTGGTTTCAATCAAATTTCCATTTTTCTTTGTCTATTTCTTTTGGAACTTGAAGTGCAGTTTGCTGCATTCTCCGTATCAAAAATTGCTATGTTGATGTCATTTATCCCTGTGTTTTATGTTAATACCATCACTATTTTGTTCATACTATATTCATAATTTTCTTTGTTTGACATTGTTGCTCCTTCTTGAACATCTTAGGGCATTATTGGATTGGAAACAGATTATGGCACTCTTCGTATAAAAGTAAGTATCCTTGCTTTTGGCGGTACCTATCCAAATACTTGTGATGATCGATGTAAATTGTGTTTGTTCAAATTTTCTGTGTTTTTAATCATTAATCATTTTGTAGTTCAGCTGGAAGTAACTTCCATAGTTAATTATTCTGAAGAGCCCTAATGAATAGTTAGCTAGCGAACTATGTGCCAAATTTGTATGCTATGCTTCGACTCTGTATTTGGATTACCATAAACAGTACTTATTTTTTGTGGTACCAAGATTTTAGTCTGAGAAATTTGTGTCATTCTGTTTCTCATCGGTTTTCAGAAGAATGTGATTTGGAACTTGCTGTGGGAAAAAATAGCTAAACCCTATTTACTCATGGCATATCATACCATATATGAGTGATTGCCGTGCCAAGGAATTTGATAGATTTGTTCTCAATTTTACCATGAATGACTGCTAATCATTGCACCGAATATCTATTTTTTCCATAACTGACTACATAAATGAACAAATAGATTTGACTGCGGTGATTTCAGTACTGGACCTTGTTTATTTTCAATGCATGGTGGCATTTTTGAGACATTTTCTTCAGTATCATAGTTTTGATCACTTTGAATTTATGCTTTTATCTTCTTAACAATTTGTCCCTGGTTAAAAACTTGTCCTAGCACAGCTTTTCCCAGATTGTGCTCCTCATTCTGTAGCTTACATTCTTGAGTTGTTAGCTTTGCGCCATTGTGCTGGTTGCCAATTTTTCCGTGCAGAGAGCCGGGGCCAATTTTGGGATTTAGAAGGAAACCACGGTAAAAATGTGAGGATTCTTTTAACTTCATTTTAGTTTTCATTTCTCTGCCATCTAATACATCTGTTACCTTGCTGTTGCTACTTGAGGCGTCACTGTCAATCAGAAAGAACTTCCTCATTGTATTCACATTTTTGAATTTGTATAGCATAATTATATACTTAAATTTGTCAAACTTTTCAGGCGCCTTTTGGCCCTCCATTTGCATTGATTCAAGGAACACTTGAAGCACAAGGAACTACTTTTAAGAAAATCCCAAAAGAAGTTTGCCCAACCATAAGAAGGGGTACAATAGCTTGGGTTGGTTCTGGCCCAGAATTCTTGATTAGCCTAGCCAATCACCAAGAATGGAAAAAATCATACACCGTCTTCGGTTCTGTTCTTCTGGAAGACATGGGAATAGCAGAAAAAATTGCTGAGCTCCCTACTAAGTCAGATGTTTGGAACAATATCAATGTGACTGTTTTGGTAAAGCCGGTTCCGATGATGTTTCAAAGAGTCAAGGCGAGTAATGGAGAAATTGATAGGAGAGTAAAATCAGGTTGAAAAGATCTACACTTTCTATGAAGAATCAACCCAAGGAATGAAGTGTACAAGAGAGAAATAATTTTGGAAAAATTTATGAATGATGATGTATACATATATTTTTACTAGTTATACCTTTGAGTTTTGCTGGTGTTTCTGTACAATGTACATTATGAACTGTATTTTTTGTTGATAGTTTTCTCAACTGTACATTACGAATGCGATCTTGGTTGATCTTTCGTTTCTAAGGATACCAGGTGCTTGGATCATGCTAATCACTCTTTAACTCCAGTGTCAACTTGAATTTTGAGGGTTGCTTAAGTTTTCTAATGTGATATTGGAGCTACTGTTGTTATATATATATATATATATATCGTTAATAGAGAAAAATGGATGCTTTAATTTATCTTTAGCTGCAAAACTATGTTTTTACTATTATTTTCTTCTAGGAAAACGATTATATGAGTAGCACATGTTTCACCTATAAAATTCGTGACAGTTTATGCGTGAAAATTTGAAGGTACTGCTGTATATTTATGAGAAAATTTGCACTAATTATAAATTGGCTTAATTTGTTTAGGTATGATGCGGTGAGTTATTTGAAATATTTGGGTACACTTCGAGTGTCGGAGAGTTTTCGGTCTGTTTGGATATTTGCAGAGACCAGCTTTAAGATATTTGACTATGCAAAAAGCGTGTTTATCGTCTAGGGAGGTCAAATGATGCCAAAGTGAATGGGCTAAGCAATAGCGCCTCCAACAAAAAGAGGAAACTAAAAAAGAACTATGACGAAGAATGAGGTTTGGGCATAATTTTCCTTTTATTATTATCATTTTTATGTGACAAGATTCAATGTCTTTGCCCATTGTTCTTATTCACTTGCTCATTTAGTAGCTGATGGAAGTTCATCCACCAGTACAAGTGGTGGAATTGTTTTGGAGGCAGTGCCAAAGTGGAAGGTGTTACGTGGAGTGAGTGAGTTCCAATTTCTATGTTATGTTATAGTTGTACTATTTGTAAGCAATGAGGTGTAGCACTTGAGCCTCACCTTTTCAGTTGTCCTTTTGTTTTCTGGTTATATAAATGGCTCCTATGATCAGTTACTGTTATTGCTAGTGGATCTTTATGACCAGAGATAAAGGAGATATTTGTTGAACCACAGACAGTTAATCAAAACACTTCATCTCTCTCTCTCTCTCTCTCTCTCTCTTTTAACTTCAGGAAATTCTTGGAGATATAGAAGAAGAGAGACAAAAGAAGGGTTTATCGGGAGAAGCAGATTTGGTGGGAAGTGAAGAGGCTGGCAATGGTATTGTTCTAGTGGCGTGCAAAGATGAGCGCTCATGCATGCAGCTTGAAGACTTTATCACCAATGGCCCACGGAAGGTTTTTCTATGCTTGAAGACTTCATATATATATATATATATATATATATATATATATATACACACACACATACATACATACACACACTTGATGACAATTCGGAAATACGGGCTATTGTCCCGGTAGAATTTGGAAAAACACTTCCACGACCTAACTGCCAATGACGATAATTTTGATCAAAGGAAATTCCGGTCAAGTCAACAAAAGTAAATTGGAGAAAAATAGGTAAAGGTGTTAAAAAGAGAATATACCTAAATTATTCAACTATTTATAATAGTAAATAGTAGCAGATGGAAATAGGACTTTTTTAAATTTGGTGTTATTGACCTAACTGCCAATGACGATAATTTTGATCAAAGGAACTTCCGGTCAAGTCAACAAAAGTAAATCGGAGAAAAATAGGTAAAGGTGTTAAAAAGAGAATATACCTAAATTATTCAACTATTTATAATAGTAAATAGTAACAGATGGAAATAGGACTTTTTAAAATTTGGTGTTATTTAAAATTATAATTGAAAAATTGAGGCTGTTTTTTTACAGTATTTGAAAAATTGGGGTCAATCATCCAATTCCTGCAATAATTTACTTTTGAAATGGAAATGTGGGGCCCAATTTTGTGATGAAAATTCGCAGATAATGGAGATATATGAAGGGTGAGGCCCTCAATCAATTCCCGCAGTGAAGTATAACGGGAATGGAATTGTGCAGGCCCATTTTCGTAACTAATGCCAGTGGAATAGGGTCCATTCCCTCAATAATGGGCAGCGAAAATAGTTGGATCCAATTATTGGAGTCCATATAAAAACCAGTCTTGTATGTCATTTTCACCATATTCCTACATTTTAGAATGTTCATTTCATTTTCACCAAAATTTTGCCATTGGGTTGTGTTAAGATAGCTATATTAGAAATGAGATGATAAGTAGCGAGAGCAAAGGATAAAGATTGTGTCAGATAAAATTAAACATTCTGTAAGTATAAATTGTTTAATAATTTTAATTTAAAAAATGTTTATATATTATTATAAATTAAATTTGTAAATATTTTATATATTTTGCAGATATGAACTAACAGAAATAATTATTAAAAGAATTAAACGAGTATAAATTGAAGAACTTAAAAAGGTAATATTTTAATTTTAATATATTTATTTATATTTAATCGATAGATATTTAGAATAATTTAAAATAAACTCGATTATTTAGTCATAATATTAGTACATATAAAAATTAGAAAGTATGATAGAAAAAATTTAATTTTTAAGAAAGGAGAAATTTAAAAAAAAATTAATTATATACAAGATTAATAAAAAAAGGTGTGCCATAAATATCTATAACTAATTTTTAAATGTTGTCACATAAATGATTGTAATTGTTTATAAAAGCACATAAATGAAATATATTTTTATATTCAGTTAATAAATATTCAATAAAAAGTAAAAAAAAATTAAATAAAAACTAATTTAAGTTTATTATAAATTACAGTTAATTTCAAGGTGTGAGCGCATACCGAATTTTATCTGCACACCGGTGGTCAAATAAGTTATTGAGTTGCAGGTTTTTGGTATGATATATCTGGTCCAAATGCGATTACCAAGAGATTGAGACTCAGAAATATATCTGGTCCAAATGCGATTACCAAGAGATTGAGACTCAGAAATAAACCAACTCATCTTGAATTGAAACATAAAATTCATGTTAAATTGGATTTAGGTGTAAACCATGTGATTTCAAGAATTATATACAAGAGTCTATTGTATAACCGAGGATCATTATGTTGGACGTCAGTGGATTTATGTGATGACGATGACATAGAGATGATTTATGAAAAATTGATGGAATACTTGGATTATACAGTGATTGAATTAATTATTGAAGTAACAGAGGCGGCTGTTGGAACAAATATAATAACGTATGGAGTTGGTCATCAAGCTAGAAATGATACATTATACATGAAAAATATTGAGACAACTCAACAATTCTTTGAAAGTGATGTTGCCACAACCGAGGCAATCGGGCAGTGGGCAGGGTATTGACATTTTTTCTCAATCAAATGATTGTCAGTATATTGGAGATGAAATATAACATTTGGATGAAACTGAACAACAATGACCAATTAGCCACCGAGAAGATATCGGTTCGAGTCGACTTAGCCATCCTGTCATTCGACGCGATGGTGACTTACTTGTTAGGGATGTGTTTGATAGTTCAGGACAAGGTTGTATGCGCCGGTCAAATAGCCATGTTCCTGATACAATGAGTCAGCCAAGAAGGTCATATACATAGCCCCATAATGTTGTAATGAATCATCCTAGGTTGTAAGTTAGCGAGATGTTTGATGAAAGTATCAGACATCCTATAAGTCAGCCAAGGTGGTCATTCAGTCGTAGGGTTAGTGATTTTCTCAGAAAATCCATATTTGGCACTAGATCATGGGGGCACACGATTGACAGGAGTATTGCTCAACCAGTGAGTCAAAATACAGAACAAAATTATTATCGATAATCAGTTAAAAATAGGCCAGAATCTGGGGCAAGTCATGGAAGACACTTTACTGGCCGATGAGATGGTGATTTACTTGGACATTCCGCTCCTAACAACAATCCTACCATATCAGGTAATAATATTCATTCTTTTAATTTATTTTGGTTAAGATGTAAGGAATTAACCTTCAATTGATTTGTCAAGCATGGATTAATTTGATGAAGGGGTAATTAATAATGATTACATCTCACCGAATGACGATAATGAGGGTGTTACAGCGAACTTGAGTGCGAAAAGTGATGAATCTGATATTGGCAAGGGCAATGAGTCTTCTGGTACGTAGTATGTCAGTCTTATAGCATTACTTCATGGAAGTGATGAGGCAACTGAAGCCATATTCACCTTTCCATCAGAACACTATACAACAATTGACTTTGATGCAGCACAAGTTGCCTTATCAGTTGGGATCCAATTTGATACGTGGGATGGTACATCAAAGTTGTCAAAAGGTTTGGTATTTAATAGTAAGGATGATGTTAAGTCATGTGTGAAAAAATATTCAATCTCACAAAATGTTGATTTTAGAGTTATTAAATCAAAAGCAAAAAAGTGGGTAGTTCAGTGTGCTAAGGCTAATATTGGCTGCCAATGGAAGTTAAGAGCTATAAAGAAGGACAAAATTCATTTTTGGATGATCACAAAATATGAGGGAGAACATTCTTGCCTTTCAACTGGTAACCTATCTAAAGATCATAGGCAACTGGGGTCTCAGATTATTCGCAACAACATAATGGGGATGGTCAGTAAAAATCCTACACTTCCTATTGAAGTGGTAATTGTTGCTATTAAGGAAAAATTTCATTATGAGGTCTTGTATTATAAGGTTTGGTCAGGGACCTGGCTGACCCCTGGTATAGGAGGAATTGAGGGCACCAGTGTTCGTCGATCAACCATGCCTCTTCTGCTCCGTTATGACTGTCGAAAATCTACATATGATACGGACATAGTGGGAATTCGTACGAGACCTGGTACAGGCTACCGTGGGTACTCAACCGCCGTTCGATCATATACTCCAACTACTCCTAAAATCCCTTCCGATATCATTCGAACATCACCGCCATGAGATGAAGATGATGCCATGTCACTATGATAAATATGTTTAGCACCATCAACTTGCATATAATTTAATTAAATATAATCAATATCTAATAAATTATGATGGATAATTAAAATAAATAATAATTATTAAATACAATAAAACTATATTTGAGCAAACATACCACTACCACATGGGATGCTCCTTCAGGGGTTATCCACCGTCTAGTTCGTCGCATATACCATTGCATGTATTGTGACCTTATATGTAATGGTGCGCTGATTAAAGGAGCACTGACAACCCTTTCATGTCGATTGTTCCATTTGAATATGAAATTAGCAAATGTATTTTTCCAATTATTTTGCGTAAGCCCTGTCAAAGTTACTGTATGCAAGCTATCATCAATTAACGGTGCACTGGGAATGTGTTGATCCATGCCAAATTGACGGAGGCAACGATCTGGATGGTGCCACTCGATGATATTAAAACATATCAAAGGCACAATTGATTTCTAACTCTGTTGTCCATTGGTACAATAGGATGGCAAAAGATGCATGACATTGTCTTATGGTTGCCATTCAAACTAAAAAAAAGGTAAATAAATTTAGTAAATATGGTTTCTTTTCCTACATGCACAACAATTTTTTATAATTTACTTTTAACTCTCAGATAATTACCTAGTCTGCATGCTGAGTGTCTAATTCTACACGAAATCTGTGTACATTTTTTCTATGATTATCGCTCAGATCAATAAGAGATCGCCACCTAATATAAAACAATCGACTGCGTCAATATATATATATATATTACTTGATAAATAATTAATTACTTTAAATTAAAAAAAAATGTACCTATAGCCATATGGCATACTCTATTCCAGGAAAACTTCATTTGTAAAACGAGGACGAAATTGGGAAAATCTTTCCCATGCCCATATTTGCATCAACTATTGATATCCACCAACCTCATGAGCATCTGGCCATGTACTAAGACATAACTCCCTATACAACCATGCCAGATAAACTAAACCCCAATTGTAATTATCAACCTCATCTAAATCCTTTAATATGGGTAGTCACATTAGATGTATATAATTATTAGCTTGAGATGGACACAATAACCCACCGATGCAACACAAAAGTCATACACGCACATAACATTGAATTTGATATTCAGTAGCATCAGCTGGTAGAATATCAAAAGTTCTCGACAACCAAGTCATTTTTATTGATTTTTCTTTAAAAGCATCATCGGGCGGGATTTGTCCCAGAAGCTGGTTGCACAGAATTCTCTAGTCATATCCCACTGATCCAGTTACCAGACAACCTTCAATTGGTAAACCGATCAATATCTGAATATCTTGCAAAGTTATGGTCGATTCACCGACAACAAGGTGAAAAGTGTATGATAAGTATGAATTATATGTAGTTTTTGATATGTTTTTAGTTTTGTTATTTAGTTATTTTGGTTTTATTTAGGTTAAATTAGAGTTAATTTGTTAATATTTATGTTTTTAAGGTTAATTTCATGTTTTGTTTGGTTTTCAGGATAAAATTGATATAAAAGAGCTTAAATTGCAAAAAAGGCAAAGTTTAGGGCCAAAAGTGCAAATATTAGAAGTTGATGCGAGAAAACGAGCATTTAGTCCAGAAGCTTTTCACGTGACCACGTGAAAGCAATGAAGAATTCTACCCGTGGCCACGTGAAGACATAAAACTTGAAAGACATGGCCACGTGAAGGGTTAAGGTATTTTCACCCATGGCCACGTGAAAGAGAAATTGAAGAAAACATTGAAGACACGTGACCACGTGTGAGGGAAGGCATAATTCATACGTGACCACGTGTGAGGGAAGGCATAATTCACACGTGACCATGTGTGAGGAAGAACATGAATACACGTGACCACGTGTAGAAAATGAACATGGAAGGGCGTGGCCACGTGATTTCTACTCCCACTTCGTAAAGAATTTCGAGCTTCCTGTTTTAGCAGAGTTCACTTCCTATTCCATGTCTGGTGTTTAAGAAGGAATCTACTACGATTTTGCCATATAAATAGCAGTCAAAAAAACATCAGAGAAGGGAGATCAATTGGAGAGATCAACATTAGAATTAAGCATTATTCTCTTTAAGTTTGTTTTTACGTTACTTAGTTTTTATTGTTTTTCTTCAAGCTTTGTTTTAATTATAAGAATGGTTTGTGAGTAGTTTTCTTTAACTTTTGTTAAAGGATACTTGAATCCTTAACTTGTATTGTTATGACTTGAGTTTGTTCTTCAATTCAATACAAGTTGATTATTTCTTAGTTATTAAACATAGTCTTGTCTTTACTCAAATTTAAGTTGATTGTTAACTTGATTAAGCATTGATTAATTAATTGATTTGAGTTGATGATTGACTTGCATGCTCTTAGGTTAATTTATTTGGATTAATGCATGATTATAATTTGAATAAGCTATAATTGTGTGTTGATTTAAGTAAGTTAAGATTGAGAAAAGTGTAACTAAGAATAGGTGGAAGTTAAATCTCTTGAGAAAGGCTTTAATAGACATCTAGGAGAGTTAATTCAGTTCTCTATGCTAAGTGTTAAGTTTATCTGAATAAGAAAATTTTGATGCTTGGAATGATAATCTTGAATAAAGTTATCTGGGTTTATTAAACTGAATTCTCCCTAATCACTTGTATGTTTTCTCTTGTTTAAGTCATAGCAATATTGGTTAAGGTGGATAGTCCTTTATTGAAAGTTGTTTTTAATATTGATTTTTACCTCATTCAATTTACATGCTTTTATTAGATCTTTATTTATTTTAACTCTTTATTTTGTTTTAGTTTTTTTTAGTTTTAAAACTTCAATCATCACAACTTTGAGATTTCTTTTCTTTCTTTTACACACAAAAATTTGTTTTGAAATTGAAATAGCATATACAAGTACAAGTTTTTCTTGGGTTCGATATTTTGGATTATAATCTTATTTCCCTATATTACTAGCCGATCTAGTACACTTGCTAGAATCCGGTCAAGTTTTTGGCACTGTTGTTGAGGACACATTCTCGTTTGTTTATTTATTTTGATTTTAAAGTTATTTTTGTGTGTTTTTCTTCTCTTCTTCATCTATTTTCTTATTTTCTTTTTGGGTGACTAGTGGTTTATGGTGAGAGACAACCCCATCCTACCATTAGATCCTGAAATTGAAATGACATTTCATAGGATTAAAAGGTTAAGAGGAAACATGAATGACCTAGAAATAGAACAACCTATGAATGATCCACCACCTAGGATCGAAGAGCAACACATACCCCACCAAGCTCCCGAAAATGGGTATAGACCTAAAACCATTAGGGATTATGCTATTCCTAGGTGGAATGAAGAACATAGAACTATTAGGATTCCTCACCACCAACCCTTTGAGATTAAACCCGCTACCATCATTATGGTACAAAGAAACCAATTTTTGGGTTCAGACATAGAGGATCCTGCACAATATTTGAATATGTTCTTAGAAGTGATTGACACTGTGCAAATTTTTAATTTATCGATTGATGCAATTAGGTTGAAACTTTTCCCATTTACCCTCATAGGAAAAGCTAGGGATTGGCTACAAATGCTACCAAATCAATCCATCCATTCTTGGCAATAAATGCAAGAAAAATTTCTTTACAAGTTCTTTCCACCTACTAAAACTGCCCTCATTAGGAAACAAATTAGTGATTTTCAGCAATTTTATGAGGAGTCATTCCATGAAGCATAAAAAAGATTTAGGAGACTTTTAAAAAGTTGTCCACATCATGAAGTTCCTGTTTTTCAACTAATGCACATTTTTTATGCAGGTGCCCATCCATCAACAAGATCTTTGCTAGATGCAGCTTCAAATGATAGTTTCATGAACCAAATTCCTGAAGATTTATTTTTACTTCTTGATGAGATGGCTACCAATGATGCTCAATGGGCAATCTCTAGAGCAACTCAAAAGAAACAGGGAGTTCATAATATTGATAAAGTAGCTATGTTAAAAACTCAATTAGAATTAATGGAAAAAAGACATTTAAAAGAAATAGATGAGCTTAAAGCTAAAAATGTTTCTATGCTATCTAATGAAGTTGATTCTTATGTAGGAATTTCAGGACCTTTGGGAATGAAGAATAATGAAGGAATGATAGAAGAAGTAAATGCCTTGAACTCATATAGCAACACTTATAATCCGGGATAGAGAAGCCATCCAAATTTTTCATGGAGGGAAGGTAATCAAGGTTCTTCTTCTAACCCTAATCCTAGACCTCAATTTAACCATAATCAACCTCCCAATAATCAACTTCCATACCAAAACCAAGCTCCACCACATTACCCAAACCAATACCCATCACAATCATACAGCAAACCACCCGATTTTCAAAAATCTTAACCTCCACCTCCTCAAGAAAAGAAATCGAACATTGAAGAAATGATTACAAACTTTATGGCTTCCCAAAATTCAATTTTAGCTAGCCAAGATGGTAGATAGAAATCACAAGATATTTGGATGAGGAACCAAGAGGCATCCATTAGGAATCTAAAAAACCAAATGGGACAACTTGCTAGTTCTTTATCTAACCGAACTCAAGGGATATTTCCATCCAATTTAGATCGAAATCCAAAGGAGGAAGCCAAAGCAATCACCTTAAGGAGTGGGAAAGAGCTAGAGAAGACTGAAATTAGTAAGAATTCTTCCCTAAGGGTGGAACCGACAACGGAGGTAAGTAGTTCTAACTTAAAAAATACTGAAAAAGTGTCTCATACGGTTGAGAAGGGTAAAGGTAAGGAAAAAATTGTTTCTACTGTTCTTGATGAATCTCAATTACCATTTCCTGTTCTAGCTAGAAAAGAGAAACAAAATGAATAATTGAGTAGATTTTTAGACATGTTTAAGAAGCTACATATAAATTTACCATTTGCTGAAACTTTGTTACACATGCCTAAATATGCTAAATTTATGAAAGAATTGTGCACTAATAAGAAAAAGCTAGAAGGCATAGGAACGTTTCAATTATCCGGTAATTATAGTGCCATATTAACCAATAAAGTTCCTGAAAAATTAGAAGATCCTGGTAGTTTTACATTGCCTTGTGAACTAGGAGGAAATTTTGTTGGGCATACTTTATGTGATTTGGGTGCTAGTATTAACTTGATACCTTATTCAATTTGCGGGAAATTGAATTTAGGTGATTTGAAGGAAACCCGAATGACGCTTCAATTGACGGATAGATCGGTAAAAAGGCCAAAAGGAATCATTGAGGACTTATTGGTGAAAGTCGAAAATTTTATCTTTCCGGTTGATTTTGTGATTATGGACATGGAAAAAGATAGGAAGGTGCCATTAATTGTGAGGAGCCATTCTTGAACACAGCAAGAGCAATAATCAATGTTCATGAACAAACGGTTACTTTAAGATTCAACAAGGAGGAAATGATTTTCAATGTTAATAAAATTTTAAAACACCCCTCGTATGATTTTGAAGAATCCATCTACTTTGTTGATGAAGTACAAGAATGTGCCAACACAAAACAAGAGGAAATCATTCTCAATAATGAACTTCAAAGTTGCTTAATGCATCCCAAGACAATGGAAGAGTTGGATACAAAGGAGAAAGAGTTGATACAAACTCCGGAACAAGAGCATAGTGAAGATAAAGAAATAGAGGATGAACCATCCCCTCCTAAGGGAGATTCTGAACTTAAAACACTTCCATCTCATTTGAAATATATATTTTTAAGTGATAATGCTGATCCGATAATTATTTCATCTTTATTGACAGATTTGGAAGAAGAAATGCTCATCGGAGTCCTCAAAAAGCACAAAAGAGCAATTGGTTGGGCAACATCTGACTTGAAAGGGATTAGCCCCAGTTATTGTACACATCGTATACCCATGGAGGACAACTTTAAACCGGTGGTGCAATCTCAACGAAAGCTTAACCCAACTATGCAAGAGGTAGTGAAAAATGAGGTATTGAAATTACTTGATGCAGGTATTATCTATCCTATCTCTGATAGTAATTGGGTAAGTCCTGTTCAATGTGTGCCTAAAAAGGGAGGAATGACTATAGTGATCAATGAAAATAATGAATTAATTCCTACACGCACGGTAACGGGATGGAGGGTATGTATTGACTATAGGAGGTTGAATAATGCCACTAGAAAAGACCATTTTTTATTGCCCTTTATTGACCAAATGTTAGAAAGATTGGCAGGAAATAAATTTTATTGTTTCTTAGATGGATATTCAGGGTACATGCAAATACCTATAGCCCCGAAAGACCAAGAAAAGACCACATTCACATGTCCATATGAAACATTTGCATATAGGAGAATGCCTTTTGTTCTTTGTAATGCACCTGCCACATTTTAACGTTGCATGATGGCCATATTTCATGACTTTATTGAAAAATTTATGGAGGTTTTCATGGATGATTTCACTATTTATGGTCATGATTTTGAATCTTGTTTGCATAATCTAGCATTGGTTTTGAAAATGTGTCAAGAAACTAATCTTGTGCTAAATTGAGAAAAATGTCATTTCATGGTTAGAGAAGGCATTGTTTTAGGGCATAAAATTTCTGAAAAATGCATTGAGGTTGATAAAGCAAAAGTTGATGTGATAGAAAAATTACCTCCACCAATTACTGTAAAGGGCATTAGAAATTTCCTTGGTCATGCCGGATTTTATCATCGGTTTATTAAGAACTTTTCTAAAATTGTCAAACCACTTTCTAATTTATTGCTTAAAGATGTTGCATTTAACTTAGATGCTGAGTGTTTGCAGGCTTTTAACTTATTGAAGCAAAAGTTAGTTAGTGCACCGGTCATTACATCACCCGACTGGAGCTTACCATTTGAAATTATGTGTCATGCAAGCGATTATACAGTTGGAGCAGTCTTAGGATAGCGGAAGGAGAAGATTTTCTACACAATCTACTATGTAAGCCATACTCTTATCGAAGCTCAAGTAAATTATACGACTATGGAGAAGGAACTCTTGACAATAGTCTTTTCATTTGAGAAATTCAGGTCTTACCTCTTAGGATCAAAAATTACAGTATGGTTGGACCATGCTGCATTGAGACATCTTTTCGCCAAGAAGGATTTCAAACCAAGACTTATCCGATGGCTGTTACTACTACAAGAGTTTGATGTTGAAATCAAAGATAAGAAAGGAGCAGAAAATTTTGTAGCTGACCATCTATCTAGATTGGATCATGCTAGCATCGAAAAGGGAGAAATTTCTGACTTATTTTCCGATGAACATATTTGTGCTTGTTATACTTATGAAAAATCAGTTCCATGGTATGTAATATAGCTAATTTTCTTGTAGGTGGCTATCTTCCTAAGAAGTTTACTTGGCAACAAAAGAAAAAGCTCATAGCGGATGTCAAGCATTACCTTTAGGACGATCCATATCTTGTCAAGATATGCCCGAATCAAGTACTAAGAAGGTGTGTACCGGAATTGGAACAAAAATCTATCATGTAACAATACCATGGAGGTAAAATTAGGGGACATTACGGGCCAAATAGAACAGTTCAAAAGATACTCCAATCAGGTTTTTTCTCGCCTACTTTATTTGAAGATGTAAAATCTTTTATAAAAACTTGTGATAGATGCCAACGAGTAGGAAATATATCCAAAAAAAATAAGATGCCTATAAATAATGTGCTAGAAATAGAAATCTTTGATGTATGGGGCATTGATTTTATGGGACCTTTTCCAAATTCATTTGGGTTTGAGTATATCTTGGTAGCAGTGGATTATGTGAGTAAATGGGTAGAGACAATAACTACTAGGACATGTGATGCAAAAATTGTGCTTGAATTCATTAGGAAGAATATTTTCACTAGATTCGAAGCACCTAGAGCTATTTTAATTGATGGAGGCAAACATTTTGTCATCCATCAATTCAAGACCTTACTTAAGAAATTTGGTGTTAAGCACAAAATCACAACCCCATACCACCCTCAAGCCAATGGACAAGTGGAAGTGTCTAATAGGAAGTTTAAATCAATCTTAGAGAAAACAGTAAATAACTCTAGAAAAGATTGGTCTCTTAGGTTAGATGAGGCTTTATGGGCTTATCGAACTACATTCAAAACTCCTATAGGTATGTCTCCCTTTAGAATTGTTTTTGGAAAAGCATGTCACCTTCCAGTCGAATTAGAACATAAAGCTTATTGGGCTACAAAATTTTTTAACTTTGATTTGAGAAATGCAGGAGAAAGAAGAAAATTGCAGCTCAATGAACTCGATAAAATTCGACAATGGTCATATAACAATGCTGCGCTTTATAAAGAAAAGACCAAACGATGGCATGACAAGCATTTAAGGGTAAAAGATTTTGTTCCAGGAATGTTAGTGCTTCTTTATAATAGTCGTCTTCGTTTGTTTCCAGGAAAACTAAAATCGAAGTGGCTTGGACCATATTAAGTGATGTCGAGCAGTAATTTTACTGTAGTGATGATCAAAAGCTTAAAGGATGGACGGGAATTTACAGTCAATGGTCATTGACTCAAATCATACCAAATCAGACAACAAGAGGTTGCAGAAGCAACCATGGTTCTTCCAGATACCTAAGAAATGGTTTGGAAAGTCTAGTTGGAGACTTTAAAAACTTAGAACTTTTAATCTATCCTTCTTTTATTTTTTTAGTCTTTGTGTTTTCATATTTTGTGTGTTTGTGTGTGTTGATTCATGAAAAGAGTAAATAAACAAGGTTTTTAAAAGGAGATATGTTTTTTCCTAGAAAAAGAATTGGTGTTTTTAAAGCTTGAACTGGCCAAATTGCATTTAAGGAAGCTTAATTGTGCGTATATATTTCAAAAGATGCAAAAAGGAGGTAGAGAAAATACATATACACGTAACCACGTGTGGCTTTCCCTTTGCCATCACGTGGCCACGGCTTGAAGTTCTGCTCCTCTATTTTCAAAAACACGTGACCACGTGAAGTTCAAAGGAGAACCATCACGTGGCCACGCATGCCCAATGAACAAAGGCACACGTGATCACGTGTGGTTCTTCCCATGAACTTCACGTGTCCATGCCCCATCCTTCTGCCCCTTATAAACACTTCACGCTATTTTCTTTCTTCTTCTTTATCTTGTTTTTGCTCTCACCGTGTCCATGCCTCACTAATACAAAATTCACCCGTGACCACGGATTTTCACTCACCACCGATCATCACCATCTCCGACCACCATTTGCTCTCTCTTTGTCATTTTTCTCTCTCTCCTACCTATCATCTCTTCCTTTTCCACATGTTCTCCACTAAACTAGGGTTTTTCATAACTCACACACACCACTTCAACTTGGTACTGTATTTTGGTTCAGTTCTCATCTTCAAGTAAGTATCTACTCTCCTTGTTTCTTATTTATCATTTCCATATCATCCATTGTGTTGTTTTGTGCCATTATTGCTTATAAATGTTTAGTTTTGAAGTTGCTTTGCACTTAACATTTTGCTTTCATGTTAATTCCTTTTGTCTCTTTGGATGATTATGAGTATTACATGCATATAATAGATGCTTGGTATGTAATTGGGTAAGGAACAATCTTTGTCATGATCTTTAAATTGATGCTCAAACTTGTGCCCACAACATGCTCGATGAAATGCACCAATGAGTTTTTCTTTCAAAATATTTAACTTTCACTATTTGGATAGCATGTTTATGATTTGCATTGATGCCGTACAACCTAGTTCACCTCCTGCAAGATTGGTACATGCCTTTATTCATGCATAATAGGCATTATTTTGACATATTCTTTGTGCCCAAATGTTGAATGCATTTTATGCCTATGATTTTGATCTCCACATATATACGGTGCATTTATGCTACCAATTTTTCATTTCATCTAAGTGTGCATCGGTTCATTCAATGCATGATTCATGTGCTTACACCTTAGTATATTTTGGGTTATGAATTGACACTTACATTATATTTTTCTTTCTTTTTAGTGGCACCTCGAAGGACCAAATATCCTGATGTAGCCAACTCTTTCGGTGTACGCATTCCGTCATATGTGGACAAGGCTAAGATCAATAAATTTGACTACTTCAGCAAGTGTACCTATGTCCAACCCGCCTATCTAAGTCAATTGTTCCTCAATGTTCCGGCTGGAAATCTGTAGGATCATGATATAGAACCATTGATCCAAAATATTGGCTGGCAGCAGTTCATTGCAAAGAAACCGAAAGTATATCCGGATATGGCACGGGATTTTCTTTATTCTTTTGAATGCTACTTTAAGAGAGATGCGGAGGACGACACAGTCGATTTTAAGTTTGGTAAGAAAGGATATTCCTTGACTTTCAGTCAATTTTCTGAAATTTTAGGATTTGTGTCAAATGCCCCAACTGAATTAGAAGATGCATCCCCTATGGAGAATTGGGAAAGAATCAAGGATCTTGAATTAGATGAGCCATGGGTAAGGGGGACAATGCAAGGTACATGCTTTATGGAATCATGCATTAAGAATTATTCATCACTTTTTGGCAAAAAGTATGTACAATAATTTGAAGAATGCAAACACTATTAGTATGTCTCAAGCAATGGTTCTCCGATGCATGACGGATGGCATAGCAATCAATGGAGCGGGAATTATAGTAGCTCGAATTAAGGAATTGCAGAAAATGCTAGGACATATGGATACTATTTCCATTGGGTGGATAGCTACAGTGATAGCAATTGCAGTTGAACATCCGGGTTATGGAGACTCACTTCCAGGAGATTTACCTTGCATTGATAATAAGATGCTCAAACGGATGAAAATTTTGATTCTTAGGCCTCAAGCTCATTGGGCAACCCGGGAGGAATACCTAAGAGAGAACAATATTCAAATTGAGGAGCAGCAGGAGGAAACAAATGAGGAGTATATTGTCACAGCTGTACCTTTCCCCATCAATGAACCTACAACACCTGAATGGGAAAGTCCATTTAATCAATTAAGTAGCCGTTTGGATGCTCAACAAATTAGGCTAGATCAAATACAAGGAATCTACTACAATTTTGCCCTATTTAATCAATTCAGATATGGTAATGGCGGGCAATAGGACTGTTGAGTATTTTATCCACCACTTTTGGCAGCGGTTTCCTCCACCTCCGCCTCCACCTGAATAGATCTTCATTTACTGTGGATAGCAAAATTTTGAGGAGGGGGTAGCCTCCTTTCAGGGAGTTTGTCTTTAACTTTTCTTTTTCTTTTTCATGAATCGGGTTTTGTTTTTGTTTTGTGTTTTGTTTTCTGTTAGTTTGTGTTATTTTTGTAAGTTTGTTTGTTTTCTTAAGTATGTAAAACTTATTGAAGGCTTATATAGCTCACCTTAGTTTGCCCTAGTTGACTTCAAAACTTTGAACAATTTGAGCTTGGATATGGAATATGCATGTTTTGAACCTTTTGCTTAGCAAGAGAACATTTATGTTGTTTAATAAATCTTTAGATAGGTAAATCTTCAGCTTGATAAATATTTGTTAGTTTTCAAATTCTTGAAAGCACTTAGACCAATTTTTGACTTAGATAAAAATCAATACAATGAAGTAGTGAAGTAAGGAAATTTAGAGCACTAGAACCTTCCTCATCACCCTTCAAAGCATATGAATAACTTAAACAACTTAGAAAATGATCTAGGCAATAATTTTCTTGATAAACTTTCTTAAAGACTTTTTGTCCTACCTTGATGAAATTATCCTTTGTTAAGCCATTTTGAGCCTAATGAGGCATGCTTAAGGCGTACCATTGATATTTTCTTGTTACACATAATTTTTTAACCATATAACCTAAAAGGCTTTTATCTCACCTTATGGAATTGGTCATTTTAGGATTAAATGGATATGTGAGGAGATTAAAATTTCTGTCGGGTTTAGCAAGAAAGTCTTATCAAGTGAGAAATCTACCTTGTATACCTTCAGATTATTCAAATTAGCTTGTGAATGCTAGTTCTTAAAAAAAGAAAAGAAGAAAAAACGTTTGAAGTTTGAGAAAAGGAAAAAGAAAGAAAAAGAGAGCTAGCAAATATGAAAAAATATAAGTGTGGGGTAGTACAAGGAAAAATGAAAAAAATAAATAATGACTTCTTGGTAAAGGGCATATTATCTCTTAAAAGAAAGTTTGAAAGTGAGGCAAGAATGAGCAAAATATGTTGTTGAAGTTATTGGGGTTTAGTAATCTATTTTATCTTAGAGTGGCTATTCATTGTGATTATCTTTTATCCATTCTTTGTTAACCAATTCCTTAGCCCCATTACAACCTTTGAAAGACCTAAGTGATTTTAAGCTTCTTTTGAGTTGTTTAGCGGAGATGACCTTCGGGTTCCGATGCTAAAGGAGAGGCCTATTGTGTTTTTAGAGTTTCAAGCGCAAAACCGGTTGTATGCTTATGCATTCATTTATTCTACACTTCATTATCTAGTTGTGTTGATGTTTTGATTTTCGAAATTGCTTAAAATGATTTGGTCTTGCACACAATCAAGAAAACTAACTTATATTCTCTTGTTCAAAGTTGATCTGTTTAGAGATTATATTAAGGGCTTTTGTTAGAATGCTAAGTTTAGTTTTGAAATTGCATATCTTTGTACAAGTTTGATGGTTTTGAAGGTGGGATTATTTTAAATTTGCTTGAGGGCAAGCAAGGTTTAAGTGTGGGGTATTTGATAAGTGTGAATTATATGTAGTTTTTGATATGTTTTTAGTTTTGTCATTTAGTTTGGTTTTATTTAGGTTAAATTAGAGTTAATTTGTTAATATTTATGTTTTTAAGGTTAATTTCATGTTTTGTTTGGTTTTCAGGATAAAATTGATATAAAAGGGCTTAAATTACAAAAAGGGCAAAGTTTAGGGCCAAAAGTGCAAATATTGAAAGTTGATGCGAGAAAACGAGCGTTTAGTCCAGAAGCTTTTCACGTGACCACGTGAAAGCAATGAAGAATTCTACCCATGGCCACGTAAAGACATAAAACTTGGAAGACATGGCCACGTGAAGGGTTAATGTATTTTCACCCATGGCCACGTAAAAGAGAAATTAAAGAAAATATTGAAGACACGTGACCACGTGTGAGGGAAGGCATAATTCACACGTGACCACGTGTGAGGAATAACATGAAGACACGTGACCACGTGTAGAAAATGAACATGAAAGGGCGTGGCCACGTGATTTCTACTCCCACTTCGTGAAGGATTTTCGAGCTTCCTGTTTTAGCAGAGTTCACTTCCTATTTTATGTCTGGTGTTTAAGAAGGAATCTACTACGATTTTGCCCTATAAATAGCAGTCAAAAAAACATCAGAGAAGGGAGATCAATTGAAGAGATCAACATTAGAATTAAGCATTATTCTCTTTAAGTTTGTTTTTACGTTACTTAATTTTTACTATTTTTCTTCAAGCTTTGTTTTAATTATAAGAATGGTTTGTGAGTAGTTTTCTTTAACTTTTGCTAAAGGATACTTGAATCCTTAACCTGTATTGTTATGACTTGAGTTTGTTCTTCAATTCAATATAAGTTGATTATTTCTTAGTTCTTAAACATAGTCTTGTCTTTACTCAAATTTAAGTTGATTGTTAACTTGATTAAGCATTGGTTAATTAATTGATTTGAGTTGATTGTTGACTTGCATGCTCTTAGGTTAATTTATTTGGATTAATACATGATTATAATCTGAATAAGCTATAATTGTGTGTTGATTTAAGTAAGTTAAGATTGAGAAAAGTGTAACTAAGAATAGGTGGAAGTTAAATCTCTTGAGAAAGGATTTAATAGACATCTAGGAGAGTTAATTCAGTTCTCTATGCTAAGTGTTAAGTTTATCTGAATAAGAAAATTTTGATGCTTGGAATGATAATCTTGAATAAAGTTATCTGGAACATGCATTACCCCTATCTGGAACACTCCGTAGAATCCAGCCATCCTCAAATACGGTATAATTCTTTCGTCAATGTTAATATAGTGAAACTCTACACTAGCTCTCCGATCAAATAATATATTGCATGATAATTGACACATATAAAATATACATCACAAATAACTAAATAAATATAAACTTATATAATTAAATATGTATTTCAATAATTAGCATAAGAAAATTATTATCTCATTATTCCAAACTGCATCAGCACAATATTTTTCTTTTAACGGTAGGAGATTATCTATATGGGATTCTGGATTTATAAATTATTGATTCTGAAATGGATCCATACTTTTTTTATCATATATTTAATTATGACATCAGAAAATATAATTAATACCTATCTTTAAATTTTAAAAATTATAACAAATTGATAACTATTTAACATATCTTAGAATTTAAATATCATTTTTAACTACTTACACTAACTAAACAATAGTTTCCTATTTTAAATATCGTATAAAATAATTAATTCATCATACTACTTAAATTATTCAATTATTTATAATATATATTTACTCAAATTTACTACCTTAAATATTTAAACAAAAATTTATATTACTACTATTATCTCATTTTACTATATCTAATGTAAACATTATAATAAACATAGAAAAATTATTGCCAAAAATTTGCAATATCATATTAAAATTTTAAAAAAAATACAACAAATAACTTACCTTAATTTTCTCATTGACATCCAAATTTATAACAAATAAAATATATTATTCAACAACACATTAAACTAATATATCAACATATTATTTAATTTTGATAAAAAAATTTATAGTAATATTTTTCTTAACATTTTTTATATATTTTAAAATATAAATACACATATGCATAGAATTTCAACAAATTTATATTTATAACAATAAAATTACTTGACATATAGGAGCTTGAGACTGCTGAAAATGCGGAGCAGATGAAAATTGGAGACCAAACTCCATGAATTTATAAAGTTAGAACTCGCACGTGATTGGTCCTGCTGGGTGGCAGGAGACCATCCATTCCCGCAGTGGACTGTTGCGTAGTGGGTTGTTGCGGGAATGGGATGATAGACCCCAATTTTTCAAATACTGAAAAAACTGCCCCATTTTTCCAATTATAATTTCAAATAACACCAAATTTAAAAAACATCCCGACGGAAAGTGAAGGTAGTTCATGTGAATAGAAAGTCGAATCAAACTGCGGACATGTTAGCCAAAAGAAGAGCAATTCAAAATGACAACATAACTTGGTTTAATTTTCCTCCTCTGTTCATCAAGGACCCTAGACGAAGATTGCAGGGGTTTAAATGTAACGCCCCAAAAATTCGAATTGATTATAGTTGATAAATAGTACATTTTAGTATTATTTTGTAAGGATTAATTGTGAAGATTCCAATAAAAGTTAGTATTGTTTTCGGGTTTTAATTTAATAATTATTAATTAAAACATATTATGAAAATTAATAATAATGTTAAAAGGTGAAATTTAATAAGAAATGTGTGGTTGAGATTTAAAGAAAGAAAAGAGAAATGGTGGGGTAAAAACAAAAGAAGGTTGTGTGTGTGTGGTTAAAAAAATAAGAAGAAATAAGTTTAAAAAAAAAAGAAGAAGAGAAAAACGGGGAAGGGAGAATCGAGAAGGGGAGGTGGACTGTCGTCGCTGCTCGACGCCGGCGAAAGGGCGCTGATCATCATCGCCGCCACCGTCTTCCATCCGTCGCTAACGTCATCGTCCTCCGGTGGTTCCCCTCCTTCCGTTTTGCTCACCACCACAATAGATCAAACTCTCATTTTTCCCCATCACCACCATAGTTTCTTTCTCTTTTTTCGGTAGTTCTCGTCGGCGGTTGAGGGAGCTATTGACACCGGTGGGATCACGAGGTTGAGGCGGATCTTTCGGTGCCCGTCGATCGTCCCCACTCGCCGGCGAAGTGTAGATCGGAGCTTGTGGCAGCCGGCGGTTCCAGGCGATTTTTCGGCCAAACCACGATGCTTTGAGGCGCGTGAAGACCACCGGGAAGCTACCGGCGATTCTAGCTTTAAGTGAGAGGCTTCGGTGTCTTTTCGGCGAGTCTCCGACGAAGCTCCGGTGACCGATCCGGCGAGCAACTGTAAAAGGTAGATTGAAGCTAATGTTTTTGACTCTAAAGAGGTATGGGATCTTAAATTTATCTCTTATAAATTCAATTAAGTAAATTTTGAAATTATGAGAATTTGACTATATGTGGATTTAAATGTTGTCTTGTACGTGCATTGATAGAGGTCAGGAATTATGTTTAAAATTAGAATTGCAAGTATTAAAAAAAATAAGAATTTGATGATTTTCTTCAGAGTATAGTGAAAGTAAATTACTTGATTTTGTGTGTAGATTCTTAAACTGTAACTGGCTTATTTTGGAATAAGGCTATCAAGTTTTGAGTTTTAAGCTATTAGGTGATTAAGAAATAACCATAGGTACGCAGGAATTCATTTGATTATGAGATTGGATTTAATTTAATTCCTATCAAATTGAGGGAAAGGAAATCTATAGAAATGGAAATTTTAGTTTGACTTCTCTTGGTTGGAGTTTGTAGCTCTATTTACTCAACGCGTGAAGTAATCCTATTGTAAGGTAGGTTTGAGATAAATTATTAAATTGTTCCAAAGTTCATTTCTTGTTAATCAATCTAAGCATGGTTTTAAAAGAATGAAGTTGAATGTGTGTCATATGATTGTTAACTCGAAAGTAGGGTAACAATATAGAATATGGATTTGAGTAAGGGTCAAGCATATTCTTTCGGTATATATAAGCCCTATAATTATATTCATTTAAAAGGCATGAAATGGATAACTAACATAAGATATTATGTTATGAGATTGGTTTAATATCTTGGATTAAATGAGGTAATTTTTATTATTGGCTTATGATATCATAAATTAATATGTTAATAACTTTAGTAGGTTATTACTATTGATAAGTATTAGTTGACAAATGTCATGGATGTAGAGATAACTATATGAACCTATGGGTCCTAGGTGAGTATTATCGAATGTCTAAGGATTCCTATAGGTTTTTTGGTCTAATATGTGATATATGCAGGAGAATGTGTACATATTAGAGGCATATAGGTTGTGAACTGCATGTCTTAAGTCTTATGATATTAGGAGAAAAACCTACATTTAAAATGTTTTGCATTTATACATGTTTATTTAAGTATAAAGTGATTTAAATCATGTATCTATATGTGATTTTGGCATGAACATAAGCCAGTTTAGACCCCAAACTAATATGGGATGACTTAAATGGGTGTTAATCTTAGATTAGATACAACTTTAGTAATGGTTTTGCCTAACTAAACATGCTTAGTATGTTACATGAACACAAACATACAATAATATGGTAAAGCTTGTATTCTTATATCCGCATACCGCCCTGATAAAACCTATAATTATAGTGTTTAGCACCTACATGTATCGGCATATGTTTATGTGTATGTGTATTTATATATATATTAAAGACTATATTTCGATTAGAGTAGATGTTAAAACGATGCGAAATGGTATGAGTGGGTACTATTCTCAATTTGGTAATGACTTTACCAATATTGATATGATGATTATATGTACCTAATGTTTATTAATTGGGTGTAAACGTGGAATGATATAAGTAAATACAACTGTGCATAGGAGATAGTCACGACGAATCATAAAGGTACGTTTTTCTATAAGGATAATATGCTTAAGTGATGGCACATGCACCCATAATTTATATGATTGCATTTCTATAAACACCATATTATGATGCTTAATTATGCATGATCTTTACTAGGCATATCCAACTTATACTTTGAAATGATATTATTCATTTGGATGGTCGTGTGAAATGGATGAGCAGGCGTACTACTTGGAATAAGAAGTTGAAAAGATCATGCTAACGAGTATATCCTATTATGTATTAATAATAAAATACCTAACTTTACGTGGGTTATATACATTATATGCTTGTACTCAGCGTAGCATCAAGCTTAAATTATTGTTCTTTTTAAAAGGTATAAATTATGATTTAGTGTTGTACTCTTTTTCAATAATTGATGAAATTATTATAGCTACCAGGATATGCATTTATAGACAAATATTGATACCTATATATATGTGTCGGTAATTGTCCAAGATTGTACACTTTCTCTCTCTTGATATATTCTTTTCTGATACTTGAATAATCATTATAAGCATGATATTACATTTATATACACATATAGACATCCCTATTAAGGATAAAACATTGAATACATGTATCGAATATAGTATATCTAATGATTAAGTTAAGTATAGTGGAGCATGTGAGATGGTTATGATGAACCATACAGGTACGTCTTTCTGTCGTACTTATGTGTTTATATGTTGATTCACGCATTAATGATTTAGACAATTATATATGAATTCATTCTTATAAACATAAAATAGTTAGATATGAAATATCAGGATTAGTACAAGTATTATCAATACATGGCTATTTTGAATGTTAAAATAATTTGAAAGAATCTATATCAAGTAGATTCCTTTGATGATTGAAGAGTAATTTAAAGATATATTGTGCAATAATTCATGACATAAGTGAAAGATGGTTCACAAACTGTACAAAATATTGAAAGTTCTGAATAACTGTATTTTCTGGATTGAAAGGAAATTAAAATGATGAGAAATTTGGTAAATATTTTGAAAGTAAGTGAAAAATTGTGCCCTTAGAAAATAGTCTGGCAGTAAAACTAGCTCAGGATATAATTGGCTGGCCATAGAGATATCTATACCACGGTGCAAGTCATGGCGACTTGCTTTACTATGGTAGGATCATTGATCTCCATAGTAATTATCTGTCTCTATTATATGTATCTGTTATCTGTTCTGTGGAGAAATGGTCCTTTGGGGTCATTTCTCAGTCTGTTGTGGCCTATGGGGTTCACATCCCGTGTATCCAATTTAAGTTTTTTTATCGGCACTGTATTAGGGGCATTAATATGAAAATAAGTTAAAAAGTGTAACAGATAAGAAATGTTATAGTTTAGAACTAATTTATATAAGAATTATACTCTTATATATGTACAACAACTGGATAATAAATTGAAAGTTATAATATTGATGAGCATGTGATCCTTTAATTCTATATAAGCATTATGTATCTATATATATATAGGTATGTATTCCACTATGTTATCGATCAAGTATATAATATATGGCACACTATGGTGTTAAGTAATATATTGTTCACCTTGTTAGATTATTTTAATGATTACATGAAAGGAAATTTAGAATGCATGCTATGTTTTAAATGATGTATAGGTATGAAGGAATTATGCAAAACGTCTTTTGAGGTAACAATTAATGATGAATTACTTACTGAGTTGTTAAGTTTAGTTGTCTATATGAGTAAGATGTTCTATTGCTTATGCTTGTGATTTATTGCTGAATGTAAGAACTGAAATCTAAGAAAATTGAAGGTATCAACTAGGAATATTATTGACTTTGTACTTGTGTAATTGATGTTACGTGTTCAAAGATTAGCTTTAGATTACTCTATTCCCCACTAAGCTTTATAGCTTAGCACGGGTTTTGTTATCCGTGTAGGTAACAGGATAAGCTTGTTTTGGGTTACAGCTGCTATAGCACAACCATCAGAAGAAAGGATTTAGTGTGGGCAGATCACCATCGGGGTTTACTGATGTAGCGAGACGATTTAAATGTAAATTATTTTTACTTTGGAATGTTATAGCAATTTAAGAGTGTAATATGTAATATTGAATCATCTTAGGAAATGTGAATAATAATAATGAGAATGGATGTATGAAATGCTTAGTGAAATTATTTTTGTAATGTTGTGCCCCTGAAGGGTTGAGGAATTGTCTGATTTGCAGGTGGGTTAGATAAGTTTTTAGACGTTATATTGCCGGATTTTTATTTGGTAACCAGTCACTTGGACAATTATAGTTTTATCGGCTTCCTTGTTTTATAAGTATTTCTTTTTGGACAAGCTTGGAGTCGATGGGATAGTAAAAAAAAAAATTCCGGCTTATCACTTGTTTCAGTTAGACTGTTCAGTAAGGGTGTTACATTAAATATTCCCATATGTATGTTATTAAAATCGGACCGAATAAAGAACCGAAGAGGTAAATGATTTTTGGTTCGATCGGTTCGATAGGGTTCTACCGAATTTTTTTACTTTTTTACAAAATAATATTATTTTTTAAAACTTTCTATAAATATTATGAGAATAAAACTATATAAAACAATAAAAAATACTTTAAAAAACACATTTATCATCGAACATTAATCATAAAAGCAATATTTTCAAGTTATTCAATATTTATAACAAATATTTAAGATAAATATAGTAAAAAATTACAAATATTCAAAAATATTCATCAATTATAAATTATAATTTTTATTTTATTCATAAAAAATTCATTAAAATTGCTTAAATTTCAATTATTTTTTATTTATATTTATATTTTATTTTTTTCAATAAAAACAATGTTATAAAGATATTTTAGAGAAAAAATGATTTTTCTGATTCAAATTGATTTTTTATGATTTATTCGGTTTCAAGCCAGTTTTCACCTATTTATCTGATTTTTAACCGGTTCATACCAATCCCCTACGATTTTTAGCCAGTACGGTTCTTATATATTGAACCAACCGGATAAATTGATAGTTTGCGTTTAACTTGGTTCAATCATTCGGTTCGGTTTTAATAATACTGGTTCAGTGTGCTAGTTTATTTGTTTCCTTTTTCATATGAAAAAAATAGAGTAAATATTAGAGCTTGAGTGAATTTCAAGTATCAATAAAGTTCCATGTCGATCCAAATTGAAATTAAATAACTAGATAAATATATAATTTCTTTTTTATTTATTTGGAGTAGGGATGCTCATGGAGCGGGGGTGGGGAAGGAGTCCCCACTCCCCACCCCATGCATTTCGGGGATTCCCCGTCCCCGTCCCCGTCCCCGCCCCTAGAACGGGAAGGAAATCCCCCCGTCCCCAGCCCCGTAGGGATCCCCGTCCCCCGCAGGGATCCTCGTCCCCCGAATTTTTTTTTTAATTTTAAAATATAATATTTTATAAATAATTAAAATTAAAATATAATATTTAATAAATAAAAATTTTAAAATTAATAATAATTTAAATTAATATAAATTTTAACAATTCATAAAATTTAAAATTAAATATAATTTAAAACTTAATAATTATAAAATTAAGTTATATTTTAATTTTAATTTTAATTTTAATTATTTATAAAATATTATATTTTAAAATTAAAAATATATATTTTTTTGAGGCGGGGATCCTCGCGGGGCGGATACCTCTTTCCCCGATTCTAGGATGGAGATTTTTTCTCCCCCGTCCCCGTCTTCGCGGGGGGAAATTCGGGAATTTCTTGCCCAGAACGGGGCGGGTCCCAGCCGGGGAATCTCCGCCCCGGTGATCATCCTTAAGTTGGAGTTAGAATTGCTGCAGGACTGTACTTTTAGCCACAGATAACGAAATAAGGATAAAATCTCTTTTATAAAGATTTTTTTTTAATTTTAAATTTTAATCCCTCACCTTTCCAATGATATAATTATTAAAAAATAAAATTTATGAAATAAAAATTTTCATTCATAGTTTCAAACATAGTTATTAAAATCGGATCGGCCGGTTGAATAACAAACTGGTAGGTTAATTGATTGGTTTAACTATGAAAAAAATTGGATTGAACCGAAAAATTAAATTGAACTGAAAAAAATCGGATTGAACTAAAAATATGGAGAACTGAACAAAATCGGATTTTTTGCTAAAAAATATAAAAAATCAATTTTTTTTATATTTTCACCCACCCACACACATACACACATATATATATATATATATTCATTATTTATTTATTTATTTAAAAAAATTAGTATTTTAAATTTTAAGTATATCATTTAATAATTTAATATACTTATTATATTTTTGATTTATTATAATATATATATATATATATATATATATATATATATATATATATATACACTTTTTATTATTTATTTATTTATTTAAAAAAATTAGTATTTTAAATTATAAATATGTCACTTAATAATTTAATATACTTATTATCTATTTGGATCATTGTAATAATATATTAAATTATTAAGTAATATTTTTAAAATTTAAAATAATGTTTTTACAAATAAATAAATAATAAAAATTTAAAATACACAAGTGTGCGTGCACACACATACATATATAATTATTATTATTTATTTATTTGAAAAATTAGTATTTTAAATTTTAAAAATATTATTTAATAATTTAATATATTTATTATCTATTTGAATTTATTGTAATTAAATATAATTATATTCATATATGTAAAGTTAATATATTTTTGTGTTTACTTTATTAGTACTTTATCTAAAAATGAAATTATTTTCATGATATGATTTTATTTTTATATTTTTAACATATGATATTCAAAAATTAATAATTAATTATTTTTAATAATAAAATTAAAATTATATTTTGTAATTTATTATTAAAATATTTGTGACATAAATTTAATGTTTGATGAATATTTTTTTAATTTTTATACAATAACATTTAAAAAATTATAATAATTATAATATTTTAAAAATAAAAAAAATTTGATTAAATTTTATCGAATCACGAATTTTAATTTTATCAATTTTTTATTCGATTCGATTTTAATAACATTGGTTTCAAATAAGAAAAAAATATGATATATGTTGGACTCGCGCAATAATTAATTGGTGGCAATCGAATAAAAAGCGCAGACTTATAAAGGCCTTGTTTGTCTTTTTCAAAGCCATCAACTTATATGAGCGTCTCAGCTAACAGAGCACAAAATGGCTCTCTCTCCGTCCGCCATTCTGGCCACTTAAAATCCCGCCGCTTCCGCCCCTTTCAAAGCTCAAATATTTCCCCTCCACGTCCCCACTGCCCAAAAACCCAAACTAAGCGTTGTTGCTCCGGTGTCCGCTTCATCATCAAATGCAGTTCCTCCCAACTGGGCGCTGGATAGCTGGAAATCAAAACCCGCCCAGCAACTCCCTGAATATCCAGACCAGAATGAGCTTCAATCGGTGCTGCAGAGCCTCAGTAGCTTCCCGCCAATCGTGTTTGCCGGGGAGGCCAGGAAACTCGAGGAAAAATTAGCCAGTGCTGCTGTAGGAAATGCGTTTCTTCTTCAGGAAGGAGATTGTGCTGAGAGTTTCAAAGAGTTCAATGCCAATAATATTCGGGATACTTTCCGGGTTTTGCTCCAGATGGGCGTTGTTCTTACTTTTGGTGGTCAAACGCCAATCATAAAGGTCCCAACTTTATATAATATATATACTTCTGTTAGTTTTGGAGGATCGTCTTGTCCTTGTTGTTTGGATCAAGTTTGGTTGGCTTGAGCTTGATATATTGCATCAATTTCATGATAAGAAAGCAATATGTGCGATGTCTAATCTGAATTTTGCACCGATTCCCCACAATTAAACACAGAAATATGGGTTTTAAAGTCGTGCAATTATGGTCTGATATTGGGTTTAACCTTTTGTCATTGCGTTTTTCTCCCCTTCTCTCCTATTGTCCATGTTAAAGATTCCTAAGATATCTTTGCTGCTATGATCATGAACTATGCACAGACTTTATTTTCCATTACTTGCGGTGATTTTAATGTGGTTTTTGATTCAGATTTTCAGTTGTCTTATTCTATGCATTTGATTTCATGACATCTTACCTTACGTAGAAGACCACATACCTCCCTGTTGCCTCTCATAGTGTCTCTTCAAAGTGCCCTGGAATTTAGAGATAAGATTTCTCTATAATAAGAATTATTTGCTACACTTTTCCCATGACCTACTTTAAATTGTACCCTTATAACTTCAATTCTGCAAGTTTTTTCAGTGCCTAGGATCCAAGTCTCTTAGTTTCATGCTTTATCATCTCATATTTATGCCATTAAGAGTTTCTTTCTAGCATGTCTATGATACTTTGATCATAATTGCTATTTGCTTTGCTTAATTGATGTGGAGTGTTTTCGCATATATCATCTTTTACTTGGGGCCTTGTTGTCTTAGTAGATTTGGTTCCCTATAGAAAATTTTTGCATATCAGAATTTCTTTTGTTTGCTTTGATTATTACAGGTAGGAAGGATGGCAGGCCAATTTGCAAAACCTAGGTCAGATCCATTTGAGACAAAAGATGGCGTGAAGCTCCCTAGCTATCGAGGAGACAGTATTAATGCTGATGCTTTTGATGAGAAATCTAGAGTGCCTGATCCTCAAAGGTTGATAAGAACATACCTTCAGTCTGTTGGCACCCTGAATCTTCTTAGGGCTTTTGCCACTGGTGGATATGCTGCCATGCAGAGAGTTTCACAATGGAATCTTGACTTCGTACTGCATAGTGAGCAAGGAGACAGGTACATCGTCCATTTGAACATTCTTATATGTAGGCTAGCTTTTTCTTCTACTTTCATGTGCACCTGCACATCCATGATGGTCTAGTGTATATGACAACTCTTAAACTGTTCACTGAAGTGTGATTTTCTGCAGCTTAAATTAGTCTTTCTTATATAATTGCTTCCTGGTTCATATATATAAGAGCCAACTAACATTAAAAAAAAAAATTCCTGCAATAGGCTAGAGAGTAATGGTCTTTTCTTCAATATAATTAGTGAAATATTTGTGGTATTTTATTGGAATCATATTCTATCAATCAATCAAATATTTCGGAATTAAAATGTTTGTTGATGTATTTAGATTTAAGTTTCTAAAACAAATTGCTGTTTGCTTTAAAACAGGTATATGGAACTTGCACGGAGAGTAGATGATGCATTGGGGTTCATGGCTGCTGCAGATCTCACTGATGATTATCCTGTAATGAACAAAACTGAGTTCTGGACATCTCATGAGTGCCTTCACTTGCCGTATGAGCAGGCCTTAACCAGAGAGGACTCAACAACTGGCCTCTATTATGATTGTTCTGCTCACATGCTTTGGGTAGGTGAGAGGACTCGCCAATTAGATGGAGCACATGTGGAATTCTTGCGAGGTGTTTCCAATCCTCTCGGGATCAAGGTAAGTGGCAATTACAACCTTTAGAGATTGAAACAAAACTATGAGTCAATTAAGCAGGCTTAGTTGCTTTTGTGTAATTTGATCTCAAGGATATGACGATCATTTTTCAGCCAACTATTTTTGTGCTAGTATACATTTTTAGGTGAGCGACAAAATGGACCCAAAGGAGCTAGTGAAGTTATGTGAAATCCTTAACCCTCACAACAAACCTGGAAGATTAACAATAATTACCAGGATGGGTGCAGACAATCTACGGGTAAAACTCCCTCTTCTCATTAGAGCCTTGCGCCAGGCTAGGCTTATAGTCACCTGGGTCAGCGACCCCATGCATGGAAATGCAATTAAGGCTCCATGTGGCCTCAAGACAAGACCTTTTGATTCAATCAGGGTAAGTACAATCTTGCCAAATTCCGCTTCTAAAAGTCTGATTTGCATTATTATGAATTGCTCAGCTGGATCAATTGGAAGTCACTTTACTTGTTTCAGGCTGAACTGAGGGCATTCTTTGATGTGCATGATCAAGAAGGCAGTTACCCTGGAGGAGTCCACTTGGAGATGACAGGGCAAAATGTAACAGAGTGCGTTGGAGGGTCAAAGACTGTGACTTTTGATGACTTGAATTCCCACTATCACACACATTGTGACCCTAGGCTAAATGCATTGCAGTCGCTAGAGCTGGCATTCGCCATAGCTGAGAGACTGCAGCAGAAGAGACTGCAGAGGAAAATATAAATGTGCTGCTTCTTGAATATTTGTCAAATCAGTTCTCTTCTAAATCTTTTAGCTTTAATTTGTTGATCAATATTGCAATGATCCTGAGTTTATTGCCTCATTTTGTAACTTGTCCCGTTATGCACATTTAGGTACTTTGAAAATTGGAATCTTTATTGACTTTTTTCTATATATATAATTATTAAATTATCTGCATTTGAGTACCAAAGCTGTAGAGTCTTGCAAGTTATTTATTTATTTTTTTTAGACGCAAGTCTTGCAAGTTAATTATGACTAAAGAAATTAAAGATTTAGCAATTAGACAAGTTCAAAAAATTCAAGAACTGTAATTCATATGTTTGCTTTCAAGGAAAAATCAATTGTTTCAAATATAAAGATGTCATTAATATTCAATGCAGACAGAATTCATAAGCTATGCAATTGGTGATTGCAGGTGACAGATTGAAAAAACCCTTTGTATGCGTTGATACCAGTTGAATATTGCTTTATTTCTGATTTTATTCCATTCAAATAGGAAAATAGGGCATTTCTTCGTGATTAAAGGACCAACTCTGAGATATTTTGAGGATTTGAGAATCTGTTGGGCTAATCGGGGTAAGCAATTTGGTTTTATTTGGTTCTCTTTTTTTCGAAACCTAACTCCTGCATGGAAATTTAGTCATTGCTTGTGCCATATACTGTTTTTCCATTATTCTTTTACATATCTATGTAAACTCTGTTTTTTTTTTTTTTCAATTCATGAGAAACAGATATTTTTCTCATTTTCTTTTGCTCTATACTCGTTCAGTTTATCCGATAAAGTTATGTATTTGTGTTTGTGCTTTTATATTTTTTGCTGCACTGATTTTTCACTGAATGGTATGTGTATTCAATTTGGTTATCATGCCTGTTTAAGAGTTTACTTGATGCTCTGTTTGGAGGCTAAGAAAATGCAAGAAAAAGAGAGATATTTTTAGATACTCGGACCTGCTTTTTACTTGGATTATTGATGAAGTTTTTGATATTCCGAAGATCATAGTTCATCACAGGTATTTGGAAATTAGCCTCTAAGTTTACTTTTTTTTTTTTTTTGATAGATCAAATTGGGAGTTGCAGCTGCACCTTTAGCCAGATTAAGTTTTGAGTTACTAATTTAAGAGTTCGGTGTTACGTATATTTTTACTTCATATATATAATCCTTGTTTCTCCTTTACAGGGAATCTCACTCTCAATGCTTATGATGAAGATTGTGAATTTGCTGATCCAGCAGGTTCCTTCAAAGAACTTCAACGTTTTAAAAGAAATTGCACAAACTTTGGATTACTCATCCAAAACTCAAGTATGAAGCTTGTGATAGAAAGATTTTGAGGTGAATTCTACTGATGGAATTTATGTGATTGCTATTCACACCATCTGAGCTGATGATTATATTAGATAATGCAAATACGTAGTTAGCTTCCATAAACAGCAACAATTTGGTTGGTTTTGTTTCAGGAAAAGGGAATTAGACATTGGCGATTCAGCTGCAAAAAGTCATTTCCTCAGAAGCCTCTCCTTTCTGGTGTGGTTCATCAGAGTAAGTAATGTTTACCATTTTGCAGCCCCCTAAAAGTGAAAATGGAATTATGTAGAATATTGTGACATGCAAAATGGATTACTGATTGGAAAGCTGATGGGTTTCTCCAAAAACTCTTTATTTATATGCAGCTATAATGTTACGTTATTTGAGATATTAGCACCTAATCTGCCATATCTATATCTGTCTTGAGAGTTAACTAGTCCTAGTTCTTAGAATTGTATTAGTTGTCACCAAATCAAATTAATGAACGAGATGATTATGAGTATAGTACAGTATTATTTTGATCTTGCTTGTTTCAGTCCAAAAATTATTATAATAATTTCCATTTGGTCCAAGCAATTTGGTTTTATATGGTTCTCATTTCTCCGAAACCAAACCCCTGCATGGAAATTTAGTCACATATCAGCATAATGGCTGAATCTATGGTTTATATTTGGTCACATTGCCAGGTTGCTGAAGGTGCTTAATGACAGTTTTGGAATCTCACTTAACAATTACTGTTATACATAATTTTTTAAGACAAAATCAATCAAATATCAATGCCATAATTTCGTCAAGAATAATATGGACTTAAACTGATATTTTTAACAACGATCAGCTATATAGGTCATTTGGTTTAGTTGATCTATTTCAAAAGTATTTGATAAATATTTCAATTACCTGCCAGCAATTAATTTTTATTCAATAAGCTGATGTTCCAAAAACTTCATTAGTTTATTTTAATCTTCTTTATATATATATATATAGAAATGAATTTTATTTTCTATTTAGCATATAAATATTTATTGATTATATTATTAGCTTTTTGTCAATTCTAAAATATATAAAACCTCCTAATTTCATTTCGAGAAATATTTATAATTCATTAAAAAATTTATAAATCAAACCAATAAAATAAAATTCACATAAAAGAAATAAAAATTTATCCCTCACTTCTTTTATAATGTAATTATTAAAAAAATGATTTATGAAAAATCATGAAATTGGGGGGGGGGAAGATTTTCCATTTATTTCCATAATATGATGCATGGTGGACGCGCGAAATAATGCCGGTTGCAAACGAATAAAAAGCGGCGAATTATAACGGCAGTGTTTGTCGTTTTCAGAGCAAGCGACTGACTCATATTGTCGTTTGATCAAACGACTTGTCCGAAACGATTTTTTGAAACAGAATGATGCCAAAACCACCGGCAAGAAAAAATCTATGCTATTATAGTTCTTTAATCAATTTATATGCGTATGATGACTGACTGTTGTGATCCTAATCCGTTCCTCCACTACTAGCAGAAAATGGCTCTCGCTCCCTCTACCAACCTCGCTACCTTAAACCCCGCCGCCGCCGCTTCCGCCCCTTTCAAAACTCAAGTATTTCCCCTCCACGTCGCCACTACCCAAAAACCCAAACCAAACCTTGTTGTTTCGGTGTCCACTTCATCATCAAACGCAGTTTCTCCCAACTGGGCGCTGGATAGCTGGAAATCAAAACCCGCCCAGCAACTTCCTGAATACCCTGACCAGAATGAGCTTCAATCGGTGCTGCAGAGCCTCAGTAGCTTCCCGCCAATCGTGTTTGCTGGGGAGGCCAGGAAACTCGAGGAAAAATTAGCCAGTGCTGCTGTAGGAAATGCGTTTCTTCTACAGGGCGGAGACTGTGCTGAGAGTTTCAAAGAGTTCGATGCCAATAATATTCGGGATACTTTCCGGGTTTTGCTCCAGATGGGCGTTGTTCTTACTTTTGGTGGTCAAATGCCAATCATAAAGGTCCCAACTTTGTATAATATATATACTCGTGTTAGTTTTGGAGGATCGTGTTGTCGTTGTTGTTTGTGTTAAGTTTGATTGGCTTGAACTTGATATATTGCTTCAATTTCATGATGTCTAATCTAAATTTTGCACCGATCCCCCACAATTAAACACAGAAATATGGGGTTTAAAGTCGCGCAAATATGGTCTGATATTGGGTTTAACCTTTTATCATTTAGCGTTTTTTTCCCCTTCTCTCCTCTTGTCCGGGTTATAGATTCCTACTATATCTTTGCTGCTATGATCATGAACTAAGCAGAGACTTTATTTTCAATTATTTGCGGTGCTTTTAATATGGTTTTTGATTCAGATCTTCAGTTGTCACGTTCGGTGTATTTGATTTCATCACATCTTACCTTACATAGAAGATCACATACCTCCCTATTTTCTGTCATAGTGTCTCTCCAAAGTGCCCTGGGATTTAGAGATCGGAGTTCTCTGTAATAAGAATCATTTACTACAATTTTTCCATGAGCTACTTTAAATTGTAGTCCATAACTTCAATTCTGCAAGTTTTTTCAGTGCCTAGGATCCAAGTCTCTTAGTTTCATGCTTTATCATCTTATAGTTTATGCCATTAAGAGTTTCTTTCTAGCATGTCTATGATACTTTGATCATAATTGCTATTTGCTTTGCTTAATTGATGTGGAGTGTTTTCACATATATCATCTTTTACTTGGGACTTGTTCTCTTAGCAGATTTGGTTCCTTATAGAGAAATTTTGCATATCGGAAGTTCGTTCGCTTTGATTATTACAGGTAGGAAGGATGGCAGGCCAATTTGCAAAACCTAGGTCAGATCCATTTGAGACAAAAGATGGTGTGAAGCTCCCTAGTTATCGTGGAGACAATATTAATGCTGATGCTTTTGATGAGAAATCTAGAGTGCCTGATCCTCAAAGGTTGATAAGAGCATACCTGCAGTCTGTTGGCACCTTGAATCTTCTTAGAGCTTTTGCAACTGGTGGCTATGCTGCCATGCAGAGAGTTTCACAATGGAATCTTGACTTCGTGCTGCATAGTGAGCAAGGAGACAGGTGCATCGTCCATTTGAACATTCTTATATGTAGGCTAGCTTTTTCTTCTACTTTCAAGTGCACCCGCATGTCCATGCTGGTCTAGTGTATATGACAACTCTTAAACTGCTTGAAGTGTGATTTTCTGCAGCTTAAATTGGTCTTGATTATAAAATTGCTTCCCGGTTCATATATCAATGTATAAGAGCCAACTTAGATTAAAAAAATAAAATAAAATAAAATAAAATAAAATAAAATAAAATAAAATAAAAATTCCTGCAACAGGCTTGAGAGTAATGATCTTAGCATTTTCTGCAATATAATTTGTGAAATATTTGTGGTATTTTTCTGGAATCACATTCTATCAATCAATCAAATATATAAGAATTAAAATGTTTGTTGATGTATTTAGATTTAAGTTTCTAAAATAACTTGCTCTTTTGCTTTAAAACAGGTATATGGAACTTGCACGGCGAGTAGATGACGCTTTGGGGTTCATGGCTGCTGCAGGTCTCACTGTTGATCATCCTGTAATGAACACAACTGAGTTCTGGACATCTCATGAGTGCCTTCACTTGCCGTATGAGCAGGCCTTAACCAGAGAGGACTCAACAACTGGCCTCTATTATGATTGTTCTGCTCACATGCTTTGGGTAGGTGAGAGGACTCGCCAGTTAGATGGGGCACATGTGGAATTCCTGCGAGGTGTTTCCAATCCTCTCGGGATTAAGGTAAGTGGTAATTACAACCTTTAGATATACCAACCTTTAGATATTGAAAAAAAAAAAAACTATGAAAACTGTATGTAATTGTACTTAATTGAGATTTGAGTCAATTAAACAGGCTTAGTTGTTTTCATGTAATTTGATCTCAGCATTTTTCAGCCAACTATTTTTGTGCTAATATACAATTTGGGTTTGCTGATGGCTGGCCTTGATTGGTAGGTGAGCGATAAAATGGACCCAAAAGAGCTAGTGAAGTTATGTGAAATCCTTAACCCTCACAACAGACCTGGAAGATTGACAATAATTACCAGGATGGGTGCAGACAATCTGCGGGTAAAACTCCCCCATCTCATTAGAGCCTTACGCCAGGCTGGGCTTATAGTCACTTGGGTCAGCGACCCCATGCATGGAAATACAATCAAGGCTCCTTGTGGTCTCAAGACAAGACCTTTTGATTCGATCAGAGTACACACAAACTCGTGAAACTCCATTTTCTAAAAGTTTGATTTGCATCACTATGAATTGCTCAGCTGGATCGGATGCTAATTGTAAGTAACTTTGCTTGTTTCAGGCTGAACTGAGGGCATTCTTTGATGTGCATGATCAAGAAGGCAGCTATCCTGGAGGAGTCCACCTAGAAATGACAGGGCAAAATGTAACAGAGTGCGTTGGAGGGGCAAAGACTGTGACTTTTGATGACTTGAATTCCCGCTATCACACACATTGTGACCCAAGGCTAAATGCATCACAGTCGCTAGAGCTGGCATTCGCCATAGCTGAGAGACTGCGGAGGAAAAGATTAAGGTCTAGTGATGTCATTCATAGTGGACGTAAAGCTGGTGGATCTGTGTCATAATTTTAGTTTTAATCTAATATTAGAATACAGTTTGCTTGTTTTTTAATTTGTGACATCTAAATAGACTATATGTTAAAACAAATTTCTTGTTTGAAATGAAGGGTTCTTGTGGCCGTTAACATGCCAGCAAATGATTTCATCTAGAAACTTTTTGACAGAGATTGATGTTATTGATACAGAAATTGCTTAGTTAATCTACAGGTACGGGGCCTGGGTTGTTTCTAAACCCTTTGGATGATAGAACTGCTCAGGCAAGGGAGTAGTTAGAGAATAATTCTTTGTAGTCTCATGGGCTCAAATGAATGGGGGAGCCCCGTTAGTAATAATAAAAATTTCATTATTTATAATCTTGATTATAAGCACGTGCACACCAGCGGATCTGTGGCGCAATGGTAGCGCGTCTGACTCCAGATCAGAAGGTTGCGTGTTCGATTCACGTCAGGTTCAAAACCCCGATCCATCACAGATATTTTTTTTCTTTTGAGATGTGATATATGCAATGCTAACTATATTTCTTGGCTTCACTTATTTATTATTTAATTTTTTTAAGGTTTAATATATATATATACATACACGCGCGCGCCTTCTACTGTCTTTTGTTAATACCAATAAAATTGAGTTTCTAACTAAAATAGGAAATATAGCAGACATGAAAACTACTTAATTATTTTCAATTTGATTAAAAACAACACTATAATAATGACATTCTGCGTTTATGTCACCACAGAATGCTAAATTTTGCCAAAATTAAAACGTACATGGTAACATTCAAATTTTTTATTCTGCAAATTAAAAATTATGATAATGTATACAAGCTACAAAGAAAATTAAGAATTTACTTGTTTGCCTCAATTAACTTGGATATAGTCTCCTCATCGGTTTTGAAAGCCTTAGCAAGTATATCTGCACTAATTCCAGTGCCAAGGATAGTACTAGGTAATGAGACGATTCCAGCATTAGCACTCCCATAAATCCCAAGAGCAATAGTAGGCGAATCGGTCATTTTGTTGACCTGAAAATGAACAAGTCCTTTAGGGAAGATGAAGATATCAGAAGATTGAAGAGTTTGGGTATGGAGGCTGTTGTTGGTGTTGACGAACTCGACTTCTAAACTTCCAATGAGAACAATCAAGAGCTCAGATGCTCTAGGATGAATATGTGGCAGGTTCATCCCTGAAGGAGGATACATAATTGCAGCAACCGATACACTTTGGCCTTCCAAGGCAGGGAATTCTTTCATTGTGGCTTTAGTAACCAGCGCTGTTGTTCTGCCTGTCAGGTTAGCATTCCTGAGGGGTCTGAATCCTGTGAATGTGAAATATTGCCTTGTTATGTTGTTGGGATCAAGAATTGGGGGCACCAGGAAATCCTTCAGGATATCAGGATCTCCTGCATTGGCAACAATTGAACTTCCTATTGCAAGAATCAAGAGAATGGCTAAAAACCTGAAAATGCTTTCCATCTAATGGATATATAGGGGTTTTATCCAAATTTTGGAAGTGGTTATGTAGTGTTAAGCGGTAGTTCTTTTCTCCCTAATTTATAGTAGTGGCATCAAGACTTGGACATTTCACAGCATTTTCTATGTCTTGGCCATTTCTGAATGAAATCCTGCTAGGGTGCAATTTTACAGGCAGGCAAGCGATGCTTTTGAGAGTTTTTGAAGGGACATAAATGTTTTATTCTTAAACGATGAAGAAAGTTGTACCTGATGGTCATGGATGATATAGGTTAGTTCCAATCGTAAAAGATTCTTAATTATATTATCCCCAGTTTGAATAATCTATATAGACAACGTTATCACATATTTGTAGTTGCTTTTTTAATTAGAAGAGGTTCGTTTTTCTGCTGCCGTCACTTGCGTAATTATAAGAAATGGAAGGTCTCAGGAATTAAATAGGTACATCGCCCTTTACATTTCTAAAGAAAAGGCAATAATCATATCCGCTATACACACATTTATTTTGGAGGCAACTTATAAACTACATTACCAACTTATTTTTTTGGCTTACTGTACTTGCAATTTGCAAATTTTATCATTATACAAATTAACTGCAAATTACGCAGCTGGAAGTCATGGAACTTGCAAGGCTTTTTTCAGCAAATACTTACTTGCAAGGCTTCCACCTCATAAAAAATTTATAGGCTGAGTAACGAATAAAATGACGTATCCGATAAAATAGTTGAAATATTAGTAAGTATTCAACATCAATTGGGTATAAATTAAAAATTTTTTTTCTTACAAACTAATTTTTGAGTTTTTATTATGAGTAGGCTGGTGTTTCACTAATGGGTTTGGTATGTGAAATATCTCATAAATCAAGTGTTAGGTAAGAATTTTACGGCTTCTTCCCTTTCCATGGTGAGGTTTATCATTTGGGCTTAGCTTAATTAAATAAGCTTTAACCCACAAATGCATAATCCAACTTTCTTTCTTTTAAAGGCCCAAAAGACCCAATTTGAAGTAAGATAAAACGGTACAGCAACCCAACTCACCCTCCAACAACATCTCCACCAAAACCCGACCCGTATACCGTACGGTGGAGAGAGAAGTAGTGGGGCTCCGTCCACCTCAGTGCGCGTACAAGTAGTGGCATTACGCGTGAGTGGTGGCGGAGTTGTTGGGTTGATTTGGTTGTTTGTTTGTCTGATTGTGCGCACTTCACCACCTCACTCTACCCCCGGCTGATGGTTGCCCCCATTCTCTCTCTTAACTACATTCCACCCACTAATCCATTTCTCTAACAACAATATGATACCCACCGCCACCACCACTTACCCTTTTCCTAACTTACGCCTTTTTCTCGTCTTCTTTTCCTTCACCCCGATTCCCCCAATTTCTCCTTACCCTTTTCCCATGTCTTCCACACCCCGGCGGGTTCCTCCGCCGTGCTGGACCCAAGATGAAACCTTGGCTTTAATTGAAGCCTACCGGGATAAATGGTTCTCCGCTAATTGTGGGAATCTCCGAGCCGCCGATTGGGATGCTGTGGCCACCACTGTTGCAGAATCTTCTGTTTCTGATCCGCCCAAGTCGGCTCTTCAATGTAGGCATAAGATCGAGAAGCTTCGGAAACGGTACCGGACGGAGAAACAGAGGTGCGTTAACTTTCAAGGTCGGTTTTTTTCTTCTTGGGATTTGTTTCCTTTATTGGATGCAATGTCAATTGGGTCTGCAGGATCTAAACACTGTCAAGATGTTGATGAAAGGAATGATCTTGGAGATGGATTTCGTGTGAAAACATTAGGGGAGAGGTATTTGGTTCCTCCAAAGAAAAGTAGTAGTGTTGATCAGGATCTTGATGCTGAGTTTGATATGGGTTTGGATCCGGATTTGGCATTTAGGGCTAGGAAATTTGGCAGGGCTAATGAAGATTCTGTGAGTAATATTGCTACTGCTCTAGGAAATGGGTTGTGTCCAAAACCTGTTGGTGATCTAAATTCTGTCTCTGTGACCTTTAGGTCAAAAGATTATGGAAGAATTGACGGGAAATTCAAGCCTGATATTGACATCCATTGTGACTATGAAGATGGTGTTTGTTTGAAAGTAGAAAATACACAAAAAGGTAGGAACTTTCTGCCTCAGGTACCTAGATTGAAAGGTTATGGCAAGATTAGCCATGATTGTATTCCAAATGGTAGAAATTTTGTTGGAGGTCTTGATGACCATGTTGGGTTCCCTCTACGAACCCTGGGTGATGTGCCTCCAGGGTATAAGCCTAGAATTTATAGGAAGAATGATCAGAGGTCTAGCACTAATTTTGTTAGTGATGTCCATAATAGAGGCGATACAAGAACCGATTGCTGGGAATCACCACCATCAGGGTTTAGGCAGAAAAATTTTCACAAAGTTGAGGTTGATTCTAAGGTTAATATGAAGAAGAGGGGCATTCATAGCAGCACAAAGAAAGGGATGGATCCTATTAAAGAGCTAGTATCAGCAATCAGTTCGTCCACAAACACTTTCGTGAAGGTTGAGAAGATGAAGATGGAAATGGCAATGGAAATTGAGAAAATGAGGATGGACATGTTGTTGAAGCATAACCAGATGATACTCGAGTCACAACAGCAGATTGTGGAGGCGTTTGCAAAAACAGCATAAGAAAATAATGGGAAGAAGTGGAAGGAAGTGGAGATGTTATCGCCTTGTAGAAGCAAAAATGGTGATTCTTAGCTTGCAGCAACAAATTGACAATATTTGAAAAGAATAGGAGGAAGGGCGGATGTAGGAGTAAAATGTAGACTCAAGTTGAAGCTATAGGCTGAAAGAAATGGACTCTCATGTCGCTAGTTGCTGTTAATAACTGTCGAAGAAAATGGAATTGGTGTTGATTATTAGATTCATCTGCAGTGTTGGCTTCGAGGGTTTAAAGGATCTTCAGGCTGTGCACATTGTTCCTCAGGCTAATGCGACAAGCTAACCGATTCTACATAGAGATTTGGCAGTGGAATGTTTAATGAGTATGATTTCTTTTCATTAGGATATGGTGGTTTCTTAACTAGGCCAGCATGTGATTTCTTTTCATTTGGACTATTTTAGTTTTGTTTTTGGACATGTCTACATCTCTGCTATGTTGGTTTGTATCACCTTCCATTGGTTGTTATTTGATTGACTTTTGTGAAGTTCAGAAGCATGCCAGAGCTATGTCTTCCACCAAGGGAATGGTTATCCACATCCACCAACAAGTGAATGGTTATCCGTATATAAATTTAAAAGAAAAAATATATAGAAATGTGCAGCTACTTTCACAATTTGCCCATCCCTTCATGTGTTGGGTTGAATTCACATTGATATGTGCATAGAGTGGCATACTAATATGGGCATGGGGTCATTCATGTTCGATAATTGTAACATTATAGTCATTATACCGCGATTTGTAATAAAAAATATTTAACTTTCATTTTATAACTATAAAAGCCAGAATGGTTGGAAAATTGAGAATATGGTCCCCGGTTTTATCAATCTTCAAATTCATGCAATTTTAGAACATTCTTTATATATATATATATATATATATATATATAGGCATTCCTAGTTTATAATTAGTTATATCTTGCTCTATATAGTTTTTCAGTTTTAAATTGAAATTTGTAACCATTTATAAAGGTTAATGAAGAAAAGAATGCTCCTCCAATTAAGAACTTAAAAATTCCATTAATAATAATAATAAATTTTATTTTGTTTACATTGAGCTATCCGTTAAATAATTATATGAGCATGATTAACATACACTATAAGTGTAATTTTTACCGTGGTATTGCAAGGAGATATATTTGAAAGAGAGAGCCTGAAGATGTGTACTGATCACACTGACATAATCCATTACTGAAAGCATCGATATTAAAATAATAAACATTCAAAAGTTTAATATTGCGAAATAAATATTTATAATTTAGTAATAAAAATTGTAAAAAAAATATATAAGAACTCGGAGTGAATTTTGCCAATTTTATTATCATAAAGTAAATGGAAATGGTGGAAATTTAAGTTGAGTGGCTTGACAAAAACATATCGCCTCAATCATTTGATTTCCATTATGTATAATGAGACTGTGGGCTCTAACAAAGAAAAGATCTTTGTTTTTCTGCCTCCATTAGTGCTCTGGCGTGGAAGCAGATGCACCTTCTCTTCTTTTCTTTTAATTTCGTTTTCTCTTAAAAAAAAAAAGAAGAAAAGAAAATAATGATTAAAAAAGAAGTATTTAAGTGGATAAACAATGCCCACCAGATTGGCATTTAATGGAGTTGGGTTGTAACTGTATTCCAGATCTATCTAACTATTTCTCTTTCAGCTCAAACAGTTCCTTCTCCTTTATGCTTCTTTCTCCATCCACCTCGTCCAACTTCTTTTTTCTATGCATTGAACCAATCATTGGCTCATAACTCAACATCCAAATGTTTATCTTTGGGATTTAATCAATAAAAATTCAATTGTTTTTTTATATAATTATTAATATAATCCAATTTAAGGAAAGTAATACTCATATGATTTTATTTAAAAAACTAATTAGAAGCACTTAAACCAATTTTTCTTAATTAGGTAAGTATATGCGGTAATCTTTTTTGTACAAAGATAGATATACATCCATGGTCAGAATGAATTTCATTAAGTGGTAGAAGTAAATTTATTGTCAACTCCAATAACGTCCCTTCAATTAAAGCTATCATTCTGAAATAAAAAAAAAAAGAAAAAGAAAAAATAGATAAAGGAAGTTATTAAGTGGGCAAGGACAATGATTTAATGATTATATGCATAGGATTGATTGCGGCTGTAGAAAAACTTGTACCTGCTAATTAGGGGAGAAATGTGAAAACTAAAAAGAAAAAGGGGACGTGAAAAAAGCAGCGAAAGAGAACAGAGGGCATCAATAGAAGGAAATAAAAGCAAAAGAACAGGTCAGCTTTCTTTTGGGAATCATCGGGGTTTATGAAAACAAAACAAAAGATCAGGGTTTTACATCAGATCCCACTATAAGATAGGATCTTATCACTCTCTTGTCCAACAGTACGTATAGGCCATAATTCTCCATTCAAATGCCTGTGGCTATATTATTATTATTCATTTGGTTTTGATGGTTTTAATTCAGTCGAAAATAATGTAATAGATATCATAGCATAAAAAATAGATTTGAGATCAACAAGTACATTAGAAATGGAAGCAATAGAAAGGGCAAATCTGTGAAGGCAGGCCCTTTACAGGTTTTTCGTTGTATTCAATGGACAATCATGCATCCCTAATAAAAAGGAAAAATCCCTAAATCTTTAAGAGATACCAACTTGCAGATTTTGATGAGGTAGTAAAATGACAAAATATTGAAAGTATTTTTTGGATTATCTATAATACTTTTTGGAGAATTAATACATCATTACTTCCAATGGCCCCTATCTCACCTCAATCATCTCTTCCCCTCAACCCCTTCTTTGTTCCGAAGGAATTGAATAAAAAATATATCATTTTTATCTCGTTTTTAATTGCTAAAAACAAAATAAAAAATCATGCAAAAATAGAGAGAAAAAAAAAGATATGTATCTTTTTCTTACTAATGTCACAAAAACTAAGAAAAATTAGAACCTTTTTTTTGCGCAATTAAAGAGAAGAAAATCCTTTTTCTTATTTTGCTTGGGCCTTTATTAATTATATTATTATTTTCTTATAAATATTTAGTATCCAAAATTTATTAATGCAACCCATATAAATTGCAAGTTAAAGGAGAAAAGACCCATATCATTATATCTAGTTATATCAATGTTGTTGTCATTTTCTTACGCATACATTTAAGTGATTCAACTTTCTATTTTTTTACGCATAATTATAATTAATTTCCTGAAATTGTACTAAATAATGGTAAAAATGAAAATTTTGCATTACAAAATTAACGAAACTCTGCATTATAGAGGTGCAAATTTACAATTACAAATTGGAAGAGAGATATAACAAGAGAAGCAAAAAAATAAGAGTAGTTTCTTAATTAATTAGTTGTTATAGAACTTGAATCTCTAACTTACTTTGTTGGACAGATGGTTGTTGAGCAACACTGACTTCCATGATCTCTTCAGCTTGATAAGTAGAATGTACGCCGTATAACAAATAAAACATAGTAATCAGACATGCCCATATCCCAAACCTCTGGAAAGATATCATCTTTAACGTTGTCGTGAGGAAGATATTAAGGAAAATTGAGATAGCAGGTGGCCATGGCATGAATGGCACTGACCATTCTTCATTAGGTTGAGTAATGGAAGGTACCATATATTGAAAAAAAGCTGTAATGGCAAAAGTAAGAACACCAAATAGCAAAAGGCCCCATTTTTGTTCTTCAAGTTTCCATGAAATAGAGAAGCCAATTGCAGTAAATGAGATGAGGAAAAGGAATAAAATAGTATGTGAAGGGGGGTTGTGGCTTATGATCACATATCTGCGATAGATTAGAGCATTGGCTACTAGATAGAACACCAGTAATGTGCTGATGGAGATTATTTCTACTACTATGTTCAGGTCAGTGAAGAGTGCAATTGATGCTGTGCAAAGCCCTACATCACCCAGAAAAAAGAACAATAAGACAAAATGTTGTTGGAACATTTTTAATTATTGCTAATAAGAAAAGTTTTAAATTCAATTTACCGGTTCAAACATGATTTATAATATCGTACAAACTATTTTACTTATATATATGACGTTATGTCATTGACTTAGTCTACACAGAACATCTTTAACAAGTATTATCATTTCGAAATTAAGATATTAAAAACTCAACCAAAACTCTGTAAATGAAAAAAATAATCCTTAACTATCCCAAGGTTGATCATTTAAGTTCTGTTATGGACAGTTAAAGAAACTTATGATGTTAAGAGAAAACAAATGACACTTGCACGTAGATGTTAGAAGAGTAATTAATATTTGATTATTGCTTAATTAACTTAAATGAGAGAGAGTAATAAATAGATTGAAAGAAACGACATACCCAAGAAGAGAGTAGCATTCAAAGGGGTACCAGTCGAAGGATTGACCTTAGCCAACCAAGAAGGAAAAAGCCTAGCCCTTCCAATAACACAAAGGTATCTTGCTTGGCCTAACATGGCCACCAGAAGAGAAGCTACTATTCCCAAACTTGCTCCAGCACCAACCACATTGCTTGCCCAATCCCACCCAATCTTTTGGAAAACCATAGCAAATGATGCACTTTCTGGTATCTATCAAAAATCATTTCAATAATCAGTAACACTTACACAAGCTTATGTATGAAATTTTGGCTTATAGGTAATAAAAAGAATTGATCACTTACCGTATTGTAAGGCACCATGACACATAAAGACAAGGCCATTAGGCAATAAAGAATAGAAACTATAAGAACAGAACCCAGAATCCCAATAGGAAGGCTTTTAGAAGGGTTTTGAATTTCTTCAGCCATTGTTGAAATAGAATCATAGCCAATATAGCTGAAGTAAACTAAGGCTGCTCCATCCACTATACCTTTAACACCATGAGGCGCAATCCCTCCTGGCTTTACCAAGTTTTTACCACTCCCATTGTACAGACCACCAATTATAATGAATCCAAAGAACATCACATGGAAAATTGTCATTATCAGGTTCAACATTGAGCTTTCCTTTGTACTGCGATCTCAAAAAAAAAAAAAAGGTACTTCCATCACTTTCAAAATCCATTAGAAATTTAACCACTACCCAAAAAAAAAGGTAAAATTAATCGATTCAATGCCAACACTAAGCCCTATTGTAATCAAAATCCACTAATAAACCAAATGCCCACTTACTCTCACCAACAAAGATATAGTGACAAAAATTTGCCTTTACCAACACTTATTATTAAAAATAAAATAGCAATCATTAGTAATATTGGACATATATGCAAATTATAAGGAAAAAACAGTAGTTATAAAAGGTCATAAATAAGAGATCGAACCTATGGCAAAGGCAAAGAGTGAGAAGAAGAATAAGAGCAACAGCTGTAAAATCCAACTTATCATATCCTTCAACAAGACCATCTGCATGAACTCTCCATGTGTTTGAATTATTTTCCCCAACCGCATGGCAAAGATAATCTGTGAAACTTCTCGCAACGGCGGCGTTTGATAACACATATTCCATTAGTATATTTGACCCAGCAAAATACCCTATAAACTCTCCTACAAACACAAACAATAAAAATCATTATAGAGAAATTAATCACTTGATAATTAATAATAGAGTCTGTGCATGCATCAAGAAATGGAGCATTGTGACTGGTTACCAAAGGTGACTCTGAGGTAACTGAAGGCGCCCCCGGCCACCGGAATCTGAACGGAAAATTCAGTGTAACATAAAGAAGAAAGAAGCGCTGATATGCCGGCAATAATATAAGATATAAAAACAGCAGGGCCAGAATGATGAAGAGCAACAGGGCCAGTAGTTACAAAAACACCAACACCAAGCATCCCTCCAATTCCAAGAGCTATTAACTCATGCCAGTTTAGCTTCCTTTTCATGTCTGCACCAGACCTTAACCTTACTTGGTTAAGCTCCTGCTCTGGTGTCCATGTGGCTAACATTCTCTTTTTAAGCTTATGTGGAGTTTGAGAGAGAGATTTAAGATAGTTGAAGAAGAAAGAAGAAGAAGATGATGATAAGGTTGTCATATTATCAGTAAAAGAAGTGAGTGTTTTTTGGGTTTCCATTACAAGGCTAGGGTGAGGGTTTTTAAATAAGAAGGTTTGAGGGAGGGATATATATGAATATAATTTTAGATTCTTGGCAAAAAAAAAAGCATTTTAGGTCCCTAAACTTGTACCTTATTTTCCATAGAGTTTTCAACTTTTATTATATGTTTGATTAAGTCCATAAACTTTTATTTCAGTATATGTTAAATTATTTATTTTGTCAAATATAGATAAATAATAAAAAAATATTGTACTATAATGTACATTAAAATAAAAATTTAAAGATTCGATAGAAAAAAATTGTATAAATTCAGGAGGCGAGAATGCAATTTTCCTAGATTCTTTGATAAAGCTTTGATGCCATAGCTTTATTGAAAAATACCTAGCTAGTTGCTTATTGGGTTGATATGAAATGACAATAATACCCTGATTCTCTCTCTTTCTTCTTTGTATATACAGCTTTTTATCGCCCCAAGGGAGTTCTTCTGTTATGTATGGGAGCATGCAAAGAAGGGAAAAGCTAGCCATTTTGAAAATGAGATATAATTAGCAATTGTTTTAAAGAGGAATCATGGATGAGAGCCAATGTGAGAAGGGACTTTGACCTAATCTTTTGGAATTTCTTCAATCTCAAGATGTGACAAGCATCCCACTCTCACTTTCTTAAAAGCAACTTAAATATTTCTATCCTTCAAGAAAATCTGGACTTGATTCCTCCATATAATTAACATGTATCATACTTGCAGATGATATAGTTGTCCACAAGATTAAATTCTCTTTCGAACTTGTATCCAACCCGAACACGTGTAACTGCACTACGTGTGTATCTGGATTTTACTTTGGTTTATTGTATGTCTTTATTTTTATTATTTAGAACAGCCTTCTCGTGATTTATACAAGAATGATATATTCTTATTATCTACGAAATCTAAATGCTCCAGGATTAAAGTTATTATTAAAACGTTTCAATCCTTTAAAATTTTACTTTTATTAATTAAGATATACATATAAATGCGGACAAGATAAGACTTTTTTTTTTTGGGAGGGTTGAAGGAAGGCAGAAAGCTAAAGTCAAGAATTTTTTTTTAGTGTAATATTTTAAGTATACCCGTACTGACGGAACTGTTATGTGTAATTGTAGATATCTCTTCCAATAAAATTTGCTGTATTCACAAGAATTCAAATCGAAGAACACTTAGTTAAGCGACCAAAACCCTTTTTACTTATACCAACTTCATTGGTTAAAGTTAAGAATTTAAATTTCTAATAATTTGTACTATAAGATATTCGATCGATCACTAATCTAATGATTTGTGGACAAAACATTATGCTTCTTTTTGCAATTAGTTTGTCTTATTGTGACAAAAGCTAACTCGGTGAGTTTTTAACATTACATAAATCTAAGAAAATAGGAAAAATTTATATGATAGAATTATTATTCATGAAAAGGCACCCAAAAAAAGATAAGAAAAGAAAAAGATAAGAATGAAAAGGAAGATTGAACGATAAACAACAAGAAAGAAATTTATGGAGGCACAAAAATATAATAGTTGTGCATATATGAAATACACGTAACATATAAACGTATACGTGTACTATCTTTTTATATTATCATTATCATCATCTAGAAGTCTAAAGTGAAATCAATAAAATTCACTCCCACTATATATATATATATACAGAAAATGGTCGATTCCCTAGCTTATATAGGGAATTAAAAAAGTGGAAGGCTATTGAAACATCGATTTAGAAACAAATCAGTCGGTTGATTCAATTGAAAATCAATATATTTTAAGCATCTGGAGTATCGTTTGCTCATCTTCTTAGTAATCTTAAGATTTGGTGTGATATACCTGAATGTACCCGGTTTTAGGTATAAAACTAATTAAAGGTTAGGTTATATCTATAAATATATATATAGCTCTACATATATTGGGGTATATACCTGATTACAGGTGTGAAATGAACTTCGGATTTATCCTAATTTTCATCAAGTCAATTCAAAGAATTGTTATTGATTCAGGAAATTAGAAAAGGGTAGGAAGAGATTTCACTCTCAACCAAGAAAAGAAAAGATTTCATGTGACTATCAGAAAAAGGCAGGAAAACAAATGGGAATCAGTTGCAGCAGTTTAATTGCGGTTAGGGGATTTCCTTTTAAAAAGAATAATTAAGTGGGAGATTTGGTGGTGCACCATCTTTCAACCATGGAATTGAAAGCTTTTATTTTGTGCATTAATTCTCCTTATTCTTTTTTTTTTAGCATCCCATTTCATTTTTTCAAGTCAAAAGTCAGTCAAAATCCAAATGTACCTTTAACTAGTGCTAGTTAAATTCTTTGGTCACTATCTCAAAGTCATCAGCCCATCCTCATTCATTTATAATTAAATATGTTAAGTATTAAATATTAATGGGTTTAAGTGATTAATTAGACATTTATTTTTTTAAATAAAATTTCGAATTAAATTTTGTAAATGACAAAAAATAATATTGAAAAATTTTATTTATAATGGGCGAATCTGATTTTAATTGAATTCTCTGTTATTTAAAAAAACAGATACAACTGTTCCAAGATGGGAATTGATAGGCCTTAAAAATATAGTAACAATGTGAGATCAATTTACGCGGCCAATCTCTTTATAATAAGTTGGGTAATTTAGTCTTTTTGCTTAATACCTAAAATATATAATAAATATTTTCATAATTGATATTTGAATTTTTATCGTATTTAAATTACCATCTAAATTTCAAATATTATCTTAAATCACCACCTAATTAGACTTAAATAAGAACGATAATTTAACAGTTAAACATATAAAAACACTGAATAATAGCTGTTATTTTATGTTAATAATTTTAAATGTAGATAATGATCTAAAATAATATTTGAAATTCAGGTGATGATTTAAATACGATAAAAATTTACATATTAATTATAAAAATAATATTTTATGTATTTTGCCTTTTCTTTAGTATTAAGTTGAAAAAGACTTACTCTTTCAACACCGTATTGAAGTTATTTTCTAATTGTTTCAAATTTTTAAATCTGTTGGTCATTGTAATCTTTGCATATTAGCGTGAGCATAACTGTTGAAATATATTTGGAAAAATAGTCAATTTTATTTTTAAAATGTATAAAATAGTGTAGATTTGTCTTCAAATTTTTTTTTTCGATCATGCCATTATCAAATTAGTTTATATACCTTACCGTTATTCAATTTGTTCACTTTTACTCTTATTAATAACAATAAGGATAAATATTAACTTTCTTTTTTATATTTATCGTTAATAAAATGTTATATATTTATCATTATTGTTATATATAAAGACAAAACTGACACATTTTAATAATTGTTAAGGCATTTTCGAATAAAAAAATTTAAATGCAAATATATATTTTTGATAGTTGAAAGACTATATATATATATATATATATATATATATATATATATATATATATATATATATATATATATATATGTTTCAATTAAATCACTAATGAGAAAATGATTTATAGATCCTTCATTTACCAAAGCTAATGATGGCTAGAGGAATATCTTGTAAGAACATCCATGTGATTGGTGATGATGGCAAGATATACGGAAGATGTTTGCCAATATATATATATATATATATATATATATATGGTATGTGATCTAATATATAATAAGATATGATTGTATGTATCGTTAGTTTAGATTATTTGCTATAGGATCTAATATTTCTATTTAAAAAAAATTACAGTTTTTTGAATGCGATTTTTCTAGAATAATTATAGCAAATTTCTATTATTGTAGTTATAATTCTGGATTATCTATATACCTGTTATGCAAGTATAATATTATGAGATGATTCAATTTTTCAATTTTTCTTTTTTTTTTTTTGGTGATTGTGTCTTTGTACTTATTTTTCCTTTTGATTTGTTTCTTTGATTTTCATTGGGATAAAAGTCCATTGTTGTTTCTTTAATCAATTTTTACTAGGATCAAAATTTGCAAGTTGTTCGTGATTTTTATTTGAAATGACATATAGAGATATAATCTGATGGGATATGTAATCTAATTTGATATGATCATATATGATTGTGTTTATGTTTTTAGTTTAGATTATTTTGTAGATGTAATATTTCTATTGATATTATTTTCTATTTTAAATCATATTCTATTAATAGTTGTAACTGTATGTTTATTTTACGATTTAATTTTTCACCCAAAGCCAGTTTGCTGGAAAATTCTTAGTTGGGATTTAATTGTGTGGTCCCTAAATATGGGAATTCATGCAACAACATATGTCTTATGGGAAGGATTCAATAATTTGGGACCATAAAATCTTAATATTTTCTTGTCAAGATCATCTTGGACTTCATTACCATGGGGACAATAATGTGTCCACCTAGTCCATCACCCATATTGGGAAGTATGTATATGTTTCTGTTTTACAGGCCAGCCAAGTACATATATATACACATATATCTAGATTACAGAACTTATTTTTTAAAAAAATATATAAATATCGAATTACTTAAATCAATAAACTAATATTGGTTGAATTAATAACTTATTTAGTCTGCAATGGTTATCATGTTCTCAAGTGAAATAATTGGAGTTATCCAGAGGATAATGTTTTTTAATTACATCAAAATAATGTGAGATTAGAATTAAAATATTATATGAATTACAAGATCTGTTGTATTATATGTTGTAGTTAGAGAAATATGCCCTCAAGAGAAGTTGCTTCAAAGATCATTAATTGTTACTGTTTTATTAGAAGATATATATGTGGATATGGTCAGAAATCAGGACCTAATTAATTAGATACTACAATTCCCACTGGTGACTTTGTTATTGGCCTCAACATTACCTATTTTTAAAGGAAACAAATTATGAATGGTACAGAATTAAAAATGGAATTATGAGCACTAACATGACTAGAGATAATGAACAACTTGGTATGTGACTTTTTCTTGATAAGCAACTTGAAAATATTTGACTAATTAACGACAATTACTCTGCTTAATGATGTAGGTTCCATTACATAAGTTTGTGTTGCACTTGCACACCTTTCTTTCTTTTTTTTTTTTCCAAAAATGCTAAGTGTTTAGTATTCAGCTTTAAACACTACAATTATGAGACCTATACAATTATTTAGGCTTAATACATATCTTCTCTTTGAAAGTTGGCGAAAAAACAATTTATACACACTTTAAACTTTATAAATGTCCAATATCAGGTCCGAATTTAATAAAAATCTACGTATTCTCTTTCCAACTATCCAAAATTCACTAAGTAGATTCTTGAATACACATATTACTTCTAATTAATTATTAAATTTATTGTTGGTAGGTAAAAGAGAAGAAAATGAAAAATAAAAATCGATATGCATGGTTAATAAAGGAAAAATGAAAAAATGTCTAAAAAATTAGAAAAAAATGAAAAATAAAAATATATATGCATGGTTAATAAAGGAAAAATGAAAAAATGTCTAAAACATTAGAAAAAATGAAAAATAAAAATAGATATGCATGGTTAATAAAGGAAAAATGAAAAAATGTCTAAAAAATTAGAAAACACTACAAGAAAATATGCAAATAGCAACAAAAAAATAGCAACGAAATTTAATTTCTGTTGCTAATTAGCAATAGAAATTAAATTCTGTTGCTAAATTAGGTTAATTTTTTTTGTTTAGCAACAGAATAAAAAATGGTGGTATTCCGTTGCTAAAAAAAGAGAGAAATTTTAGCGCCACAATATGGCCACGAAAATAGCAACGAAAATCTATACCGTTGCTCAAAATGGCGGCTAAAATTTGGAACGAAATTTAGCAACGAAAAATGAAATTCGTTGCTAAAATAGCAATGGAATTTGATTCCGTTGCTTTCGTTGCTAAATGTGGGTCAAAAAATAGCAACGAAAATTAATTCCGTTGCTAAAGCGATTTCCATTGGTAATTTGTTCCCAAAGAAGTGAAAAAATTTTTCGTTGCTATTTTACATAAGCCAGACTTACTCCGGGGACATTAAAGTCATTTAATTCTCCCTTTGCAAAAACCCTAAACTGTGGAGTGAAATATATAGTCTCATTTCTGAAAAATCTATTTTTCCTTGAAACCCTAGCACCCTTTTCACTCTCTGAGCAGCAAAATGCCGCTGAAATTTGACCCTTCTCAGGTTGTCGATGTGTATGTCCGGGTCACCGACGGGGAAGTAGGTGCGGCCAGTTCTCTCGCCCCTAAAATCGGTCCGCTCGGTCTTTCACCCAAAAAGATCGGTGAAGACATCGCCAAAGAAACCGCCAAGGACTGGAAGGAAAGAACCCTAAGGATTTGCAAGAAGAGATTACCGATGGAGATGTTGAGATACCTCTCGATTGAGATTTAGTGAGTTATTTCTTATATTTAAAAATAGAAACTATTGTTTTTATCTTATTTGTGGCTTTTTGGATATTTAAGGATAATTTTGAGATATCAACTTTTTTTTGAGTTAATTAGATGATTTGGAATATTTTTTTTGGGCAGCTGTAGTCTTGGATTCCAATTCCTTGCAATAGTTGGAATATTTTTTTTGAGGCAGCAAAGCCCCAGAGAGTGAGAAAGAAACCGAAAGCGAGGAAAATACCCTTTTTTTTCTCTCATTGACTGATAAAAATGGATATGAGTTCTCTTTTAGCTGCTCTAATTCCTTCATGAAACTCAGTGAGTACTGCTTTCAATAATCATTCTCTGTTTCTTTTTGATTTCAAAAATCAATAGGTCTGATTGATGCATTTTCTTATAGGCTGCTATTCTACTGGCATACTTTGCTTATCTGGCAATTGCTGGATCTTTGCTGCCTGGAAAAGTTGTTCCTGGAGTGAAATTGCAGGATGGTTCTCGTCTCTGTTATCGTTGCAATGGTCTGTAACTGTTCTACTTTACTCTCATTGATCTTTTTGGGGCTCAATCTTGGTTTGTTATGTTCTTTGCTTATAAATTTTATGGTTATGTTGTCTTGTAGGGTTGGTGTCATTGTTGCTGCTGGTCTGTCTACTTGGTTATGGTGTTGAGATGGGTCTTATATCACCCACTATATGTCACGGCTGCAGGAATTGATGTAAAAGAAGAATCCTATTTGTCTTGAAGATGATATGACCAAGGACTTAGCTAGGCTTTGTTGAGTAGTGTTTATTGGCCCCATTTAACTAAGAAAGAAATTAAAAAATACTCTTATAAGTTTAACTTTTTTTCTTTTTTTAACATTGCCCCACTCAACTAAGAAATAAAATTAATAAAAACCCTTATAATTTTATTTTATTTTTTTACATGACCCCACTAAGAATTTATAATTTAAAGAATGTGTACTAAGACAGAGTGTTTGAATACTAATCATTGTGTTGATGTATTTCTATTTGATAAGCACAAAATTGGGAGTTCATTAATTACAAGATATTGCTCGTGATGTTTGGCTTTTGTTGCTCACATCAATATGATTATTTTAAATTATTAAATAAATCCATATTTTGATTAGAAATAAGAAAAAAAGTCACGTATAACACTTGTTTTTCAAGTCTTTCTTATAGGACCGATGACCAATCTTTGAAGGATGCCTTCTCTGGTTTTGGTGATGTTGTTACTGGTAAAATTAATTTTATTCTTGGCTTTTATTTTAGATCTATGATGGTTTTGTTTATTGAATGAAGTTAGTGCGTGGGGAATTAACAACAAATATGCATTATTTGGCTAATTTGTATTTAGTGTCAACTATAATAGCTACTTGTTTTTATTTTTTCGATGGAAGTTGTGATTATGCTTGACATTTGTTATTTGGCTTGACATTTAGAGGATTTGCGGGATGACAAGGAGGATTATAAAAGGACTTAATTTATCTTCTCAATTACTTGAGATACGTAAAAATTGCTTCTTCTTATTAAAAAAAAATTTATATATTCAATTATTTAGAGCAAGTTTGTGTTGGTTTATAAATATTGTTGATTAATCTGGCTGACTTAGTAGTAAGCATTCAAACTGGCTAATGCCTTTTTTTATTTGTTTATTCTTTTCTTATTTTATTTGTTCACGATTTTAAACCTCTTATCTAATTTGATGGACGTGATAATTGTTGCTTATGCAAGCTATGTATATTATTTTAAATTGGTGTTGTAAAAGTTTGAAAAATACTAGTCAATGAAACTCCATCTGGTATGATACAATAGTACTACGCAAATTGTTTGATAATGTTTTTGTTGTATTCTTTGAAATTAGTTGTCATTTAATTCTATTTTTCCTGCATTGGGACTAGAATATAACTTTGTTGGTGATTTTAGCTTAATTGTTTTAGTAAATTTAACTGTCTTGAGATAGTTTTTTTTATTTGATATCCTTTTCCCTAAAATAAATTACTTTCTCTTCTCCTTCAAAAGAACACTATACTGTAGCAGTTTCTTTTTTCAATCTCATGCATTGCTAGAAATAGATGACTAGAAGTTGTTTTCCATCATTGGTCATGCTTGCTATTTTCTATTTATAATGATTTAAAATTTAAGTTTGATGGTTTGCTTTTCATTTTTGGTTTAATCGTGTAATTTGTTAAGGGGTTTTATGATGTTAGATTTTGCCATTCTTACATAAGCATTTAACAGAACCTATGCATTCAGTTTTTATATATAATGAACGCTTGAATGTCATATTAGTGTATTGAATATATGAACATGCATAGTAGGAGATTCCAAAATGTTGTCCCAACAAGTGTATAAAACGCTACTTCATAATTGTTTTCATAAAGATAACGAGCAAAATTACTTTCAAAATCAAATTTATAAACCTTAACAGAATTTGCAAGATCATTGACAAATATTTTCTGCAGGGATGGTGGCTTTTGGGTAACAAGGTGGAGCTAACAAAAGTGGCTGTTATAGCAAATTGCTCTGTCTTCATTATTGGGTAACTTCTGAAAATGAATAAGTCCATCTAGGAGCTTCAATATTTCTTGTTCTAAATCGTTAAGTTGCACTTATCATCATCAAAACTGGACAGCTACCTAGTCTTTAGAGGAGCTAACAAGCAAAAACATGTTTTCAAAAAGAATCCAAAAGCACTAATATGGGGTAAGCCACCAAGGGTCATTGGGGGGAAACTTCTTGCTTCTGGTTATTGGTAAAGATTTTACCTAATCATTTTTTTTACTGTGAATTCTTTTTTCTATGCTCATCATTCTGTTGTATTACTGCTGGATTGTGTGCACGTCAGTAGAAAATTCAATTCATCTGAATGATAAGATGCACCATTCCCAAGGTTAATCTCTCTAGGAATGCATTAGCAAAATCAAATAAGTTTCCATCCCTGAAGAGTATAGTATGGTTCTATATCACAAAGACATCTTTGATATGCATGCATGTCAGATGTACCATAATAAACAGTTGACAGCTCCCACTTAATGTACACTATCTCCCATCCATGACTCTCTTGTCCTTCATAGATCGTTTTTCGGTCTCATGGGAGTTCCTTGGTTGCTTTGAGTTTTAGTTTGTCAGTTAGAAGAGTGCAGCGGTAACATTGAGAACAACTGATTTATCCTTAATCATGCCATAATTGGATGAAATCAGTCATCTTTGGTGCATGGTCATCCAGTAAACTGGAAAAGAATCTTTTAGTTAGAAGTTGCATACAAGCTCACTGTTGCATTGCATGCATATTGCCCAATATTGAATTAAATAACCCAATCTTTATCGTGGACCTTTTATCTTATGTAGGGACTTTCTGTCTCCATCTGATGTAATGGAAAATTATCCTCATTTGATTATACTTGGGACTGGACTTGCATTTGGATTTCTAGTGGTAATTAAGATGCCTTATTTCCTGATTATTTTTAAGATATTTGAATTTTTAATATTTATGTGCTTATAACATGCTATCATACGGAGTATATGCATTTTAGTTGATTCAAGTGGACATGGTTCTCTGACATCTAATATCTTGTAACCATTCTTAATTAAATTATGGAAGTTGTTGTTTAAAAGGTAATTAAAAATGAAATGGTCATTAGATTATTAAATAAACTTTCATCATTTTGAGTTGTTATTTTATATTTGCTGTTGTGCCCTTTGTAGTATTTGTTTTTCTTCATTTTCATTACAAGATCTTTGACTATTGTTAGTTCTATATAGGCAAGTTGATATTTAAAAATTGTAATAATTGTTAGCGACGGATCAACGATGAATATAACCGTCGTTAATTTTTATAGTGGTGGGTGAAAATAGCAACGACAAGTTGTTTCCGTTGCTAAAATTGACCATTTCACCGAATCAATCATTGGTTGTATTTAGCAACGGAATTCATTTTCCGTTGCTAAATTTAGCAACTGCCGGATTTTGCTAATTCCATTGCTATTTTTTATTAGCAATGAAAATTTGACATTTTCTGTTGCTAATTTCCGTTGCTAAATTGCAATTTTCTTGTAGTGAAAATAATTTTTTTGGTGCTTTTTATGTGCTTTATATAAAAAATTGTTGTGCAATTTGTCATCTTTATATAAAAAATTGCTCTACAATTTGTCATCTTAAGAGAATAATGGGAATAGTTTTTAAAGTTTAGCTACATAATAACGCACTTAAAAAGTTTAGAAGTGTAAAAAAAAAATCAACTAACTTTGAGGAGAAAATATGTCTTAAGCCAATAATTTATGGTCACTAATTAATGAGCGTGTTCATAGAATGAACTAAATTAATTAATTAATGTAAGCATTAGAATTAAAGAGCGAGTGAAAATTTTCCTTTATAAGGAATTAGGGATTGGTGCATTTGCTATTAATTAGATTATGTAGATTGGGTCGCCTAATTAATTAAATCTTCATTGACCTAATTGCTCACCTCTCCTTCTTTTATGTGATTGGTATTTTTTAGGATTTGGATTTTTTATATATTAATTAATTTTTAAGTTAATGGAACCTTCACAATACAACCTTTCCGATTTTTAAGTATGAATTATGAAAAGTGCTTTGTTTTGTTTGTTAGATGGGCCGATTTAGTGGAATCAACTAATGCTTAATTGCAATATAAAGTGGCCTTTAGACTTTTTTTTTGTCCACGTAAATATATAGAGCTTTTTAGTAGCTCTAGCCTTTAAGTACAATGGGATTGTATTATTCTATTTGCTTTTAATTAATTAATTAATTAATTAATTTCTGAGATCTTAAAGTAGGAAGATAAATTGCAATGTACTTGTTGTTGACCTTAAAATAAGTGATTAAGTACGTAATTAACGAAATCACATGTGTTTAATTAAATACTTGTAATTAAATTTATGTTAATTTGAAGTCAATTACTTAAATAAGAGTTCATTGTCTTTTTTTTTTCCTCATATCTATATCTCTAATATCACGTTAAATTTTATGTGGGCTTTAAAAGTTAATTTTTGCAATTTTGATTAATATTACTCTAAAATGACTTAAGTAGATTTACAGGTAATTAATTATAAGCTTTTGTTACTGAATTAACTCCTTAAGATTAATTACCTTTAATAAAACTAAGAGGCAGGCATCTTATTGCTATTTAACTAAACAGCTGTCTTGTAAAGTGAGAAAAATAATAACAATATAAAATATATAATTTTTTTATGAAAAATCATTTTAAACAACAAACCCTTTTGATTATTGAAAATCCAATATGGCATGTTCTTTAAACTCTATACCTTTCAGAATGAGATATAAAGCAGTGCACTTTAACACTTATTCATGTAAATTTTGATTAAATAAGCAATCAATATATTATTTAATATCATAAAAAAGAATTTTATTTACCACATCTGATGTATTGATATTTCAACAATAAATTTAATTAATTAACAGCTGAAATATACTATATCAACCAATGGTAGAGCCAGGACCTCAAGATCAGCGCGAGCATATATTATAATTTTAATATAAAAAATTAAAAACACATAAATTATATCATGAGAATATATTTTATTTAAAATTGAAAAAAGGATAATGTCTTAAATCAAATAAAAATACAATTTTTACAATTGTTCTCAACACAATTTCTTATTTTGAAATCATTGTATAATTAGTTCAATGTCAATACTGTCAAAATTAACAAAAAAAAAAATTTATTTTAATAAATTATTACTCAAATTATTTATTTTGTTAATTTTATTTGAAATCAGTGTTAAAATACACATTCAACTTATCAAAACTTAAATAATCTATAAAATAATAAAAAATCAATTAAAGTAAAAATTAATAAACACGGTATAACAAATTACAAGAAAAAGTAAAATTTTCTTACCAAGTGTCAATTAAAGTGATGAAAAATACTTATTAATTTTCCTTAAAATTTTAAAAACTTCAAAAGTTGCGAAAAAGAAAAAGAGAAGTGTGCATGAAAGTAAAAATAAAAAATAAAATTTTTTTTTATTTTTTTGTTGTAAACTTAAATTGCTAAATAAATTGGCATTTATTATTTTTAAATTAATAAATTTTATTTTTGGACAAATGTTAAAATATTTGAATTTTATCGTTTATTTGATTTTCTATTTAAATGGATTTAGATTATCCCATTTTTATTTTATAATTTAATTAAAAAGATTATATAATTATTATTGGATAAAAATTTGAAAGAAATACTTAAAATAAATTAGAGATTCCTCGTGTGTCTATATATATATATAAGAAATTCTAAATTTGAGGGTGTGCATGTGCACACTCTTAGTTATATGGCTCTGCCACATATATCAATAGTCGATTGTATTTACATGGATTTCTGCTGGTATTGGATTAGGTGGCATGTCACGTTGCATTTTCGGTAAAATTTATAGTGTTTTTTCAGCCAAAATAAATTTTATGCAAAGATTACAAATAGTTTATGTACTCTCTAATTAAAAATAATTATTTTATTACTTTTTCATAATCAGAGTATAAGTTTAGTAACTTTTTGGGTGCAATTGATTCACGCAAGAGCAGATTTTGCACATTCTTAGAAAGTGCGATACATTTTTTTTAGTCTTTATTTTCTTTTTCCAATCTTACTCATTGAAAAATGCATAAATTACCCCATAAAAATTTTCAAAAATAAAAATAAAAATAAAAACATAATTATAAACTAATTCTGATTTGAAATTTGGACACGCAATTGACCCTAAAAGTATCAATAAAAACCAAAATAAAAGGAAATATTTTTAATTAAGTACCCAACTTTACAAATGTTGGTTGATTGTATAATTAGGAACGCCCAAAGCAATAGCAACTTCAGCTTTAATTGATTAATGATATGAAATGAATGAGTGAATATGGGACACATAATTAAAGGAAAAGAAAAGGGTTGAGAAACTGAGAAAAAGTCTGTCGGTGAAAAACAAAAACAATCCTAACTTCTTTCTTTCCTTTTTACGTGTTAATGTAATTTAATTACCTTCTTAATTTATTTTTCTTTTATAATAAAATTAAAATGAACTAAATTTAATAATTTATTTTTAATCACATAATTTAATATTAAATTTAAATTTAAATTTATTTATTATTTTTTAATTCTAATAAAAATAATATAAGCGACAGATAAAAAAATACAGAGAGTAGCTAGCAAAATCATGGCTTCAGATCATTCATAATTAACAATCTTTTTCTCTCTAATTAACGATAATTAGCAATCTTGTTAATATAATAAAGAAGGTATAAAAGGAGTGATTATTGTGCAAGCAATTCATGCAAAGAACTACTGACATACTTCTATTTATATAATAGCAAACAGATCATTCTCCTTCTTATGGGATATCACTACTCAATGATTTGATTAGATGAATCAAGAACGAAACTTTTTCTCAAATTATATATAGGCACTGCAGCAAAAAACAAAAATTAAAATTAGTCCCCTTTTCTTTTTAATTGTGAACACATCATGGGTTCCAGCCGGTATACACTGACTTCACATGATACTCGCGCTGATATAATTATATCAAATTGAAAGAAAGGCGTTTGTTATGGGGATAATTATAAATTTCATCTCCCACTAATTTCCTATGTGCGAAAAGCCAAAAATTGAGGGTAAATAATTAATATTATATAGCTCGTAACTAGGCTTTGCGAAACCATTTCACAAAATCATTCCTTCTTCTTTGTCCAAATACTTATAATTTATGATTCAACCATCATATAAAGGCTTAGATTATGCTCATAAATTATTGAGTGTATTCTTAAGAATTTGGATAAGAATCAAATTTGCCCTTAAATCGCGCAAAAAATAATATAGATTTGTTGTTAAATTATTTTTTAATTAGTTTACAATTGCATATATTATTACTAAAATGATTCACGTTTGTTCTTATTTGTATTGGCAAGAGAAAATATGAACATTTTTTAGCAACAAATAATGGCAAATATGAATTAATTTGCAAGCTTTATAAATATTTTTGAATTAAAACATAATTTAAAGGCAATTCTTCAAAAAAAAATTCTTCTACTCCAAATAGACCCATTGATGAAATTAGATGACCCAATTAAACAAGTTTGCAATTGATGGGCTCAATTTGGAAATTTTTGCAAAGTTTAGGATCGAAGTCGAATTTAGCTTGATTATACAACGGAAGTTTTGTAATGCGGGTAGACGGATTCACCAGCATAATACGCAGTAGACCCTGAAAAAGACAAAACACTTTTAAGTTTTCATATTTATTATTTTTAATTCCTTGAGCTGTTCCATCAAATCTCACAATTCGTTGGCGACAAGTACATTTCTGTACACATAAACAGCAAAATCAAGTGAAATTTTACGAAAAACAATAATATATTATTATGTTCACAGCACTCCAATTCTCTTTATTCATATATATATTTTTTATGACCAGCGGAGATAAAATAAAAAGTGAAATTGTATATTAAAACTAACAAAAATTCACACCGAGACCGAATAAAAAAGTCTTACCAATATAATTATGTTGCTTTTGTATATTAAAACTAATTAAGATGGTCTGCCATAATCGAAAAGAGAGGTACAAATAAAAAAAGAAGAAGCAAAATTAATAAAATTATTTGGACATAATCCACTTGCCACCGTCGCCAATTAAAAGTAATTTTTCTGCGTTTTCTGCATGGAAAGAAAAAGAAATTGTAATTGCATTCAGCTACATGTAAAATCCTACACAGAGTAACTGTCTTTATTAAGCCTAATTCTCTCAATCTTTATCAAAGCTATTAAAGCACTAACCACTTGAGTTATTAATAATGGACTATGCATAAGTTTTTTTTATGGTATTAGAGTAATGAGAAAATTAACTGTTGTACGCTTTATAAGTATGATTGAGCTAATTAAGTAATTCACAGTAATGATAATTAAACCACGGTTATTAAGCTCAATATTCAAAGCGGATCATTATTTATATGTACATATATAAGAATAATGTTAACTTTTGGAGAATTCAAATTACAATTCGACACAAAAAAAAAAAAAATTAAGGCCCGATTCGAATTGGAGAAAAATAGAAATTTATAACGATAATGAAAAGCGAGGACTCATGGCCTTTATGGACCGGGAAATATGTATTGGTTAAATCCTTGCGTCTATTTCTTGTTCTCCTTTATCTTTATGTGATTGTGTGTTAATTAATTGCGATTAAATCCAACAAATAATAATTAAATAAAAAAAAATATTAGAATTAAGAGAAAGTTGAGTGAAGGCATGATGGTGAAGGAGAGCCATCGCAATCTCCTTTACAAGGCAGAAGATCTGAAGGCAGCAAAAGGCAACGGACATATTGAGATCTTTTAAAGTTAAAAAATATCACATAAGACACAGATTTTCGGATGGAAAGCACAACCCTTAATTACTTCAACATCACTATATTTAATTGTCACCATCTTTCATTTTATTGTATTCTTTCTTTCTTTCGGCTTCCATTTAATTAACTTAATAACTCATTAATTAGTACTTAATTAGAATCGACAAAAATTGACACTTAACCGACTTAATTAGTACAAAATCATGCAATTTTTTTATTATTATTTTGTTCTCTTGTTGTCTTTTGCTAAAAACACACCATTAACATCAACTTTTCTACCTTTTTACATTAATTATTCATAATTTAAATTGAAGAAATATGTTTTATATACGTGTTTTTGTCGATTAACGAATATTTAATATTAGGCGGTTTGTTCTATTGCCGTTTGTCAATCGTCATTGTCTAAGGTATCGATAGAAAGTACAGCCATCACCAAAGTTAATATTAATCTCATTCAGGAAATTTCACACCCACAGTTAAGAAAAAATAATTATTATCCGTACGGGTATCGATTTAACTTTGGAATGATTTAAATAACCTTAAAATATTATTATAGCAAGACAGTTAAAAAGTATTGAGATAAGGATTAAATTAGTGGGAGAAATAGTAAAGGAAAGTAAAAATAAATACATAAACACTACCAAAAAAAATGCCAATTAGCGACGCCATTATTTCGTCGCAAATAATGCATTGGATTCGTGACTGTTTTACAATCCGTCGTGGTAGGATTTTTTCTATTTTTTGCGACGAATAAGCGACGGATTCAATAAACAGTCGCTAATTATTGGAGGGAATTACGCACCATGTTTTGCGACGGATTAGCGACAAAGAACTGTCGCTAAAGTTTATAATATTTTATTCATGAAATTAGTTCCAGAAAATTTAGTGACGAACCTTTTAGTCGCTAATTTTGGAGGAAAACTATAGCGCCTTTTTTGCGACGTTTTAGCGAGAAACATTTTTTTGCAACTAATAGGAATTTGTTACAACAAAATATTAGCGACGTAAATAATTAGTCGCTAATCCGTCATAAAAATTAAAAATTATTATTATTTTTAATTTCACTCACATGATTTATGTATAGTTTCAAGTAATTTTAATATAGACCATATGAAATCAATATTTTATTTTGTAACTGAAAATTATAAATTATTTTATAAGTTGATAATAATTTTTTATCAATTATACCAAAATCTAAAGCTATTTATTTAGAAAATTTACATTTTTAATAATAATAATAAACTAATTATTATGATTACTATATATTTGCGTGTTCAAAATTAATAAAATAAATTTTTTATAAAATAGTAATATAAAATTTATTATTTCATTTAAAATAATAATAAAAAATTGTAATTTATTTTTATTTTATAAAATTTAAATCAAATATTAAATTATTAGGAATTCTATTGATTTCTTTATCAATTATCCCCAAATATAAATTTATTTATTTAAAAAATTTACATTTTTAGTAATAATAATAATAAAGTAATTTTTATAATTGTTATATAGTCATATTATGAAAAATAATAAATAAATATATTTATATAATAATAATATAAAATTTATTATTTCATTTAAAATGATTATGAAAAATTTATAATTTATTTTTATTTTGTTAAAATTTTGAGCAAATTTTAAATTATTAAAAATTTTAGTTATATATATTCACAAAATTATCCTTGAATACATGGATAAAATGATGAAATTTGGTAGGGGTATTTTAGTAATTTCAAAAATTTACCATATATATAAAAATAACATTTTCTCTATCCTCGCCTCTCTCCACCATTTCAATTGAAAATAGCTATTTTCAATAGCAAGATAAAAATAAGAACTAGTGAAATTGACCTTTTTCTTCACATAGTAGAAAAATAAGAACTAGTGAAATTGACATTTTTCTTCACATAGTATACCTTTTTCTTCACATATCTTAATAAATTATACATTCATTACGTGTGATCACATAATTATCTATAATCAAATTAAAATTAACATCTAAATAAATAGAATTGGTTGTTCATTAAATTTTAATTTATTTTAAAAAATAAATAAATATGAACTTATCATAATACTAAAAAAGTATAAGTTATGTTAATGAAAATAAGAAATAAAATCTGAAATTGGGGAGTTTGATCTATAACGCTCCAAAATTTGAGTCATCCGACAAATACTTTTTAATATGTGAGCAATATTTTTGACACCAGTTCACGATGATCAATTTATTGAGGATCTTATACGAGTAAGTATAATTTGAAGGTTGATATATATATATAATCATTTTGGTAGCGATGAAAATGAAAAATGGTTAATGTATATAATTATGTAATAGTTACATAAGGGTAAAAGTTAATAAAACTTGGGAATATTTGTGTCGCTAATATTAATTTATTTTAGTAAAAAAAGATTAAGTGAATATTTATGCTCACTAATTATTTTTAAAAAATATTTTATATGATATTATTTGCCTATTTTATATTAATTTTTTTAAATTTTATAATTTCTATTATTCCAAACATTACAATATAAATGAAAAATACAAATGCACATTTATTGTTACTAATTAAGATTGAAAATTATTTCAAATAAATTGAGGACTAAAATCACAATAAAATAATTAAATGAGATAAAATGTATAAATTAATATGTAAAATATATTTTTAAATTTTTTTTATAAAAATAATGATAATATACTCTATGTTGTATTAATATATTCAATACATATGTACATATATGGGTACAAATAAAAAAAACTCTAGGTAAATGTATTTACGAAATTATCCCTTATTTAATTGATATTATTTTAATAAAAGCAGGGATACTTTTGTCTTTTTGAAAACCCTAGTTACCCCCGTTTGACTCCTTATCGTTTCTTTTCTTAGTTGGAGCCGACATCTAATATCTGCCTCCTCTATTCTCCATTTTCCTCCTCTCAAAAAGCAAAGCTTCATCTTTTTCCGCCTATGGCTCAAGCGGCAGCAGAGGTCATGAGATCAACTAATACCAGCGGCCATGGGAGAAACACCAGCGTTGCTTCCAATCAAATGGCAATGCTCAGGGCTTTCAGAATAACTATTCTTCCTCGATATTCCTCTTTAATCTCCCATTTCAGATCCGTGAGCTCTCACTTTTTCTGTATATGTATATATGCGTAATCTTAGCTTCTTCTTTAGGCAAAGCCAGTTCTTCGATAATCGTCATAATTTGTTAAATTAACCACACACACACACTCTCTCTCTCTGTGTGTATGTGTGTTTTTTTTTCTCCCCTTAAATTATTAGGTGAGTACACTAATTCTAGCCAAACATGAGAGTGGAGCTATAAAGGCTCCATGCATCAATGCAGTAGAGGCAGGAAAGGCTTTGGGCAATGAAAATTCCATTTCTATTCTTTTAGCCGGATCAGGTTCTTCCGTTCAAGATGCTTTTGTTCATGCTGCCACGTGCCATCCCTTAATTTCTCAGGCACAGTGCCTTTGTCAATTTCATTCTATTTGCATTCTTAGCTTTTAATTTTGTCTGTAAATATTGCTTTATTAGACTGTTAAGGTCACTGCATTTTGTTTGTCATAGGTGCTTGTAGTAGATTCAGATAAATTTAAATATCCATTAGCAGAAACTTGGGCGAATTTGATCTCTTTGGTTAAGAAAAAAGTAAGTTGCCTGAATATCCCATTTGCTTTACATAGTTGTTGATGGTAGTTTTATAACATTAACTATTAGCTTTCATGTTCAGGGACAAAGCAATTGTTAACCTGCTTTTGGGATGCTATTAATAAATTGGTTTGTTTGTTTGATTTGGTTGCAGCTTTGGACGTACATATGCCCATGTTCCCCAGATGCAAATTAAGGTTGTATAGCTTCTTGTAGTTGTTTGATGCTGGGAGAAAGAACGAATCATTGGAGAAAGCATCTTGTCTCTTAGCTAGGGAAAAAGATGGTGACAAAATTTAGTCATTGACATTATGCATACCAATGTCTATAGATGTAGTTGTGTGTGTGTGTATGTGAATGTAATGTGGGTGGTGCATTGCATATTAACATATGCTTATTGGAATTAAGAGGATGTTGTAATAAGGTTGAATATAATGGTTGAGCATGTGTGCATATGACTGTAATGTGGGGGGCATATTAACATATGCTTTTGGAAGTAAGAGGGCATTATTGTCTGGTTGAATATAATGGTTTTATGTGTGCATATTAACACATTGTGGCTATAATTCATTGCATATTAACATGTGCCATTGGAATTAAATGAAAGTTTTTATTAGGTTGAAATGACTGGAGATTATACTCCAGATTTGATGGCCCTGTTGTCAGCAGATATCATAATATCAACCCCTGAGAAATGGGAGGGTATAAGTCGTAATTGGCATAGTCGAAGCTATGTCACGAAGGTGCATTTATCTAATTTTTAGGCATTATTTCATTAAGATTGTCATATTTCTTCTTTATTATTGTTCATCTTGTGCCAATGTTTGATCAACAGGTTGGGCTTATGATTTTGGATGAGATTCACTTACTGATCGTGGGCCCATCCTTGAGGTATTTGTCATTTGTTGTAATGGCTGTAATACATTTATTACTGTAATATATTTATAATTCGATTATAAGTGTTTACTGCAACATGGTGCCCCAGATTGTTTGTTCACTAGGCTTATGCTATCAATATTATAGGCCACAGAGGAGGGAATTATTGTCTAGTAAAGCATTCTGGTGACATGGCAAGCATTCTTGTTACCCCTCCTCTCTCTCTCTCTCTCACACACACTGTTAATTCAGGAGACAACATGACTAGAAAGGGTTAGGTCTGAATCTGGCTCTTGAACCTGATGGCCCAATGAATGTTATTGTTGTTGCTTTTGCTGCTGTGGTTTCGGTAATTCATTTGACATTGTTTAGACAAGGGTTGTTATTTTTGTTCCTTTTTCAGTAGTTCTATGCTCTAATATGCATGAGTGGAGTGCGATTGAGCAGTTAGGGAGGGGAGTGTCATTCATTTAGATTGGCTTTCTTCTTTGACATAAATGTGAACATGGTTTTCTCATTGGACCATAGCCAGCTGGAGCAATGTTAAAATAGTTTGGACATAAAATAACTTAGATTTAGAATATGTCAAAATATAAATGGTTATCTTAGGGGAATATTAAAATGAAAAGTAATAGGAGTATTGCATCCATTTTATTCCCTGAAAATCAATAAATAGCAAATCTTCTTTCCTTGCATTGCAATTTTGTTCTAGTTTTACTGATGATATCAACCATGGAACAGGTCATTGTTTCAAGGATAAGATACAATCCTCCCAAACAGAGCGGGTAGTGCATTTCATAGGTCTTTCGACAGCTTCAGCAAATGCAGGGTATGTTAATCTGGAGCATAATTTAATGCGGGCCTGATGATCCTAAATTTCTATAATTCAGATTTCAATTTCGGACTAAAATATGATAAGTAGAATAAGTAGAATATGATAAGTCAATGGCTAGGTTTCATTGTTTTGTATATAACTTGGATAGATGGCTCTAAACTAACCTAATGTTATGCTAGAGTTGACATCCTTGCATATTTTGTTGTATTACATTTGTATAGGTAATTACATGTTTAAATTGTTTTCTTGTACCCTAGTGATTTGGCTGATTGGTTGGGAGTTGGTGAAACTGGACTGTTCAACTTCAAGCCAAGTGTGAGGCCTGTTCCCCTGGAAGTCCATATCCAGGCAAGTAGATGCTGTGTTTCACGTTGAAGATCTTTTGGCATAGAATGTGGCTTTGTTGTATAGATGTGATATTTGTTTCTTCACTTTTGATGTGATAAACTTATGATTTATGGTATGTTTTTCTTTTCAAACTTTTTTTGTTGTTGTCATGAGAATGAATGACTTGATATTGGGAAAAAATTAATTATTTTATAATCCAAAACAATGAATTCTGTTCTTACTGCTCAATGTTGCTACTTTTTCTTCTTTTGTTGCCTTATAATTTGTTTAATCTATACCTCAATCTTTTGTTTTGCCCTTGGTTGCTGTTTTTCTTTTCAGTTGGATCTTTGCTAGAAAATGGCCATACATATTACAAGGACCTCAACTGGCTATACTATGTTGCTTTCTCTATCTATTGGCATGGATAATTGTTATATCTCCAATTCTAATCCTTACCATGTGGGGCTCCTGGTTGATTGTAATACTTGGTCAGGATATAATTGGATTGGCCGTAATAATGGCTGGTACTGCTCTTGTACTGGCATTCTGTTCGATCATGCTTTGGTGGAAAAAGCAATGGCAAAGTTCAAGTATGTATTTCTTTGATCTCTGTCATTAATATTTTGAATTCATATAATTATCATATTTATTGATTCTTAGTGATTAATACGATTACTGATGTTTGTTCTGTGTTGTGATTAAGAAATCTGCATTTAATCCTCGTTCAAGTGGTAATTTTGATTTGTATATCAAATTATAATGTCCAAAAATTTTGGTCATCAAAATGTAGTCATTTTGAGAATTTTGTTCTAGCAAGTAACGCAATCTTACTTCATAGTTGAATGATATCAAGAAATACCTTTTAGTTACCAAATAGATAATACTTCAAATCTATTTCATCATCATGATTGAATTTCTACATTTAATTGGATTGCTATTATTTTATAAGCAAAATTTAATTGGAAGATATCTTTGCCCAAGTGATAATGATAAAGGAAATATTTAATTTAATTCTTAAAATTTATGAGATTAGTGTTATACTTTGCTAAGTCAAGCAAATCACTTCATCGCAATTAGAAAGCTATTTATTCAAATAGAATGATTGATTCCTTAAATTTAGGATGTCCAAATTTGTCAATCCAATGATTTCAGTGCCCTTTTAAGTTCATCTAAAAATTCATATCCCTAAATCACTTATGTATTCGAGGAATGATGTAATACTTATAAAACACAATATATGCTTTTTTCCCCAATGACATTTTCAACTTTATGTAAATAATATAAAATCTAGTACCTTTGCTCTGAAATTTAACGGTGTATAAGTATTATACTTTGTAAAATAAATAAATTTAAAAATTCAAATTTATTTTAAAATAACTACTGATGCTTAAAATCTAAATAGATAAATTTTCTCATCAATGAACCTAAAGATAAGAGGAGTATACAAAAGATATATGTGTCTAAATTGCAATTAATATTATTAGTCAACGCACTGAAGGATTCATTAGCTTTTAAATATAATGTCTAGTTTATCTACTAAAAGTCTTATCTCCTATTTACACTCAGATATGGTATAGATTTAAATTGCTACTGCATGTGGTGGGTGCTTGTCTATATCTCTTGATTTGCTACTGAAATTGTTTGCAGGAAGGATGATGATTGGAAACTCTCTCGAGGTGTATATGTACAAAACTTGAACTACAAGATCTCTCATTTTCCTAATTTTTTCTCTTATTATGATGTATAGAACTAGTTTCCAAAGAGATAGAACCAGTGTCTATGTGCTTTCGTCTCTCTGTCTTCATGCTAGAATTAATGATGTTTTTTTATTTAGCATACTAAGAGATGCTAATTTATAAGATACCTGGTTAGATTGCAATCAAACTGCTTGTATGGGTAAAGCCATAAGATACCCAGTCTCAATAATAATGTTGTTGATCTTTTGGTGGAGCTGCTGATTATTATTATTTTTTTCCACAAATGATATAATTGGCATTGGAATTGCTGTAACTGTGGGAGTGGTTGCTGGTGGCATTGCTGCAGCTCTTGTACGAAGAAATTAGCTTCCTTTTTTTTAATATATTATTTTTGTATCCCTTGATATGCTGAAGTATTCAGTTGATGGGGAACTAGGACAAAATTTTAGTTGAATATACAGTGCACATTTTATTTGTTTTGATGTATATGAAAAGATGCTTGAGAAATTACCCAATTACACTTTGTAATTTGCAACATTTCATAATTTATTCTAAGCTAATAGAAAAGTTAAATTACATACTATTATAATATATATTTTTCAAATTGTGTATTTTGAAATATATTCTAATTTGGAATAAATCTGTGTGAGATTATTGTTATGTATAGGATGAAAATAAATAAATAGCAGTCAGGATTAAAATTTTAAAATATATCAAAAGAAAATATTCAATTACCTAATAATTTAGCGACAGAAAACTGTCGCTAATGTGTAATAGATATAATTTAAGAAAATTAGCGATAATATTAGCGACTGATATTTTGTCGCTAAATTTTACAGTAAATTTTTAATTAGCGACGGAAAATGTACTCGCTAAATATTATTATTATAATTCGGCGACTAATTAGGAATATAAATTAGAGACGGAAAAAATTAGCGACTGATTTTAATCTGTCGCTAATATATTCGCGACTGGCCTTTAGCGTCGCTAATTTAATTTAGCGACAGACTCTAGTAATTAGCCACGGAGCAGTTTTTTTGTATTGGAAGAAGAAAGAAGAAAAGGACTGCTTGAGCTTCCATTCAATGAATGATTCCTTAACAAGATCTATATTCCAAGAATCAATTAATTTAGTGGATGCACAATAGAAGTGAATGAGTTGATGAATAGGATAAATATAAAACTTAGCTGCGAAATGGGAATGCCGTTCTTTTACAATATGAAGTTTATGACCAACTAATGCATGCTTTAGCTCGGTATCTAAGGCTTTTTCCTATGCTCTTTCTCACACACAATTAATTAATTATAATAGACGTATAGGACATGATCCTTCACTTCATTCATAGGACCGCTGCAAAAGTCACCTCACCTCGCAATATTAATAATATAATTTACATTCTTTTTATTGGCATCTAAATGGTATATACTAAGCAAAATGTTGCCACAAATTTCTTATCAGAATTCCACCATCTAAATCAGACTGCTCTGCATATATTTGATGTTTGAGGTCAAATTTATAGGTAATAATTTGAGAATAGTTGTCTGTAATTCTCTGGCTGCGATAGGCTTTTCTTGCATAATTATGGATACACGAACTTTATATATATATAGAGAGAGAAATCGCTGAGAAATGATTAATACCATAATCAAAAAATAAAAGGCTAAGTTTGTATAGGTAAATTCTATAAATTTAGATATCATCAACAAGTGTAGTTACTCAATTAGTATTTCTTTATCTGTCTGATAAAAAATCGTTTTCATTTCAAGTACTGAACTTGACAAAATTATATGAGTTTTAAATAATAGAAAATAAGATCGTATTAAATTAGAAAGCACTAAAAAAATTTATCATTAAATTGATTTATAAATTTATTTATAAATCCGGAAAGGAAAAAAAATCACAAAAACCTACATCACATAACCTAAATAGGTTCAATTATACACTATTTTGATGATGAATTGCCATGTATGAAAATTACAAAATATGCAGTTTGTCATTTCCAAATGATATAAATAAAATAAATTTGGACCTAGTTGAACTCATTCAAACAACCCGATACGAATATTATATGCAGTACAGATTCTAGTGTGATGTCCTCTCAATTTTTTTTTTTTAATCATGCATGGGAACCGGACGACTTGAGTAATAAACTAGGGTAGAGAAGTGCATTCATCAAGTTATCAAGTGTCTGTATCTTTTTCCAGTATACTGATTAAAAAATTAACTAAAGTTTAGTTGAGGCTTTTAGTAGTGAAAATGGATTCATGACCAAGTAGAAACCAAAGAATGAGAATTTTATGAGTTATTAATGCCACTAACGATAAAAAGATTAAAATTATTATTTTTTTCTTTAAAAAAGAGAGAGAGAGAGCGAGAACAAGAAGTAGAATAAGATAATGTTTATCACAATATTCTGAGATGGGAAAGGGTTGGACTTGGGGGCACCCACCAAAATAGCTGGAGGGGAATGGAGAAAAGAGTGGTGAAGAGAGAATGGGTCGGTGGTGGTGATAATGGTGCTCATTCTCATATCTCCAATTTTTTTTTTTCCAGTAATATTTGTAGGACCAGTGAGTTTATTCTCAAGGGTCTTTATACTGCCTCGTGTCCAGACAAGAATCAGTCTTTCTTGGATCAAGGCCCCACACATGATGTTGTTGGGCTGCTAGGGTGTTCGCATTTGAGAGTTAAAGCACAAACATCTGATGATAATATTTGATAATCTTAAAGTCAATATAAATTTGAGTTAAAAGTGATTCCAAAATTCTTCAGTAAAAGCAACTTGAAAATCATAGCATTTGATTGGCTCGACAACCAGGAATTGTGGACCAATTTGGATAATGCTACAAAATTATGGTACCATTACAACAACATAAGAATTTTCCTGTAAGAATGAGAAGACTGCCCTGCACTAAGAACTCTCATTAGCCATTTCATTATTGAAAGAATAACCTTCTAATCATCTTATTATATACATGCATAATCAAGATATGTTTGTTTCTTTTAGATAATCAATGCAAAATATGAGGGAATGGAGATTGGAACGTGTTAATCTTGAGGACCAATTGATTTAGAATAATTAATTGCTTTTCGGGATATAATATGAAACCTGGTCTCTGGACAAAGAACTTATTCTTGTCCAAGTTCAAAGAAGGGGCATGCAGAACCATTAGGATAAACACACCTGTATGATCAAATATGTTCTAAAAACAAGTATATCTCAAACAACTTTCCCATAAATTTCTCTTGCATCATCAAATGGTTTCAGTTATACATGCATGAACTTATTGAACGCTCAGATTATGTCATAACTTCATATTCTATGAAAGTTTAGGTAAAACCACTTGTTGGCATGCTAATGTAGCAGCTTTTTCACCAACCGATGTTTTCATTATATAACGGATAGAGAGATGACATCAACTTCTTTATGATTTGTCATCGACGAGTTGCACAAATATGGCTATCAAATTGACCATGAGCTAATTTTGATTCAGGGTTTGGGTCCTTGGCATGAAATGAATGGTACAATCAAGAGCAACTTGAACTAAAAGAGCACTTAACGGAAAGAATAATCAGAAACCAGCCAAGCAAACATCTAGTAATTCATAAGAATCTTGTATTATTTTTCACAAAGACAGAATTCCAATTGAATTACCACTTAAGTTTCTGGAGTAACAGTGCACATATTACACGAGGAGGACCCTCAGCCTTAAAATTTGATGTTAATATGCTCGCGGCTCATTTGTTGTTCTGTGCATTGGTCTCCTAGCCAGAATCATGGCAATAAGGCCCATGGGAGATCTTTTGCTGCTTGTCATCACAGTGGATTCCTATTTACATCTTTTTACAGCAAATACCTTGTTGGGGTTTTACCAAGTGCTGCATACCTGAAATGGTAGGGAAAAAAAAGATATAGAATCACAGAGAAATTGGAGGCATATTCTATTTGCATCATAAAGAGAGAGAGGTCATATCTTCCTCAGTCCTCACCATTGAGGCACAAATGGGGCCATCCAAATCGCATCACCAGCTTGAACTGGGTAGCTATAAGTAAATAAGCATATTATTATGCCACAAGAACAGCCTTCATGGAAGCGGTAGTAAATAACACAACAGAAAAAAGCTAACCAAAAGCAGACAGAAATAAAGTATTGTTTCATCAAAAGATATACTAGAAAAAATTCAGAAAAGCACCCATTTATAGCTAGGCTGTGTAATCATAGCCTCATTACTGGCATACACTCAAGAAACATTATAAATTGCAAAGAAAGATTGCATCCATATATAAAAACATGATAACATTTACTGTATATTATGGAGACTTAATATTCTAGCCAGTTCAATTCCTTTCAGCTGATTTATTTCCAAAAAAGAGAAGCACATGTCATTATTTATAGATGTAGTAGCAGCTTATCGATCATTATGCGAGTCAAGTATCTATGCCTAAGATACAGCACCTACTTTCTCCTTTATACTTGAACTCCTATATAAAAGCTCTAAAGCTATGGAACAAGATTTTGAGCTACTTAAAGGTCATCCATAAAATGAAAAATCTGTCATAAAGCAATCAAACAAACAGCAAACACTTCAGGAGATGGCCTTTAAGACATTAGCAGCAGTATTACACATAGTTTAATCAAAGTTGGCACTCTAGCACTTACCAGTTATCACCCAAACGATATACACCCTGTCCCTCTAATAGCAGTAAACCATGCTGATTATAATGGACTTCCTGCACGAAAACAAACAGGGGAAAGAAAAGCTATCACCCAAACAAATTACTAAACCAAAGAAATTCTGAAAAGTATGCTGCAACTCCCAATATGCAGAATAGAACCTGATGGTTAGGAAAAGTTTAGCATCATGATGAGGACAAGGCTATCCTCAGCGCAGATCAATTATTTCTGAAGCATGAGCATGATTTAGTTAAATGTTTTTGCTCAAAATCTGGCAAAGATTCATGTTCTGTGCATTTGTCTACTCCACGGAAATGATTTCAGTCAACAAAGGCAAACAAAAGAAAATAACACCTAAACTTTTGCTCAAGATCAGAGCTTTTGTTTGCTGCCATTCTTCAAATGGTGAACAACAGCTTGTTGCAGAAAATAAAGCCCAGATAGTTTTATCTCTAAGTTTTGTCATCTGTTTTGAGAAAAATGAGTCCCATTCCTATCTATTTTTACATTGCCTTGGAGCTTCCCTTTCTAGCCTTTTTCATGAGAATTTAATATATATGAAGTCTTTGATTTTTGGTCATCTCGAAATCAATAGGATTTATAAAGGGAAGAAAAATTGCTCAAATATTTTTGGGCAATATAATGGAGTACTTTAATGGAGAGGAATTTATACATTTTCGAAAGCCAGCCTTGTATTCTTAAATATGCTATATGAAAAGATGGTTTCCAGGCTTCTTCATGAGCTTCCATTTGAGAGTTTTCAATAGTGTTATTAAAATGTATTCAGCTCAACTGAAGGAGGCGCACTTTTCAGTCTCATGTTCCTGTATTGCTTGTTATCTTGCGCTAATTGGGATTACTTAAGAATAAAAAATAAATAACATAAAAAAGTCTTGAAAGAAAGTGTGAAATTTTAATCAGAAAGCAAGCTTACCTTTACATTAAGGAATTCACCAGGTTGAAAATCCATTATCTGGAGACAGGAAGAGTAATGATATGAAAATACATGAAAAATAGTCATCTCTAAGAAGTTTACAGGCAACAAGCAATACAAAATGAGTATCTAACAATCGCAATATAATAATACAGCGCACTTCATGCATAATCCTAAATCCAAGTTTAGTATTGGACTCTTAGACTATGTTTGGTATATAGCAATGTAATGTAATGTAATTAACTATGTAATTAATCCTTTGTTAATAAAACTATCTGATAATGTAATGTAATCATGATTACTGATGTATTCTTCAATACATTAGTAAATGTATTCCCCAATCCTTTCATCTAACCCAGTATTTTTTATTACAGCCCCTCTCTCTCTCTTTCTCTCAAGTCCAAATCTAAATTGTCATCTTTCCCTTTTGCCTTCGCCGCTGCTGCTGCCACCCCTATCGGCACCGTCCTCCTCCTGTCAATGCCATCCTTCGCTGGTCGCTACCGCCTACCGTTCTTTGGTTTCAGGTGCGTCGAATCTTTTCTTCCTTGTATATTTTTTTTGCCATTTTACTTGAGTTCATTCATTAGAATCACGATGTTTCCACATACGTTTCAATCATTAGAATCCTCTGTAATTGGGGTCTCCAAAGGAAACTTCATTCTATTTTCTTGGATTTTCTTTTTGTTCATTGCAATGGCGAAGATAGTCCTTTCTGTATTTCTCATTTACTTGATACTTTTACTGATGAGCTTGCTGATGACACTAAGCAATGCTTTTTGTTCATTTTAAAGCTTACGATGGCTTGGTTAAGTCTTTTGTTACTGCTGCTATGTTAAATGAGGCTATTGATTCTTTGTTTCAAATGGGAAGGCATGGGTTTGTGCCCCATATATTCACCTGTAACTTTCTCATGTGTTTCACTTTGTATCCATCTTATTGTTATATCATGAGAAAGAATAAGATAAGCATGTTGGCAAATAGAAAAAGAACAAATTATTAAATTATTAAAATGTGGTGTATCTATGTGTAATTTGTTACATTTATTGTGAAATTTGAAGATCTTTTTATGAATAAATGATTAAAACATGGTGTATCTAGCTGTTTGGGTTTTATTTCTAATTTTTTTGAAGATCTTTTTCTGGTGAATTTTGACTGATAGATCTTGCTATTTATCAATATAATGGAACTCAACATAATCAAGAGCAGCAACATTTTGCAATAACCCTTCGAGGAAATTCACTATTTTTTCTTTCTTTTCTTTTTTGAAAGTGATGAGAACTGAAAATTGATGTCCATTTGTATATAATGATAGCTAGATCAGTTGATAACTGTATAGTTAGTGGATTCTCTTAATGACTTGGCATTCACTATAACAATTTGTGCACACCCAATTGTGGCTTTCATTTCATATAATGAGAGCAATTTGTGCAGCTTGTTTGCTTGCTTATGTAGGTTGCCATTAAAGCTGTCTTTAGATTTGCTCACTGCATTTTCTTGTTGATTTGTAACGGTGGGAACCAACTACTGTGCTGACAATATTGGATTTGAATTGATTAGTCTAGTTCTCCCTTTACCTTACCCTTCATTAAATGGGTACCTTGGGAAGATTAGAATACTTTTAAAGAGATATAACTATCCAGCAAACATAATTTGAATTATTAGTTTACCCAACATTTTATTTTAACAAATAGATTGGAATTGATAAGGTAGCTTTGGTTTGTGATTTTTGCCCAGTATTGTATGCCAAAATATCCTTATGCATAGATGTGAAATGGTTTTAGAACTTTAAAATGTAAGCTTAACTAATTATATGTCAGTGGTGTTGATGGTATTTGGCTGTGTACAATAATTGAAATATGATCTTTTAGGTGAAGTATTATACATTCCCGCTCCCCCCCTTTAGGTGTAATAATTGCAGTTATTTATACAGCAGTATAAGAGAATCATGAAATATGATCTTTGTCCTTGTTTCTGCAAATGCAGTGTTTCAAGTTTGGAAAATTGTAATTGGAAATCTCAATTCTTGTCCTAAAGCCATTCATGCATTTATGACTATCCAATTTCAAGAAATAGTGCAAATTTATATTCCACAGTGGTATAAATCAGAATCAAGAATTTACAGTACGTCTGAATTATACTATAAAATCTTTTGTATGGAACAGCTTGTAGTAAAGTAGCTATAACTCTTTGCTCAGAAATCAGAATCGTTTTGATTTTTAATTCTATGAATATAAGCCTTTGCTTAGTTATTATAAATAAGTTGATGATTATAAATATAATTACATTCCAATACATGTATATAATACAAGCAAATATAGGAATGTATTTGTATTTACATTACATTACTAATGCAACCAAACATAGTAAAATTACATTACATTTCCTAATCCATTATGTCTTACCAAATATAGCCTTAAGTTCTTTCTGGGCAACATATAACACCATAAATTTTGAAGAACATATTATAGACAATCAAGGGAAATAAAAGAAACCAGTTCACTAAATCCTTCTACTCTAAGATGCCACCAACTTGCTTCAGTTTTAACATTGTAAACTCATTAGTCAACCCTAACTTACATCCTTTAGCTTAGAGATCTAGTGCATCAAACATTCTATCTTCATTTTCATATCTTCAACTCAATAGACAAGTCCCATGAAGAAGTATTCTAGAAAGCATACAGAGAGATATTTGACCAAAATGGTTCAAAATTCCATGTCAGTGCAGTAACATCCAAATTTATTCTCAAAAAGAAAGCTTATTGGCCCTTCTACCTGAATCATATGGATTAAGATTGAAGCCAACTTTGGGAAACAAGTAATAGCTTACATGGATATTGAAGTCATAATGCAATGACTGGGGAAGAAGCTTCCTGAGCTCAAAAACCTGTCAAAAAGTAAAGGGGAAAAAAAATAGAATTGTCATCCACCTGTTAGCATGGTAGTCCAAAGCAAAGGCCTATTCAAGGGCATGTGTCTTCTAATCGCTAAAAGCACAATGCACAATAATGGCTAACCTAATTTTAAAAAGGCACAATTTTTCAAAAAAATTTTGTAATATAATATGATAAAACGATCGTATGAATGTAACATTTGAAAATGGTCGACTCCCTAGCTTATACAGGGAATTAAAAAATTCACTCCCACTATATATATATATATATATATATATATATATATATATATATATATATATATATATATATATATATATCGTCGATTCCCGACCTTGTACAGGGAATCTAACCCAATCGGTTTCTCTCATATGTTTTGATCTACATAGGGGAAAATTATTAGAAAGTAAAAATTTTTTATAAAAAAAATAAAATATATAGGATGCGTTTATTTATAAATTTTTTTTTATTTTCTATTTTTTTAAAAAATTAAAGTATTTATTTTCTATACAAAATTTATAAACGAGTTCACTTGTTAACGAATGCAAAATTATTTTTTTGAAAACAGAAAATGAAAAAATGAGAAAATATGTTTATTTATTAAAAATAGAAAATTTTTTTTCTAAATTAAATTATATATTATTAAAAAAAACGTATACTCTGATTTTTAAAATTAAAATAATACGTATATATAATTAAATTATAAATTTATTAAGATGATTCAATTAAATTTAATATTTAGAAATTAATGAACATTGAATTAAAAAAAATATGATAGTAACATAAAAACATGCAATCAATTTCTAATTTCTATTATTATTATAATCGTTCTACAATCGATCAGTAATTGTATCTCTAACTATTTCTATTTGTATTTGTTGGGATAAATCAATATTAATACCCTTCTATTATACTCCAGCAGTAACTTTTTCAGGCATTGTAAAATCTTCTCTACTATATAATGCAAATAGTTAATCGGCTCTATCTTCCATTCTGATGAAATTGTGCAATGTGCAACACGCAATGGGAATAAACTTTTGCCGACGTAAAGAATAGTTTGGTATTGATTTTAAAATTGAAAATCTAGCTTTTAACACTCCAAATGCCCTTTCTATCACATTACGTAAGGATGAATACATCTGGTTAAATAACTCATATTTTCTTGTAATTCTTCCTCGTCTATAAAATTCATTTAAATGATATATTTCACCTCAATATAAAGCCAAAAATCTTGTTATATTGGGATAACCAGCATCCACGACTAATAATAATCTACAGATTAATATCTATGTTAATCAAATGATAATAATATAAATTAATATTAAGAGAAAAATGATAACAAAAACTCTTACCACCACTTGAAAAGGAAAAATTATTTTTCTCTCTTGTCAATGCATCAAGAAATATTCTAAAATTATTTGCCATCACTTTCCATCCAGTGTACACGAATGTAAATTACATATCTTGAGAACATATGGCTATAACATTTTGAGTCACATGTGCTAACTTTCTACTATGAAAGGTCTTTTGTTTAGAAGCCGGTGACCAAGTTGCCACATGAGTACCATCTATTGAACCTATGCATTTCTTAACCAGACAAAAGTAGAATATTTAACTTACAGTTAATATTATATATATGTAGCGTTATTATATACTATAAAATAACAAAATTATAATATTTTAATAATATATTATCTTACCTCAAAATATGAAAACCATTTGAGATTGCTTTGAATTTCTAGCTGCATAGGAAATATATTCACATGTTTGATCAAGTGAGTACCTAAAGTAGCCAATACTCTAATTACCATCTTGCACCATTTATGAACAATAGCAAATGAATGTTAATACCGTTCTGCTATAATCTTTTGACTAAAATTATGACATAAAACTGACAAAACCATTGCCACTCTTTCTTTCATGCTAACATCCCTTTTATCTCTTAATAAACCCATCAATTTCAATTTTTCACATAAATTTATAAACACATGTGGTGCCATACGACATTCTTCATAACACCTAGTTGGATTTCTTACAAGAACTTCAAGAATGTAATTTTTTTCACTAAGTATTGAAGTTCTACAAGGAACCCTTCCTATAAAATCCCGAGATATAAAAAATCTAACTAAAAGTAAATCTAAAATATCTTTATCCTCATCACTACTAGAACTATCACTACTTGTTAAATATACTAATACTCGTTGGTATGCTCTAATAATTCAGTAATTTATCAATGCTGCCACTGAAGATGATTGTATTTTTCCTTTATTTTTTCAATACCATATCACTACTATATATAATTCTTCATCCATTTCTTACTAATTAGATGGTTTAAAAGATGGTGTTCCATTTGGATCATTTTTAACTCTCATATAAAATATTTAAAAAAGCAAGTTCATTATTGTCAAACCAATCTCTCGATTCTTTACCATTTCCATTTTGCCCTCTATCTAATTATCTATATATAACTGTTGGGAATGTCTCATATACTAGCCGATCGATAGATGATGGAAGCAGAGCAGAGGATGTTTGCTCAGGAGAATCTGATCAGAAGGACATATAGAGTATGTATAGTCGAACAAGGACGCTCGGGAGAGCTAGACTAGGCCGATCGGATTGCTGGATTAATCTGTCTAAGTGGAGTGTGTATGTAGCTAAAATCCTAGTGGGTTTGGAAAAGCATGTGTACACATTTAGGGTATAGGGTAATTATGCAATTACGTACCTGGTAGGTTATGTATAAATACTAAAGTTGTAACCTAGTTATGTGTCCTGCTGTAAAAGTTTGAGATTCAATATTCTCTAGAATAAAGGATTAGCCGCCACCGAGAACATAGGAATTGTTGGCCGAACCTCATTAAACTCTCGTGTTCTTCTTTCTATTTTTTTGTTTGTTTATTCATATTCTTATGTGATTTAGCCGGTTTATCCCCAACAATTGGTATCAGAGCCTGGTTGAGGTGGCTATGTCAGAAACGAAATTCAAAGTGATCAAGTTTGATGGCCAGGGTAACTTCAAATTGTGGCAAACAAGGGTAAGGGATCTATTGGCACAACAGGGACTATCCAAGGTGTTGCGAACTCAGAAATAAAAAACAATAAAGGATGAAGATTAGGAAGAGTTACAGCAGACAGTGGCTGAGGTGTTTGGCAGATGAGATTATGTATCATGTAATGAATCTATCTTCTCTAGGAGAAATATGGAAGAAACTAGAAAGTCAGTTTATGTCCTAATCCCTGACGAATAAATTATATCTGAAGCAGATGCTGTATGGCCTGAAGATGCAGGAAGGGTCAGATTTGGCTCAGCATGTGAATATCTTCAATCAAATAATCATGGATCTAGCGAGGCTTGATGTGAGTATTGAGGATGAAGATAGAGCAATAATTTTGTTATGTTCGTTGCCTCCTTCTTATGAATATTTGGTGATGACTCTTACATATGGAAAAAAAAACTATGAAAGTTGAAAAAATTACTGCAGGGTTGTTGGCTCACAACCAACGGAAGCAGAATGCAAGGGAAAGCTCTCAAGGTGATGGTTTGTATTTAAAGAGTAATCAGGATCGTGGAAGGAAGATAGAAAAGGAAGGTTTTGGAAAACGAAAGTCCAGATCTAAGTCAAAAGGCAAGAAGATGGTTCGTTGCTATAAGTGCAAGGAGCAGGGACATATGAAGAAAGACTGTCCAAGGCTGAAACAGCAGACCGATGAGAGGTCGGTGAATGTGGCACAGAGTGAAGGATTGGACTGTTGTGATGGAGATATGCTTTTGGTATCAACAACTCAGTTCATGAATGCATGAATTCTTGATTTTGGATGTTCTTATCACATAACACCGAACAGGGAGTGGTTCTCATTATACCGATCTGTTAACTCTGGTTCTATATATCTAGGTGATGATAGATGTTGCAATATTGCAGGAATAGGTGAAGTCAGAGTGAAGATGTATGATGGGACCATTCGAACACTATGTGAGGCTCGACACATACCAGATCTGAAGAAGAATATAATTTCCTTGGATACTTTACATAATAATGGTTTCATTCCCAAGGCAGATGAGGATAGGGAGACTATTAGAATCGTAAAGGGAGCACTGACGGTGATGAAAGGAAAGCTCACTGCAGGACATATCTACAAGCTATTAGGGAGTACAGTTATAGGTGGAGTTCACTCGGTGGAGTCATATGATGACAACACAAAGCTCTGGCATATGCGTCTTGGTCATCTCAGTGAGCGAGGGATGACGAAATTGCATAAGAGAAATTTATTGCAAGGAGTTAAAAGTTGTAAGCTCGAGTTTTGTAAGTTTTGTGTTATTGGAAAGCAAACTAAAGTCAGTTTTGCTATCAGTCAGCACAAAATCGAAAGGATTCTCGACTATGTGCGTTCGGATATATGGGGTCCTACGAGAGAAAAGTCATTGGGAGGATCTCAGTATTATGTCACATTTATTGATGATTTTTCAAAGAAGGTCTGCGCGTATTTCTTGAAACAGAAATCGAAAGTCTTCGCTAAGTTTAAGCTATGAAAGGCTGAGGTGGAGAACCAGACAAGTAGAAAGATCAAGTGTTTGAGATCGGATAATGGCACGGAGTATACTGATTCATAGTTTTAGAAGTTTTGTGAAGAGGAAGGGACTCAGAGGCATTATTTAGTAAGGAAGACACTACAACAGAATGGTTGGACCGAATGGATGAATAGGTCCTTGACTGAATGGGTAAGATGCATGAGACTGAATGGCAGTCTTCCAAAGAGCTTCTGGGTAGAGGCTGTGAATATGGCATGTTATCTCATTAATAGATCCCCACGTGCAGCATTGGGTGGAAAAGTTGTAGAGGAGGTATGGACAAGTCATGCAGTCAAGTTTGAACACTTGCACATTTTTGGATGTCCTGCCTATGTGCACATACCTGGTGATGAAAGGTCAAAACTGGATCCTAAGTCTAACAGGTGCATCTTTCTGGGATATAAGAAAGGTGTGAAAGGGTATAAGTTTTGGGATTCGAATGAAAAGAAGATGGTTATTAGTCGAGATGCTGTATTTGATGAGCAATCTATGTTACAGCTGAATCAAGATAAGATGCCAGGAGAGAGCTTTAGTTCGAAGACAGTATAGTTGGAACTAGGATGGCCTCCCGTGGAAATTGAGCGGAATGAAGATGTAGTGGCCGATCGAAATGATAGCTCACATTCAGTGTCTGGGGGTTCAGATCCAGACGATTGGTAGGATTATAATCTAGCTCGAGATAGAGAGAGATGCACTAATGTAAGGCCTTCGACCAGATTTGGTTTTAAAGACATGGTCTTTTTTGCACTGTTAGTTAGTAGTGATGATCCAACTACCTTTCAAGGTGTTATTTCTAGCTAGGAAAAAGAAAAAATGGATGGGTGTAATGGTTGAAGAGATAGAGTCTTTGAATAAAAACCAAACATGGTAGCTCGTTTGGCTTCCATAGGGGAAAAAAGCTATTGGATGCAAGTAGGTATACGAAAGGAAACCATCAATATCAGAAAAAGAAGGAAAAAAGTTCAAGGCTCGATTGGTAGCAAAGGGTTTTGCTCAGCAGAAGAGGATAGATTATGATAAAATTTTTTCTTCGATGGTTAGGCATACTTCAATCAGGGCAGTACTTGCATTAATAGCCAGCTAGGATTTGCAGTTAGAGCAGATGGATGTTAAACCTGCTTTCTTGTATGGGGATTTGGAGGAACAAATTTATATACAGCAGCCAGAAGGGTTCACTCAACCAGGACATGAGAATCTGGTTTGCAGATTAAAGAAATCATTATATGGGTTAAAATAGTCTCCAAGACAATGGTACAGGCGATTCGACTCCTTCATGAATCAGATCGGCTACAAGCAATGTGAGTATGATTGTTGTGTTTATGTAAAGAGCCTTGATGATGGATCTTTTGTTTTTATGTTACTGTATGTTGATGATATGTTGATTGCTGCAAAGAATATGCAAGATATTCGTGGTTTAAAAGTTTTGTTAAGCCAGGAATTTGAGATGAAAGACTTAGGTGTAGCCAAGAAAATTCTTGGAATGGAGATTCACAGGGACAAAGGCTCAAAGAAACTATGGTTATCTCAATAAGATTATGTTGAGAAAGTGCTAGACAGGTTCAGAATGAGCAAAGCTAAGCTTGTAAGCACTCAATTGGCAAGTCACTTCAAGCTTTCATTCGATCAATGCCCTAAGACAGATAAAGAAACACTACAAGAAAAATACAATTTAGCAACAGAAAATAGCAACGAAAATTAGGAACAAAAAATTTCGTTGCTAATCCGGTAGTTATTATTTTTAGCAACGGAATTTTTATTCCGTTGCTAACTTTAGCAATGAAAATCATATTCCGTTGCTAAATTCAACCAACTCATTTTCGGTTATTTGGTAAATTTTAGGAACATAATTTCTATTTCCATTGCTAAATTTAGCAACAGAATTGATATTTTCGTTGCTAATTTTAGCAACGGAATTGCATTTTCTGTTGCTAAGTTTAGCAACGGAATTGCATTTTCTGTTGCTAAGTTTAGCAACGGAATTGTTACTTCTATTGATAATTTTAGCAATGGAATTGCATTTTTCGTTGCTAAATTTAGCAACGGAAAGGTTACTTTCGTTGCTAATTTTAGCAACGAAAAATAAATTCCATTGCTAATATTTGGAAAGGAAATATTATCCGTTTCGTAGCTAATTTTAGCAATCAAAATTCACAATGATACATAAATTTCCATCGATAATTGTTGTTACTAAATGTAGCCATTGAAATCATCAAATTTTTGAGGATCTGAATAAAATTTTAATTTCAATCTAAATTGATTAGTCATTAAAAAAATAATGCAATTAACTTAATTATAACATAGTATAATCCATAGTCTGAATAAGAATCCATAGAAACATAACATAAACTCAGTATCGATACTTAAATAATATAGTAGAATCCATAAAAACCAATATATAGAAAATACAACTCAAAATCAGTACCAATACTTAAATATTACAAATATAAAGTATGTAGTTGGTGAAGGCGGACGATCTAGCTGTTGAGAGGTGTCCTTGTTTTTCAACTTTTTCACCTCATTCTTCAGTTGGATTACAGCATCGAGCAACATACCGACAATATTCTCAAGCTGAATGACTCTTTCAGAAGGTTCAGAACACTTACTACAAGCAGCTGTGGATGATATAGAGGAATGTGAATAGGATGTATTTGCAATAGATCCTAAGCCAAAAATCATTCCTCAGTTATTCTTACCACCAACTACATTAAGAAATATCCGACTCTCATCCACATTTTCAGAGTTTTGTCGCTGTTGAGTGAAAGTATCTTGTAATTGCTCCTATAATTACAATAGTTACAATGAATTAACTATATTTCTTTAAATAATTAATATTCAAATATAAATTTAACATACATTGAGTTGTCTGCAACGGGCATTAACAAATGTCTGATTATCATGCTTTTTTGTATGGGTGTACATAAAAACTTCAGGATATGTTGGCCTCTTACCCAAGGACTTTTCCTGCATAACCAAATAAACTAAAGTTTATAAAAAATTCAATAGAATTTCCTTTAAATTTATGACATTTACCTCCTGTGAAATGAAAAACTTATCTAAAAAATGCATCATTATCAAACATTATCATTATCCAATAGTTATCAAACATTATCTTTATCAAACATCAACATTATCCAACATTATCATTTGTCAAACATTATGAAATATTATCATTGTCCAACATTATCAAACATTATCATTACCTCCTATGATATAGAAATTTACATATATTAAATCATCATTATCCAACAGTATCAAACATTATTCTAAATTCATACATTGAAACATTATTCTAAATTTCCTAAAATTCAAATACTTACCAGTTTATCTACATGCTCATGATGGCTCAAAGTTCCTCCAGTATACACCGCTAAACTCTCTCCATCCGAACATCCCCATCTATTTGAAGAATTTCTCTCTAAAATGGCAATTGCTTCAGGTGTGCCCAGTATTCCTGCCAACGACCCCATATTTCTTCAGAAATAAAAGAAGGTCGTTCACCACTCTTGTGTAATTTAGCAACAAATTCTTTATATCGTTGACGAGCACGCTTTTCCCAAACTTGATAAACAACACCATTAAATTTTGCATCCCAAAAAAATTCTTTCTGAAAAGGAACATAATTTAATTAATGTAAAATACAATAGATATGCTATTAATCTATGAAATAAGTTATTTCATCACAAAATAATGCAATTTGTTTTTTTTACCTTAAACTCTTGATAGTAAAAATCTCTTGTCTGCAAAGAGAGATTCTTCCATACATAACCCTCAATTTCTATCCTCTCTTTGAACTTGGATCTAATTTTTCTTAAGCAAATACCTGATGGAATAAACCTGTTAATATGAGCAAAATTAGATCAATTTTAAATTAGAGATCCATAGCAACATATATAAACTAATGTTATCTTCTAATACAAAATTAGATCAATACTCACATATCATTGATAATCTTAATGTAAATTCTTCCATCAACTCCCTTCGCACCAGGTTGAAAGCCTTCTTCTTCATCCTCGGCATCTACCGTTGGTTCATTTGTCAGTATAAATCCAAAGTTTGGTGCTGATATATTTGAATTGTTGGACGCTGAATCACTTGGTAGATTAGGAGAGACATCGGGGTTTGTAGTAGGTGAAGGTGATGCATGATATGGCTGTTGAGAATCTAAATACAGACCTAAACCTGTAGACCCCATAGGTTGAGATGGGTACACTTGTGCACCATCATCTTTATCCGATGTTAATCTAAGCCTGGGCGGCAACAGGTTGTTCTTTCTTTTGGGTGGCATGTGTCGTACCAGAAACTCAAATAAATATATCATTCTTCTTGTAATATAACAATATAATTACATCATATATAATAATAATTAATTGAAGCAATAATAACATATTTGGATTATGATATAATAAAATAAAACATACTCAAATTAATCGCTTTCATCACTTAATTGCACATCAAAATCATCCTCTGTTTCAGAATATTCAAAATTAAAGTATGACTCATCTTCAAAATTTGGTCCATCTATGGATTCGTCATCATCTCCAGATAAAATTTCCACAAATTCATTATTTGGATCATTTAAAGGTTCATTCTCAAAATATGCATTTATTTCATAGGCACCCGGTTCTTCTTCCTGAAATGCTTCACTTTCATTTGTCTTGCTTTCTCCTTTTGACAGTCCTTCAAAAATACCTCTTGGTTTTACTTTGCAGACTACCAACTAATCTAACTTATCCCGTCTTAAACTAGGATAAGGGACATAATACACTTGTGTCACTTACATTGCTAACACGAATGGTTTAAATTGTTTAAATCTTCTCTGTTGGTTGATTTCAATGAGATTATATCGGTTATGTACTTTTGTTCCAACATTAGGAGTAGGATCAAACCATTCACACATAAAAAGTACACAACGTTTTATCGATAATACGAGGTATTGATTCAATTTATAAGCCATAATAGCACTTAACCCTGGTGTCGATTCAATTTTCAAGTAATAATGCATATTCTTATAGAATAAAGTTGGATTGTTCTCTCTCTAAATCCTTGATAATAGATTCCTAAATGGCGAGTTCATCTAGCCCATACTCACCACATTCTGCTGATGTAGGGTAACAAAACTCAATGTCACTGTTTTGATTCCTCTCCTGTTTGATATATGCTATTTGTTTTCTTTTTTTTTTCTGTTATTTGTTATACAAGGATCATACCAGTTTCATGGGAACGCTATCTATTTAATTTTTTTTAATTTGAAATGTGTTTTCGAACAAACCTTGCTTATAAAGATTATAGACACCTTTTTACTTTCATTGTTTGTCTTGATTTTTTTTAATTATTTTAATTTAATACTTATGGTTTCATTGACATGAAAGCCATATCTTAAGTGTAAATGGCTTATCTTAGGCTTATATGTTTTTAGGCAGAAATATTTGTATACAGTTATGATATCTTTTTTTATAATAGATCAATGCAAATATCATAACGATTTACTTACATAATTATAAATGCATAGTTCCCAAAAGTGATTGAAGTATGCTCCAATAAAAGTGATATGAAACCACTATATGATGATTTAAGACCGCCAGATATAGAGTTGAATCATTGGCTGAATTATAACTTCATTACTGGTATGTCGATTAAATACATGGTATTTTTTACTATTGTTATTTTTATTTTTTTTATCATTAGTATGTTTCTATCATATTATTGTTCAATTTCTTTGAGTAAATTTTGACACTGACTTTTCTGATGTGGACGATTATGAGGCTGAGAAAGATGAAGACTGAAAGAGCTTTACTATAGCATTGATTGATAGTGTAACACCCTATATCCGGTCAGTTAAAAGACCTAAATATCGGATGTCACACTCGGGTTTAGGTTCTTAGGTAAGGATCAAATAAAAACTTTACTTAAGATACTATTTAATTTGTAAGAATTTTGGCTGAGTCTCCCCTAAAATTCTTTAAAACCCCCTGAAAATAAAGTAGTCAAAACACTTCTATTAATATCTATCCTACCAACCATTCGCCTCCAGTTCAACCTAAATTTAATATTTATTGCCCGTCCTCCAATATTTCAAACTCAAGCCAGCAATTTCCTAAACACAGTAAATTAAATTTCTCCATTATTCTCCATTTAATTTACAGCACCAAAGTCTATAAATAATTACATAACCAGTAATAATTACATGTCAAAATATCACGGGAATAACAACAAAAGGGTCAAGCGCCTCCACCTCCTTGTCTTCTCGCTTTACTGCTGTGACTCAAAGTCCTTTGATGCAAATCCACTACTGACTCCCTCCAAAATTTCTTCAAACCTACGCTTGAAAAAAAAACCATACGGTAAGAATATTACTTAATGGTGTTTAAGTAATTCTATTTTTCCAACAGGATCAAAAAAAATTTGACTAAAACATAAAAAGAAAAAAAAATTACATAAATTGTCAAACATGCACATTTTTATCTATTTGAAACTGAACGATTATAAATCTCATATACATAATCATAGTATATATATATATATATATATATATATATATATATATATATATATATATATATATATATATATATATATATATATATATATATAATCTGCATTTTTCCTTCTCATTCTTCTAAATTAAAGTTTAAGTTAACGTCATAGTAAAAGGGTAACTAATTAACTATCTTTACCTTAAAAAAACAATTCAGTTAATTAGATAAACAATTTAGTTTGTTTTGCCCGAAGTAAAATCCGACGGAATTGTAAGACGGGTTGGATAAACAGGAATCAATCACAGGACCGAGTTATTGAAACCATATAGTCCATCAACATCATTTTCTCATTATTGATATTCGAAAGTTTTATACATTTAAGATACACACACACACACATATACATATACACACGTGTGGATCGAGTTCATAGAACTATAGAGCCCACCGTTCAAATTAATTATACTCACCAGATGAGCTCTTGAATCCATACATTCGGTGACCATATTAAGACGCAGTACTGCTAAGTTCCCCTGATTGACATGTCAATCTTATCCTATCACTCCAATTCCTGTCTAGTTTTACTAAGGGCAATTAAATATTTTCTAAATCTCATTAACTAGACTTGTAGCATTATTTCCAATTAATACTTATTCCATGATTAACTAGTTTCATTTTCTCAATTTTGTATTAATATTTATTTACCGTTACTCATTTAAATATCTTATAAAGTCACAAATTGCTATGGCGTGTTTATAGCTTACCAATCAATCCACAAGCCATTCATGAGTATATGCCTAAGTATTTAACTATACATGTCTCATTATTAATTAAACATACATATGCTCTATTATATACACCTCTTTCATTAGTAATCCTGCTTTAGCTTATAGTGATTTATTTATTCGCTTGAGTTAATTTCCCATTATAATGATTGGATTTAAATTCTTTTCAACCATAAGGCATATATTTTACCCATAATTTCAATTTCATCGATACTATGAAACACAATGGTTATATATCATCATAATAGCGTATCTAGAATTTTATTGTAATTGTATTAATTAATTCAAAACTATATCTAACTTATACTAATTATAGAGTAACTCTATTAATCCATATGTCCAAATTAATCACATTTATAGTTCTTATTTAGCCTAAACATAGTATTTAACCTCTAATTAAATAATCATACCCTTAATATTACCAAACACTATCAAATAAAGATAAACATTTCAATTATTTTTAACTAACATAATATAAAAGTTAAGAAAAATATATTTGCTTAAACACATACCCGAAGTTAGTGTAAATGCCTTCAATTCACACTTCTATAAGCTTTATTTCATTCTCTTCCTTCCACTTCTTTGCCCTTTTTTCTTATCCCTTCTTCTTTGTCTTTAAGGTTCCATAAAATCAACATAAATCCACCATTAATTGCATGCAAATTTGCAATTTACAGCAACTTCCAAATATTAAATTTCTTAAACCACCATTTAACTAAAAGGAATAAATCTTTGACTTTAATTTTTCCAAAAATTAAAACCCCCAAATCTAAAACTCCATCTTACACTTCAAATCTTTTCTATAATTTGCTAAATAATTGATTAATAAGGCTTACCTATCAATTAATAAAAGAGAGAGCAGCAAATGGGGGCCGAATTCCTTGAAAAATAGAGCAAGGAAAGGAGGAGTAAAGGCAGAGGAGGGTTTGTTCCCAATGTGGCAAGGAGGAGGAAAGAAGAATGAGAGGATGGTGGTGCTAGCGGAGCTACTTAGGTAGATGGACGGTGGCTAGCTTGACCGAAAAAGAGAGGGAAAAGAGGGAGAAGGAAGAAAGGAAAAAGGGTGGCAGTGGGGACTATTAAGGGAGGTAAATCCCTTAATTTCCAAAAAAATAAAAAGAAGAGGGAACAAGCCAAAGCTATGTAGTTTTGGAAAAGTTCTCTCTTGGTTCCTTCCCTTTTTCACCATTTAGTATTTAAGCCCAATCTTTTCCTTTTATGCTTTTGAACCCTTAAATCCATTATATTTCAACCCATAAACATTATTTATTTTATTTTATATACTTGTATTTTGACTTTTATTATTTATATTTATTTTATTAACAAATCTAGACATAAATCGGGTTAATCCAATTATTATTTGGGTAATCAAACTCTGGGATGTTACATTTCTTCCCCTCTAAATAAAATTTTGCCTTCGAAACTTACTTGTATTAAATAACTCTAGGTAATTCTTCTTCATGGTTTCCTCCAGTTCCCAAGTCACTTCTTGCACCTTGTGATTTCTACATAGTACTTGCACTAGTGGCATCGACTTGTTCTTTAGCTGTTTAGTTTCCCTTGCTAAGATTTGCACTGGTTTTTCTTCATAGGTCAAATATGATTGGACCTCAATATCTTCTAAAGTCACAACATGTGATGGGTCGGATCGGTACCTTTTTAACATTAACACGTGGAAGACATTATGAATTCTTTCTAGCTCTTGCAGTAGATCTAGTTTATAGGCTACTGGTCCCACACATTCAATAATTTTAAAAGGACTGATAAACCTAGGAGCTAATTTCCTCTTCTTACCAAATAGAAGTACCTCCTCCATAGAGAGACCTTTAAGAAAACCTTATCATTGATTGTATATTCGATGTCTTTTCTCTTTAAATCTGCATATGATTTTTGGTGATCAGAAGAAACCTTTAATCTCTCTTTAATAATCTTTACTTTATCCTCAGTTTCTCTTATCAAATATAGACCTACAAGTTTATTTTCTCCAAATTCTGTCCAACATATAGGCGTCCTGCACTTTCTATCGTAAAGGGCTTCATATGGTGCCATTTGTATACTAGCTTGGTAACTGTTGTTGTATGTGAATTCAATCAGCGAGAGGTATTTATCCCAGCTTCCTTCAAAGTTAATGGCACAACTTCTAAGCATATCTTCTAACACCTGAATTACTCTTTCAGATTGTCCGTCCGTTTGAGGATGAAAAGTTATACTATATTTGCACATAGTACCTAATGCCTCTTGTAACTCTTTCAAAAAAGCTGAGGTAAATTTTGAATCTCGATCTAATATGATGGAAGATGGCATGCCATGCAATCTCACTATTTCATTAATGTACAATTCTGCTAACTTTGTGAGTTGGTAGTCGGTCCTAACAAGCAAAAAGTGAGCTAATTTAGTCAATTTATCTACGATCACCCATCTAGCATTATAGCGCTTTCTAGTCTAAGGCAAGCCAACCATTAAATCCATCATAATCCGATCCCATTTTCACTCAGGTATTGCTATAGGTTGAAGTAAACATGAGGGAACTTGATATTCTACTTTGACTTGTTGACACATTAGACATTTAAAAATATACTCTGCAATGTCTCTTTTCATGCTTGGCCACCAGTAGTGTGTTTTCAAATCTTGATACATTTTCGTACTTAATTTCTGGGTACATAGTGTATGGACTATTATAAGCTTCATTTATGATATTTTGTTTTAGTTCACCAACATTGGGGACACAAATTCTGTCTTTAAAGTACAAACAGCCATCTTCTTTTACTACATATTCACTATACTTCCCCTCTTGGACTTGTGTAATAATTGAGGTTAATTTTTCATCTTGTGCCTGTGCTTCCTTAACTTACTGCATTAGATTGGATCTGAACCTCAATTCAACTACTAGAGCACCATCATTAGCTACAGATAATTTAATATCCATAGACCTTAAGGTGATAATGGTTTCCTACTAAGTGCATCAGCCACCACATTTGCTTTGCCTGGGCTATAGTCAATAATGCAGTCATAATCTTTTGTCAACTCCATCCATTTTCTTTGCCTTAGATTTAATTCTTTCTAGGTAGGTAAATATTTAAGACTTTTGTGATCAGTATAAATGTAATATTTTTCTCCATACAAATAATGCCTCCATATCTTTAAGGCAAAAACTATAGCTGCTAGCTCCAAATCATGGGTTGGGTAGTTCCTTTTGTAGGGCTTAAGTTGCCTAAAAGCATAGGGAATTACCTTACCCTCTTGTATGAGTACACAGCTAAGTCCACTATGTGAGGCATCATTATAAGTCACGAAATCTTTGCCAGGTACTGGTTGTGTAAGAACAAACACTTCAGTTAACATAGCCTTTAGTTTCTCAAAAATTTCTTGACATTTGTCACTCCACATGAACTTCGTCTTCTTTTGAAGCAACTTAGTCATAGGTGCTGCAATAATAGAAAAGCCTTTAACAAACCTTCTATAATACCTAGCCAAACCTAAAAAACTTCTAATTTTCATGACGTTCTTAGGTGGCTTTCGTTCCAGAATTACTTTTATCTTTTTAGGGTCAACTCTAATTCCATCAGTCGATATAACATGGCCAAAGAAGGAAACTTTGTCAAGCCAAAACTCACATTTACTAAACTTGGCATAAAGCTATTTTTCCCTTAAAGTCTGTAGGACAATCCTTAAATGCTCATCATGCTCTTCCTGATTCTTAGAATAGATCAAAGTATCATCAATGATGACAACAATGAATTGATCTAAATGACAGAAAATGGAATTTATGAGGTCCATAAATGCTGCTGGGATATTTGTGAGCCCAAAAGGCATCACTAAAAATTCATAGTGCTCGTATCTGGTCCTAAAAGCTGTCTTGCCGACATCTGTTTCTTTTACCTTCAATTGATAGTACCCCAACTTTAGATCGCTTTTAAAGAAGACAACTATACCTTTTAACTGGTTAAATAGGTTGTCAATCTGCGGTATTGGTTATTTATTTTTCATAGTTACCTTATTCAACTGTTTGTAATCTATACAAAGCTTGAGAGACCCATCTTTCTTCTTGAAAAACAACATCGGTGCACCCTAAGAAGACACACTCCTTTTTAAGAAGTTCTTGTAGTTGGATCTTTAATTCTTTGAACTCTGCAGGTGCCATTCGATATGGTGCAATGGATATGGGTGCAGTGGCTCATTAAGAAAAACATCCTGGAAATTACGTACAATCGGTATGTCTAAAATTTTAGGATTGTCCTTCTTTGCTTCAAGCATGCAAGCTAGGTAGGTTGTACACCCCTTTCTAACAAGCATTTTTGCTGTTGTGACTAATATAACATTTGAAAGAAAATTTGACCTCTCACCAATGATTGTGATCTCATAATTATCATATGTTCTAAGAGTAATTCTTTTAAGATGACAATCTACCATCACATGATGTCTAAACAACCAATCCATACCAAGGATTACATCAAATTCTCTGAAAGGTAACTCAATTAAATTGCCAGGAAATTCATAGCCTTGTATTCTTATATGATAGTTTTTGTAAGCTTTACTTACTGCCATGCTATAACCTAGAGGATTTGTAACCACAATTTCATGTTTAAGGGTGTTAACACGCAAACAGTTATCATCAGGTAATGGAATACATATGTATGAATGAGTAGATCCCAAATCAATCAATGCATGTACAAACATATCAAAAATAGTAAAAGTACCTACAATCACATCTAACGCATTTTCATCATCCCGAGCCCGCATAGCATATGCACATACTGAAGTGCGTGTGTCAGGTCTCTCAACTATTTTTGGTGGGGCCCTCTATCTATTGACACCAGAATCAGTTCCCTTTTGGATCTGATATTGGTAAGGATTTCATTTTAAAAAAGGAAGAAAACTCACTGTTATCAAGCTTATACGACCGTGCATTGTTGGATGTGCACCTGCACGCCAAATGATGCAGGGTCCAAAATATGCTTTCTCACTTTTTTTTATGGATGCACGCCAAACGATGCATTGTTGGATGTAGAAGAGCTGACCGTGTATTGCCAAATACATTATCGTGCATTTTTTTGATATGCATGCCAGATCCTTATTCTTTTATCTTTTCCACATTTCCTAATTCAAATCAATTTTGTGGGTGCTTTCTTTTCATTTTCTATTATTATTATCGTTGTCATTTTAGTTGTCATTGTTATTATTTTCACCATTACTCCCGAGGAATAAAGTTTTTTATGGATATAACCAGGAGATCGCTCCAAGTAAGTCTACTATCCTTTTTTTTTATTGTAAAGGAACTTTTTTTGACCGCAAATGGGAAATGTCATCAAAATATTTATAATAATTAATTGGGATATTTCATTAATAAAATCCAACCAACGTTCTCATTTTTGCCTAGGAAACTCGCATGTAAAAATTAGCCTTCAATAATGTAAATGATTTTGTATATAATTAAATAACACGGGGTGTTTCTTAAATAAAACTTGGGCTGACAAGTCCCTGCCTTCAAGATCTCGCAATGAAATGCTTCTTCAATAATCTTTATGTGAAGACCAGAGTCCTTACCTAAATGGGGTACAATGAACTGCTCGATTTATGGATGTCTTTACTTCTTTATTTAATGCCATGATTTACCTCTTTCTTATGTGATTGGATGCGCATTTAATTTTTATATTTTTCTCTACTCTTGAATGAAAGAAAGGGGATAACATGATTAATTTGAACATCCATTATATCACATTTGTCAAAGGAAAAAATAAAAGTGGAATTTTGGACCCTCTCTGGTTTTTTGGCCTCACAAGGTTGTAACACCCTTTTTTTTCAATGTTCTATTGGGTGGCGACTCCTTCCTATTTAGCCTTCTAATGCCCAACTAAATGCCTCCCAGTCATCCATCGTTAGTGATAAGATAGGGACACCTGGATGTGCCATGTCACACCTTTCGAGGTTTATGATTGTGGAAAGTTGAGTTGAGTCTCTTTCCTATCACAAAGCGACCATCGGCTTGGACGAAAAACCTCAACTTAAAATAAGTTAGGTGTCCCAGTTGCATTAAAATCATGTTAGAGCCTATCTCTTTCTGAAATTGCATTAAAATCATGCTAAAGCCTTAAAATAAGTTAGGTGTCCCAATTTTCTGACCTTGGCACGTTCCCGAAGTACTCCCTTGTCATTCACTCAACCGAAGGTAGTGTTAGGGATAATCACCATCCCAAGTCTAATACCTAATGGTATATTAAATGGTGACCCAATCGGTCATTATGCTTGTGATGAGCTAGACCCATTGGGAGAGACCATACCTGGGTAGTCTTGTAATCGAGTACCTGGACCAAAAGCCCATCTAATGGCATAAAAATCTCCCTTAGGACGTCCATAATAATTTTTTGCATTACTTGTGATATGGATCCTTGTGTATTAGGCATGTCTAGATGAAATTCAGGTGTTCGCTTATTAAAGGCTACTATGCCCCGGTAAGCCCATTCTGATTTGTTTAGGTCGCCCAAATATACATTGATCAATACCTTTTTGTGTGCCTTTCGCGAGAGATGTTGTGCTGCCAGATTTTTTTTGTGCACCATGTGTATTCATTAGGGTCCCTCGTTAACCCATAAATTAAGCCCACCTAGGAAAGAGGACTTTAACAATGTGTGTAGGAGAAATAAGGTAGAGAGGATCCTTATGTGTGGTTGTCAATGCTACATCTCAAGATTATGCATCTGCATCTACTCATGCATCACATTGATAACCCCTATTTTGACAGCCATAATAGAGCCATCATTTCCCAAGTGGTTTTGAGATTTAGATGGTCGTCTGGTCAAAAAGTGGTTTGCAGAACAGACAGAGGAATTGGTATCAGGACAGAGTTTAAAGTTAGGGTCTGAGTCAGGGTTAAACAGTATTTCGAAAGAATTTTCGGATGAATTCTTAGAATAGTTAGAAAGGGAAGTTATGGCCAAGATCACTTCTCCAGTTGGTTTCTCTGGTTCTCAAGATGCTGAAAAGAGGATGGATGATCTTGAAAGAAAGATGATGTCGATGTTTGTAAGCCTCACAACTAGTTTGGCCTCCTTTTTAGCTATTCAGCTTGTCTCAGCACCTGTTGCTCGAGTTGAGCTGACTCCTATCGGATAGACTCCAGTAGCTTCTATCATGATACCCTTACCTGTAATAGATGTCAGGAATGTTACTTTGCGAGGAGGAGAAAGGGATGTTACTCGAGTGGGTCCCGAATGTGATTTTATAACTAATGAAAGGGATGAATTATGGGCCCTTCAAATGTTGAAGAACCTCATCCCTAAGAAGGAAAAGTCCTATTGTGAAAAAGATTAAAGAAAAATTGGAGGCTTTGACTAGGATATTGTCTGTAGAAAAGGGAGTCAGTCCTGAGGATATCGATTTGGATGGCGAAGATGCTTTGCCAAGTCAATTTAAAATGCCAAACTTGATGAAGTTTAATGGAACCTCTGATCCCCTAGCCCATATAAAGCAGTATATCCTGCTCATAAAAAGGACTACCCTTACTAAAAGGCAAAAGGTGGATCTCTTTAGCCTTAGCCTAGAGGGCCCCCATTGTTGACTGGTATCAGAGTTTGGACAGAAAGAAAAAAGAGGATTGGGAGAGATTGACGAAGGAATTTTTTAGGCAGTATGATTGTAGCACACATATAGAGGTTACCCTAAAGGATTTAAAGTTATTACAATAGAAACCTAGAGAATCCTTCCACGAGTACCTCACTCGATGGAGGAATAAAGTGATGGAGATGAAGAGGAAGCCTGACACACAGGATCAAATCCACCTGTTAATTCGAAATGCCAGTCTTTATCTGAAAGAAGGTTTCGAGATGAAAAGGTTAAAGGATTATGAGTCTTTGAAGGATATATCGATTAAAACCGAGGGGGAATATTTGGCAAAGAAGGCTAGTGCTGCGAGTTTAAATAGTGGATGATATAACGATAATAAGAGGGGTTTTGAAAACTCTGGATCTAGTAAGAGTACTAATAACAGTAACGCCGGTAGAGGTAACAATGAAAGAAATGCCGAGTTATCAACTACAGGAGTCAATCACCATCGTTACTTTGAATTAGGGAAGTCACTATCCTGGTGTCTTAGCCATTTAATGAAGGAATGAAAGTCGTAATCGATGCCCTCTAAGCCTGCAAGGAGTCAGAGCCAGCCTGGATATAAATCTAATTGGTATTATGCCTTTCACCAACATAATGGGCATGGGACTGATTACTAGCGCACTTTGAGGGATCGTATCTAGGATTTGATTGATTCTCAACAGATTCCTGATCTAGAGAAGACGACTAAGAAGAAAGAAGCTTATAATGTCATTCCACTGCCGGTATTCATGGTTGGGTTCGGGTTGCCAAAATGGTATGTTTTAAAAGATTTGTACAGAAATGAGTATTTGGCTATCACGTGCAAGGCTTAGGGAAGCGATAATGGTCTATCTGTAAGCGCATAAGGGTTGGCAAAATGGGGGAAGCTATTCGGCTAGTGGATATCTGGGATATAGATAATGAAAAGGGTTCAGTTAAGGCTGAAGAGGAACTAAAAGACCTGTAGGAAATTGATGAAGACGAGAAGGAAGTGACGGATGGAAAAATGATTCAGGAAGTCACCAGAAGTGGGAGAGTCATGCCAGAGGTTGAGAGTGTAATAGCCCAAATACCAGATTAGTCAAGAATAGTATTTTTTGATGGTGAATAGTGACACCGGGTTGAATAGTATTTCTTGGAGTTGAAAAATATTTTATTTGATCATTTAAAAAAACATGTCAACAGGAGCTCGTAGTTCAAATTTGGAATCAAAATGAGCTCAAATGAGTCTCCAAAAGCTGAAAATAAGAAAGTTTCATGGTTTCGATTCAAATAGTATCCGAGTTGACTTTGATTTGACCAAAAATTTAAAAATAGCAAATGACCTTTGAAAATTACCAGAATATCCAAAAGCACATTAAAGGAGATGTAGAATTATATGGTATTGAAAAATTAATTTTTCAGTGATTTTGAAAAATTAGGTTGTCAGACTAGTAAAAGTGAACTAGATCAAAAAATAGTTTCTGATTGACACAAAAATATTCGTGGAGATTAATAAATATATTTTGAATACTATGGAAGTATTTTTAGAAAGGTTTGAACTCAGGAAGTAAGAGAAAAATAATGATTTCAGTTTAAATAGTAACTGGTTGACTGTGGATTTGATTGACGCATTAAAAATAGCAAATGATCTTCAAAAATTGCAGAAACTTTCAGTTGAGCTCAAATTAATATTTAGAATTATTTGATAGTAAAAAGTGATTTCATGGTAATACCGATAATGATCGAATCGGACAGATATGATTGAATCGGATCAATAAAGAACTCTGATTGAGTCAAAAATTTTTATGAAAGCTTAATTTATTATTTTAAGAATTATGAATCCGAATTAAGTGAAATTAAGCTTTGAAAGTGAGAGATATAATATATGGATGCATTTTAGGCTTGAATTAGGCCCAACCAAAGCCCAGCCCAAACCTGCCCTATAAATACCTCAAAATTATGTAATTTTTTAGAAAATTCACTAATATTTATGTTGGTTCCCTCTCTCCATTGGCCGAATGGTGTTTTTGACCATGTTCTTGATTTTTTCATCTTTTCTCTAACTTTCTTCCTAAATCCAACCTTTCCAAGTAATTTCTAACCTCTCTTTTCAGTGGTAAAGGTCTCAAGAGCCCAAGTGAGGTGTTAGAAGTATAAGAAATCAAGTAGGAAAACTTATGTCTTAAAATTAAGGTACGTAAAATTGAGATTTTTAATTTAGTTTAAGGATTCTAATAGGTAAATTAAGTGGTATAGAAGATGATTATGTGATTTTATTGAATTAAGGAAGCAAAAAAATGATTGATTATTGTCTTTGAAATTTTGTCCACTTAAGGATTTTTATGGAGGAAAAGATAATTCCATGGATTAAGGCAAAAGAGAGGAAGATTGGCGTATGTAGGAGATGAATTTAAGGTAAGTGGATACAAATATCCCTTAATTTTCATTGATTTGTATGCAATTTGGATTATGTTTAATATGTTTGTTTGTGTTTAATGTATGAACAATTGAATTTGGCTTTGAAAAAATGAAATAGGACCTTAAATATGCCTAATTTTAAGTTTAAATTGATTGGAAAAAATTTTATATTATAAAATCCTTTTGTGGCTTAAATTATGCCTAAAGGAAATTAAATTGTATTTTGGTTATTTTTTATAAATTAAGCATTAAAATGATAATAAACATGAATTAATATGTCCATAAATTTTTATAGAATTTGTGAAAATTATGTAAATATTTTTAAGATGAAATATGAATATATCTTAAGTGAAAATATTGAATTATTGAGAAATAATTCATTAAATAAGTGAAAATGATAAATTATGATGTAATAATTCACAAACTATCATAGTTATTAAAATCGAACTGGACCGATCGGTTGAACCAATTTCACCGCTAACCGATTGGCCAGCCGATTGATTCAATTACTAAAATCCGAATTGGCAAAAAATCGAATTGAACAAAAACATTGAAGAACCAGATAAAATCGGGTTTTTTGCCAAAAAGTGTAAAAAATTATTTTTTTTGTATATTTTCACACACACACACACACATATATATATTCACTATTTATTTATTTGAAAAAATTAGTATTTTAAATTTTTAGTATATCACTTAATAATTTAATATACTTATTATATTTTTGATTCATTGTAATCAAATATATATATAAAATTTTCATTATTTATTTATTTGAAAAATTAGTATTTTAAATTCTAAATATGTCACTTAATAATTTAATATACTTATTATTTATTTGGATCATTATAATAGTATATTAAATTATTAAGTAATATCTTTAGAATTTAAAATACTAATTTTTCTAAATAAATAAATAATGAAAATTTAAATTTTATATATATATATATATATATATATATATAATTTTTATTATTTATTTATTTGAAAAAATTAAAATTTTAAATTCTAAAAATGTCACTTAATAATTTAATATACTTATTATCTATTTGAATTTATTGTAATTAAATATAATTATACTCATATATGCAAGGTTAATATTTTTTGTGTTTATTTCATTAGTATTCTATCTAAATATGAAATTATTTTCATGATATGATTGTATTTTTATGTTTGTAACATATGATATTCAAAAATTAATAATTAATCACTTGTAATAATAAAATTAAAATTATATTTTGTAACTTATTATTGGAATATTTGTGATATATATTTAATGTTTGATTAATATTTTTTTTAATTTTTATACAATAGTATTTAAAAAATTATAATATTTTAAAAATAAAAAAATCTGGTTGAACCGGTCGAACCACGAATCCTCAGCCTTGTCGGTTCTTTATCCGGTCCGATTTTAATAACATTGCAAAATATATAAAAGTATTGAAAAAGATGACTGACTGAATCACTGGAATAAATCAATAATTGAACTGGCAAAGGAATCTAGAGAGAACATGAAAATTAAGATGAGAAATGACTTAAATAAAAGAAATTGAAAGTTTGAAGAAAAATTGGAAATTTTCAAAGTCTTGAAAAACAAAGTGATAACATGGTAAATTAACCATTTTAGGAATTAAAATGTAATTCCATCAAAGTTTACTGAAGCAAAATATAAAATATAAATTCAAGGGCAAATTTGTGAACAAATATGGAATAACAATGTAAATTTGTAAAACAAAAAAAGTTTGAGGACCAAATAGAAATCCTTCCCTTGTAAGAAAGCTTGAGTGTGAAAAAGAAAAAAATAATAACAAGAATATGTTAGAAGTGCAAGAAGAAAACTTAAAGTAAAGCTAAAGGTGAAAAAATGACCTAATTGAAAAGAATTAAAAAGTCTAGGGGAAAAACAATAATTTTTTCAAGTATTAGGTTTAATGAGTAAAAGTGATAAGAAAATGAATAAGAAGGGTAGAATGGTAAATTAGTCAACCGACAATCTGAAAGCTGAACCTCCAAAAAGTTAAAGGACTAAAAAGTAATTTTACATGAAAAAATCAAAATAAGGATTAATTGGTAAATTGTATGCTAATTATAGATTAGAAAGTAAAAATAAGAAAAGTAATGGCAATTTTATAATTAATGTGTAAAAAGGGTATTTTTGTAATAAAATGAAAAATTATAGACTAAATTGAAAATATGTCAAAGTAATAGTAGTAATTGTTATAGAATATGTATAAATATTTTGAAAAGAAATTGTTGAATTATGGTGAAATAATTCATAATGTGTATAACAATGACAAGAAAATTAATTAGTAGGGAAATGAAATTGAGGTATTAATATGAGTTAATTCATAAATTGATGAGAATGGTGAACTGTAATGATAAAATTCATAAACTATGAAAAAGGTACTGAAAGATTATTTGACTAATATATTAAAATGAAAAGACGACGAAAAGTATAATGTGTAAAATGACTATAGTGAATTATTAAGAAATAATTCAAAAATTGATAAGAAAATGGTGAATTATTGTAAAATAATTCACAAATTGTATATAAAGTGTTGAAAAAGTGATTGACTAAATAATATTTTAAATTGAAAAGACGATATTGACTGAGTAACATTCTAAACTGAAAAGACAGAACTGAATGAACAGTATTATGAAATGTAAAGAAATGTCTGAAGGAATAGTATTTCGAAAGAAAATGAAAAAGCAAACCGAAACATTAGTTACATGAAAATGATTTTGAAATGAGTAAAAATGTTGCCCTTAGTAATAGTCTGGCGGTTTAATCTAGTTTGGGATATAATTGGCTAGTCATAGGGACACTTATACCTCGGTGCAAGTCATGGCGACTTGCTTTTCTATGGCGGGATCGTAATGATTACTCATAGTATCTATTCTATCTACTCTGAACTTATTTGATCTGAGGTGGATTGATTCTTTGGAATCATACCCCCTACTATATTGCTCTATTGTGGGCCGTGAGGTCTACATCTCATATATTCAGTTTGAAAATTTTTGCCGAAAATACACTAGGAGTATAATGGTAATTATGATGTGAAAGAACAAAATGTGCAATGTGAATGGAAATGAAAATGGAAAAGAACTGATAGTAAATAAAAGGAATAGTTAAAACTCGGAATAATAAATTACCTAAATAATAAAGTTCATCGATAAAATAATACAATAGCAGTAATGTGTATGTGAATGACAAGATAATGAATAAAAAGTTTAAAAGTGATCCTTTATAGTCTTAGAGGACCAAAATGGCAATTTGACACAAAAATGTTAAAATAAGAACTAAAAAATTATGTGTCTGCAAGATAAAAAATTTGAAATGAAAGCAAATCAATTGATAACAAACTGTAATCAAAATAAAATGCCAGCTCTGAAAACAATTGAAAACAAATTAGTGAGAATAAATGATAAAAGAAAGTACCATTGTACTTTAATGAAAATGCAAGAATCAAATTGTAAGATAATGAATAGAAGGTAAATTGAAAAACAAGATTATGAATGAATCCTATTATATGGTAAGTTAAGGGATTAAAAGTAAAACAGTGATGCTTAAGTAAAAATAACATGTTAAGAATCAAAATTTATAACCTACATAATAAGCAGTAAATGAACTGTATAAATAATATTAGTTAATAATATTAAAGAGATTAATTATACCTGAAAGTTAATAGAATAAATGTCTGAATAATAACTATAAAAATGAGTATTACAATTGTATGCGACTGAATGATTACACAGTTTATGTGACTGAATGCGTTTGTGCATGACTATAAGAATGCCTATAGAAGCATGCATGTGTGTATGTGTGTATACTTGCATGTATGTATTTGTACAAATAATATTTTCTTTGGAAAGTTTGGGGTATGTATCCACCACTGGGCATCTCGGTGCTCAGCGCATTGTTTGTTGACTACGCGTAGGTAGAAATGGATAAGAAGATGGAAACCGATGCTATAATGAAGACCAAGTTCAAAAATGAAAAGTAAAGATGTTCTGGCACGGCATGTATATATATGGGTACCTAGAAGGTATGAAATGTAAAATGTATTTATGTTATATTTTATTTTAGTATAGCTACTAGATGAGTTGTTATACTATGTGATGGTATTTGTAAAATAGAAAAAAGAAAAGAAAAAGAAAAAAAAATTTATCGAACAGTCTGGTTTAGTACATCGGGTGACTGTAACTTTGAGGTGAAATTTGAGTTAGTTAGTCACCGTATGTATGGTATAGTGTTATAAGGGCGTTACAGAGAGGCTGCAGGAACCCGCTGCTCCAACAAAAGAGAGAACCACGGACGATAACTTAGTCCTGAAGTAACTCAAGAAGACTTCTGCTCAGATTTCAATCTGGGACTTGCTTAGGTAGTCACCTTCTCATTGCCAGAAGTTGGTTGAGACTTTATATGAATCCACTGTTGCTACCACCGTATTCCCTTTCAAGGTGTTAGAACTGGTGAAAGGGGATTCTGAAGAAAAGATTGTGTTCACTAATGCGAATCTTCCATTAGAAGAACGCGAGCATAATCACCCTTTATACGTTAGGGCTGAGGTAAATGGCAAACACATTGCATGTGTAATGGTGGATGATGGTTCCTCCATCAATGTGTGTCCCTTTTCAACAATGGCGACATATGGTATTGATGAAACTATGCTCACTCAATCTCGACTTACCATAACGGTTTATGATAACTTGAAGAGGCAGGCTGCTGGCACTTTTAAGGCTATATCTAAGACAAGACCTATTGAGATTGAGGTAGAATTTGCAGTGCTATAAATACTGGCCAATTTCTCTCTGTTGTTAGGATGACCTTGGTTCTACAAGTTGGGAGGGGTTCCTTCCACTTTACACCAAATGGTCCAAATCCCACACAAATGATGTATGGTTACTATTAAGGTAGCAAAGAAAAATTTTGTTTCTACTTTGAGCATAGCCAATCAACCTTTCAATGGATTCCATATGGCTGGAATTGGTATTGAAGGGGAAGAGATAGATTCTGTAAGCCTTGAGGCCATTAACATGATAAAGAAAATGAATTAATTGCTAGGTGCCAGATTGGGAAAGAATTCTAAGGGATTTCTACGCCCCTTGCTCCCATTGGTTAGAAAGACAGAAAGGGCTTAAGTTATCATAAGAGTGATGTTAAGAAGCAACATAAGGTACAACCATAAAAGATTCCTCATATACTTGAAAGCTTTGTGCCAGTATTCAAGGAGTGCAAATATTGTAGGGAAGCTGAACCGGTAATAGTTCAAGGAAAGCTTGTTCTTGGGTTTGAAATCTTTGACGATGTCTTTGATTGGTCAGCCGGAACCATCAAGCCTATATTGTGGTTCTGGGATGAAGAGGTTATGGCCAAGCTCATCAATTTTGATTTGGGTCACCTCGAGGAGGTACTGACACCATAATCATTAGCCACCAAGGCTAAGGGTAAAGAGAAAGTTGAAGATGAAGCTATAGCCCTCGAGAAAGAGGCACCACTACAAAAAGGAGAGGCATCTGCTATTACAGCAGCCATTCCTGAATTGGAGAATGATTCTTTTGCTGATGTACTTTATATTCTTGAATTATTTTGTAATGATATACCCTTTCCTGCTGAAGTTAATAAGATGAATAACTTTGTTTATTTGTGTGATGTCTTATCTAATTGCATCATGCATGATCATAATCACGACTCATTTATATTTGACATTAATTCAACAAACACTACTGCATTTAATCTCGAAACACAAGACAGCCCTAAAGAGATCTTGATTACAAACAACGTAACTCCTGAAGAGAAGGCAAAATTTAAGAAAATATTGAAAAAATATGAAAAAGTATTTGCCTGGGCCTACAAAGATATGCTTGGGATTGATAGGAATGTTACAGAATATGCCATTCCAATATATCCGAATAGTAAACCCGTAAAGCAAAAGCTTCGAAGACTCAAACCAGAATAGGCAGAAAAGGTAAAAGAAGAAGTGAAAAGGCAGATTGAGGCAAAGTTCCTAGTTAAAGTCAAGTACCCTACCTGGCTAGATAATGTTGTCCCTATTTCTAAGAAGGATGGAAAAGTGCGAATGTGCGTGGATTACCAAGATCTGAATAAGGCTTGCCCAAAAGATGATTTTTTGCTCCCCCATATAGATTTATTGGTAGATAATGCGGTAAAGTGTATGATGTACAGTTTTATTGATGGATACACAGGGTACAATCATATCTTAAATAAGATAGTGATCAGAGTGAAGACCGCCTTCATTACTGAATGGGAGACTTACACATATAAGGTCATACCATTTGGACTGAAGAATGAGGGGACCACCTACCAACCAATGGCTACCAAGATTCTTGGCGATTTGATACACAAAGAAGTCGAAGTGTATGTTGACGACATGATGATCAAGTCAGCTATAAGGGAAGGAAATTTTGAGGCCTTGGAAAAGTTTTTCCAATGGATCAACAAGTACGACCTTCATCTCAACCTGAAGAAGTGTGTGTTTGGGTGACCTCTGGCAAGCTGCTAGGGTATTTCATCAGTCAAAAGGGGATAGAAGTGGATCCAGACAAGGTGAAAGCCATTCGAGAGATGTCGATACTTAAGAAGGAGAAGAAGATCTGAGGGTTCTTAGGGCAGATTCAATACATTGGCAAATTCATCGCTAGACTCACCTTTATATGTGAACCAATTTTCAGGCTTCTAAAAAAGGATCAGTCGGTCAAGTGGAATGACGATTGTCAGAAGGCCTTCGACACTATCAAGCAGTACCTGTTGCATCCCCTAGTTCTCCAGCCACCTAGACTATCGAGGCCTTTAATCTTGTACATCTCAATGGAACAAAGTTCAACAGGGGCCATGTTATCTCAAGAAGATGATGCCAAAGCTAAGTTCGCCATGTACTACCTGAGCAAGCAGTTTCTACCATACGAGACCAAGTATACAGACATGGAAAATATTTATTTAGTAGTGATATGCGCCTCAAAGAAGCTAAGGCATTATTTCCACTCTTATAAGATCTAAATAGTGGCTAAGCACAACCAGCTCAGTCAACATCCTCTCTGCTCGAGAAAATGGGAAGGTGGCTATTGCTCTTACAGGAGTTCGAGGTGGAATATGTAACTAGGAAGACAATCAAAGGAAGGGCGGTTACAGAGTTTTTGGCTGACCACCCATTAGAAGGAGATCTATTTGAGTATGAATTTCCAAATAAAAGTATCAATGCCATAACAGTTCAAGGCTGGTAAATGTATTTCGATGGGGCCACCAATAATAAAGGAGTTGGAGTAAGGGTCATTCTCATCACACCTAATGGCGAGAAGCTTTCTTTAGCCAAGAAACTAGGATTAAAGGTGACCAATAATGAAGCAGAATACGAAGCTTGTCTACACGGAGTGAAAGCATTAATAGCACTAGGGGCAAGAAAAGTCAAGGTTTTCGAGGATACATCTTTGGTAATTCATCAAGCAAAAGGCAAATGGTCCATTAGGGAAAATAGACGGTAACTAATGCAGAATACCCAAGAAGACTAAGCAGACAATTCGATATTTGTACCTTCTAACTAATGGAATATGACATGGTATGATGGTGATGATAACACAACGGAAAAATAAAAATTTTATCATACATGCCATACAATTCCAAAGCAAGAAAAGAAACATGCAATTTTATGGTTGTAAAACTTACAACTTTAGATGCACTTAAATATTTGGTTTTGGTGATGACCAGCAATCAAGAGTGATTTATAAACCTTTGATCTTCTTTGCCAATGCCAAAAGAACAGCCTTTATGCCATCTTCTCTATGTTCACACACACAATTGCAAAGACGGCTTAAAATCGAGATTGCTAGCTCTCTGTTTAAGTATCGTGTAATGGCAATTGATTGAAGTTACAAAATTTGATTTTGTACTTCTCTAAGGTTGCTATTACTACCCAAGATCACAAGAGAATGAGGAACAATCCTTTCTCCTTGTGAAAAATTGGCCCAAATAAAATTGTGAGAGAGAGTTACTATTCACGAGTTACTATTCATGCCACACAAAAATTAGGGTTTTTTTTTTGCTTTTCTCTATCATCCAATATATATATTATCTTATTTATTAAGTGATAAATCTCAAATATACTACCTTAGGATAATTAATATTAGCTAAAGATAATTAATATTTGCCTTTATCACTTAATTAAAATAAGTAATATTTATTGATAAAAACTCTTTTAATTTATCCAAGATAAAAACAAAAGACATATTAATCAAACTAACCACTTAATTAAATAGGAATATAAAAGACATATTAATCAAATAAACTACTTAATTAACATAAAGGATATGCCGAAATTCCTTGATTTCTCTCTAGGAATTTCGGCCAATAGTATTCCTATTTAAGTGATTTATTTGATCATAATTCTTTTAGGCTTTAAAACTCAATTAATTAAATTAATACAAGACATTTAATTAATTGAAATTAAACCTTGTGGGCTGAATTTCTCTCTCTCATGGGCCAAGGTCCAATAGCAATCTAATAATCCATTACACACATTAATTTGACTTTAATTAAAAGCTCAAATTAATGTCCAATACTTAATTTAAATATTTTAAGCCCAATGCTTTATGTGCGATCCTATAGGTCCATTTAATGTTGGCAATGAATTAATAAATTAATTCAAAGGCTATAAATATTCTCTAGCAAGATATTATAGCATTCCAAATTAAATGAAAATGCATATGGCATTTTGTGACCTAATGCAATTTTGCATAGTCCCTTACCCAAAAATATCAAAATTAATATAAGGCATGGAACTAGTCACCCTTATATAAATTAATTCCTTTCTTGATATTCCAGTGACACTTAACTCTCAGATAAATAATGATTACTCATTATTTCATCTCGGTATGGCCATACACTTCTCAGTTCACTGATCAAGTGGTCGATGATATTTTCTCTCTTATTAAGAGGGGTAATCCCTTCACTTCTCTCATGCTCTCTAACATGAATCAATTTATACCCAAGCATACCCATACTTGTCACTCTGTTACGAGCATGTTAGGTGTATGTCAAAGTATACAGTAATACATAAAGAGTTTCATAGATATTTTAGGTCTAAGAACTCCAATGCAAAACTTGCATATGAGAAACACTTATGACTTATACCATGTAGTGTTCTCATAAATGGATCGAATCCAGATACCATGTTCTAAACATGTATCTATGATCTCTGATTGACACTCTTGTCCTTATGATCCATAAGACAGAACTTAACTTACCAGAGAGAGCATACTAGTCTTAATTCATTGTTATTCCCATAACAATGACTGACTAGGGATATTTAGAGTGATGTCTCTTTTGTTTCAAGGTCTTACAACCATGTGCCTCACACATAATAACTTAAACTGAAACAACATTCTTGGATAGTTCTATCAATTGATATGCACAGGAATACAAAAGATAAAACAAATGCCTCATTTATTAACTCAAATATTTTATTACAATTTATTGGGGCTAGGGCTTACACTAACAATCTCCCACTAGCACTAGTCCCAATTGGGCATTGCCCTAATACCGAACGCTTTCAAATGAGCTTCGTGCAGATTTGGACACAACTATTTCGACAAAGAATCTGCTAGATTGTCTTCACTTGCTATCTTGCTAACCTTGACGTCCCCACGATCAATAATTTCTGTGATCAGGTGGTGCCTCCTGAGTATGTGTTTGGATTTCTGGTGTGACCGGGGCTCCTTAGCCTGTGCTATAGCCCCGTTATTGTCACAGAAAATTTCTAATGGATCTAGGATGCTTGGGACCACTCCTAATCCAAAAATGAAATTTTTAATCCAAACAGCCTCTTTTGCAGCCTCACTTGCTGTAATATACTCAGATTCTGTAGTTGAGTCGGCAACGGTCTCTTGCTTTGAGCTTTTCCAGCTAATAGCACCACTGTTCAACATAAAAACAAATCTAAATTGCGATCTAGAATCCTGAATGCTGGTCTGAAAAGCAACATTGGCATAACCTTGTATGACGAGCTCTTCATGACCACCATACACCAAGAGTGATCCTTAGTCCTTCGTAGGTACTTTAGGATCCCTTTTACAGCAGACCAGTGCTTCTCACCAGAGTCTTACTGAAACCTACTGGTTATACTCAGTACATGAGCAACATCCAATCTAGTACATAACATAGCATACATGATAGATCCAATAGCAGATGCATATGGGATTCTACTCATGTTGTCCCTTTCCTCTTTGGTTTTAGGGCATTATTCTTTAGTTAAAGGAACTCCCAAAGCCAAAGGTATATACCCTTTCTTTGAGTCTCCCATACTAAAATGCTTTAGTACTTTGTCTATGTACTTTTCTTGACTTAGTCCCAAAAGTCGATTCGATCTATCTCTATAGATTCGAATACCAAGTATTGTCTCGGCTTCACCTAAGTCTTTCATTGAGAAACACATTTTTCCAACCATTGCTTAACCTTTTGCAATGTTGGAATGTCATTCCCAATGAGAAGGATGTCGTCCACATACAGGACTAGAAATACTACTATGCTCCCACTAACCTTCTTGTACACACAAGGATCATCTTCGTTCTTGATGAAGTCAAATTATTTGACTGCCTCATCAAAACGAAGATTCCAACTTCGGGATGCTTGCTTTAATCCGTAGATGGATTTTTAAAGCTTGCAAACCTTCTTAGGATGCTTGGGATTGACAAAACCCTCAGGCTGTGTCATATACACATCCTCAAGTAAATTTCCATTGAGGAAAGCGGTTTTGACATCCATTTGCCATATCTCATAATCTTGATATGCAGCCATGGAAAGCAAGATCCTAATGAACTTGAGCATGACTACTGGCGAAAAGGTCTCATCATAGTCTATACCATGAATTTGTCGAAAACCTTTTGCTACTAGTCTACCTTTGTAGGTCTTATCAGCTTTAATTTTGAATAGCCATTTGCATTCAATTACCTTAGCACCTTCCGGTGGATTAACCAAGGTCTAAACCTGGTTATTGTACATTGATTGCATCTCGAATTTCATGGCTTCAAGCCAATTTTCCAAGTCTGGGCTTTCAATAGCTTCTCGGTAGGTAGTAGGATCCTCACGATCTACTAACTCAATAGTTTCACTGTCAGTGATTAGAAATCCATATCTCTCAATCTCCTGACGTACCCTACCGGACCTTCTAGGTTATTATGCAATGGGTTCTTGTTCCACAACCGGTTGTGAACTTGATCCCATTTCCAACTCATCTTGTATATGAGTTTTGTACTTGAATTTCTGCAAGTTCTACTTTACTCCCACTGTCTTTCTTGAGAAGGAATTCCTTTTCCAAAAAAATAGCTTTGCGAGCAACAAATACTTTGTTCTCATCTTGTGAGTAAAAGTAGTATCCCTTTGTTTCTTTGGGATAACCCACAAACAAGCAGACAGTTGATTTGGACTCTAGTTTATGAGATGTTAATTTCTTAACATGTGCTTCACAGCCCCAAATCCTGAGAAAAGACATATTGGGTTCTTTCCCAATCCATACCTCGTATGGCATCTTCTCAACTGCTTTAGTTGGAGTATGGTTTAATAGAAATGTAGCAAATTCTAATGCATAACCCCAAAAAGAGACAGGAAGGTTAGCTTGACTCATCATAAATCGAACCATGTCCAACAGAGTTCGATTTCTCCTTTCGGACACACCATTCCATTGCGGTGTTCCAGGAGGAGTGAGCTATGAAATAATACCACACTCTTTTAGATGATTGTTAAACTCTTGGCTTAAGTATTCGCCACCTCGATCTGATCGAATGGCTTTTATACTTTTGCCAAGTTGGTTTTCTACTTTGTTCTTAAACTCTTTGAATTTCTCAAAAGTTTTAGACTTGTACTTCATTAGATAGACATAGCCATATCTACTGAAGTCATCTGTGAATGTCATGAAGTAGCTAAAACCACCTCTAGCTTGTGTATTTAAAGGTCCACATACATCGGTATGTATTAGTTCCAATAAGTCATTAGTCCTCTCTCCTTTCTTGTTAAAAGGACTTTTTGTCATTTTTCCATGCAAACATGGCTCACATGTATCATAAGACTCTAAGTTAAATGACCCAAGCACTCCAGTTTTGTGGAGTCTTGAAATGCATTTTTCGTTTGTCCTAAACGACAATGCCAGAAGTAAGTAGGGTTCAATTCATTTGATTTAACCCTCTTTGTATTAATGTTGTATGCAAAATCTTTGTTTTACAAATCAAGGATATAAAGGCCATTTTGCAACATGGCATTGCCATAAGAAATGCCTTGGCGACGAATATGAGCATTGCCATTTTTAATAATAAAATCACATTCATCCAAATTCAAACAAGAAACTGAAATAATGTTTCTGCTCATGGCAGGCACATAATAACAATTTTTCAAAATTAAACAAAGTCCGAAAGGTAAAGTGAGTTGATAGTCTCCTATCTCCATGGCAGCAACTCGTGCTCCATTTCCCATACGGAGGTCCACTTCATTCTTTCCAAGTAACCACCTATTTCTTAGCCCCTGCACATTTGAACAAATGTGAGAACCACAACCGGTATCCAATACCCAAGTGGTAGAAATAGAAAGGTTAATCTCAACAACAAAAATACCAGAACTGGATGCCTTGGCTCCATTCTTCTTTTGTTCTTCCTTGAAGAGAGCGCAATTCTTCCTCCAATGCCCTATCTTGTTGCAATGGAAGCAAGTGCTCTCACTCTCTTTGAGCTTCTGCGCCTTGGGCTTGGATTAGGCCTAAGGTGCACTCCCAACAGACTTGGGTTTTCCCTTTCCCTTTCCCTTTCCCTTAGCGGGTCCCTTCTTAATTCCCTTTCCCTTTCCTTTAGCGGGTCCCTTCTTAATTCCCTTTTGAACCGCCAGTACGGGATTGGTCTTTTGAATGTTCTCCTCAGCATTCTTAAGCATCCCATGAAGCTCAGTAACTGACTTGTTCATTGCATGCATGTTATAATTCATCACAAATGGATCATAAGCAGCAGACAATGATCCTAAGATCAAGTCAGTAGCCAATTCCTTTGGCACTTATACCTCAAGCTTCTCAAGAGTATCAAGATACCCTTTCATCTTGAGTACATGGGTACTAACAGGAGTACCCTCAGCCATCTTACAAGAAATTAAAGCCTTTGTTGTCACGAACCTCTCATGACAAGCTTGCTCTTGGAACATCTCCTTGAGGTGCACCATGATCGCATAGGCCTCTTGGTCCATAAATTGCTTTTGTAATTCAGGCACCATAGTGGCTAGCATCAAACAGGTCACATCGTTGGAGTCGCTTTTCTTGGTCTCAAAAGTTTCCTTTTGAACCACAAAAGCATTCCTAGTAGGTTCTTCAGGTAAGGGTGCATCCAAAACATACAACTTCTTCTCTTGCTTAAGAACTATTCTTAAGTTTTGAGACCAGTCTATGAAATTGGTGCCATTCAATTTGTCCTTTTCAAGGACCAATCGCAATGAGAAATTGTTATTTGAAGATGCCATTTTCAATATATAATAATAAAATTTAGCAAGATTAAATGAGGTCTTATTATAATCCCACAAACTGAATTAATATCCCCTTAAATAATTCGTGTTAGTGATTTAATGTGGGCCAAGATCCACTTTTCATAACAACTTATTAGTCAAGCTGAACTTGTACACCTAACAAGTTAAATTACTTAGGTAGGAAGACTCCAATTATGTCTCGTACATGACTCTTGGATCAAATGGGCTAACATCTTAAGATGTTATAGCACAATCCCATTTATAAGTTGCCTAGGTCTGGGCATCCCATTCCATGTTAAGTCCATCCTACATCCACAACCCATGCCTCACAAAGATAATTGGGCGCATCTAGGACTCCTAGTCTACGTGACCGATGATCGATGCCTTGACATGTTTTGAATTAGGAAGGCAACTTTATGACTTACTATTTTGGGGATTTATTTTATTATGGCTTACATGGCATACGCTTTGTCATCCATCCATAACATGCATATATATATAATTTCATAAAGTAAAGCATGACAAACATGGGCCCTAAAACCTACAACTAAGATTCTATACTATTACATAAGAATCTTAAAGTTGGGCTTCTCCACTCCGGTGGGCTTCGTCTTGATTTACGAAATCTTCAAGTATTTTCTATTCTAAGAAATAAATGAAAACTTTTACAATAAAAATAATGGCTCACAAGCCATATTTAATTATAAAACCCAGGGCCCATGAATGCACCATGCATATCCATTCATCACACCAAACAAGCAAATAAATATACATAACATTCATGGATCAAACAAAGTCCAATTTTAATTAATTTAGCCAAGCCCATTAATGAAAATTGTGTACTTGAACCTTTAAGAGAAGACCCCATGATGGGCCTGGGCCAAAGCCCAATGGACTAAATCCTCTTATTGAATAAGTTTTCTTAAAAATCCAAAACACAAACTAGTTAGATTTGTGCCATAAATCCACTCTAGTATAATTTCCAATTTTGCCATTTTTAATTTTATGTCATTTAGCCCATAAACATTAAAAATACATGTAATATGTACCAACATGAATTAAAACATATAATCATGAAGAACATATAAATATACACGGCATTCATGAAAAACAAACAAACAATAATGAATTAGTTGTTTAATGCTTATATGATGCCACAAAAATGCACAAACACTTAAATCAATTTTATGAGTCATTTAATCATTTCAATAAGGTCATAAACATTGAGTTAATGTTCTGTACCATTTTGATCTAAATGTGTTTATACCATTTTAATCAAACCAAAACAAAAATTGTTGATTAAACATGTAACAAACACAAACTAGTCATAGTTTTAAGCGATTTTAAAATCAATTATTTAAATTGTCATGGACCATAATTAAAACCAAATTTAAAATATGTCCAGACCTGATAATTAATCTTTAAAAATCACTTACAAACATGCCAAAATCATTTTACATTTAATTTTGAAAATTAGTTGTTAAACTAGCAATTTTCATGCTAATTAGCACCTAGTTTAGTTATTAACATGTACCATCAGGTATAAATAATTAAATCCGACCATTACCAGCCCTAATAACATCTTAGGACAGTATATTAACATTTCATATTAATTATAATACCTAATTAATCAATTAAAATCGTTTTTACACCAAAACAATGCAAAAAACTCAAAACAAAAAATTTCAGCATTGCATGTATTTATAAAAACGATTTTTGATTAAATAATTCATGCATCTAAAGCACTAAAATAAGCATGTTTAGGCTCTGATACCACTGATGGAATATGACATGGTATGATGGTGATGATAACACAGCGAAAAAATAAAAATTTTATCATACATACCATACAATTCCAAAGCAAGAAACGAAACATGCAATTTTAGGGTTGTAAAACTTACAACTTTAGATGCACTTTAATATTTGGTTTTGGTGATGACCAGCAATCAAGAGTGATTTATCAACCTTTGATCTTCTTCGCCAATGCCAAAAGAACAGCCTTTACGCCACTCTTCTCTATGTTCACACACATAATTGTAAAGACGGCTTAAAATCGAGATTGCTAGCTCTCTGTTTAAGTATCGTGTAATGGCAATTGATTGAAGTTACAAAATTTGATTTTGCACTTCTCTAAGGTTGCTATTACTACCCAAGATCACAAGAGAATGAGGAACAATCCTTTCTCCTTGTGAAAAATTGGCCTAAATAAAATTGTGAGAGAGAGTTACTATTCACGAGTTACTATTCACGCCAATCAAAAATTAGGATTTTTTTTTTGCTTTTCTATATCATCCAATATATATTATCTTATTTATTAAGTGATAAATCTCAAATATACTACCTTAGGATAATTAATATTAGCTAAAGATAATTAATATTTGCCTTTATCACTTAATTAAAATAAGTAATATTTATTGATAAAAACTCTTTTAATTTATCCAAGATAAAAACAAAAGACATATTAATCAAATTAACCACTTAATTAAATAGGAATATACAAGACATATTAATTAAATAAACTACTTAATTAACATAAAGGATATGCCGAAATTCCTTGATTTCTCTCTAGGAATTTCGGCCAATAGTATTCCTATTTAAGTAATTTATTTGATCATAATTCTTTTAGGCTTTAAAACTCAATTAATTAAATTAATACAAGACATTTAATTAATTGAAATTAAACCTTGTGGGCTAAATTTCTCTTTCTCATGGGCCAAGGTCCAATAGCAATCTAATAATCCATTACACACATTAATTTGACTTTAATTAAAAGCCCAAATTAATGCCCAATACTTAATTTAAATATTTTAAGCCCAATGCTTTATGTACGATCCCATAGGTCCATTTAATGTTGGTAATGAATTAATAAATTAATTCAAAGGCTATAAATATTCTCTAGCAAGATATTATAGCATTCCAAATTAAATGAAAATGCATATGGCATTTTGTGACCTAATGCAATTTTGCATAGTCCTTTACCCAAAAATATCAGAATTAATATAAGGCATGGAACTAGTCACCCTTATATAAATTAATTCCTTTCTTGATATTCCAGTGACACTTAACTCTCAGATAAATAATGATTACTCATTATTTCATCTCGGTATGGCCATACACTTCTCAGTTCACTGATCAAGTGGCCGATGATATTTTCTCTCTTATTAAGAGGGGTAATCCCTTCACTTCTCCCATGCTCTCTAACATGAATCAATGTATATCCAAGCATACCCATACTTGTCACTCTGTTACGAGCATGTTAGGTGTATGTCAAAGTATACAGTAATACATAAAGAGTTTCATAGAGATTTTAGGTCTAAGAACTCCAATGCAAAACTTGCATATGAGAAACACTATTACTTATACCATGTAGTGTTCTCATAAATGGATCGAATCCAGATACCATGTTCTAAACATGTATCTATGATCTCTGATTGACACTCTTATCCTTATGATCCGTAAGATAGAACTCAACTTATCAGAGGGAGCATACTCGTCTTAATTCATTGTTATTCCCATAACAATGACTGATTAGGGATATTTAGAATGATGTCTCTTTTGTTTCAAGGTCTTACAACCATGTGCCTCACACATAATAACTTAAACTAAAACAAACTTCTTGGATAGTTCTATCAATTGATATGCACAAGAATACAAAAGATAAAATAAATGCCACATTTATTAACTCAAATTTTTTATTACAATCTATTGGGGCTAGGGCTTACACTAACACTAACATGTGCCCCAAAATGAGAACCAATTAGCAGATGCCCTAGCAACCTTGGTGTCTATGTGGAAAAATCTTGAAGGGGTGATCATGAGACTTGTGATAGTCATGAGCTCAACAAAGCCTTGCTTAAAAGGCGAGAACCTCATGAGTCTAGATGGATATGACAAAAATCCTTGGAATTATGATATCTAAAACTACTTGGAAACTTTTAAGCTCCCCGAGGAAGCAACGAAGAAATACCAAAGGATAATTCGAAAGTTATCTAGTCAGTTCATCAGTATAAATAAGATCCTATATAAAAGGGAAGTTAACGATATTCAGCTAAGATATCTAGACGAGAGGGAGGCGAAGAAAGTTATAGAAGAAACACATGCAGGGATATATGGGGCCTACATGAACGAATTGACATTGGCTAGAAAGATCATGCCACAGGGATTCTTTTAACTAACCATAAATGCTGACTGCTCCAAGTATGTGAAGATGTGTCATCAATGCCAACAGTATGCTGATTTAATTTACTTGCCTGTCTCAAAATTATGCAAACTTTCCTCACCCTGGCCCTTTTTAGCTTGGGAAATAGACATTATGAGGGAAATTCATCCGACGGCTTCCAACGGTCATAGGTACATAGTAGTCGCCATCGACTATTTCACGAAGTGGGTAGAAGCCGAGTCCTTCAAAAGACTAGGAGCACAAAAAAATGGCTCAGTTCATTGAAAGGAATTTGGTATGCAGATATAGGGTGCCTCATCATATAGCGTCAGACAATGGGATCCAATTCCAAACAAAGACTAGGCATATATTTTAGAAGTATAGAATCCAACACCATAAATCATCTCCCTACAGTCCACAAGAAAATGGGGCGGTTGAAGCTGCAATTAAGAACCTAAAAAAGATTCTGTCCAAAATTGTATAAACATATAAAGATTGGGTTGAGAAGTTACCATTTGCACTATGGGGGTACAAAACTACCATTAAAACTTCCATATGAGCTACTCCTTTCTCGTTTGTGTATGGCACAAAAGTAGTACTACCGGTAGAGATTAAACTACAGTCACTAAGGGTTGTTTTGGAAGCCATGCTACTAGAGATGGAGTAGGCAAAACACAAGATGGTGCGTCTAAACCTGTTGGATGAGAATCGGATTAGGGATTACTACTATAATCAGCTGTATCAAAAAAGGTTAGCTAAGTCATTCGGGAAAAAGGTCAAAGGTCATCATTTAAAAGAAGGGGACTTGGTATTTAAATAGATGAGACTTGGCTTACCCAACTACATAGAAAAGTTCAGACCAAATTGGGAAGGCCCCTTTATTCTAAAGAAGCTGCTTTCTAAAGGAGTAGCTATTCTTACAGATAGCAAAGGGAATGAGTTCAAGGAGCTGATTAACATTGACAGGCTAAAAAGGTTCCATGGCTATAAAAAAGAAAAGAAATAATAAGCTCGCGAGTCGAAAACCGAAAAAAGGCGGCATTGCTAAAATGGGACACCCTGCTAAGGTGAAAACCGAAAAAAGGCACTTTAGGCAAAAAATTAAGGGTTGAGATAAAATAGCCAATTAAGAAAAAATGCGAAGGCTAATTGGCAACAGGAGTTGGATGTATTCAAGATGTAATTGTCTGAGATTTAATAAAATTTGTAATTTGTATTAACTGTCATGTCATGATTGTCATCATTGCAACAATGTGATCATATGAGCATGCATTAATAATTTGAGTTATGTACTGCAATTGACTTAAACAAAGATGTTTTATTTATTTATTTATAAAAATGTAACTACCATCAACAGCAACACAAAACGCATAACAAAGCAAACCTCCCACTAAACAAACACAACAATCACACCAAAGTGTTACACAAGCATACTAGCAGCACAAGCAAGAAAAGAGAAGCCAAAAACTGGTCAAGCAGACAATGTTGCGATATATTACAGGCAAAAATGAAAAAGGTGAAAGGATAGTAACAACAACCGACATGGGGCCCTTCGATCACTACAACCTCCATTAGGGTTTTTTCTCGCCCAAGATGTCTGTAAGAAGGCTCTAGTGTTCGATGCCTCCATAACCCATGAGCGGTATTCCACGCTGGTCTCAAAGTCGCAAGTATTCATTAGTGGAATATTGGTCCTTATAGTTAAATGCCTCTAAATGTAATGATATCCAGTGACAAAGGCACCAGTTAAGTCTCCTCCTCTAAATTTTAGGCATGCTCGTACCACTTCTTGTCGAATGCCAAATTGGTGGGTATAGCAATTTGTAATACAAAAGGTCACCCGGTGGAGACCGCAGAGAGGCACACATTTGGAGCTTCCATCGCAAGTCACATACTCCACCCGAATCCACGGGCACATGAAGCTCACCCTTCACTCCGCCACATAGCTTAGCCACATAATGCCTTTTTCCATGGAGGCAATCCAATACCAACGCATGCATGCTCCAAAGAATCTCAATGAGTATGCATTAATGGCACGAGGGGAAGGTTCAGCCAACATCCTGAGTTTATCTTACAGCCAAATAAAAAAACGAAGAAAAAAAAGATAGTAAGCATAAAAGCCACTAAGACAGTTAGGCTTCCATTTCAGGAAAAAATTAAGCATAGGGTAATGTAAAAATCTATAAAAAGATGCATGTCCCGCAAAGAAAAGCTAGTGTGAAAACCTATAAGGGACACACTACCTTCAAATAATAACTAAAGATACTTGAAAAAGCAAGGTATTATCGGTGAGTAGTACAGTAGGATCAGCATGAACAACATCCAGTCCAAGTAAGGTCTCCGCCAGGATTAAGGGGAATGGAGTAAGCCCCTCATGAATGTCATTTACAATATCGAACAGTTCGTAATCTCCAAAAGTACTTCCTCTACTGGTAATGCAAAGATAATGAGCCAGGCACATAAAAAGGGTAATGCCCACTGTGTAAGTCTCATTTCCATTAAAATAGTACAAATAGTCGAACAAAAAATCAAGTGACATAGGCCTTGAAGGTTCTATAAAGGCCTTGATATCGGAAGGACAAATGCCCAAAGCCCGAATAGCCTCTCGAGGGTAATTATGCACGTAAGTTAGCGCACATAGGAGAGTCCTTGGTGTAAAAAGGAAGCCTAGGATGGCAACGAATTCTTCATGTAATAGGCATATCTCCATATTGTTAAAGATGAAAACATAAAATCGATGATCCCAATAACCGGTCGAGGCCACTAACAAATATTCATCTAACTCCACCCTATGAAGGAAATTCAAATTAGAATAAGGTGACAAAATGGGATAGTCCCAAGTTAAATAGTCGTCAAGCAGATAAGAAAGGCATTTGGTGAAGGGGGTCATTTTGCCAAAATAAAAGATACAAAGCAACACGATATGAAGGAAAAGTGTACAGGTGCAAAAGAGCAAGTAGGAATGAAAATCACTCAAAGTGGGAAACAAGGATAGCTAAAAATCATATGACGCGAGAGATATGCTCAACACACCCGCAAAGGAAAAGCAATAAAAAAGAGAAAGGGCAGCGAGGTAAAACAAATAATAAAAATAAAATAAAAAAATGTGTGTACATAGCTAGTGCTAAAGATAATCCAAATGTGCAAAAATAAATCAGGTAGTAGCAAAGATATTTGTTCCAAATAAATTGTAAAAATAATAAGCGCATACATACATACATACATACATATATATATATATATATATATATATATATATATATATATATATATATATATATATATATATGCAATTTTGTTTAATTAGGTTTGTAAATTATATTTTGTGTTTTTAAGATCACCACTTAAGAAAAAAAAGAAAAAAAAATTGGGGTTATTTTGCATGAGTTTGGGTTAAAACTCATGCAAAAATGCTATTCACGTAGTATTTTGCAGGAATGGGAACTTTTGATATTCAAAAGTATTTCAAATTTGAATTTTTTTGGAGTGCACGCCCTTGCACCTCCTATGTACGCCCTTACACTGGATGGTATGACTGTACACACCAAATGCACGCTCGTACACTCTTTAAAAGTAATAAATCGACAATTTCTTATTTCCTTCTTCTTTCTTTTTCTCTTCGATGATTTCAAAGAAAAAGCCTCCGATTTTTTGCCATTCTTTCACTGCATAGGCTTTATTTTGCAATTTTGATCCGGTACACTGGTGGGTCTTCCTCCTGCACATGTTTAGAGTGTAATTTTGTCGATTTTTGTTAAGGTTTCCTTGTTCTCCCAAAAGGTATGTGATTCTCTATTCCATTCTATCTTTATAATCCAAATGAATAATAGGCTACGTGATTTTGTTGATATAAGTTGTTATAAGTGTATGTGATGTGTTGCCAATCTTTGCTTTTGATTTTGTTTTGAGGAAATTAAGAAAGTGTATAAGAGTACATTAGTGCAACTTAGTGAGCCTTCTTATTTTAAAACTATTATTTAATTTTGTATAGTGTTGTTCCTGCTTGATAAAAAGTTATAGACAGTGTGTGCGTGTTGTGCAAATAAAAAAAGAAGAGAAATAACCATAAGGCATATATATAGATATTATCATAATAAGTGATACGAACTAATGCATATTGTTTTCATTTATTTATTTATTACCATTTTTTTTAATTATGAGTGCAGGATGTAAGTATTGTAAGTATCAGTATATGTTGGTTTGTTGTATAGAAAATGCATATTGGTGATAATGACATGTAAATATGACATGTAAGTGACAAAAAAATAAAAATAACAACAACAAGTATAATAACAGTACAATAGGAATGGTACTGATTAGCACGCATTAGTTATCTCCTTAGTTATGGCTAGTTTAGATTGTAAATTTATGTGTCAAATGTAAAAATAGAAAAGAGAAAAATATGAGCCATCAAACATGTGTGTTATAGAAAGAAATATTGGCAATATTGTACGTATGATGCACATATGAATATGCATGTATGTGAGTGATGACCTTTTTTTGAATAACTAGCCTTGATCAATATACATGTATGCTATTTAGGAGTACTTTTGTATGATTGCTAGATTTCAGGTGATGGGTTAGGAGAAATAAAGAGTTGCTTAGCCAATATAGCTTTGTGATTGAGTTTTGTGCAGGATTGTGCCTAGTTCTTTTAAGTTGTTATGCTACCAAAATTTAGGCACAAATAGCTATAATGCTTAAGCAACATCTTTGAAGAGTGCAATTTGAACTAACTATAGGATTTTGAATTATTTAGGAAACGATCCTTAGTACCTGATATGGATGACACAAGAGTAGGGTAACCTGTACCGTACTTTAGGAGGGACCCGCATACTTCCCAGCAGATTCATGTCGAGGCATTTATTGATGCAGTTAGGGTTGATAGCTTAGGCCAATGCTCTGACAGCCCAGGCTGGATGGACACATTTTTATGTAGGGGCATATCGAACATACCCGGAGATGACTAGATAGTTTTTGGCCACATTTCGATATTTGGGACATCAGAGGTCGGATGATGAGGATGGAGTTATTACCTACCATATTCAGGGACAACCAGTGTCTATGACACGTAAGTGCTTTGCTTAGATTCTGGGATTGCCTATGGGCAAGGGAGTTATGAGACTCGAGAGATCCATCTCGAAAAAGATATGGGCAGTGATTGTATGGGTCGAGGTCCCGTATGTGAGACGGACTGCAAAATCTACACCACTGAGATCACAGTTGCTGCGCTACTTGCACATGGTTCTTTCTTGCTCATATTTGGGTAAGTTGGGCAGCCCTGGTTCTCTTGTGGTGATAGAGATATATGGATTGTAAGGTATAGTAGTAGGTAGGGCAATAGACTTAAGCCATGCTATTTTGAAGTATATCCACACTACCTAGTGCCATTCAAGTGAGGCCACATCTATCGGGGGTTCGGTCACCAGGTTACTCCTAGCAGAGGGTATGCTAGAGGCATTCATGGGGCCATCTACCGAGTGGGTATATATTTGGACAGAGAAACTGTGTATGATATGCGTATGGCTAGGGAGGATGATACTGCTCCAGATGGGATTAGGTTGATGACACGTGAGGAGATGAATGCTACTCTTCACCTGGATAGGATTAGGCGTGGTCATGGCCCGCGGTCACCATGACCTTAGCAGGTGCCAGACGATGATCAGTAGATGGAGGACGTCTTGGGGCCAGAGCTTAGGGAAGAAAAAGAGATCCCTTTCACTGACTATTTTACAAATGAGGCCCATCAAGAGCCAGTTGTGACTCCACCTCCACAGGACTTCCCTACTTTCCACCAAGATTTGCCTCTTAGAGCTTATGTTCACCCTGGTGCATCTTTATCTTCCGCACCCCTTCAGTTTCAGCAGGCCATTCCATGGGATGCTATTCTGCAAGGTATTCAGGACTTGAGTGTGGCTCAGACTACCATGGCAGCAGATATACAAGCGATATGCTAGGAGTAGGGTAAGCAGAATAAGGCTTACATGAAGAGGTTTAATGACTTTGATGCTTTGTAGCGGCAGTTTATAGATGATTTGAACAGGACAGAGATAGGGGTCCAGAATGTGGATAAGAGTGTGCAGAAGGCTACAGATCACCTCACAGCTTTAGAGACTACCTTCCTAATTGGCAAGGATGTTATCAAGGGACCCAGAGATGAGATTGAGAAAAGATTGACAAGCTAGACTCCAAACTCAGGGCTCATATGACCGGTATATATGGGATGGTTGTAGGTCACATCACTGCACATACAGATGATTTGGCTAGCATTTGGGGAGATGTGGACTGCCTCGCAAGGTACCTCAATGAGTTCCTGCATCCTATTACAGCTCAGCCTCTATGACTTACATAGCCAGGACCCTCTTCAGCTTAGGCACTGAGTCTACCATTTTATAAGCATCATTCCCAATCTCGTTCTCCATTAGAGGGCCCCATAGATTATAGCCTGCATAGAGATTATTTGAGGGTTCAAAGAGATTATAATTTTCCATATACACACATTCTTATACCATAGGTTTTCTTACACATTTGCAGATTGGGACAATTGTTATGCATATTCGTATTACTTACTTGTTTGTTAGTCTTTATTACATTGTGGATATTTGTTTTCTTTTACAGTTGGATGTTTCTTTTAAAAATTTGCTAGGATTGTCATCATGAACTTTTTTAAAATTTTCATTTGTCTGTTGTGATTGATATTAATTGTTATTAGCATATGAGATGCCTTATATCATAAACCGTGGTCATTTGATATTAATAGGTTAAGCATGCTTCATAATTAATTCACATTACAAGATAAATTAATTGATTATCAATGAAATGCATGTTGTAATGCTAGACTTTGCATATCATGCTGCCAAAAGAGAATACATATAGACATGAAAGTAATATAGAGGGAAAGTATGTACAAGAGAAATGAACATAAATAAGTGTCTTAATAAATGAGATCGGGGGGCAACGAATCCCAATCTAACATTTTCAACACTGCAAATGCATGACAAGCTAGATTCAATTAGCTAACAGCATAGACCGGTGCAGCCTCATGAGTGTTGCCTACGACGAAACTCCTTCTACTACAGGGGCAAGTGGTTATGCTTGTTAACTTCAGATCTAAAAGTGGTTATGCATGTTAACTTTAGATCTAAGCCACCCCCACATTCTCGTAAACTTTTTGCAAATCAAGGTATAGCCACAGAGTGGGATCGCCTTCAAATCAAGGTATAACCATGTAGTGGGATTGCCTTTGGGTATAGCAACACAATGGGATCGCCTTCAAATCAAGGTATAGCCATAGAGTGGGATCACCTTAAGTTATAGCCATATAGTGGGATCGCTTTCAGGTCAAGAGTATAGCCGCAAAAGTGGAATCGCCTCTGAACCAAGGAACACACCATAGGCTAGTGTTGTTCACCAACCAAGCCTTCTTAAGAAGTAAGCAGGGAGGTCGCCTCCTCAGGTAAGTCTCTCTCTCCTTCTCTGAGCTTTGGCTCATTTAGACTCCTGTGTGCACTAGTCTCCCCAAAATTAAGGGCAACTGTAATCACTGGGTCCTGAGGAGGCCTTTGTCAAGGTTACCTGATGAGAAAAATTGCTCATTTAAAGAAAACGAATCGAGGGTGACGGATAGTTAGTGGCATTGAAATTATTTTCTTGGAAAGCCTTGTAAAATATTATCGAGCTTGGCCTGTATAGCTAATTGGCTCAGGCTGGGCAAGTGATGAATATACCTTTAGTACAGAACTTGAAATTTAAGTTAGAAGCATGTAAAGGCCTTACACGTTGTGCATTTATGGCCTACATGTCGTACGGTCGAAGAACATTCATCATTTAGTTTTATTATATATTAATATTTGTTAGGTTTATGTTGTGAAATCCTTTAAAAGGGTATGTTGCTGTGCGATAGAAATTTTAAGTCATCCTTTTTTAATTTCTGTTTTGTCCATTTCTTTCAAAATCATTTTTTCCAAAATAAAACCCGGTTTAAAAAGTCCATCTTTGTATTTAGCTTCTTCCTTTTGTTCCCTTTTGGATTTGCTATTGGCAAGGATTCCATTTTAAAAAGGGAAGAAAACTCACCATTATCAAGTTGATAGGGTTGTGCATTGTTGGATGTGCACTTGTGCACCAAACAATGCATGATCCAAAATATGTTTTCTCACTTTTTAAAGTAGAAGAGACGACCGTGTATTGCCAAATGCATTATCGTGCATTTTTCGATATGCGTGACAAATCCTTATTCTTTCATCTTTTCCACATTTCCTAATTCAAAACAATTTTGTGGATGCTTTCTTTTCATTTTCTATTATTATTATTATCATTGTCATTTTTGTTGTCATTGTTATTATTATTACCATTGCTCTCGAGGAATAAATTTTTTGTGGATATAATCAGGAGAGTGCTTCAGGTAAGTCTATTGTCCTTTCTCTTTATTGTAAAGGCACTTTTTCAACTGCAAATGGAAAATGTCATCAAAATATTTATAATAATTAATTGGAATATTTCATTAATAAAATTGGACCAACGTCCGCATTTTTTCCTAAGAAACTAGCATGTAAAATTTAGCCTTTAATAATATAAATAATTTTGTATATAATTAAATAACACAGGATGTTTCTAAAATAAAACTTGGGCTAACAAGTCCCTGTCTTCAAGATCTAGCAATGAAATGCTTTTTTAATAATCTACATGCGAGGACCAAAGTTCTCACCTTAACGGGGTACAATAAACTGCTCGATTTATAGATGTCTTTACCACTTTATTTTATGCCATGATTTACCGCTTTCTTACATGATTGGATGCCCCTTTAATTTTTATATTTGCTCGACTCTTGTATAAAAGAAAGGGGATAACATGATTAATCTAAAAGCCGTTATGTCACATCTGTTAAAGGTAAAAACAAGAGTGAAATTTTGAACCCTCTTTGGGTTTTTTGCCCTCACAAGATAGGAACACCCTTCTTTCCCAATGTTCCATTGGGTGGCGACTCCTTACTATTTAGCCTTATGGTGCCCAACCAGATGCCTCTCAGTCATTAATCGTTAGCGATAAGATAGGAACACCTGGATGTGCCACATCACACCTTTTGAGGTTTATGATTGTGGCAAGTCGAGTCGAGTCTCTTTCCTATCACAAAGCAACCATCGGCTTGGATAGGAAACATCAACCTGGTTCTGACCCTAAAATTGGGATCGAACTGCTATAGGTCAAAGGTTTCCTCACTTAAACTCGATTATCCCTTGGTTTCGGGGGTGAAATCGGGTGTTAGTGACTCAAAAAAAGGAGACAAACGCCATTGAGTGGTAGGTGCATGTCACAGTCTCCCCTAAAAAGATAGAAGCAATTTTGGAATGGAAGCCACCCAAGAATGTCACAGAAATCAAAAGTTTCTTAGGTTTGGCTAGGTATTATAGAAAGTTTTTCAAAGGGTTTTCTATTATTGCAGAACCTATGACTAAGCTGCTTTAAAAGAACATGAAGTTTGTGTGGAGTGACAAATGTTAGGAAAGCTTTGAGAAACTAAAGGTTATGTTAACTAAAGTGCCTGTTCTTACACAACCAGTACCTGGCAAAGATTTCGTAATTTATAGTGATGCCCACATAGTGGACTTGGCTATGTACTCATACAAGAGGGTAAGGTAATTGCCTACACTTCTAAGCAACTTAAACCCCATGAAAGGAACTATCCAACCCACGATCTGGAGCTAGCAGCTATAGTTTTTGCCTTAAAGATATGGAGGCATTATTTGTATAGAGAAAAATGTTACATTTATATTGATCACAAAATCCTTAAATATTTGCCTACCTAGAAAGAATTGAATCTAAAGCAAAGAAGATGGATGGAGTTGATAAAAGATTATGACTACATTATTAACTACAGCCCAAGCAAAGAAAACGTGGTGGTTGATGCACTTAGTAAGAAATCATCATCAGCCTTAAGGGCTATGACATTAAGTTATCCGTAGCTAATGATGGTGCTTTAGCAGCTAAATTGAGGCTCAGATCCAATCTAGTGTAGCAAGTTAAGGAAGCATAGGCATAAGATGAAAAGTTGACCTTAATTATTACACAAGTCCAAGAGGGAAGGATAGTGAGTATGTATTCAAAGATGATGGTTGTTTGTACTTCAAAGGCAAAATATATGTCCCCAATGTTGGTGAACTGAAACAAAATATCATGAAAGAAGCTCATAGTAGTTCATACACTATACACCTAAGAACTATGAAAATGTATCAAGATTTGAAAACACACTATTGGTGGCCAGACATGAAAAGATACATTGCAGAGTATATTTTTAAATGCCTAACATGTCAATAAGTCAGCGTAAAACATCAAGTTCCTTTAGGTTTACTTCAACCTATAGCAATACTTGAGTGGAAAAGGGATCAAATTATGATGGATTTCGTGGTTGGTTTGCCTCAGACTAGAAAGCAGTATAATTCTATATGGGTGATCGTAGACAAATTGACTAAATTAGCTCACTTTTTGCTTGTCAGGACCGACTACCAACTCACAAAGTTAGCGGAATTGTACATTAATGAAATAATGAGATTGCATGGCATGCCATCTTCCATCATATCAGATCGAGATTCGAAATTTACGTCAGCTTTTTAGAAAAAGTTACAAGAGGAATTAGGTATTGCGTGCAAATATAGTACAACTTTTCATCCTCAAACAGATGGACAATATGAAAGAGTAATTCAGGTGTTAGAAGATATGCTCAGAAGTTATGCCATTGACTTTAAGGGAAGCTAGGATAAGTACCTCTCACTGATTGAATTCTCATGCAACAACAGTTACCAAGCTAGCATATAGATAGCACCATATGAAGCCCTTTTATGGTAGAAAGTGCAGGACGCCTATATGTTGGACAGAATTTGGAGAAAATAAACTTATAGTTCCATATTTGGTAAGAGGAACAGAGGATAAAGTAAAGATTATTAAAGAGAGATTAAAGGCTGCTTCTGATTGCCAAAAGTCATATGCAAATTTAAATAGAAAGGACATCAAATATACAATTGGTGATAAGGTTTTCTTGAAGCTCTCTCCATAAAAGAAGGTATTTTAATTTGGTAAGAAGGAGAAATTAGATCCGAGATTTATCGATCCTTTTGAAATTATTGAACGTGTGGGACTAATAGCCTATAAACTAGATATACCGTAAGATTCTTTCCCCTCTCTTTCTCGATCAAGCCAACCGCCGTGCGTCCACTTGAGTAGCTCTGCCGGCACTGCCATCCTTTCCTTCTTCTTTCCTCCTCCTTGCCACATTGGGGACAACCCTTCCTCTCCCTTTGCTCCTCCTTTCCTTGCTCAGTTTTTTAAGGAATTTAACCCCCATTTGCTGCTCTCCCCTTTATGAATTGATAGGTAAGCCTCATTAATCAATTATTTAGCAAATTATAGAAAAGATTTGTAGTGTAAGATGGAGTTTCAGATTTGAGGGCTTTAATTTTTGGGAAAATTAAAGTCAAAGATTTATTCCTTTTAGTTAATTGGTGGTTTAAGAAATTTAATATTTTGAAGTTGTTGTAAATTGCAATTTTACATGCAAGTAATGGTGGATTTATGTTGATTTTATGGAACCTTAAAGACAAAGAAGAAAGGATGAGCAAAAAGGGCAAAGAAGTGCAAGGAAGAGAATGAAATAAAGCTTTTGAAAGTGTGAATTGAAGGCATTTACACTAATTTGGATATGTGTTTAAGCAAATATATTTTTCCAACAGGATCAAAAAATATTTGACTAAAACATAAAAAGAAAAAAAATTTACATAAACTGTCAAACATGCGCATTTTTATCTATTTAAAACTGAACAATTATAAATCTCATATACATAATCATAGTATATACATATAATCTGTATTTTTCCTTCTCATTCTTCTAAATTAAAGTTTAAGTTAACTTCATAGTAAAAGGGTAACTAATTAACTATCTTTACCTTAACAAAAACAATTCAGTTAATTTGATAAATACTTGATATTTATTAGTTTGTATTGCTCCAAGTAAAATTCAACAGAATTTTAAGACGAACTGGATAAACAGGAATCAAATACAAGATCGAGTTCTTGGAACCGTATGGTTCATCAACATCATTTTCTCATTATTGATATTCGAAAGTTTCATACATTTAAAATACACAAACACATATATATACATATACACACATGTGTGGACCAAGTTCTCGGAACCATACAACCCACTGTTCCAATTAATTATACTCGCTGAATGAGCTTTCGAAGCCATACATCTGGTGACCACATTAAGATGCAGTACAGCTAAATTTTTCTAATTGACATGCCAATCTTATCCTATTACTCCAATTCCTGTCTAGTTTTACAAAGGGCAATTAAATATTTTCTAAATCTCATTAACTATACTTGTAGCATTATTTCCAATTAATACTTATTCTATGATGAACTAGTTTCATTTTCTCAATTTTGCATTAATTTACATTTACCGTTACTCATTTAAACATCTTGTAAATTCACAAATTACTATGGCGTGTTTATGGCTCACCAATCAATTCATGAGCCATTCATAAGTATAGGCCTAAGTATTTAATCATACATGTCTCATTATCAATTAAACATACATATGCTCTATTATATACACCTCTTTCATTAGTAATCTTGCTTTAGCTTACAGTCATTTATTTATTCACTTGAGTTAATTTCCCATTACAATGATTGGATTCAAATTCTTTTTACATAAGGCATATATTTTACCCATCATTTCAAATTCCTCAAAACTATGAAACACAATGGTTTTATATTATCATAATAGCCTATTTAGAATTTTATTGTAATTGTATTAATTAATTCAAAACCATACCTAACTTCTACTAATTATAGAGTACCTTTATTAATCCATAAGTCCAAATTAATCACATGTATAGTTCTTATTTGGCCTAAACATAGTATTTAACCTCTAATTAAATAATCATAACCTTAATATTACCAAACACTATCAAATAAAAATAACTATTTCAATTATTTTTAACTAACATAATATAAAAGTTAAGAAAATATATTTGCCTAAACACATACCCAAATTTAGTGTAAATGCCTTCAATTCACACTTCCAAAGGCTTTATTTCATTCCCTTCCTTGCATTCTTTGCCCTTTTTACTCATTCCTTCTTATTTGTCTTCAAGGTTCCATAAAATCAACATAAATCCACCATTAATTGCATGCAAATTTGCAATTTGTAGCAACTTCTAAATAATAAATTTCTTAAACCACCAATTAACTAAAAGAAATAAATCTTTGACTTCAAATTTCCCAAAAATTAAAACCCCCAAATCTGAAACTCCATCTTAAACTTCAAATCTTTTCTATAATTTGCTAAATAATTGATTAAAGAGGCTTACCTATCAATTGATAAAGGGAAAAGCAGCAAATGGGGCCCAGATTCCTTAAAAAACCAAGCAAAGGAAGGAGGAGTAGAGGGAGAGGAAGGGTTATTCCCGATGTGGCGAGGAGAAGAAAAGAAGAAGGAGAGGATGGCAACACCGGTAGAGCTACTCATGAGGATGGATGGCGGCTGACTTGATTGAAAAATAAAAGGGAAAGAGAAAGAGGGAAGAAGGGTAAGAGGGTGGTAGTGGGGACTGTTAAGGGAGGTGAATCCCTTAATTTCCAGCAAAACAAGAAGAAAATGGAGAAAGCCAAAAAGATGTAGTTTTGGCAAAGTTCTCTTTTAGTCCCTCCCCTTTTTCACCATTTAGTATTTAGGCCCAATCTTTTCCTTTTATGCTTTTGAACCCCCAAATCTATTATATTTCAACCTATAAACATTTTTTATTTTATTTTATTTACTTGTCTTTTGACTCTTATTATTTATATTTATTTTATTAATAAATCTAGACATAACTCGGGTTAATCCAATTATTATTTGGGTAATCAAACTCTGGGGCATTGCAGATAGTGACTGGGTCATTAGCATGGTAAGCAAAAATAATATCAATACAATGTGCTTTAATTAGTATTGCCCTACCCTAGTTTTTTTAACTTATGGTTCGATTTGCTTATAATTGTCATATGCAGAACTTACCCAAACAACTGATTTCTGGTAGGGAGGAAAGGCACATTAGCATCAGAGGCCCAACAACTGATTTCTGGTACAAGATAAAGTATAAGCCATACTTCATTATACATTGGGATATTGACAAGCGCATACTAGATAAAAATTGGACCAAATTTGTTATTCAGGAGAAAATTTATAAAGGCGATGAGGTACAATTTTGCATCTACTATAGGGTAGGGGTTTTTCACCACATGAAGGTTTCTTTCAATTTAAATATTTAGTAAATATTTGATTGTAATGTCAACATTTTTTTTTGAGTTAGTATGTTTTATTAATCATGTAATTTCTTAATATTTTTCATTATTTCTTTCAATTTGATGCAATTATCTTTAGTAGAAAATTTCTTTATCTAATGTACCTATGTATCTATGTTTTATTAATATGTATTAACTGTACTCGGTTAACGTCAACACATTATATTCATTTACTTAAAAAGTCAATATAATTTATTATTTATCTCAAATCGAATACATTGAATTTAATTGGGTACAACATTAATTCATATTTTTTTTACTTTTGTGAATATAAGGTATTCGGTTAATATATAGATGAATTAGTTATATAAACTACTATAGTTATTGAATACACTGTATATAATTTGAAGAAAATGTATATACTATGTATTCAGTTACCCAACTAAAACACGATTGTATCCATTTCGGTCAAATATTAATTTTTTTTAATTTATTAATGTTTTTTTAATACACACACACACAGACATCCTTATTGTATGCGTAAAAAAAGGCTACTCTACTTTTAGGGATAGATATACCTTTATCTTGACTTTAGATGGAAATAAAAGTACCTTTTCATTGCTATATTACAACTATAATTTTTACCCCCATCCATCAACCTATATTGATTACCCCGAGATAATCAACATATAGAAAGCCATGCATCGCAGTTCGTTCTATAGTCCACGCGATCCATACTTTGTAAGATTTGTTCGTCCAAATGCAGCAAAGGTAAGTCCCTCGATCTATGCATTTTTAAGTTTAAATAACCATTAAATCCTACATACGATGTGTGTGTGTGTATTATTTCCCCTCACAAACCTTATTAATGTAAAATATTATGCAAATGTGGTGCATTAAGTATAAACAGCTCTAGTTGGTTGACTATATTCCTTTACTATGTAGGAATGATTGTGTTGTTGGTGGCTTATTTCATGTCCTGGTTAAGTATATTCATGTGTTGATAAGGAATGATGAAATCCTGGGTGAATACATTTTTTGACGTCATTTTTATAGATGTTACACCTAAGATGTTCATGTTTGGTTATTACACAATGGGGTTCATTTCTTTTTGTGATTAGAATAATTGCACTGGTGTTATTGAACAAATCCATCCCAAACTAAAAATAATCCCAAATATGGGCATGATGACTATTTTGTAATTTGCATATTTTATAATTTTAGTTTTGGTTTTAGTTTTAGTTTTAGTTTTAGTTTTAGTTTATTTTATTTTATTGTTTGTGACGAGAGTGTGTTCCCACATGCATTGGGATGTTTGATGATCTGCAACATGTTCTCAACCATATTGTCTTAATCTAATATATTTTTAATATTTAAATATTTGATTATATAGTTTTCATTTTTTTGTCTTTAATCAACTCAATGTTAGTTGTATCATTATTATCCATATTTATTTGGGCACCATGTTGCGTGCAGAAGCACATAAAATCAATGATAATATGTAGAGTTATTGTCATGCAGTTTTTATGTGAGAATGATTCATTAATGTGATGTAATAATAACAAATTAGTGCATGTATATATTGAATAATGCCAATATAGTGTATTCAGTTATCTCATTATATTTTATATGATTTTGCATAAAAGGAATACAGTCTATTCAGTTATCTGAATAGACTTTATTCAGTTTTCATACTACAATATAATCAGTTTACATAATTCGATGTATTCAGTTTAAAATTTTCATACGGCGTATGTAAAACCGAATTCACTGTATTCTTAACACCCACTTTATCCATAAATTGTGTATGCAATAGATAATTACTTAAATAATTTTTTTTACAATCGTATACATTTTTTTCAATATTGCTTCAACTTCAACAATGCCAAAATAATTCAACAAATCTATACATCCTCATCTAGGTTTAAATCATGTATAAGTAACTAACTACAAAATTTTTGTACATATTTAATTTGTATGTAAAAATGCAATATCTATTCTATATCAATTAATTGGTTTGTGGCTATATCCAAATGTGATTTTTCTTCCTTCTTTCTCCTATTCCTCCTATTAGCTTTATCTCCCCTCATCGTCATTGTCGATTCTTCCTTCTTGCTTATCCCTTTTGTAAAGATACAGTAAAAGTCCAAGCCTTCTTTGATAACTTTTTACATCGAAATTTAATGGAATTGTCTTCCCTTCTATTAAATACTTAGCAAATGTTGCTACATAAGCTCCGCAATCACTTAAAAAAATTTAAATAATCACAAATTAAGTTCTTTTTCATGAAATATTAAACAACATGTGAACTAAATATATTATAAAAATGTATCACAAATACCTCGTTTGTTGTATAGGGAGATTCTCAGCATACTCGGTGGCAATGAGATGATTTCCTTCAAAATTGGATACATCTTGTAGGTCCTTTCTTCCACTCCAAAAAATACTTAAATATAATGGAATTATAACACTAAATGCTTTAACCACATCGTCTACCCATTTTTTCATATTTGGTGAACGTAGAGAGTCATACACAATAAGTTTTCTTTCCTTCAATATCAACCTTCCTAATATCCAATGGAATTTCACAACTTTGATTGGCAAAAGGATCTCATCGACCTCCACCCATGCTATATTGTGCTTAATCTCTTTTCCAATTATATAATCAGCCAAGATATATTCGAATGTTATTTGTTAATAGTCCTCAAGGTTTTTGGTTAACATTTGATGTACACTATGAACATTTTGGTCAAACATGCAGTCTGTTGTGAGAAAAGAACCTTGTACATTTCCATCAAGCTTGCACTTCTTCCTTAAATAATAAAAATTACATCTAAGTGCTGCAAATAGTAAAGAAATATAATACAAGATATAACATTATAACAACAAGTGAATACAGTGTATTATGTATTGAGAACACACCATTGTTTACCCTTTTTGTAAAATCGAATACATTGTGTTCATCATGCCTTGATGGTCAAGTATACATATTGAATCTGTCATTTCTTGTTCAGGATACACCAATTTATATCACCATATTTTCTCGTTAACACTTTCATAGCCAAAATTAAAAGCATCCTTAAACTGTCTGTGTTATGCATTATACACTTTATCTTTATCCCTTAATAAAAGGAAAAAATAAATTATATAAACTATAAACGTTAATTGAATTACAACGATACAAACATAAATATTAAGCAGCGATCGGAATATCAAGAGTGCACACCAATTTACCTAGTTTTCTTTTTAGATATAATGCCAGTGTTGAGCCAGGCATTGAATTATTTTAACTTTAATATATCAAGGTGTATTTCAATGTTTATATTAAAAGGATGATCATTTCTTTCTGCAATCCCTTCACGCTTGTATGTTAATAACGAATCTCTCCTTGATGACATTCCCAATTTATGCTTCTAAAATATCACACAAGCTATGGAAAAATTTGACAAAAAAAATTAGTTGTATTAAAATAACAAAAACTAATCATATCATATGCAATGTAATGAACTTTTAAAATATTTAGGTAAAAAATTTATAAATGATCAACTTATAGTTTTAATTAAATTGGCATCTGTTGAGCCTTCCTTCTCAGCTTGCTGACCTTGATCAATATGCATTTCCTATTTTTCTTTAAGTACATCAACACGATGTTCATGATCTCGATTAGAAACTTTTTCTTTTGGTTCTTCGGATAAAGTTGATTGAGCATCCTAATGGCATTTAAATATATGGGTTAACGCAACTGTTTTATTTTTAAAATGAGGAAGCATACGTTATCTAATGATCTCAATATATTACTTTAGTTGAATCCAAAATAACACTTACTATTCATATCATATGCAATGTTATGAACTTAAAAAACACTTCATCAAAAATGCGATGAATATAAATTTAACAGTTTTATCAAAATTAGCTTCTGTAGAATATACAACCTTTTCATACTGATCTTGATGTTTTTGTTTACCCTGTTCCTCTATAAGTAGATCAACATGACGTTTATGACCTTCATCAGCAAAATTTCCCTTTGCTTGTACGGTAGAAATCGACACAACATCCTAATGAATATTAAAAATAATAGGTTAACATAATGGTCTTGTCTTAATCTAAGAAATCAAACATTATGTAATGAGCCTTTGTAATCTACTTAGTTGAATCCAAAATATCATTTACTACTAATATCATATGGCATGTTATGAACCTAAAAAATAATTTATTAAAAATGCAATGAATATAAAACTTACAGTTTTATCAAAATTAGCATCGATAGATTCTTCCACGATTTCATGCTGATCCTGATGTATTTGTTTACCTTATTCCTCCTTAAGTAGATTAGCATCAGGTTTATGATCTTCATTGCCAAAATTTCCCTTAACTTCTCCAGCAGAAATTGATACAGCATCCTAATGAATATAAAAAATAACAAGTTAAAATAATGGCTTTGTCTTAATCTAAGAAATCAAACATTATGTAATGAGCTTGAGTAATCTACTTAGTTTAAACCAAAATATCACTTACTACTCATATCATATGGCATGTTATGAACTTGAAAAACAATTTATTAAAAATGTGATGAATATTAAACTTATTGTTTTATCAAAATTATCTTCTATAGAATCTTCCACCTTTTCATGCCTATCCTAATGTATTTGTTTATCTTGATCCTCCTTAAGTAGATCAGCATCAAGTTCATAATCTTTGTCACCAAAATTTCACTTTACTTCTCCGACAAAAATCGACACAACATCCTAATGAATATTAAAAATAACAGGTTAAAATAATGGCCTTATCTTAATCTAAAAAATCAAACATTATGTAATAAACCTGAGTAATCTACTTAGTTAAATCCAAAATATCACTTACTACTCATATCATATGGCATGTTATATACCTAAAAAACAATTTATTAAAAATGCCATGAATATGAAACTTATAATTTTATCAAAATTAGCTTCTGTAGAATCTTTCACATTTTCATGCTATGTATTTGTTTACCCTGTTTCTCCTTAAGTAGATCAGCATAAGGTTCATGATCTTCATCACCAAAATTTCCCTTTACTTCTCTGAATGAAATCAACACAACATCCTAGTAAATATTAAAAATAACAGGTTAAAATAATGGCCTTGTCTTAATCTAAGAAATCAAACATTATGTAATAAGCCTGAGTAATCTGCTTAGTTGAATCCAAAATATCACTTACTGCTCATATCATATGTCATGTCATGAACCTAAAAAATAATTTATCAAAAATGCGATGAATATAAAACTTCAGTTTTATCAAAATTAGCTTTTGTAGAATCTTTCACCTTTTCATGCTGATCCAGATGTTTTTGTTTACCCTATTCCTCCTTAAGTAGATAAGCATCAAGTTCATGATCTTTATCACCAAAATTTCTCTTTGTTTCTCCATTAGAAATCACCATAGAATCCTAATGAATATTAAAAATAATAGGTTAAAATAATGGCCTTGTCTTAATCTAAGAAATCAAACATTATATAATGAGCCTGAGTAATCTACTTAGTTGAATCCAAACTCCTTAAGTAACAAATTATAAATAAAAAACTTACATTTTTTTAAAATTCTTTTGATGTTGAGCATCCCTCCTTATCATGCTAATCTTGATCAATATGCATATCTTTTCCTCCTCATGCAAATGGGTATGATGTTCATAATTTTCATTTGCAATAGTTTTTTTTTGTTTCAACTCTAAAAGTCGAAAGAGCTCCTTAATGACATTTAAATTTATATTTTAAAATAATGGTTTTATATTTAAACTAATAGGTCATACATTACGCAATAAGCATAAAAAATTACCTTAATGGTATCATCGAGGTTGTGGATTCTATGGATTTACATTAAGAGTTGCCTCTATTTTGTACATTACAATCATCATTTTTGAAACGTTAGATTTGATAATGGAAATGTCTTATTTAATAGTATCAAGATCCTTTTTGATACTTGAGATATATTTTCTTATTTCCTATTGACTTTTAAATAGTAATGAAGCTCTTTCATCATGTCAGCTTTTGGCTCATTCTATTTGAATTTTTCTTTGCTTCCTCCTCCATCATCTGGAAAAGGAATCTGATGAAGAGACCCAAGAGGAGTTGTGGTATGTTCATCCTCATGCTCGTCATCTGGGTCTTAAGTCAAGTACATGCCCCCATTTCCTTCATCGCCGGAAACTTCCTCGACAACGATATTTGTCAAATTATAACCATTATTTCTTTCTTGGAACTGCTGGACAAGGGTGCATAGATTTCGTACACCTAACTAAAACACATGATAAACATTGAAAAAATGTAATTTAATAATTTACCTATATGAAAAAAATAAAAAAATAGTATGTACCAAATTTATAAATACATTGTATTGAAATATGAGGTAAATGTGTCAACTGCACTCTAATTTGTTTAAAAATTATCGTAACTTTGGCCAACTGAATACGATGTATTTACTTTTATGAATAAATGATATTTAATTCTTCAAAAACATAATGGAGTGTTTACACAAATAGGATAAACAATATTCATTTTGCACAATGAACGGCATATTATTTTTTCTGCCTGAACACATTGTATCGAGATTTGCTATGATTGAAAACAATGCATTCGCATTGTAAGCATGATTGCATTGTAATGAGTTTTCTAAATACATTGTATTCGATTTTTGGCCTTAGCATGTAATAAACTATTTACATAAGAGAATATATTGTATTTGTTAATAGAATGCATTGTATTTCTTATATGTAGAGGCTTAACATTGCACAACAAATGTAATGAAGTCTATATATACACACAATGTAATGCAAAATAAAATCAAATTTAAACAAATATCCGAACACCAAAAATTAAGAAACTACAAATAAGTCAAGCAAGTCACCTTTCATTTGAACAGGTATTTGTTGAAACTTCTCCATTGTGTATAATTTTTTATTTTACATTTCGAAATTCTAGGTTGCTTGTCTCCAAAATCCTCTACAAACCTTGCATTAACTTTATAACAACATTTGAAGAACTAGGTTAAGTTAGTGAAAAACCTCACAACCTATAGGACAAGGGTATCCCCTTACGAAGACTTCACTTAAGGCTTTCGATTGTGATGTTGAATGAGTCCTGGCCCCAAAGATATTCATTGTATAATTCGGTGTCAACAACTGCAATATCATCTGGCCTCACCCATCTACTTTTAAGACCACCAGAATAAAGATATGAACAAAATAGAGTATGGCCAATTTCAGCCCGTCCTCATCAAACTCCTATTTTTCTTCAAAAAATATATTTCACTAAATCCCTCATCACCTTTTTTATTCCTCCAAAATATTTATTAATAAACTCAACACCTTCGTTAGATAAACATTTTTTATTAAAGTCTCCTTTGCACTTCAAACCAATAACATAGGCAAATTCTGCTAACCCAAACTTTAACTTTACGTCATTCACCTCTACCCATAATTGTAGCCCGTTATCAGTAACAAATTCTCTAAGCAATAGTGAATGAATGAGTTACCCTTGAGCAGTAACTTCGAGCATGTCTAAAAAGTAACCAAAACATGTTACTTTGAACATCCTTATTTGATTATCATTCAATATCCCTTTAATTTTTGAAATTACTTTAAAATCCATGCAAAAGTTCACTTTGCTTACATCACGATCTTTGTTAACTTTGTACAAATTCCAAACCTGATTATAACATACACAACATAAGACAATTTTAACATGAAAATATTAGATAAAAAATGCTTTAAGAATAACAGCATTTTAAAGTCAATGTAATTGCAAATTTTTGTTTCACAAATAAACAAAAAACATAATAGATAAATAAATAAATGCATATAATAGAAAAACAAAAAACAAAAAAACAATACCTTCATTTTCTGTTTTGGATTAATCAATTTCCTCATTATCTATTAAAGAAGCAGTATATTATCGAAGTGAATGTCATGAAGTTTATGGTTAACTTAGATTTTGATACGAGCATATTAGTGAATGCCAAAAGATATAATAACAAAACAAATGATACTTAAAAAATATGTAATAGATTAAACAACAAAAATTGTCTATAAGATTGCAAAATTATCAAATAGGTAAAAATTTTAAATGTTTAAAGATAAACAAATTGAAACAGTTATATTCACTTGTATGAACTGTACACAGTTTGCCTAATTAGGTCAATTAATATTTTATTCAGTTAGTCTGGACAATAGTGAATATATTGTAGTCATAGTTATGTATACGCTATATTCGATTATGTAATACATTGCATTCAGATTGGTTCCCCAAAATAGAATACAATGTATTCAATTTTTCGATTCATTGTTCTCAATTTTTTAGCATCATATTTGTGCGTTAGAAAGTAAAAATAGAGAAAGTTAATAATACACTTGTTCAGTCCATGAGAAGAAATATATGTGAACAGTTATTAACTTTAAAAAAATAACTTATTTAATCTATGAGAAGAAGTATGTGTAAACAAGTGATTAGAAAGTTAATAATACACTTGTTTAATCGAAAATTGGCTTGGAATAACAAATATGACACCCTGAACCAAGGCAATTTTTGATTTACAAACACACACACACACACACACACACAAGCCATAATGGGGAAACAAATTATACATTTTAAAAAATAATAAATCAAATGTATAATATGAAAATACAATCAAAGCAACCTTGGATCTGTTGATGTTTTGAAACAACAAAATCTCCCCAATACTGATACGACAACAATGAAACCAATAGTCGAGAGAGAGTATTTACTAAATGTCAACAAACAACGATACGTGAGAGAATCAAAAACAATACAAGGGGGTTCAGCAAATGAGATATACGACGCCGACGATTAGCAATGATAGATGGAGGGAGAGTAAAGTTTCCCTGAAATAGAGTAAGTGAGAAACAGAGGCTTGGGCAATTAGATATATGTTCTCTTTTACATATGGCCATATCGGTTCAAATTGTCTGAGACACCAAAATAAGAAATTTTAAAAAATTATATAGTTGGAAATAAATATACCAAAATTATGACAAAATGCCGAATTTTATTACATAATGAAGAAACAAATTCCACATGTACAAAAAGGCTACTCTACTTCCATCTCTTTTATCCTTTTTGTAATTATTCAACTTTTTAGTCTCCCTGCCCCACATTTAACCATCTGCTTAGTATCCCCCATAAAATGACTTCCACATTCAACTGTATGCCAACTATCCCCACTCTTAACTTCTATTCTTATCTTCAATCTCTATGCTCAACTTTTATTCTTATCTTCGATCTCTAAACAACTTGCAAAGCAAAGCATAGTGGACCTTATAAAGAACCCAAGGCCAGGTGACATATTTTGGTTAACCCTTGATCATCCAAGAGATTTATAGGTAAGTTTATGCCTTTTTTCCTTCAAGTTACTATTTTCATAATTTCTTTCTTTATTATTATTATTTTTTTATTTTTTAAAAAATTTTGTTTGCAAGCAAACAAACCACAGATTCTTCTATATATTCAAATGCTTGTAATTTATAGACACTTAAAAATCGAGCAATCCGTGCTTTAAGTCTACCATTGAAGGAATACATTATTGTTTGAGTAGGTGAAAACTCATTCCATTTATTTAAAGTTAAGATAGTATACAACCATGTTTTAGATTATCATTACTCACCAGTCTACCCTATAAATGTTATGATGTACGAGTTCAATCCATTCGAATTTAAGATCCAAATTTGGCATGACTTTGAAAGTGAAATAGAATACGGTAGGCCACCCAATGATGCATTCTTTAAAGACAACGTGACGAAGCTGAAAAATTCTTCAATTGGGGACAACATTGAGAATTATCATGTGAAGATAACTGAGTTCGAATGGCTTTCTAGGATGGTAAAATTTATTTAGGGTTCTAAGTTAAATATTTCGTATGTTATTTTTATTGTTATTCATAATTAATCATTAAAATGTCATCATTTAAATGTAGTTTATACCAACCCATTTTGTAAAATACCTAGGCACGATGAAAAAGGCTGTGCAAATGTGGTGCATGGAGTTAAACCGGTACTAGCTGGTAGAGTATACTCCTGTGTTAGGATTGGACGATAAATATGTTGGTGGATACTTTGACGCCAAATTTAGTACGTTTACATCTGGGTTTGGGGTGCGTCTTTGTGACACTATGGAATTTATATTTTTTTTATGATGATGACAAGTATGCTGTGGTTTTTGCATCAATCACCAAGCCAACTCGGTCCCGATCTTGAATGTTTCCATGTAGGTTGTGGCCATTATGTACAAATTGAATTTTAATAAATTTTAATGCCTAAATTATTTAATTTCTTCATCTTTAATCACAACAATGTTATTAACTTATTTTGGATTTAATATAGTGGGTTACAAATGAGATAATTCATTATTGGGAAAATGCAATTACATTGTAGTCAGTTTCTCACTACCTTAACAGAATATATTCAACATGCATATTATATAAAAATTTATGTACAAAATACAATGTATTAAGTTTTGCTATGCCATTATTTAGGTTGTATTCAATTTTCTAGTATAATTAGCTTCTTTTTTTTTCTAGGATCCAGGCTGTCAATGCATTAGCATGACATCACAATTACCAAAATTACAATCTCAAAGACAGACATCATTATTTGTGTTATAAATTGTATTCAGTTTCTGCCTAAATTAATTCAATATATTCAATATTTGTATTATAAAAGAATTTAAATTGAAAAAATTGAATTCAGATTTGTTATGTCATTGTTTTCGATGTATTCAGTTTTCCATTATAATTAGCTTTTTTTTAGGATATGGTATGTCAATACATTAGAAGGACATCACTATCACCAAAATAATAATTGTAAAGACAGACATCATTATTTAGGTTTTAATTTGTTTTCGATTTCTGCCTAAATTAATACAATATAATCAATATTCATATTATCAAAAATTTTATGTTGAAAATAATGTATTTGGATTTTTATGCCATTATACCCGTTGTATTTCGTAACGAGCAGTATATTTAGTTTTATTTTTGGATATTTAGCTTTTTCTTTGGATCCAGCTTATCAATACATTATATTAACATCAGTAAACTAAAAATTATGGTTACAGAGCCATACATCATTATATTGGTTATAAATTCATATAATAATAATATTAATAAAATTTTGAAACCACATACATAATATTTGTTCAGATATATAACACGATATTTGTTCATATATATACATATACCTATTCAATCTTATTCGTATTCAATGTATTCATCTTTGTGATCACTTTTAATTATTCCTTGTTGCTTATCCCTTCCATATCGATATAACAAAAGTCATAATATCCTCTTATAATTATTTGCATCTAAGTCCATCGAAATTATCTTTCCCTCGATTAAATATTCAGTAAAGGCGACTACATAAACTCCGCAGTCACTAAAATGGAAAGATGTCAAATATCATTTCCATTCCATGAAAAATGTAAGACAAAACATAAACAATCAGTGTTAAAGATAAGTATCATAGATACCTATTTTCTTATAGGGAAAGATTCACCTTGTACACAATGTCAATCAAATGTGTACCTTCTTTATTATAAACGTCCTCAACATCTGATTAAAACTTCCAAAAATCAATAAGACGAAAAAAGTAAGGAATAATTTTACTATATGCAGCAACCGCATCTTCAACGGTCGATCTCAATATTTGGCCACGCAGAGAGTCATAGACAACAATTTGTCTATCCTTTAATGACAGCCTGGAAAATATCTAGTGGACCTTTTCAACATTTATGGGAAAATAGATGCGGTCAACTTCCAACCAATGTGTATTGTACCGTATCATTTTTTCTAAAATGTATTTGGCCACTGTATGCCCATGATTTACAAATGGCGGGTTGTTAGGGTCTCCTTCTGGATTTTTATAGGCATATTGTATTCTTTGATAAAAAAAGGCTATCAGTTGTCATGAAAGAACATTTTATACTCCAATCGAGCCTTCCCTTCTTCCTCAAATAATAGAAGATCACATCCAAATGCTAAAATGAATAAGTATATATATGTTATAGAAATAAGAGTTAACTAAATACAGTGTATAAACATTTTATATTACACTGTATTCATTTCTTAACAAAATTGAATGCATTGCTTAATTAAATTTTAATGATTTAATAAACATACCACATTTGTAATAAACTATCTAGGAGACACCAAAATATACCACCAAATCTTTTCTCTAACTGTTTCAATAAGGAAATCAAAAGGCTCATCCAAAAGTCTAAGTTTGTCATCATATACCCTTTTTTTGCGTCTCCCAAATATATATATATATATATATATATATATATATATTACAACTACACTACCATAAAAAAAACTGAAGATGCAATATCAATATCAAAAATGTACATGAATTTACCTGGATGTGTTTTTAGATATAATGTCGAAGTCAACCCGCTCATTGAATTTAGTTAGATTAAAAATATCAAGTCCAGCTTCAATGCTAATGTTAAACGGATAAGCCTTTGAGTCCACTTTAACATTGTCATGATCATCAATATGCATTTTTGCCTCTTCTGTAACAACATGACCATGATGTTTAAGTACTGCTTCTTTAGCATTTTCTTTTGATTCTGTAGAAGAAGTAGGGATAGAAGCTTATTGACATTTAAGAAAATAGTTTAAGAAACTATTTTTAAATTTAATATACGAAAGGGTAAATTAAGTACTTAGTATAATAGTTACGTGAGTGGTGACAACTGAATTTGCTTTTTTCATATTTAAAGAATGAGATGCAACAAACTTTGAAACTTCACACATCTTGTTAGAGACTTCAGCTTTGAAAGTTTCAAACTCATTTTTTAGAACTGAGATCTCCTTCATAAATTTCAACTGCCTACCATATAAATATCGGATCTCATTCATTATGTTTTTGTCAAGTACATTTTTTCTGAATTTTATCCTCTGCCTTTCTCAGTAGACGAATGGGGACTGTGGAGCAAAAGTGCGAGGGGAGTTGGGGTATCTTCATCCTTCGTTATATCCTTAATCGATACCCCTTTCCCAACATTCTTCAACGAACTATAATCCACAGTATATCGTTTCATCTCTTCCTCAGTAGGCCGAATATTATGGACCTCCAACTATAACAAAACATGAAAAATAAATTTATAAATAGACATATATTAAAATGAAATTCTAGCCAACTTAAAAAAATAAACAAGTATCCAATTTATGCATACATTTAATAAAATTATAAGCAAATGGGAAATACATTCATATTTGTTAATAAATTGTATTCGCTATGTCAAATTGAATTTACAACAATGTTAGCAGAGAGTCTTCAATCTGATACAATGTGATTACACAATGTATTCGATTTAGAGAAAATGTTATGCATAGTAATACAAAAAACATATAAAATCGTAAACAATAAAAATAACATAGGAAATAAATAACAAGTCAAAGCTAATTACCTCTTTATTGAATAAATGTTGATCGAAACTCGTACAATGCGTATGATGTATAATGTTCCATCTTAATATTCTGGGAAGCCTATCTCCACAAGCCATAGCAAACCTCCCATCAACTGCATAGCAAGATTCGTAAAACCATACTTGAAAAGCCAAAGGACATCCTCTCAACCTATAGGACTTTGGTTTACCATTATGCAAACTTCCCTTGAGGCTTTGGATTGTCATGTTGAACACATCCCAGCCCTAAGGATATTCATTGTATTGTCCACTATCAAACAGAGCAATAAGATCTTTCCTCACCAACCTAGTAGGTACGCCCATAAAAAGGAAGCGAGTAACAAAAAATAGGATGGCCTATTTAATCCCATCCGCACGAGATTTCCATTTTCCACTTAAAAATGTCTATTTTATTAATTCCCTTGTTATCTTCTTTTTTTTCCGAAAGTATTTCTCAATAAACTCAATACCATCTTTTTTTAAATTATGTTTGTTGAAGTTCACTCAGCACTTTAAACCAGTGCCAACTGAAAATTCTTCAAATTCAAACTTTAACACAACCCTATTCACATTCACCCATATTTTCTGCCCTTTGTTATTATGAACTTCATTGAGCAATAAGGAATGAAGGAATTTCCCTTGACCTACAACTTTTGGCATGCCCAAAAAGTATCCAAAATAGGATTTTTTAAACATCCTTATTTGGTAATCACTAAACTTCGATTTAATTTATGAAATTGCTTTAAAATCCATGCGACAGAGAACTTTGCTTATGAAATTATAATTCTCAGGAAAATATAAATCCCCAACCTAGTAATAATATGCACAACATATGTCAAAGAGAAAACTTAAAATATTACGAGCAAGAACGAAAATTCATTAAAAAGAATAACAACATTAAGAGAGCAATAATAGTATCAAACATTTAACATATAATTAGCAAATTAAAATTATACCTTTATTTTTAGCAACTTTGGTGGATCAATGTACTTGATAACTGTGAACATACATTGTAATATAAGAGGGAAGAATAACAACATAACAATAACACAAAATTTAACACGACGTATTATATTTTCTGAATACATTGTAGTCATTTTTTTAACAAACGATTTACAGGTGGTTGTTTCGCTATAACCAAACATAATGAATTTCACTTTAATCGAATATAATGTATACACTTATGATGCAGCATTTGGATGATTATAAATGGGGTAAAATTTGAGATAGTTATAAATGCACTTATTCAAAATGGGAGAATAAATCTTTAAAGGAGAATATAACAAGCATAACACTAAAAATCAGGATAAGTAAAAAAAATAAAACAAATAATAATAATAATAATAATAATAATAATAATTAAAAATAAAAATAAAAATAAATAACTATACACACACGCGCACAAACACTCATTTAAAAAAAATAATTTTAATAAAAATATCGATAACTCAAATATGTTGTCTACAACTTACTTTGAGAGCAACCTAAGATCCGAAGAAGTGTTGAAAAGGCAATATATAAACAAAACCCACAGGTACAGTAAAACCTTATTTGCTGAGAGAGAATTTTTATGAGATTTCCGACGTCGACAATAAGATATGGACCTGAACGCAGTAGAAAATGGGTTAAGAATGCGAGATATATAATGGCAACTATTAGCAAATCAAGACAGAGAGAGCAAATTTTCAGAGAGTTAGTAAGTGAGAAGCAGAGAGTACAACGATTAGTTGTATGGTTTATTTCACAAATCGGTTCGAACTTCAAAGATTAAAAAAGGGGCATTTTTGTAATTGCAATTAAAAAATTCAATAAAGGCTGAGTTGGAAAATGCAAAACCAAAATTACAAAAAATGACACGTGTACAAAAAGGCTACTACTCTACTTTTGGAAATTGGTTCAAGGAACGTAATTAACCGTTTATTCAGTTTTCCCAATTACACCGTATATTTAATTTCTCACGAAAAGTTGTCTTTTCATGAAAGAGACTTTTGTTAGAGGGGTTTACGTCATTTCACTACTTATAAGTTCACAAGACTTCAATCACCATCACCATACATTATTATGAACAAGCAATACAATATATTACCGGGCATGGCTGACATTAAGAGCTACAAGAACAAGCATAGAGACACATTTATAATAACAATACAGCGTTAGGCTGACTCTTAGGTAAGTCACTACCTTAACCATTATATTGAACATGGCATGGCATTTAATTAGTTCTTTATTTTCTTATTCTGATCAATTGCAATCATTCAAATAGCGTATATTATATATTTTCAATCAAAATCTAACACCTGAATTTTACAGAGACTACCGAAAGGATCAATTATGGATTTGAGGCTTCCATTGAATGAGTATATTATTGTTCGAGTTGGTGAGAAGTCATTCCATTTATTCAGAATGAAGACAGTATACAATGAAGGAAACAATCTACACTACCTTTCTAAAGGTATTGAGTGTAGACAAAGTCATTACTCACTTAGTTACCCTATAAAGGTTATAATGTACAATTTCAGTCCAATAGGATTTAAGATGCAATTATTTTATGAGTCTGGCAATCAAATAAAGTATGGTAGGCCACCTCATAATGCAATCTTTCGAGACAACGCAGCTTGGCTGAGAAATTCTGCCATTAGAGACAACATAGAAACTTTTAATCTGATGATAACTGAGAATGAGTTGCTATCCAAAATGGTAAAATTTATTTAGGGTTTGAAGTAAAATATTTATTGTATTATTTGCGTTCAATGTGTTTTTGATATAATTATTTGTCATTAACCATTTAAAGGTTATCATTTAAATGCAGTTTATCCCAACCCATTTTGTAAAATATTTGGGCAAGAGGAAAAAGGTTGTGCATATGGGATGCAGGGTGAGATTATGGTACTGGCAAGTGGAGTATACTCCTTTGATGGGACTGGACGATGAAATCGTGGGAGGGTACTTCGACGTCGGCTTTAGCGCGATTACATCTGTGATAGGAGTGCGTGTTTATGACTCAATGGAGTTCATTTTATTTCATGACGAGGAAGATTATGATGTTGTTTTCACTGCAAAAACCTCCCCAACTCTATTTTGATCTTCTCATGTGGCGATGTTGATTGTTATATCTATTTTTTCTTGGATTTTAAGAATATGAATATTCAATCAATTAGTAAGTTATTCCTTTCATTTTTTGTAATTTAAACTTAAGTAATATAAATATCAATGTCCTTAATTTGCGATATTGTATGTATTATTACATGGATTATGCGCACTCACATACAAAAGGTAATGATAAACATAACAAACAATGGCAATCAAATTTTTGGCCATCTTTAAGTGTCCAAATGACCCGAAGAAAAAAAAACACACATTCACACACATGTTTCCAACCAAAATTTTGATATGGATAAATTGATACATACATACATACACACACACACACACAACTATATATATATATATATATATATATATATATATTAACATGCATAAAAAATTAGTTTGATAATGTTATTGCATGATCACCCCATCTCTAGTAATATAAAAGTAAAAAAAAAAAGGATTGAAAGCTGAGTGGATTAAGGTGATGACATCGCTTAAAACCATGTTGTAAACCTTGGTTATGTTGTTCCATCCAAATCAAAATCCTGCTTGCGCATAAAATGCCTTTTTCGTTTGTTTGGGAAATGTCTTGTAAAAATATTTAACAATGAGTTTTTTCTCTTACACTATTAACACCGCTTAGTCTTTATTAATTTAACGGTTTGCGCTTCTTTACCAATATGAGCACCAGCTTCATTACCTACTATAGGCTGTATTGTATGTGGAATTAGTTTCACAAAGAGATAAGCATATGAAAATAGTCAAACATGAACGATATAGACACGTACCATCTCAAATTCCAATCCAAATTTATGCAGGTAATGCTAAACTTCCAATTCACATGGTTCGTTAAATTGCCAATTTCAGACTCTGCCAAGAATTTCTCTTCACCTGTAAACCTATAGTCTACCTCCTTACCTCTCTTATCCATGATAATGACATTGAACACAAAATTTCCTCTATGTCTGAAAAAAAGAACATAATTCTCTTTTACATTAATAGGTAAATAAAGTCGAATTTATTTTCATTTAATATATCATAGTTGTAGCCTTTTTCAAGTGTCATTTGCCAAAGCTGATTGTTTGGCGTCGTTAAGCAACATTCAGCAATCAAAACATTTTCTGTGTCTTGGATGAATGCCTGCGGTATTAGCTAAATAAAAAATATATATGATTAATTAACTATGTTATGCAATAGTATAATTTAAGTGAATATGAAAGAGGTTAATAAATAATTTTTCAGTTATGAACAACATTGACCAGAACAGGTGAGTATGCTTTAATAATAACCATAAAGAATCGTTGTCTAACAGACTTACAAATCCATTAAAGTAAAGCTCAACCCACATCACCATAATGTAGAATGAATTATCCATTAGAATGGCTTCAAGGAAGAAAATGGAAATGCCTGGGCAATGCAAACGAAGGTAAATGCATAAAGCAATAAGTCTACTTACATTTATTACAGGTTCCCCACAATGCGGTTGCCTTTTTTGGAGATGCTAGTACTAACCCTAACCCAGCTAATGATTACTCACAAATGACACGAATAGTATAGAGCATTAGGATGTGAAAAGATGTACAGAAGCATTAATAAGGATAGTGATGTTTATTTCTTTTGGGTAGGGAGAGGAGATCACAACCAAATCTTATTATAACACCCTAATACCATTGTACCAAACGTACAATGATCGAATGTCATGACAGAGTGGCGATAAAAAATATCTATAGTAAATAGTTGATTGAAAATTTTTTTTCCACAGATGCATTCGGTACAGATAACATATCCCACTGGTAAACATATGTTCGATTAAAATATTACACAAGTATAATACATATGCTATACCTCCAATATACACTTATATACATGCCATGCCAACTACCATCCTTGAATTCCGCTTTGAACTTGATCGACATTGAAGTATCGGCTACCATCTTTCTATCTTTATAACCTGCGCACAGTCAACAACTACGCACTGAGCTTCAAAATGCCCAGTGGTGGATACATATCCCAAACTTTTCACACAAATAACATTCACACAAACACATACATGTATGCATATGCACAGACATGCACACATGCATGCTTCCATGAGCATTCTTTAACATTAACTATTCATTTTATCATTTTGATGTACATCATACAAAATCATGCACACAGGCAGTCAACAAGGAAAAACTATTTCAATCATTCAATAGGATACAATTGTCAGTTTTATCCTTTAAACACATCACTTAGTTTAATTGCCATTTTTATGCTTACCTTTCATTCATTTACAACATTAACTTTCAATTATAATTTATCTCTTCAATGTCGACGGTTGAACTTATCTATTCACTTCATTTACTGCTCATTATGCAATTTACTTACATTCCATTTTCACTTGGGAATTTATCTTCATTCCTTTATTCATACACAGTCATTTAATCATTTAAATATACATTCATTCAACCAGACATTTAGGCATTTATCCAATTGCTTATCTTTAAAGGGATCTATTTATTTCAGCCATATATACTCTTAAGGTTTAATTTTTTTTTCCTTCTTTCATTTTTAATACATGTTATGGCATGAATAATTTCGATTTGGTCCCTAGTTATACTAAAGTGTAAAAATTACACTTTGATCCCTAGCTTACCATTAACAGGGTTCATTCACAATTTTTTCTTTCAATTAACATTCCATTTGCTAAATTATAATTTAGTCTTTGTACTTTCGTTAAATTACAAAGGTACTTTCTTTTATCATTTATTTACACTAATGTCGTTACTTATCTTTACTTCACACTAATTTTCTTATTTGACATGTAACTTATCATTTCATTTCAAATATACCATTTTATGAAAAATTATACGCATATTTCCTAATTTTTTAATTATTTTCAAAACTATCATTTTACATTTTATTTAATATTTTGCTATCAGTTCATTTATTTTCACTTTAAATCCATTATTTCGCATACAAATTATCAATCAATCCTTGTTTCAACATTTTCATGGTAAATTGTATTTTAGTCCTCCAAGACTACAAGGGATTACTTTTAAGCTTTTGATTCATTATTATATTATTCTCATACATATTTTCATTATTTTATCACTTTTTTCCATTCAATTTATTATTTGGGTGAATTTTCATTTTGATCTCAACTTTTCATTTTCTTTTATATCAGTGCTTTTTTACTTTCATTGCCATTCATATTTCACATTTGCACTTTTATCTCATTATTACTATTATGCCCCTAGTACACTCCCGGCAGAAATCTTCAGACTGGATATACGAGACGTGGACCTCATGGACCCACAATAGTACAATACAGCAGGGGATGATCCCAAAGGACCAATCCACCTCAGAACAGAGTAGATAATTAGACAAAACTATGGAAGGTTATTACAATCCTACTATAGTAAAGCAAGTCGCCATGACTTGCACCACAGTATGGGTATCCCTATGGCTAGCCAATTATATCCTGAATTAGATTTAAACTGCCAAACCACTACTAAGGGCAACACTATTTGCTCATTTCAGAATCACTTTTCACATTTTTGATATTTTCAATTACTTTTGCATTACAGTACACTGTTCATTCGGATCTCTCTTTTCTTTTCATTTCAGTACATCTGACTCTTTCACTTGCTTTTACATTTTCAATACATTAGCCATTCAACTTTTTCTACTTACTTTTGTGCAATTTAACAATTACCCCACAATAATTCATCATTTCCATTTCCCATCTTGACATTTTTCATTTCAATACATCAGTCAGTCAAATTTTTATTTCCATTTCTTTTGCATAATTGAGAATTATCTTATTATACTTTACCATTTTCTCTCATTTCCTGAATTATTTCACCAAAATTCAAAAATTTCGTTTCAAACATAATAAAATTTCATGTTCAAAACTATTTATAAAAATTCCATACCAATAAATACAATTACTTTGGTATACTTTTTAATTTAGTCCTTACTTTTTCCCTTTAATTGCAAAGTTACCCTTTTTACATTTTAATTATAGAATTTCCACTGGCTTACTTATTTTCACTTCACATTCAATTATTGGATTACAAAATTACCAATTGATCTATATTTTAAATTTTTCATACAAAATTATATTTTAGTCCTTTCAATTCATAAAAGTTCATTTCAGACTGTTTTTTTACTATTTATTTCCATTTTTACCATTTATTCATTACATTGTCATTTTTACTTGCTAAACTCAATATTTGGAAATTTACCATTTTATCCCTAACTTTTTTATTTCTTTTTCATTAGTTTATTTTTCATTTTAAACTTCATTTTTATTTTACTTTTTACACTTTTCATTCACATTTACCATCATTTCTTTCTTTTCCTCACTTAAACTTTTATATAAGGAAAATTATTGTTTAGTCCCTAAATTTCATTGTTTTACAATTTTATCCCTCTAGTTCACGTTTATTCACAAAATTGCCATTGGTTCTATATCTTATATTTTTAAGTCAATATACTTTTATGGAATTACAATTTGGTTCCTAGAACAGTTAAATTACAATTTTATCCTTTTTCCTCTATGTTTTGCAAAATTAAAATATATTTTTAAACTTGCGATTTCTTTCATCTAAGTTCTTTATCTCTTTAACTATATTATTTTTCATGCTTTTCATTACTTTTATTTCTTATTATGTTAAACACTATTAACATGCATTTACCATTGATCAGTATTTGGCATTTTTCTTAATTTATTCTTAATATTTATCCAGCCTACTACAATATAATCCATTTTAATCATCTTTATAACAATTTACCTACTTAAATCATTCATTCAAATACTCAATATCATAAATCCATAATTAACATAACAATCACAAAAACATTGAAAATCCCCTAAGCATATCATTCGGCCATAGTAAGCTATCCAGTTGAATTTACTTTCTTCTACGTTAAAATTATTCAAGACATCATTTTTTGTCCTTCTAAGAATTCCTATATCAATTAATTCAATTCTTCATGCATTAATCTCATACATGCATAATAAATATAACCACAATTTAAACAAAATCAATGGAAATTAAGGAATATTGTATCCACTTACCTTAGATTCATTTCGTCCTCACTTAGATCCTCGTTCCATTACTTTACTCCATATAAATTCCATCATCTCTATTAAGCTCCAAAAGTGACCGAATTCCTCATGAGCATTTTTCCTTTAATTTCATTCTTCCTTAATTCAATATAACCTCATAATAATAAAATGCACCCTTAAATCTATCCATAAAACTAGTTAAATCAATTAATTAAACTTAATTTCACTTACTTGACTTTTATCCATAACCTTTCTCTTCTTAATTTTTCTTCACTTCTTCTACTTTAATCGCCTCAAATGAAGATGGGAGGCTACCATAATCCACTAGAGAAGCTAGATTTTACTTAGGGGACTTGACTTTAGAGAGAGAATTAGAGAAGAAATGAAGAAATTAAGTGAAATGAAAATCTTTCACTTGGCAAAAAGAAAAAAGAAAAACGGGAGAAGATGAGATGGCTGTGGATGTCCTTGAAAAATACAGATATTTAGGCTATTTATAGGTGGTTGATGGGTTGGATCTGGTCCAACCACTTGTAGCCTAATTTTCACTTAAGCTCATTATACATTCAAAAATTATTTTTCTCACTTTAAAAACTCAAATTCAATCAAAATCAATTTTATAATTCTTAAAATATATAATATAGCCTCTATAAAAATTTTTGGCTCAATTAAAATCAATTTCTGGTCCGATTCGCTAAAACTAGTCCGATTAGGCAATTTTTAGTGTCATCGTAAAATAAATTTTTCATCATAAAATAATTCTAAATACTAATTAGAGGCCAAATGGAACTTCCTACAATTTTTAGAGATCCTTTGCTATTTTTGAAGCCTCAATCAAATCTACGATCAACTAGTTACTATTTAAACTGAAATCATTATTTTTTTCTTACTTCATATGTTCAAACCTTCCTAAAAATACTTTAATAATCCTCAAAATATATTCATTAAGCTCCATGAATATTTGAGTCAATCAAAGACTTTTTTTTAGTTTGGCTCACTTTTACCAATGTAACCTAATTTTTCAAAATCACCAAAAATTTAATTTTTCATTGCCATGTAATTCTATATCTCATTTAATGTAGATTTGGAAGTTCTGGTGATTTTTAGAGACCATTTGTTATTTTTAAAGTTCCAGTCAAACCTTAGTCAACCCGAATACTATTTGAACCGAAATCATGAAATTTTCTTATTTTCAGCTTTTGGAGACTCATTTGACCTTATTTTGATTCCAAATTTGAACCACGAGCTCTTGCTGACATGCTCTTTTCAATGATCAAACAAAATATTTTTCGACTCCGAAAAGTACTATTCACCTCGATGTCACTATTTACCATCAAAAAATATTATTTTCAACTAACCCAGTATTTAGGCCATTACACTTATCACATTTCCTTAGGTAGTTGGTTCATCAAACGAGGGTGGCAACGCTCCCTAATATGAGAACTAACATCATTGCAAATGTGTTTAAGCTACAGTTTGTATCTTACACAATCGTCGTATTAGGACTTAAAAATTCAACATGTCGCACACAATTGGGACATTTAGATTACATTGTATTCAGTTTAAAGCCATACTTAATTGATTTATTAAAATTGAATACATTGTATTCTTTTTTTTATTACATTTTAAACATCAATGAGATAAGTAAATTTGATGTATTCATTTTTCGAATTGGACAAGTCCGAATGCAGTGAAAAAATTTTGACTAAAACGTACTCAATTTTTGAAATTCCAAATTTTTCAAAACCGAATACATTGGATGGAAGAAGAACAAAAATGGATATTTTGTGTACACATTTATATATACAACATGTAATCTTTAGGATGACTTAAAACCCTTACGTGGCCAAATAAAGTCGAATAAATAGTGAGTACATTTATTTGAAAAGACTCAGTTGTATTTTTCTAAATCTGAAATCAGTCACGACATTGTTAACAAAACAAATGCTTTTTATTTTCTAAATTGAGTTCAACAAATTCAGTTTTTCCAGTACAAAATGAAGTTTATTATCTTGTATATATAGATTGTGTCATCTTTAGGTTTACTGACGACACTATAATCATTTTGACTATTGAAGATGTATAAAAAGTGTTTCTAGTTATTTGAATATGCTACGTTTTCCAAAATTTGAATATAGTGACAATACTGTTGACAAATTGAATACAGTTTATTTTCCAAGTTTAGGTAATTTAATTCAGTTTATCAAGTAAAATATTAGGTATATTCACTTTTGAAAGATTAAATACACATAGTAAAGTTTATAGTGTTAGAAATTTAATATGATTTTCTTAAACATTAACATATACATTTCTATAATTTTTTTCTTTGATCTTATGAATCACGATATAATGTAATTAAAATTATGTTAATTGCACAAACTGCATTAAGGTTTTCAATTATTTTTTATTCTTCCTAATCAAGAGTATTAATTTTTAAACGCCAACATTTATGATATTATCAAGTATAATTGAAAGATAAACACAGGCCAAAACTGAATACAATGTGTCTAACTTTGCTTAATACACTTTCAATTTTTGCAATTGCTTCATATAGATGCATCATTTTTAAAAAAACTGAATATAATGAATTAGGATTGGACAAAACTGAATATTTTGTATTATCTTGTATAAATAGATCATGTCATCTTTAGGTTTAGTGACAACACTATAATCATTTCGATTATTTAAGGTGTATAAATAGTGTTTTCAGTTATCTGAATATGCTGTGTTTTCCTATATTTGAATACAGTGATGATACTGTTGACAAACTAAATAGAGTTTATTTTTCAAGTTTAGGTCGTTTAATTATGTTTGTCAAGTAAAATATTATGTATATTCACTTTTGAAAGATTAAATACACCGAGTAAAGTTTATAGTGTTAGAAATTAAATATGATTTTCTTAAACATTAACATATATACATTTGCATTATTTTTTTACACCGACGAGTTAGGGTCCAACGTTAAAAAAATTATGTCAGTTACTAAAGAAGAGTATTATTTTTTAAATGCCAACAGTTATGGTATTTATCAAGTAGAAGTGAAAGATAAACACATAAAAGACTTACACAAATGTTGTTCATACACCATTCATTTTGTATTACAGATAACAAAATGAATAAAACATATCAGATTTCGATACCCCTTTTGAAAACCCTCACAATGAATGTCTTCTTATCATTGGGTGATAAAATAAAGGGCAAAAGTCTCTTATATCAAAACTGTAAAAACAGACAAACCATGCCCAGCCACCCTCGAAGCTTGTTCGAAAAGATATCCCCTACCCATTCTTTGACATTATTGTCTTGTATCGATAAGACACGATGAATGGATGAGAAGAAACTATATAAGTTTTCCAATAAAATAGCTTGTAAAGTTTTATTTGGAGGCAATATATACCCAGATATTTGGTAGCTTCACGGGGTGGAACAGTCTGCCATGTTAAAACATTACAACATAAGGTATAAATTCATACACTTTAACTTTGATAAAATGTAAGAACATAAATGCACTAACCACATGATAGCACCAACCTTTCTTTTTACAAACAATAGAGAATAACCATGGCGATGCAATATCTGTAAGATATGCAGTTTCAAGATACATAATTGATAAATATTCAAACAAACAAAATTTAAAAATACATATACATGTAATATAACCAAGAGCATAATTTTTCCAATGAAATTTTAATAAACAAAACAACGAAATAATTCATTTTACCTAAGGGCTGCTGTAAAGTTGGTAAAAATTTCATTGTTCGTTCCATACCAACACCAAAATTATCATAATACTCCACATTGACTCCGTTCTCGTCAAAAACCATCACACGAAATCATAATCGGCATAATTAAAAAAATACACTTATAATTTGCCTTTACTCAATATCATTTGAAGAATAGTTCCAAGCCATCAGCCATTAAAGCTCTGCCCTTTGCGAAATGGACTCTAACATTGAATGATGCGCACGATAGGCTTTTTAGGTCAACGATCATTGTACTGTGACTATAAAACTCACTCAGAGTTCATTTGGGTAGTAGCTAAAACATAGATAGCATTAAAAAATTAAATAAATAAATAAACACAAATAAAAAATAAGATTTACATCTAAGTTAGTCATAACAATACTCTTAATATCAGATATATGGCTATGTTAAACAAGTTAAAATAACTAATCATACCATGGCTCCAAAATGCATTATTTCATCAGTTATAGATACTTCAAACCATGCCAGAATGGTTAGATATTCTTTCTTGATTCTAATTTGTAATGGGAAAATGAAAGTTGCAAAGACTTCAGTGGATGCATTTAGCTCGAATGATGTTGTTGATTTGATAAATGAGATGGTTGATATGAAAATGGAAAATATTTGGTTCAGAAGAGGTTAAAAATTCAAAAAGTTATGAAAATAGCTTATAGCCTTTTTAGTCTAGCCTTTTCACTTCACGAACCATGCAGCCATCCTATTGTCCAACTATGACAACATACACAATAAATTTATGCAAACACATTTTGTTGATATTAACATGAGTGATAAACATTTATGAACAAGCCAAGTGGTGGGTTTGCATAAGCCATTATCAAAAAGCACATCAAATCAATAAAATAATGATATTGCAAAGTTCTAAAAAATAATATTACAAATTTAAAAACTAAACGTTAGTATATTGTATAACAATGTGTTTAATTAATTTTGCTAAAGGTGATGATAAATTATTAACAATTTTATGTAAATAAGCTAAAAATCGCATTTTTGAAAATAACAAAACAAGGATTATATAATCACTTTCAATAATAGGTGAAGGTATATTTAATAAGTATACATTGTTGGATTACAAACAATACCTTATACACTAAACAAATAATCAAAAAAATCATTGGACAATACCTAATGTAAGTTCAATACAATACAATACAATCAAGCACAATATAATCAGCCATGTATAAATGAAAACCAAACTTCCATATATAAATGTAAGTTTAATACAATACAATATAATCGTTGGACAATAAGCCAAGGATAATTAACAACCAAACTTCCATATATAAATGAAAACCTTAATTTTGATAGTTATATATATAAATGGGTTGTGTACTCAATACCATTAAACCATAAATGTATCATTAAAATGTATTATGACTCGGATGACAAAATAAACATTAAACCCTAAATAGGAAAAAAAGAAACTCGTCCTAAATTACACACCCTATGTATATAAAATCATACACATTTATATTCACCATAATTCCGTATTCATCTATTAATTCTTTTGGTATTGAAGCCAATAAAACTTTTTTCAAATTCATATTACATACGATTATCAAAATAATGAATATTCCAACCCTTCATACCCAAGATCCTTAGTTTCAAACCAACTTGCTCACTCCTAATATCATAGATGTCGTATAATTCCATTTTCCTCAAATCAATATATATAAATGGTAAGTGTGAGGATAAAATTAATAACTATCAACATTGGATTACACATTAGTCAACGATGTCAATAAAATATAACATTACAGTAGAAACCCCAAAAATTTGACTCAACCCCAGTTGTATTCTCCAATAAAATATGAAAACTTTAAATACATTCTATCATAAGAATTGAAACCAAACAACCATTGTCCGACCAAATTGCATGAATTTGACATTAGGGTATATTTGTTAAGATGTAATGGATCGCAATATAATTGAAAATGTAATCAATCCATTGTAAAATTTATCTAAATTTTACACAATGCAATGCTATTATGAATTTTACAAGGTTGTTTTTCAATTTATTTATTAACGTATAACATAAGTTTAAATTTAGATGATAGTTTTCACTACAACACGATTTTTTCCTAAATGTAAACCGTATCAGTACCGCCCGAGTGTCACCGAAATCTGAAAATTTTGTATTGCACCTCTGGGAAGTGCTATTTGTGACTAGTGTAGTGATATAATTTGAGGTGCAAATAAATTTATTTAGGTCACCAAAAGTAAAAAATATATATATAAATATAAAAGAGTAGCATAACTGTATAAGGTTGATCGAAACTTTGTACTGATAATAAAACATTCAACAGCCATCAAAAAATTATTTCAATCGTATAGAATATCTTAATTTGTAAAGAATTTTTTTAATAGGATAAATTAATTTTTTAATAAATCAAATGAACTTAGCTTTCAGACCAATAATTTAATTCCAGTGTATGGAATATATCGAAATAAACTTATTTTTTAACTGAAATTTTAAACACATTCTAAAAAATATTTTTCAATTTGTTTTGATAGAAAGTTGACAACAAGTAGATTAATCATGGCCATTTGATCAAAAAATTGATGATCAAACCATTGCCATTGATCAAGCTATAAACAAGCATCACACATTTGATGAATTCGCAGCCAATTATGTACTACTTCACAACTTCACACTCAACTACTCGTTTATGCATGTGTCAACGCCCTATTATTTTATACAACTGTATACACATTGAAAAGGCCTACTTCGACAAGCAAACACACACAAACACGTGGCATCCCTAAACACAGCCTACCCCATAACGTCCCATGCACGAAGGAGCTCTTGCCCATTATATATACATACATGAACCGATATCACATATCTTCCATCCAACATAATCACAAGAATTGCCAACATAGACAAGACTCTATAAAAGAGTATCAAAAGGAACCACTCTCTGCCTACTTCGCTTGCAAGCTTAAAGGCTACGTACAATACAGCAAGGGAAAATGTTATATCCATGAGAAATGAAGTTGCTGAGCTAATCAAAAGGGTTGTTGTGGATATAGGATCTGATTACATTTGTGAGAAAATATTAGACGATGCACCACTGCTTGAGACATATGACATATTCGTTGGGTTGTTCGACAGGGTTCTTAACTGTCATTCCAACAAACCAGCAGACACTGTCATCATGATATCTGATGACTCATCTTATTTGCCAATAACAAGTTATGCCAATATTTGCATAATCTCAGCAACATAATCCAATTAAGCAAACTAACTAGTAACAACTAATATTTCATTTTCGCAAAAACTAGAAATCAATATTGAGTTTCATTCATTTATGCAAAACTCAAATGTCCCGTGGCATAAACATAATAATTTAAACAAAATCAATCAACAATATCCAATATACAATATGGTCAAAAGCATCAATCTATGATGCAACACAAAAAAACTAGTAAAATAAAATACAAGTTAACAGCGGTAACATAAAAAAACAACAGTTATGACATGAACAAAACAAATTAACGTATTAATGTCAAACTGATTTCCAAAATCCCCATATCATTACTGGATATTGCTCTTGTAGAAAAAAATTTAGCTTGTAGTGGCTCCATTAACTCCCATGTTCACTTGGTCTATTGCCCTAGAACTATAACCTTTAATGTTACATTTTTAAGTATGATATTATTTCAATTTGGGACCACCCATAGTATTGTGCCAACATCATACCGGACCACAATAGCTTCACTAATACTCTAATAGTATGTTATGCATTCAAGTCCAAATCATGCCTATTTTTAAATTCTCTAACTAAATTAAGTAAAGGAAAGTTACTTTTTATTAACTTATATTGTCTACTCCTTGAATCTGCGTAGCAAAAGCCTGCAATTTCCAAATACCCAATCAATCCTGCAATCGATGTGAAACTTGTACTAGACCTGAGTAATGTAAATTCAAATAAATAATGTAAAGCCCAATTCTTAAGGTACAGCAAAATGGGCTTTAGTAATACAAACTATTTTGAATTGTAAACCCATTATGATTTGCCTCGTCGTAGTATGCATTGCAACAAATAATGACCTTTAATTTAATGCAGACAAATAATGACAAAGAAGATATAAAATGCGGTGGTTGGTTAACTCAATGATGACAACTGCATCCATACAGATTACCATCGACACCCAATACTTGCCGTGAGCATTCTTTCCATGACATGTAAATTTCAGTTTCTTTGCCTCTAAAAACAATATAGAACTTCTTCTCCATCTTCTTTGCTTTTTTCATCCTAGCTTTGTTCATCCCAGCAAAAATATGTTCAGCATATACCAAAAGGATGTGAATATATAGAGAGAATGAACGAATACATTGCTTTATCTCAAAGATAACTTCTTGTTTCGATCTGCTTCGCTTCCTACTACTGCAAATATGATAAGTCTACGTAAGCTAGGATGTTTGAAATGCCATCCCCTTTTTATGAGCCTAAAGTTGCTCGGCTTGGGTTGGCTTCAAATGACATTTAATTTATAAAGGTTATTTTTTTCACTTCAAGTTAATTAAAATGTACAATTACATATCTACCCCTATTTGAGCCACTCATGTGAGACTTGTCTTGGACCTGAGTAATGTAAATTCAAATAAATAATGTAAGGCCTAATTCTTAAAGTACGACTAAATGGGCTTTAGTAATGCAAATTGTTTTGCATTATAAGCCCATTATGATTTACCTCGTTATAGTATGCATTGCTACAAATAATGACTTTACTTCAACGCAGATAAATAATGATAGAAAAGATATAGAATGCAGTGGTTTGTTAACTCAATGATGACAGTTGCGTCCATGAATTGAATAACTTAATTTTTTTAATCTAAGGTTTGTAAATCTGATAGTTTTGGTTTACTTATCTTCTTACCACTTGTATTTGCACAACAATCATTGTACAATACTCAGTTTAGGGCTTATTGCTCATCGAAAGTATGATACAATGTATTTATTTTGTCTCAAAATCTATATACACGATTCAACTTGACATATCTGAGATAGTTATATGCCAGAGTGAATACAAAGAAATCATTTTATCCAGTAGTAAAAAAGTGAATACAATGTATACAGATTTACCCAAATATAACACATTGTATTCAATATGGCACAAAATGAATGTAATTTATTCATTTTTCAAAATTAGAATATAATGTATTTAGTTTATCTTAAAGAGGAATCAATGTATTTAGATGACAATGTGCTTATTTACAAAGTGAATATATTGTATTCACATGCTTCATTAATTGACTATAATGTAAACTTTTCCCAAAATAAATAAACGAAATTGAATCGATCATTTGAATTTAATTGGCGGTCATTGGCATCTTGAATGATTATGCAAATGACTAAAAGTGAAATTAAAATTTAAGTTTGCTTTATTATTTCAATTAGTGTAATATATTTCAATTTATGTTAATTAATTAGATTAGCTTATTTGTTAATTTATTTTCAAATCTTATTACTAACTTATTTCATATATTGTTTATTTATTAATATTTTTTTCTTCTAGTATTATTTATTTTATTATATTTTTATATTATTATTTTAAAATACTATGTATTCCGTTCGGCCAATTAAAACAACTGCAAATGATTTGTAACTCAAATTGAGAGGATTATTCGCTAACGCAATGATCCAATGCACTGTTTTTAATATTCAGTAAAAAGTTATTTTTCCAATAATCTTTAATTTTTTTAATATTTTATATCTTTTTTATTAATATTTTATTATTTTAATAAAATCGAATGCAATGAATTAAAATTTGTACAAAGTTAATCCAACATATTTAGTATTTAATTTGGTTAATACAATGTACTCTATTAATACATAATGACTCAATTATATTCACTAATGCAATGAGCGAATGCATTGTATGCAATCTCAACAAAATGCAAATACTGTGTATTCAGTTTGGCAAAGTAAAATAAAATTGTATCCATTTCAGTCAAAAGTTAATTTTTTAATAATCTTTTAATTTTTTTGATATTTTCTAATGCTTTTAATTAATATTTTTAGGAAAAGTTAATATAATGTATTGTTTAATTCTAATCGAATACATTGAACTAAATTTTATCAAACGCTGATTCAACATATGAACTAGAATTAATTTGCTATTGCATTAAAAATTTAAGTACAAAAGATGCATAGAGTAAATACGGTGATTTCACTTTTCAATATGTTGTATTCAAATTGCATAAGTAAATACGGTATATTCACTTTTCAATAAAATACTCTATTCTATTCGAGAAAAAGAGAATACACCGAATTCACTTTGGACAATGGTATACACTGTATCCTTTTTAGGCAAGCCTAGTATATCCACTGGCTCCTCTCTCTCCATTGACTTGCAATGATGATCCCTCTCTAGGTAAAGATATAGTAGATCCTTACTGCATAATATGCTAACAAAAAATAATTTTTACACAAGCAATAGATTACAACTAATAAACTTGATTTCATATTCCATGGGCATCACAAAAATACAACCAATCCACTTTGAGTAAATTAATTATTCTATTTTTTCTGGTAGTGTTATTTATTTTATTATATTTTTATATTGTTATTTTAAAATATTGTGTATTCTGTTCGGCCAATTAAAACAAGTTGTAGCTCAAATTGAGCGGATCAGTCGCTAATGCAATGATCCAATGCACCATTTCATATTCGGTAAAAAGTTATTTTTCCAATAATCTTTAGTTTTTTAATATTTTATATCTTTTTTTTTATATTTTATTATTTTAATCAAATCGAATGCAATGAATTAAAATTTGCACAACATTAATCCAATGTATTTAGTATTTAATTTGGTTAATGCAATGTACTCTGTTAATGCATAATGACTCAATTATATTCACTAATGCAATGAGTGAATGCACTATATGCAATCTTAACAAATGCAAATACTATGTATTCAGTTTGGCAAAGTAAAACAAAACTGTATCCATTTCAGTCAAAAGTTAATTTTTTAATAATCTTCTAATTTTTTTTAATATTTTCTAACACTTTTAATTAATATTTTTGGAAAAAATTAATATAATGTATTGCTTAATTCAAATCAAATACATTGAACTAAATTTTGTCAAACGCTAATTCAGCGTATGAACTAGAATTTGCTATTGCGTTAAAAATTTAAGTACAAAAGATACATGGAGTAAATACGATGATTTCACTTTTCAATATGTTGTATTCAGATTGTATAAGTAAATACGTTATATTCATTTTTCAATATAATACTCTATTCTATTGGAGAAAAAGAGAATACACCGAATTCACTTTGGACAACAGTATACACTGTATCCTTTTTGGGCAAGCCTAGTGTTTCTACTTACAAAAATAGGGCTCCTCTCTCAGCATTGACTTGCAATGATGATTCCTCTCTAGGTAAAGATACAGTAGATCCTTACTGCACAATATGCAAACAGAAAATAATTTTTACACAAACAATAGATTACAACTAACAAACTTGATTTCATTATCCATGTGCATCACAAAAATACAACAAATACATTTTGAGTAAATTAATTACTCTATTGCTTTGTTATAGTAGAGATTTGCATTCCAACAATCATACCGGCGATAAAGGACTCAACTGCCTCTCTTCAACGAGTCTCATGCAATGCTCTACTACTATCGCTACATGTACTTGACTCGGAGCTATTAACACGTGACGAAGTATCTTCAATGGCTTTTGCATTAACATTTTGGGGTTCTTCATTTTTATACGTCATCAATGCATCTTCAACTTCCTTATAAGATTCAAACGATCTATATAAACTACTATTGACACCCAATAGTTACTGCGAGCATTCTTCCCATGACATGAAAATCCCAGTTTCTTTGCCTTTAAAAACAACATAGAACTTCTTCTTCGTCTTCTTTGTTTTGTTCATCCTCGCTTTGTTCATCCCGGCTAAAATATTTTCATCATATACCAAAAGGATGTGAATATATAAAGAAAATGTATGAATCCTTTGTTTTATCTCAAAAATAACTTTTTCTTTTGATCCTGCTTCACTTCCTCCTGCAAATAGGGTAGGTTTACATAAGTTAGGATGTTTGAAATGACATCCTCTTTTTATGAGCCAAAGGTGGCTCGGCTTGGATTGATTTCAAATGACATTTAATTTATTAAGGTTATTTTTGTCACTTCAAGTTAATCAAAATATACAATTATATATTTACCCCTATTTGAGCCACTCAATTTGAGCTACTAATTATTTTCGATAGTATATTATGTTCATAACACTCCAATTCTTTTTAATGTTATGACCAATGGAGATAAAAGAAAAAGTGAAATTGTATATGAAAACTACCAAAAATCACACCGGATAAAAAGTCTTTACCAATATAATTATGTTGCTTTTGTAATCGAGCAACTGAGGTAAAAACTTTAATTAATTAATTAAGATGGTCTGCCATAATTGAAAAGAAAGATACAAATCAAAAGAAAGCAAAATTAATAAAATTATTTGGACAGAATCCACTTGCCACTATCTCTAATAATTTCTGTCTCAGATGCGTACCATCGCCAATTAAAAGTCATTTTTCTGCGTTTTCTGCATGGAAAGAAAAAGAAATTATAATTGCATTAAGCAACATGTAAAATGCTACACAGAGTAACTGTCTTTATTAAGCCTAATTCTCTCAATCTTTATCGAAGCTATTAAAGCACTAACCACTTGAGTTATTAATAATGGACTATGCATAAGTTTTTTTATGGTATTAGAGTAATAAGAAAATTAACTGTTGTACGCTTTAGGTGATAATCTCAGGCTCAAGTATGATTTCATCAAATTAAGTGATTCATAGTAATGATAATTAAACCACGGTTATTAAGCTCAATATTCAAAGCGGACAATTATTTATCAGTACATACATAAGAATAATGTTATAACTTTGTATTTTTAATTATGGAAAATTTAAATTACACTTCGACTCGAAAAATTTAAGGTGCGACTTGAATTGAAAAAAAAAATAGAAATCTATATCGATAATGGCGAGCGAGAACCGACAGCTTTCGAATGTGGATCTGTTTTGTTTTGTTTTTTATCATGTAAGATCCATTAGTTTCGGAAAATCCGTTATAGAAGATTGATAATTTGAAGATTTGAGGTAAGTTCACAATGAAAAAATCATCATCCGCTCTATCTGAAAATGTATGCATTTTGGTTAAATTCTTGCGTTTATTTCTTGTTCTCCTTTATCTTTATGTGTGATTGTACGTTAGTTAATTGCGATTAAATCCAACAAATAATAATTAAATAAATGATCAATAAAAAAAATTAGAATTAAGAGAAAGTTAAGTGAAGGGGTGATGGTGAAGGAGAGCCATAGCAATCTTCTTTATAAGGCATGCAGAAGATCTGAAGGCAGCAAAAGGCAACAGACATATTGAGATCTTTTAAAGTTAAAAAGATCATATAAGACATGGATTTTTTGATGGAAAGCACAACCCTTAATTACTTCGACATCACTATAGTTAATTGTCCCCATCGTTCGTTTTATTGTATTCTTTCTTTCTTTCGGCTTCCATCCACCAACACTTAATTAACTTAATATCTCATTAATTAGTACTTTATTAGAATCGACAAAAAAATTGACACTTAACCGACTTAGTATAAAATCATGCATTTACTGAGTACAAAATCAAGTTTTTTTTTGTTTTTGTTCTCTAATTGTCTTTTGCTAAAAACGCACCATTAACGTCAACTTTTCCACCTTTTTACATAAAGTATTCATAATTTAAATAGAAGAAATATGTTTTGTATATGTGTTTTTGTCGATAAACGAATATTTAATGTTAGGCGGTAAATGAATATTTGATAAATGATATATGTTAGGTAGCTGGGTGACCTGCAAAGAAAGGCAAGTAAATTTAGAATTTAAAATTTTAAATATGTTATGACAATAGCTTTAATTCAACTGTATAAAAATTATTTATATGTAAATTATAATGTTAAATAATAATTTTTTATACTGTATTACAAGGTTTATACTGTATTACAAGGTGTGATATTTATTGTATTAGTCATAATAAATTTGTATACATAAATGTTTTATACTTAATAAATAAAAACAATAGTTAATTGCATTGATATGTAATTTGCAATTGTATTTTGATAAATATTTTTGCGACGAGCGGAGAAAAAAAGGTAAGATTTGTATATAATTTAAATATTGAAAATAAATTTAAAAAATTAATTTTTGTGTATATGGAAAAAAATTAAATAATTATCTATGTTGTTGTACTTGTTATACCAATAGTTAATTATGAAATATTAATTTGTTACATGTAATATTTATTGTAGAAAAATAATATTAATATATTGTTCTAAAAAAATTAGGTAATTTAAATTGCATTATTTTACTGAATAATATTGATATGAACATAGAAAGAATTATTTATGAAAAAAATGTTTACAATCCATAGATAAAATTTATTATCGAAATCACTGATAGGACAATAAGAGATGGATCAATTTAGAAACCAAGAATACATTAATTCCGGATCCATCGTGAATGATGTACTAACGCTTGGAGGCAAACATCGAGCCGATGCCATTTGGAACGGACAGGTAATTTTTTTATTTCACCGTAATAAACTTTTATGTAGGTACATAATTATTTATATAATACTCATAGTTTATTTAATTATTTTTAAGCTGAACATAATGTATTGGTAACACGCTGAGCTAGTGTGAGTAATCATTATAGAAACATTAATGACAGAATAATTTCATACCTAAGAGTATAAGGATTTTATGGCATATCACAAATAGGTGTGATGAATGTGAATAATAATTTAGTTACTGCATTGGTTGAGAGGTGGCGACCAGAGACGCACACATTTCACCTTTCGGTTGGCGAAGCGACAATCTCACTACAGGATGTTGCTATATTGACCAGATTGCCCATCGATGGACGTCCTATAACTGAAAATCTATACCATGATTGGCCTTATGAATGTGGCCGTCTTTTAGGTCAGGTTCCTCCAGAAAATGAGTTAAGGGGACACAATGTAAAAATGGCATGGATGGGGAGACATTTTAATATTTTGCCACCCGATGTAAATGAATATCAGATACAATATTTTGCTCGGGCATAGATTCTTAGGTGTATTGATGTCTTATTATGTCCAAGACAATCAAATAATTACATACATTTGATGTGGCTGCCACTGCTAGAAAATTTACAGGCTGTAGGTGAGTACGGTTGGGAATCTGCTGTCCTCGCATGGTTGTACAGAGAGTTATGTCGTGCAACCAAACCCACAACCAATTCACTTGGTGGATACCTGCAATTGTTACAAATGTGGGCCTAGAAAAGTTTGCCTCATTTTCGGCTTGAATTTGTCCATCAACCTGTTCTTGATGAGTCCATGCCTTATGGATACAGGTAAAATATACTTATTTTATATTTAAAATTGTTCATTTAATTTACTGACTGACAATGGATGCTTGAAAATTTTCAGGTGGTGATCCCAATTGGATCTAAGCAAAACTAACAGTAAAGATATTTTTAAATACTATCTCAATTTGGACTTACAGCGTGACGACCAGGTTTAATTATAATTCTCCTTTTGTATACTATTTTCATACTATAATATTTTTTTAATACGATGATGAAATTATTATTTTCTGGTTCAGATGGTTTGGGAGCCCTACAAGAATATACTGCATTTGTTGCCACAATTTTATACTAATGAAAATGCAATTTGGACATCAGTTGTGTCACTAGTCTATTAGAATATTATCTAAGACAATTAGGAATAGACCAGCTGATTCCACACCCTCCACAATATGATGATGTAGTGCATTTATATGATTTAAGAGGCCATACTAATCAGAATTGGGAAGGAAGATTTTCATGTTTTATTCATGAGTGGAATAATCGACATAATCGCTTTGTAATAGGTCCTCCTCTACATGCACATTTACATCCGAGGTCACTTTGTAATAGGTCCTCCTCTAATTAGGCGCTATATCTGTAACCTGTTCAACAGAAGGCTGTTCATTGATATCAGAAATGTGGAAAATAGAATGATGTTGACTATCAGGTGGAACATAAGAAATAGATCATCGTTGACTATCATCAGGAACATGGAAAACAGAACGCCGTCGACTGGCACCTAGGACATGGGATATCGAACGTCGCTAACTATCGGGTTCTGTAACATGACTTAGCTATGCAACTACTCCCCCAACAAAATTTCTCTCACTAGAACGACTTCCCAATCTGTTTCCAAAAAGTGATTTACTAAAAAAAATCATGAACCTTCGACTAATTGATTGCCTGGGTTGACTCACCCTTGCATTAGGCACTTGACTAACTGATCAGCGCAATTGAGCTTGACCTGAACTGACACTAACCTAGGTTCCAAGTAATTCACCATCTCGTCGAGTTACAGACTGTCTTGGCTGACTGGAAACATCATCTCTTTGGTGGCTATAAGATCATGGCTGCACACTTTTGTCTAAATTTTGCAATGCATCTCCGAAAAAATTATATTGAGAGAACATTTCAATATCTTGACTACTAACGGATTGTGTAGGCTAACTAGGGCCGATTTCATTAAACATTTGCTAATGATCTGCCTCGATCTCACTTGTATATTGACATCCCTGTCCATAAGTAGGTCGACTAGCTCTTGCATCCCCCTCACCAACTTCAATAATTAATTCCACCAAGTTGTAATCATCATATTTCATCAAATTATCATAAATTGCATCTATATCTTTGTCATCCGCCAAATTCACGGACGTCTAACATAACAATCCGCGATTGTACATTGGACTTTTGTAAATTATTCTAGAAATCACATCGTTCATACCTCATCCCAATTTCACATGAATTTTATAGGCCAATTCAGGAAGAGTCAGCTTATTTTTAACTCTCATTCTCCTCGTAACAGCATTTGGACCACACACATTATACTGAAAATCGACACTCCAATACTTATTTCTCCTTCGGTGTGCAAATAAAAGTCAGTATATGTCGACATCTTTCAACTACCTATATGTGAACAAATATTAAAATATTTCATTAATTAATTTATATAATTTTATTTATTAAATAATAATTATTAATTCTTTTATTATATTTACGCATAATAATAATAATTATTATTATTATTATTAAATAATAATAATTAAGATAACCACAATTATGATTACAATAATAATAATAATAATAATAATAATAATAATAATAACATCAACAACCATAATAGTCAAAATAATACTATTATAAAAAATAAAAATAATAATAAAATTATTGATAATAACATAAGCAACAACGACAGTAACGATAAAAAAAACAACAATAATATTGATAATAACAAAAAAAATAAACTACCAATACTATTGTTTAAATATTATACTGCAATTACACTGTTTATATATAATAACAATAACAATTTTTCATTTTATTTTTTTAATGATTGTCTAGATCTACAGTATACAACAAAAAAATTAATACGATAGAATTAATAAATTACCTTTTTTCATTAGTTACATAGTTGTGATTTTTAGAGCTTGTTTGTTGCGCATTTCGATTAATTTCAGTATTTTATTAAATAAAATTAAAATCATTATGCATTTAATATAAAATTGATCATATATAATTATACATAAAAAATTAATAAATATTTACTGACTTTGTACGATAATACTGTAGAAATTCTTATTGATCCGAGATAAGTATATTGTTTACTTAGATTATTATAAATACACGAATAAAAATTGAAGCAGAAGAGTTTATAAATTTTGACTGCAAAGGAAACGAAAATGATCGGACAATATTTATATAAAGAGAGAAGCAAAATTTTTTTACTGCAACGGTTTTCTCTCATTGAAACCGTTGGTGAGACCAACGGTTTCAGACCTGAAACTGCTGACAGAAGTAGCGATTTCAAGTCTGATACCACTGGCCCCACCAACAGTTTCACAGTCTTTTGTTCCCTCCACCTACCATTGACACACTGACGATACCGCGTCACCTATCAATGATTTCGAGAAAAAATTCCAATCCTGTAAATTTTTTCTGGCCCATCCTACTTTGTTAAATAATTATTAAATTAACATTATTAAAAAAATTGTCCCCCTCAAAAGTCAGCTCGTAATAAGAATATAATTTGCATTTTATTTTATTTTATTTTTTATTTGCATCTAAATGGTATATACTAAGCAAAATGCTGCCACGAATTTCTTATCAGAATTCCACCTTCTAAATCAGACTGCTATGCATATATTTGATGTATGAGGTCAAATTTATAGGTAATAATTTGAAAATAGTTGTCTATAATTCTCTGGCTGCGATAGGCTTTTCTTGCATGATAATGGATACACTTTATGTGAACTTCATATATATATATATATATATATATTTGAGAAAAAACCGAGAAATGATTAATACCATAATCAAAAAATAAAAGCCTAAGTTTATATAGGTAAATTCTGTAAATTTAGATATCATTAACAAGTGCAGTCACTCGATTAGTATTTTTTTTATTTGTCTGATAAAATATTATTTTTATTTAAAGTACTGAATTTGACCAAATTTTATGAGTTTTAAATAATAAAAAATGAGATCGTATTAAATTAGATAGTACTAAAAAAATTAGTCATTAAATTGATTTATAAATCCGATGTACAAAAAATTTAAAAAATATATCACAAAAACCTACATTACATAACTTAAATAGGGTGAATTATAGATTATTTTGATGATGAATTGCCATGTATGAAAATTACAAAATACACAGTTTGTCATTTCCAAACGATATAAAATAAATTTGGACCAGTTGAACTCATTTAAACAATCGGTACGAAATACGATATGCAGTACGGATTGCAGTCTGATGTCCTCTCAATTTTTTTTTTTTTTATCATGCATGGGAATTTTTACCTTTACATAAACTTGGGTAGAGTAGTGCATTAATTAAGTTATTAAGAGTGTCTGTATCTTTTTCAGTATCCTGAGTAAGTAATTAACTAAAGTTTGGTTAAGACAAAGTAGTGAAAATGGATTCATGACCAAGTAGAAACCAAAGAATGAGAATTTTATGACTTATTAATGCCACTAATGATAAAAAGACTTAAATTATTTTTTTCTTTAAAAAAGAGAGAGAGAACAAGAAGAAGAAGATAATGTTTATCACAATATTCTGAGATGGGAAAGGGTTGGAATTGGGGGCACCCACCAAAATAGCTGGAGGGGAATGGAGAAAAGAGTGGTGAAGAGAGAATGGGTCGGTGGTGGTGGTAATGGTGCTCATTCTCATATCTCCAATTTTTTTTTTCCAGTAATATTTGTGGGACCAGTGAGTTTATTCTCAAGGGTCTTTAAACTGCCACGTGTCGAGACAAGAATTAGTCTTTCTTGGATCAAGGCCCCACACATGATGTTGTTGGGTTGCTTGGGTGTTCGCATTTGAGAGTTAAAACACAAACATCTGATGATAATCTTAAGAATTTTTGGGCAATATTAGCCATTTTATTATTGAAAGAATCACCTTCTAATCATCTTATATGAGGGAATGGAGACTGGAACGTGTTCATCTCAAGGACCAATTGATTAAGAAAACAATGCAAATCCATTCATGAGTATATTCAAATAATTAATTGCTTTTCGGGATATAATATGAAACCTGGTCTCTGGACAGAACTTATTCTTGTCTGGGTTCAAAGAAGGGGCATGCAGCACCATTAGGATAAATACACCTGTATGATCAAATATGTTCTAAAAACAAGTATATCTCAAAACAACTTTCCAATAAATTTCTCTTGCATCATCAAATGGTTTCAGTGATACATGCATGAACTTATTGAACGCTCAGATTATGTCATAACTTCATATTCTATGAAAGTTTAGGTAAAACCCCTAGTCGGCATGCTAATGTAGCAGCTTTTTCACCAACCGATTTTTTCATTATATAACGGATAGAGAGATGACATTTACTTCTTTATGATTTGTCATCGACGTGTTGCACAAAAAATGGCTATCAAATTGACCATGAGCTAATTTTGATTCAGGGTTTGGGTCCTTGGCATGAAATGAATGGTTCAATCAAGAGCAACTTAAACTAAAACGGCACTTAACGGAAAGAATAATCTTTTCTGGTGTACTTGAGCCCACCAGCCTAGGAAAAGTCCAGTAATTCATAAGAATCTTGTATTATTTTTCACACAGACAGAATTCCAATTGAATTACCACTTAAGTTTCTGGAGTAACAGTGCACATATTACACGAGGAGGACCCTCAGCCTTAAAATTTGATGTTAATATGCTCGCGACACATTTGTTGTTATTTGCATTGGTCTCCTTGCCAGAATCATGGCAATAAGGCCCATGGGAGATCTTTTGCTGCTTGTCATCACAGCGGATTCCTATTTACATCTTTGTACAGCAAATACCTTGTTCGGGTTTTACCAAGTGCAGCATACCTGAAATGGTAGGAGGAAAAAAAAGATATAGAATCACAGAGAAAATTGGAGGCTTATTCTATTTGCATCATAAAGAGGGAGAGGTCATATCTTCTTCCTCAGTCCTCACCATTGAGGCACAAATGGGGCCATCCAAATCACATCACCAGCTTGAACTGGGTACCTATAAGTAAATAAGCATATTATTATGCCACAAGAACAGCCTTCATGGAAGTGGTAGTAAATAACACAACAGAAAAAAGCTAACCAAAAGCAGACAGAAATAAAGTATTGTTTTATCAAAAGATATACTAGAAAAAATTCAGAAAAGCACCCATTTAAAGCTAGGCTGTGTAATCATAGCCTCACTATTGGCATACACTCAAGAAACATTATAAATTGCAAAGAAAGATTACATCCATATATAAAAAAATGATAACATTTACTGTATATTATGGGGACTTAATATTCTAGCCAGTCCAATTCCTTTCAGCTGATTTATTTCCAAAAAAGAGAAGCCCATGTCATTATTTATAGATGTAGTAGCAGCTTATCGATCATTATGCGAGTCGAGTATCTATGCCTAAGATACAGCACCTACTTTCTCCTTTATACTTGCACTCCTGTATAAAAGCTCTAAAGCTATGGAACAAGATTTTGAGCTACTTAAAGGTCATCCATAAAATGAAAAATCTGTCATAAAGCAATCAAAGAAACAGCAAACACTTCAGGAGATGGCCTTTAAGACATTAGCAGCAGTATTACACATAGTTTAATCAAAGTTGGCACTCTAGCACTTACCAGTTATCACCCAAACGATATACACCCTGTCCCTCTAATAGCAGTAAACCATGCTGATTATAATGGACTTCCTGTACAAAAACAAACAGGGGAAAGAAAAGGTATCACCCAAACAAATTCCTAAACCACGGAAATTCTGAAAAGTATGCTGCAAATCCCAATATGCAGAATAGAACCTGATGGTTAGGAAAAGTTTAGCATCATGATGAGGACAAGGCTATCCTCAGCACAGATCAATTATTTCTGAAGCATGAGCATGATTTAGTTAAATGTTTTTGCTCAAAATCTGGCAAAGATTCATGTTCTGTGCATTTGTCCACTCCACGGAAATGATTTCAGTCAACAAAGGCAAACAAAAGAAAAAAACACCTAAACTTTTGCTCAAGATCAGAGCTTTGTTAGGTGCCATTCTTCACACGGTGAACAACAGCTTGTTGCAGAAAATAAAGGCCACATGGTTTTATCTCTAAGTGTTTTGTCATCTGTTGTAAAAAAAAGAGTCCCATTCCTATCTAATTTTACATTGCATTGGAGCTTCCCTTTTTGGCCTTTTTCATGAGAATTTAATATATATAAAGTCTCTGATTTTTTGTCATCTCAAAATCAATAGGATTTACAAAGGGAAGAAAAATTGCTCAAATATTTTTGGGCAATATAATGGAGTACTTGATTGGAGAGGAATTTATACATTTTCGGAAGCCGGCTTGTATTCTTAAATATGCTATACAAAAAGATGGTTTCCAGGCTTCTTCATGAGCTTCCATTTGAGAGTTTTCAATAGTGTTATTAAAATGTATTCAGCTCAACTGAAGGGGGCGCACTTTTCAGTCTCATGTTCCTGTATTGCTTGTTATCTTGCGCTAAATGGGATTACTTAAGAATAAAAAATAAATAAATAAAAAGGTCTTGAAAGAAAGTGTGAAATTTTAATCAGAAAGCAAGCTTACCTTTACATTAAGGAATTCACCAGGTTGAAAATCCATTATCTGGAGACAGGGGAGTAATGATATGAAAATACATGAAAAATAGTTATCTCTAAGAAACTTACAGGCAACAAAGCAATACAAAATGAGTATCGAACAATCACAATATAATAATACAGCGCACTCCATGCATCATCCTAAATCCAAGTTTAGTATTGGACTCTTAACTTCTTTCTGAACACCATAAATTTTGGATAACATATTATAGAAAATCAAGGGAAATAAAAGAAACCAGTTCACTAAATCCTTCTACTCTAAGATGCCACCAACATGCTTCAGTTTTAATATTGTAAACTCATTACTCAGTCCCTAACTTACATCCTTTAGCTTAGAGATCTAGTGCATCAAACATTCTATCTGCATTTTCATATTTTCAACTCAATAGACAAGTCCCATGAAGAAATATTCCAGAAAGCATTATTTGACCAAAATGGTTCAAAATTCCAAGTCAGTGCAGTAATATTCAAATTTATTTCCCAAAAAGAGAGCTTATTGGCCCTTCTACTTGAATCATATGGATTAAGATTGAAGCCAACTTTGGGAAACAAGTAATAGCTTACATGGATATTGAAGTCATAATGCAATGATTGGGGAAGAAGCTTCCTGAGCTCAAAAACCTGTCAAAAAGTAAAGGGAAAAAAAAAACAATTGTCATCCACCTGTTAGCATGGTAGTCAAAAGCAAAGGCCTATTCAAGGGCATGTGTCTTCCAATTGCTTAAAGCACAATGCCCAAAAAAAAGGCTAACCTAATTGTAAAAAGGCACAATTTTTTAAAATAATTTTGTAATATAATATGCTAAAACAATCATGAATGTAACATTAGAAGTACAAGTGGAGTCTAATGCATAGAGAAAATTTCAGCTTTATGCCCTAGAGTAGAAAAGAAAGATTAGATGTAGAAAAATCCATGAATAAAGGAGTCTAAAGGTTGTAGGAAAAGATAGGTTGTTTTTAAGTTCTAGCAAGAAGACTTGAAAGCTGTGATGGGGTATAGAGATCATGGTATTAAGCACAAAGCAGAAGAGGCAGTGACATTAATTCAGGAGACGAAGAGGAGAGCTACAATTCAAAAAGGCTAAGTACCAGGCTGAATAAACTTACAAATTTTTCTTAAATCATAATGAAAATATTGAAGAGACCAGAAAGTGGAGGAGTCCTGGTAATTGTGTTTTAAAGATTTAAATACTACTTTCTGATTTTAACCCTTCAAATAATTTACTAAATAACAATAACTTTGAAGTAAAAACACTTTTTGCTCTTTTAACTACACTGTAACATCTAGAAGACAGAATCCATTAGACTAGAAATTGACAAGGTCATAAACTCGAAAACTTTGAAAAGAAAATTGATAAGACAATGACTCATTGAGAACAGAAGATAATTCATAGGTGTGTGCACAACCCTGCAAATTCTGTGTCATTCAAAACTAAGCTAAACAATAAACCATAACTTACCTCCCCAGGAGTCTCAAGAACTGGCTGCTTGTCTGTTGAACCCACAGTGAGTTCCGTGATAAGATTATCTAGAAAAACATACCTAACAGAAAGAGAAATAATTTTGATGCTTGCAATTATTGAGAATACTATAATGGCTAAACATCAGAGAAGCAAATAGTAACTAACTAAAACAATGAATCTGGCAACAACCATCCTAGCTTCAACGATATCTTGGTAGCATAACTCCATAAGAAAAATAAAGTATTCAATCAATTTTTTTTAGAATAGGCACTATTCATAAGCTTGCTCTATAATAAGTTAAAACTTAAAAGCAATGACAAATGCAAGGCAGCTATTCATTTAGTTAAACAGAATTTACTACCAAACAACCTTCGTTCAAAGACCGCAAGAGTAGCAGATGTATCACACACCACAGAGTGATCAAAATTGGGAGGTACATAAGCATATGAATCCACCTACATAAGCAACAATAAATCATCAAATTTCTGAGGGTTCCATTTGCTAAAGCCAAAAGATAAATGTCCCCCAAAGTATCTATGACCATGTTATCTTCATGCAATTAACAAAAACAAACTAGATATTCATACCATCAAATTGTGGCTGTCACCCGATTTATGAATGAGAGTCACAGAACCCTGAACCACAAATATGAACCTAATAAGGTTATGAAACATGCATTAGACAGGATTTAATACATATCATCCAACCAATTATGAAAAGAGAAACTTAAAAATAATAAACTCACCTCTCCACATCAGGTGGAGGAGGCCCTGATCTTGATTTTCCTGCAGACCGGGAATTAATTAGTAATTAACACGTCAAAATTAGTGGTTCTGCATTAATTATTGCACCATGTTTTTCACATAAATGTCACCCATAAAACAGACAATGCACTGGAATTACAGATTATGTGCACCAAAAATTATCTAAAATTCATGGTCTCTAAATGATAGAAAATAAATATTGCTCCATAATTATCCATCGTAGGAGGATCTCCAAGAGATTTGCAGCCTAATCACATCAAATTGTTGTTCTAAAATTAGAGATATTGTATTAACAACTTTAAAAATGCCAAATTGTATGTTCTTGAATACAATCCCACACTAACATTTTACTGATGAAGCTGTATTATAAATTTCAAAGCACAGATTATTTTTATTACCATGCATGAGAATATGTTAGAAAGTTTTTAAATGAAATTTTATATTTATAACTATACTTTTCAGAGCTGTTTTATATAATTTGTAACTTTAACAATTATATGAAACAAATTTACAGATACTCAGCTGATTATACCTTAACCCACGAGTGTTATATTATTGCAGAGCTAGGTGACACCTCCGACTCATGCAACAATTATATTGTGTAAACATATTAGAATTGGCAGTATACGAATAATCAATGCAAGAATCAGAACCTACGTTTCATAAATGATTACAATATGTAGAGCATAAGTGATTGATAACTAAATTGACAAACCTTGCATCTTTGCTAGGTACATCACAAAGTCTGAACCCATAGCTGGGGTGATCAAATATGCTCCCAATGTGTTCGTCCTATCAAATAAATTGAAATGTGTAAAAACGCAAAAAGTCTTAGTTCTAACTACAAATAAAAATGCAGCTGCAACTACCATTCGGGTAATGGACTAAACACATGACTTTCAGGTGCTATTAAAGCATGGTCTCTTTTATAAACACTGCGTGTGAAACCTGGTAAGTCTGCAAAGAAACAACCAAATTGAAACTTAGATTTCCAATAAAAAGCCTTTGCTGAGCTCTCTACAAAGCAATTAAAAATTGAAATCATAAAGAAAGTACATTTCTGAACTTTAGATTCACAACAAGAAATTTTTGCTGAGCTCTCTACTAAATGCAACTTTTTTCCTTCAATTTTTTAGTTCCTAAAAACATGAACATTCTATTAGCTCAGTTACTTTATCCAAACATGGAATTAAATTTTGGCTTTCCATATTGTGCAGAGTATGACCCATTTGGTTGCTAAGTTTAAGGCAGGGACAAAATAACAATTTTCATCAGCTAATCACTTGAACAATATAAAGTCGGAAGCTTTACCTAACTAATCTTGTTCCTGGAGCTCTTTCAGTTAAGTTGTCGGCTTTAATGTCATTTGGATAAAAATCATACAATCAATGTTGAAATCTTTTCAATTTCCTAAACTACTTCATACACAAAAGAAATCAACATTGTAAAGAGGACGTTGATTGGAAGTATCACAATAGACAATAAATCTCATTTCTTCATTGATGTCCTAACACCATTGTGCATGATATGCATGCCCAGCCAACAAACTTGTTGAAACACCTCTGCATCAACCTTAAGTGAGACATTGGATATTTGAAACACCAAACCAGATCTCATGAGGACCACAGAACTACAGAAACCACTTTGTTACAATATTCAGAATCTCTCAACAGCATTTGATTATTTCAAAGTTCCAAACAAGTCCATCGAACAGGCACGTGTATATAGGAAATGGTTGTTTTCCCCCTTTTTTTATTTCAAGCACACACCCCGATTTTCCTTTGCTGTTTCTCGTCAGACCAGAACACATTATAATGATTCAAAATCATAGCATTAAACTCTTGATAAATACTAAAAGAAGAAAGAAATACTACATTTCTCTTTTCATAAAGCTCCAAAATTTTTGTCCTATGTGATGAACATAAAGTGGGGAAGAAAGTATTGACCTTGTAAATGAGAAGGAGACAGTGTGGGATTTGTGACTTTCCAGTACATAGGCTCGGAATCATTTTCCCCATCAAATACTGATGGAGCGGAGCAGAACCCTCCATCAGCCAAAGCAATCTTAACCAAACCTGAAAATATATACACACATAAAAGAAATATAACAAAAGTAATTGTCTTTTGCATGATTTCTTCCAAAAGAGAAAAAACTTTACTCCGACAAGTAAATGAATTCAAGGAAAAAACATTACTTGATATCAATGAGATGAAGATGATGAGAGACAGAGGAGAAAATAAAGAGAGAGTTGCCATTGATTTGGATTGGGTTAAGGTTGAATGGAAATGAGAGAGAGTGAACGGAATTTCGCTTGCTTGCTTGATTTTTAAGAAGAGAAAAGATCGAAGGCGGACTTGTGGGAATGGAGTGGAGAGAGTGGAGTTCTTGTGCATCAGACTACCATCAGTGGATGTTGGTGACTTCATGGCTTACAAAAAAGATTTTAAAAAACAAAACCCCAAACTCAATCTGCAATTTGGTCCTTAATATTCAGCAAAAGTAATAATTTAGACCCTAAAATTATATTTTATATAATATCAGTCCTAAAATTTGAAAATTGAAACAATGTCACCCCAAAGCTAACGTCACCTTTAATTGACTGTTGACGTGGCATGCAGGTTGACACATAGAGCTCTAGCTGGTGACAGTGAATGATAATGTGGCATAAGAGAGACACGATAGCTAATATGTGTCCCTCATACGCTCCTCACATGACATTTTAAAATTAGGGTAAAAAAATTTTTATGCAATCTCTTTAATCTTGCTCTTCCTTGGTTTTCTCTCTTCCTCTCCATTACAGGGTTGTTCCTCCATTCACTCTCCTCCTGTTCTTTTTTGTGAATCATTTTCTATCACACAATAAAGAAACAGTCATGTATTCATCTAACTCAATCTCATTATTATCAAATATGCAATTTCTAACAAGAAAAAGTAATTATGATTACATGAATGAAATAGTATGGCCAAGCTATTTTTGTGGTGATAAAGCGATTAGGTTAATTTTATGGAGTATATCAAATCCTAGAAGGCATTATTACAAATGTCCAAAATTTGGAGTAAGGAATATAAGTATCAATGGTTTTTTATGTGAAATTTATTTATAAATTTGTAATATCTAAGATTGATAGAGTGAATTTTTTTATTTCATTAATAGGCAATGAAATGCAGTTTTTTTTTTTTTTTGCTTGGTATGACACTATGGAAAAGATGAGGGAGAGATCAAGAATCCTGTTGTATGATATGCACAGGAAGATACTAAAATTGAAGAAAGAAATTTTGAAATTTAACAAGAGGATCGAAAGCCAAGACATGAATAGGCAATGAGATGGAAGTGATATGTATTTTGAGATGATGATGAGAATGAAGAAAGAGATGGAGATTTTAGTGAGTTCAAGAGATGTCAGTGGGGATTGGTTTAGGTGGTTGATGCAAATTCTTTGTGCATTTATTGTTGAGTGTTTGTTTTTTGCAGTTTCCAATTAGTTTTAATTGCATGTTTGGTTTTATTTGGGATAATGGTATGGAATAGTTGGGATGGTATTTGGGAATACTCTTGTATGGAAACAATTGGGATTATGCCCACGTAATTGCATTCTATAATATTTACTTGCTAATTAAATTACTATTCATGACTTCTTAATCTAATTTACTTATTGTTTAGGCAGTGGTTATCATTGCTTATCTTAATCTGATTTATATACAACATACAATCAAAAAATGAAGCTAACTATTTCAACTAGCAAATGTTTTTTTGTCATGATATGTTTATAAATAAACAAAGAAGAATGACATTTGTACAGAGAATAGAGAATAGAGGCAAATGAAAATTGTGTTTTCCAGAATTTTATGTAAGTATCACTATTAATTGCTTTCAATCATTGCCTCTTGTTCAATACTGTAATATAACATACTCTGTAAGGACTAATCTAATTAGTTATTGGTTCCTATTAATTAGAGTATCATTTCCATATAGCAAGGCATATTACATTTCATTCGTTAACATATCATATAACTCTCTGTGATTTATAATCAATTTCAAGCATGAGAATAGGCTATACTTATGTATAGGGTGAGTTTCCATACACATCATGGTTATAATAATATTTTTCTCTTTTACATTGTGCCATTATAGTACATTTCTTTTGTAACGGCCTCAACACCGGATTAGCCGTGAACAGTATTTTTCGACAGTAAATAGTATTTTTCGGACCAAAAATTACACTCGAAAGTCAAAAATATTTTATTGGACCATCGAAAAGTATTGGGCATGATGAGTTCGGGATTAAAATTTGAAGTGAAATCGAGATCAAATAAGCCTCCAAAAGTGAAAATGCGACAAAGATAACGAGTCAATTTTTATTATTGGATAATTGACTCGACTTTGTATAAATAGTTAAAAATAGTAAACGGACTCCGAAAATTACAAAAAATTGCAGTTAAGCCTAAAATAATATATAGATTATTTTGGCTGTAAAAAGTAAATTTTTCTATAACACTGATATTTTTGGATCGGACTGATTTAATCGAATTGGATCGCAAATGAACTCCGATTGAGTCAAAAATTTGTTTGCAATATATTTTCGAGGTGTTAAGAATTATGGAATCAATTTTAAAATGAATATAAGTTTTGAAAGTGAAAGAAAAAGTCTCAAGAGCCAAAATGGTAAAATTATGGATATATATATATATATATATGTAAATATATTTATATATGTAAAAAAAAAGGCAACAGACGTTGGCCACAAATGGCCATAAAGAATTAGCAAAGTGGCCAAAACAAATAGTAAAAGAAAGAAAAAGGCAAAAAGATGGTTAAATAAAAAAAAGGGTTGTCGGCAATTGATTGTGGCCACTGGCCACAATCTTAAAGGAAATAAAGAAACAAAACAAAAAAGAGGATGCAGAGGCGTGAAGCAAAGAAAGAAAGAAAAAGAAAGAAAAAGAAGAAGGACCGACCAGCAATCACCGGCCGGACCTTTCGCCGACCACCATCACGATGATGACGAGCGGCATGTCATCTCCCTTTCACCGGCGTCCAGCCTCCGTTGTGGTGGTCCGATCGTTGAGTTTTTGTATTTTTATTTTAAATGGATTTTTGTTCGTTCCGACGAATCAAGGCGGCGGACGGGGACACCACCACCACTGATCAACTCTCGGCGACGAGGCGAGTCTTTTGATGTATTTCATCGCTCCTCAAACGCCGGCGACCGGTAGATCGAAAATGGGTTTGGCGGGTTATTCAAGTGAAGATTTCAGCCAACCAAGGAAAAATTTGGGCGCGTGACCACCGAAAAATGAATGAGGGGATCCCGATCTACAAGGTGGCAGTGTCGAATTGTCACCGGTGAGATTCCGGTGACGCTCCGACGAGCAAATTATTAAGCAAATCAAAGCGAATTCGACCGTTATGGTATGTGACTACGAAATCTTTTAATTTTTCCTTAATTTGTTGAATTTTTCCTTTAAATTTATTAAGAAAAAATATTGAATTATTGATTAAAATTGAAATTAATGTTATTATTGTTCAATTAAATTTTATTTAAGCCTAATATAGAGTATAAATTGAGTTAAGGAAATTTATTAAGAAATTTTCTTTATGAATCAAAAATTCTCTTTTTAAAAAAATGAATTATTGTGCTATAAATTAATGAAATTAAGTCCTAATTTGATAAACGATGAAAGAATATATATCAATAAATTGTTATGGAATTTCTAGAAATTTATATGACTATTTTGGAATATTTATTGAATAATATAATTGATAAAATAGAGAATTTTTATTGATTATGGTATATAATAATGAGAAGCATAAAATAAATTGCCTATAAATTTTTAATAAAATTTACGAAAATTTAGAGAATTGTTAAGTGTATGTATATATCGTATATGATGAATTATGTTTAAATAATTCATAAAATAAGAAAATATGACAATAATTGAAGACCAATGTTTACATAAATTTTTATGAAATTTATGTGATGTATGGATGAATTTAGAAAATAAATATGGAATATGCTTAATTGAAATATTGAATTATTGAGAAATAATCCAATAAACAATTAAAAGTTGGTAATTTAATGTACACTTCGTATAAGAAAAATGAAGAGATTAAATGATAAATTTTCAAAAAGTAAAAAGTATAGTAAATAAATTAACCGTATTGAATTCTTACCAAATAATTCGTAATTTGAATAAAAATGATAAATTATTGTAAATAATTCACAGTCTTTATAAAAGTATTTCGAACCCCGAACAATTGTTGCGATAATTCATAAAGTGTAAAGTGTTAAAGAAAAAAAAATGAATGGTGAATTATAACAAAATAATTCACCAAGGGTATCAAAGTATGAAAAAAATATTTATCTAAAAGTAAGTGAATAATTTTAAACCCTTTAATTTCATGTACATTTAATTAGAAAAAATTTAGTTTATGGATTAAATATAAAATTAAACTTAGAATTGAGAAATTGGAAGTCAAATTAATGGAATTGTGAAATAATTAGTGTTTTGGGTGAAATATACTAAAATTACCGTATTGTGAATAGTAATCATATACGTAAATAGTAACCGTATAATTGAACAATACCCAAAGGAAAAAAATCTGATTATAAAATAATTCAAGAAAAGGTGATTGAAAAGAAAAAGTAACCGAAGAGACAGTTATTGAATAGTCGAAAGCACTAAAAAGAGTGCGATTGACAAAATGCATTGTTTTAAGCAAAATAAAAGAAATTAAAATTATTGAAATTTAAAAATCATTCAGAAAGTTCTTGACTGTTTTTGCCCTTAACAATAGTCAGGTAGTGATATTCTTATTCAGGATACAATTGGCTAGCCATAGGGACACCCTATACCGTGGTGCAAGTCATGGCGACTTACTTTGCTATGGGTAGGATCTTTGATCTCTATAGCTTCAGTGTAAAGTGAAAGTGAAAGTACATCTGTTTTCTGCTCTGTGAGATTTGATCTTTCGAAATCATTTCTCTATCTGTTTAGTGGGACCTTTGGGTCCATGTCCCGCATATCCTTTTTGAGATCCTGTCATATTGCATTAGGGGCATATTGAAAAGAATAAATCAAAAGAATAAGTTGCGCTTCGAAAGATACTATTCTGATAAGGGTGTTACATTTAGTGGTATCAGAGCAAAGGTTTAAGCGGTTCTAAGATCGGAGTGTGATAAGGTTAAGTGATAGGTTTGTCAGTATATACATGCCAATTATAGGTGGATAAGTGTTAGGAATCTGACGTGTACGTGCTCCCTTCTTTATTTTAAATGTGAAAAGTTGATGTTTGACCGAGAGTGTTTGATGTGAAAGAATTAATTTTGTATAGTAAAGACAGTAGTGGGTGAGAATGAAAGTATTGTTGCTTGAGGCTTCTTGGAGGTCAAAGCAGGAAAATAAAGTATTGATTGAAACTGAATGTAAATGTGAGAGTTTAAGTGCCTATGTGGATGAGAAACAATCCAAAGAAGGACAAAATAAAGAGTATGCCAGGAAGTTAAAAAGGAATCGTATATTGGGTTCAGATAAATGGTACAGGATACAGAGATACCTTGACTAGATTGTTATGATTTAAAAATGTCATTGAGCAAAGTGATGAAAAGTTGAGATTGTTTAAGATGCTCTATATACCTGTCAGTGATTCCTTTATAGATGTGGGGATTTGATTGCACATTACATAATATTGGGATGGGCTATAACATTTGCATCATATGAGAATACGTGATAGTATTCTATTGCATACATGGAATCATACATTCATTGCATAGCATTTCATCTTGTTTGACAACATCTGATCTACATTATATTGTGTGTATAGGCCCCACTTGAAAGGATGAAACTGACAAGGGATATGATGAGTAAAGGAAAGACCTAAGAATGAGACGAGAAATTATGTACTCAAGATTATTTTCTGTATCTGATGTGGCCCTTATAAGTTATTGGCCGTGTCAGTTAGATTTGCTAACGCACCGACCACCTTTGTGAATTGATAGGAAAGAGTTTTTCACCTTTACTTAGATCCATTTTCGTGGATATAAGTAATCACCATCTGGTATGTTCCGAGATACAGAAAGAATATGATAAGTATTTGAGAATTGTTCTGCAAGTATTGAAAGAAAAGCAACTATCTGCTCAGTTTAATGAATGTAACCTGTGGTTAAATGTGGAATTCCTAGATTTAGTCGGATACTATAGAAAAGTTAACGAAGTGGCTGAAACCCTCAGCAAAGGAATCCTTATGTGATAAGGTGAATGCACTTAAATGAATATGTATGATTAAATAAGGAGTAAGAATGATTAATGATAATGTTTTCGGTACTTCAAGTTGTGAATGTCAATTTAAGTATGGTTCCAGATAGGGTATTCTTAGTTGAATTATAAGTGAAACCGATATTGTACATCGGATGAGAATAATGGATCAGAAAGAGAATGTTTGATCGATATTCATTGTGAATAAATTAAAAGATTTTTACTGAAGCCTACTGAGATAGTAATACCTTGCATCCTGGAAATTATCAGATTTACCAAGATTACTAGCTTAGTATTGAAAGTCAAGTTAAAAGTGTAATGTGACAGGTATTGTAAGTGAATGTTTGATGTGTTAGCAAATGAAAGCGAAGCATTAGATTCCTTCGGGAATTGCTTCGATTTATAATGATAGCTGACTAGGAAAAGGACAATGGGATCAAAGATTCTGATATCGGATTGTCTATGCTTTAAAGAGAAAAGATGATAAATAAGAGATTAGCGATAATCTCGACATTAGCATAGCGATCCACCCTTGTACTGATGATCAGTCAGAGTGGATAATTTAGATAATAAAAGAATGATTGTGAAAAGTACTTGCTCTTAGTAGAGGCTGTATGTGACAAAAATATCAAGTTCAAGAGAAATCTGACTCTTATTGATGTATTATCAGAAAGAAAATGACGAGTCTCTTATATTGGATTTAATTAAGTGGAAAGAAATAAGTAAGGTTTAAGTTGATTTGATTTAAAATGTGAAAGAAATCTATACACAGGGTTGTATGACTTGTGCAAGGAAAGTGATAATGAGTTTTGATATAGAGATTGGTTGGCTTAAAAGTATATGGGTTCCATTAGCAAAGATTCTTTCTTCGAAACTATTGAATGAAAAAGAAGTTTCGATAACTGTATAATATCCTCTACTCTTCGATATAAGTAAATTTCGCGGATGAAATTTCTTTTAGTAGGGGAGAATTGTAACGGCCTCAACACCGGGTTAGTCGTGAACAGTATTTTCCTATAGTGAATAGTATTTTTCGAATCGAAAAGTACATCCGAAAGTCAAAAATATTTTATTGGACCATCGGAAAGTATTGGGCATGGTAAGTCTGAGGTTGAAATTTGAAGTGAAATCAATATTAAATAGGCCTCCAAAAGTCAAAAATACGACAAAAAATAATGAGTCAATTTTTATTATTGGAGAATTGACTCAACTTTGTATAAATAGTTAAAAATAGTAAACGGACTCCAAAAATTACAAAAAATTGCAGTTAACCCTAAAATAATATATAAATTATTTTGACTGCAAAAAGTAAATTTTTCTATAACACCGGTATTTTTGGACCGAACTGATTTAATCGAATCGGACCGAAAATGAACTCTGATTGAGCCAAAAATTTGTTTGCAACCTATTTTCGAGGTGTTAAGAATTATGGAATTGATTTTAAAATAAATAAGAGCTTTGAAAGTGAAAGCAAAAGTCTCACGAGCCAAAATGGTAAAATTATGGATATATATATATGTAAATATATTTATATATGTAAAAAAAAGGCAACAGACGTTGGCCACAAATGGCCATAAAGAATTAGCAAAGTGGCCAAAACAAATAGTAAAAGAAAGAAAAAGGCAAAAAGATGGTTAAATAAAAAAAAGGGTTGTCGGCAATTGATTGTGGCCACTGGCCACAATCTTAAAGGAAATAAAGAAACAAAACAAAAAAGAGCATGCAGAGGCGTGAAGCAAAGAAAGAAAGAAAAAGAAAGAAAAAGAAGAAGGACCGACCAACAACCACCGGACAGACCTTTCGCCGGCCACCACCGCGATGACGACAAGTGGCATGTCATCTCCTTTTCACCGGCATCCGGCCTCCGTTATGGTGGTCCGATCGTCGGGTTTTTCTATTTTTGTTTTAAATGGATTTTTGTTCATTTCGGCAAATCAAGGCGGCGGACGAGGACACCACCACCACCGATCAACTCCCGGCGACAAGGTGAGTCTTTCAATGTATTCCATCGCTCCTTAAATGCCAGCGACTGGTAGATCGGAAATGAATTTGGCGGATTATTCAAGTGAAGATTCCAACCAACCAAGGAAGAATTTGGGCGCATGACCACCGAAAAATGAATGAGAGGATCCCGATCTACAAGGTGGCAGTGTTGGATTGTCATCGATGAGATTCCGGCGACGCTCCGGCGAGCAAATTATTAAGCAAATCGAAGCGAATTCGACCGTTATGGTATGTGACTACGAAATCTTTTAATTTTTCCTTAATTTGTTGAATTTTTCCTTTAAATTTATTAAGGAAAAATATTGAATGATTGATTAAAATTGAAATTAATGTTATTATTGTTCAATTAAATTTTAATTAAGCCTAATATAAAGTATAAATTGAGTTAAGGAAATTTATTAAGAAATTTGCTTTATGAATCAAAAATTCTCTTTTTAAAGAAATGAATTATTGTGTTGTAAATTAATGAAATTAAGTCCTAATTTGATAAACGATGAAAGAATATATATCAATAAATTGTTATGGAATTTCTAGAAATTTATATGACTATTTTGGAATATTTATTGAATAATGTAATTGATAAAATAGAGAATTTTTATTGATTATGGTATATAATGATAATAAGCATAAAATAAATTGCCTATAAATTTTTAATGAAATTTACGGATATTTAAAGAATTGTTAAGTGTATGTATATATCGTATATGATGAATTATGTTAATATAATTCATAAAATAAAAAAAAATATGACAATAATTGAAGACCAATGTTCACATAAATTTTTATGAAATTTATGTGATGTATGGATAAATTTAAAAAATAAATATAGAATATGCTTAATTGAAATATTGAATTATTGAGAAATAATCCAATAAACAATTAAAAGTTGGTAATTTAATGTAATTTAATGTACACTTCGTATAAGGAAAATGAAGAGATTAAATAATAAATTTTCAAAAAGTAAAAAGTATAGTAAATAAATTAACTGTATTGAATTCTTACCAAATAATTTATAATTTGAATAAAAATGGTGAATTATTGTAAATAATTCATAGTCTTTATAAAAGTATTTCAAATCCCGAACAATTGCCAAATTCATACCGATAAAATAAATATAAAAGTAAAGTATTGAATTATACTGCGATAATTCATAAAGTGTAAAGTGTTAAAGAAAAAGAATGAAAGATAAATTATAACAAAATAATTCACCAAGGGTATCAAAGTATGAAAAAAATATTTATCTAAAAGTAAGTGAATAATTTTAAACCCTTTAATTTCATGTACATTTAATTAAAAAAAAATTAGTTTATGGATTAAATATAAAATTAAACTTAGAATTGAGAAATTGGAAGTCAAATTAATGGAATTGTGAAATAATTAGTGTTTTGGGTGAAATATACTAAAATTACCGTATTGTTAATAGTAATCGTATACGTGAATAGTAATCATATAATTGAACAGTACCCAAAGGAAAAAAAATATGATTTAAAATAATTCAAGAAAAGGTGATTGAAAAGAAAAAGTAACCAACGAGACAGTTATTAAATAGTCGAAAGCACTAAAAAGAGTGCGATTGACAAAATGCATTGTTTTAAGTAAAATAAAAGAAATTAAAATTATTGAAGTTTAAAAATCATTCAGAATGTTCTTGAATGTTTTTGCCCTTAGCAATAGTCAGGTAGTGATATTCTTATTCAGAATATAATTGGCTAGCCATAGGGACACCCTATACCACGGTGTAAGTCATGGCAACTTGCTTTGCTATGGGTAGGATCTTTGATCTCCATAACTTCAATGTAAAGTGAAAGTGAAAGTACATCTGTTTTCTGCTCTGTGAGACTTGATCTTTCGAGATCATTTCTCTCTATTTAGTAGGACCTTTGGGTCCATGTCCCGCATTTTCTTTTTGAGATCCTGATATTGCATTAGGGGCATATTGAAAAGAATAAATCGAAAGTGTGAAAGTAATTGAATGTAAATGTTATAAATGAAAAAGAACTTGATTAAAAGGAAATGAAAGCTTTGGGATAAAACTGAATTTGTTCCCAAATGTTGTAATTAATAAGCAAGAATAAAAATAAAATGTTTATAAAAATAAAATGTGTTTATGAAAAGACCCATGAGAATGAATTGGTAATTTGTGTACCAATTATTATTTAAAAAAAAGAATAAAAAGGTTGAAAAATAGTGCTAATTATGTATTTAAAGTCAAAAATGACTATAATTATAATACTGTATTTAAGTATAAGAATATGATTAAATAATAAAATTTTGGAAGTAAATGTTAAATAAAAAGTAAAATGATCAAAAAATAAAAGATTGTTCAGTTAAAATGAAAACGGTTCACTTGAAAGCCTTTGGATTTCTCGCGCGAATTATTGAAAAGATTAAAGTGAATTAAAAGAATAAATAGTGAAAATTGTATTTGAATTACCTAATGGAACTAGGAACAGAAAAATTGCCATTAAAGACATAAGTATCCATGTAACTCGTTAAATAAAACGACAATTGCATCAGTGATTCAAAAGTATAGTACAAAAGATAAGTAAAGATAGAAGTAAGAAACATAAAAGTAGTGTAAAGTAAATTGAAAAGTATAGGAATCAATGTAAAAAGATTTTCAAAATGTTGATAAACAATGAAAATAGTACTGCAAGATTTAAAAGTAATTTCTGATAAGATATAAATAAATATTTGCATAATATACGTAATTATATTTTAATTGGGAAATTCTTAGATTAGTAGTCACCACTGAGCATATCTAGTGTTCAGCACATTGTGTTTACTGCATGTAGGTACTGAAGTTTTGTGGGAGCTCGGTACACGGAGAGGTAGAATTCGAAGATAAAGAAAAGTTAGTCGTAATTTTATTGCTAGTATTTGTGGCATGTATATATATTTAGACAGTGAGAGTATAGAACTGACCTGTATTAAAGGTAATGTTTGTTAAATGATAAATATTGTTACTGTTCTGATAATGTCATTTCATGAATTGTAAATGACTATCATTAATATGTGTTTTGTTGTGCCTCTGAGAGGCGGTATGAATTGTTTGAATTTTTCAGGAGGCTAGTAAGTTCTAGCCATTGTGTTGTCGAAATTTCGTAAATTGAATAAAATATTAAATTATATTAAAGTTGTTTGGCAGTGATTGAAGTTTGAAAAAAAAAATTTACCGTTTATCGCTAAGTTGCACTTCGAAAGATACTGTTCTGATAAGGGTGTTACATCTTTAGCAAACTACATATAAAATTTACAATGACGAAACATAGTCCCAAAACATTATCATCATACTTTGCTTTTCTATATTGTTGTTGGCTTCACTATTGTTGGCTTTGTCCCTGCTGGAAAGGCCTATCTTGGATACCTACACAGATAAACACCTGTGCTAAGCTATATAGCTTAGTGGGGAACAGTGAATATGAGGACAACCACTCACAGCGGTCATCCCCATACACACGTAACATATAATAATAGTGTTCATTTATATCATTTAACAATGTGTCACAATCGATTATAGAATATCACTATATATTTGATCTGTAGTACAAAGTTAGTTACACACACACATATATATGGCATGTCATTATTCAATATCAAATATTTACCATTTAAAATGTCCTGTGAATGCCTGTCTAAGTTCTGTCGGAATGGATAATGGGTATTGTGGATACCCATAGGTATTAAACATATGAACCCATATAGGGTCATGACTGTGGTCTCAGTAGGGACATACTGCGGACCCAAATGGAGTCGAGACTGTGGCAGCTGCATCTATAACCCTATAGGCATGTCTATCTATCCACGACCAAGTTCTAACGCAAGCATTACATTCATTCTTTTCTATGTTATTCTCTCTTTTTATAACATGCACATTTAATCACATTATGAAGTTTCATTAATGAGAGGTTAAGATAATTACCATTATGTAAATTTGTCCATAATTCATGTACAATATCATTACAAGGTGGTTTAGTAAGGTTAAACAAGTTTGACAAGCTTTAAGAAATCAAAAAGCCAAGTGAGAGTGAAACAGGGAAGGGTCACAGTTACTAGCCCTTATCTGATGACCGTGAGGTAGCAGTCATTTTAGTTCTTTACTAAACGGTGAGATATGTTGCTTTTCGGTTCTGTACTGAAAGTGAATTACCTCTCGGTCATTAGATAATATCTGATGACCATAACCTATGGTTTTTCATAGGGGTCACGGTCATTAGCTATTTTTTGATGATCGTAGGACCTGTCTAGTCTAGAGATAGTTTTTTAGCTCCAAATTCTATCCAATTTTTGACCTAAAAACGTCATTTTTAGCCAAAATGGCCTCCACAAAAATGTTTCCCTATGTTTCTAGTTTCCAAAACATCAAAAATTATCTCAATCCAGTTTATAAAACTCCAGATATGCAGCAAAATCCATAGGCTATTCCCAATGACAGGGCAACAACCACAAACAACATTCAACCCAAATTTTCTCTATCATGCCAATGGATTCAACTTTTGTGCTCTTCATATAAAATGAAGTTTTGTGAATCTATTTTATGCTTCAATTATAATTTCTTAATTTTAATTACTGTAGCTCAAGATAGAATCAATTTTGTGAGCATGGGTCAAGTGAAACCTGAGCAACAATTAGGGTTTTCACAATTTGTGCACTCCATTCATCATCAAACCATTTCAACTCAAGTTTTTCATATAGAATATGTGTAATAACCCCACCAAACACACACACTTACAAATTTTTCATGAAGAGTGTTCCCATACCTTGTTAATCCAAAATAGGGCTTCCTTTTACTCCTTTTGCACTTCTTTTCCTTTTCTCCTACTTGATTCTCCTTCTTAACACTTTAACCCTAAACTCTCTCTCTCCTCTCAAGCAACAAGCCACTCTGCTTTTGGGGTTTATTTAGGGAGTATTTAGGATATATTTAGGGAGTGGAATGGCTGGGTTTCTACCCTTGAATGGCCAGCCACTCCCTTAAGAATTCCTTGGATTTTCTTCAATTCTCATGAAGAATCTAGAGTAGCTAGTGTCGCTCTCCCATAGGTTGCCTTGTTGGCTTAAATAAATTTGTAGTTAATCCTTTAATTCCCCTTAAATCCTTGTTTTTACCATAAAATTACACCTTCTTATTTCAATTGAGTCCCCAAAACCCTACTCCCTCTCGATTATACATATGTAGAACTTAATATGAAATGACCATTTTGCCTTTCCCTTGGCAACCAATTCTTTCTAGGTCCTAACTTATAATACATGAACTAGGCAAATATATATAAATTATACCATCAATTAAACACATGCATCATACATTACAAGGTAAATCTCCTAGGGTATAAGTAAAGGCCTCACATAATCCACCTTATTCACTCACATATTAAGTACAATAGTTGTTCAATTTTTATGTCTTTGATCGACAAATAAAAGATAAAACCTTGTCAGCAACCATGCCAATGAAAAATAACAGATAATAAGAAATAGATAATGGGATTAGTCGCGTGAGAATTTCATTTACATATTACCATTGTTTGATCTATAAAGGTATCAACATCCATTCTAATTTCAACTAATGTTGGTGACAGGCCAATACTTATAACAAAACCAAATGATAACATTAAACTGAACATCCAATAAATACAAAATCCTATCAAGACATAGAGATATTTCTATTTGCCGGTTGTCTAGTATAATCGAAATCCAAAAACAAAAAATCCATCCATCAATCATCCAGCATTACAAATATACTATTTACAGCTTAAAAAATATATATAATTTTTTTTTGCTATATATCTTTGATTTTCTCTTAGTCTTTTCCTTCTCTAAATCATGTAAAAGAAGTATCTTCTTTTCTGGAGGCTTAAATGGAAAATTAGATTAAAGGGGCACCCTATATCCATTGCCTTTTGACTATATAAGTCTTGAACTAGTTGGAATATGCTATTTTTTCCTTGTAGTGATTTTAATGTCCTTCTCACATGGAATTTGAAATTTCTTCTTAGGATCTAGATCATGGTCTGGCATGATAAGATCCGGATCTTCATCATTAGAATTCTCATTGCCAATTATATACGAACCTACCATATAGCTAATATCCAGTCCTTGTTGTAGCATTTATAATCATATTACTATTTAACACAAAAAAATAATAAAATTTCTAAAAAAGTGCAAAAAATTACGTTTCCATTGTGAATGATATTACCACTTTCGTTATAGAAAACCTAAAAACCCCAAACTTGGCTTGCTTCATTCGAAATGCCACTGCTTTGAAGCATTTTTTTCTAAAAAAGACATTGGATTTTCTTCCTTTTTTAGAAACACGATCATCAATGCTTATATTTGCTACTTATGTATCAGTTCCAGCAGAAGTTACATTTGCTTCTTGTAGTTTATGAATTCTCACGTATTCTATCTCTCCACTGTTCAGCAATCCACCTTGTAGTAACTCTTGTATTTTTAAAAATCTTGTAACATCTGTGTTGCATGCACAAAGTTTTAATCTTCAAACCAAATTTTCTTTTCTCTTTTGCTGCATAGAATAGAAAAGGGCATTTATCCTTTATTCATTTTGCCCTAATCCTATTAGAATAATTATTTATCATCTTGAAGTTTTTTCTAGTAGTCACAGCATATCCAACCAGAGCATTCCTAACATTTATAAAATTTTCAAATGTCATTTATTTCCTAAAATATGCTATCCTTTATATTGAATTATACTAAACTCTCTTATTTGCAAGTTGCAATTTAACTTCTCTCTCATTAAGTACATCACCTAAATCTAATTCATGTTCACTTTCATACCCCGATGATGAGTCAGTATCAGTTTCTTCTATCTTAATCTCACTATCAATACAACTTTCACCTCCATCACCACTATCACCTAATTATCACTACTATTGTTATGGTTCTTCTCAGCCTCATTTCCTCTTTCATTTTCGCCCCTATCACTTACTGTCTTTTCTGTTGCAGCAAAAAAATTATCTACTTGCTGGCTAGGTATTCCCAATGGGTCATCCTTATCTCTTACCTCCCTAAACTCATCCACATAAGTGGGTTTTGACCCATTTACATTTTGTGGCCCATCAACATTAGTCACATCTCTCTTTATCCTTATTTTATTTAGCAGACTTTGTGGAAATACTATTAGGTCATAGTGTGTTGTGGAAAATAAACTAATATCCATATTTAAAGGGCCCAAACACCCTAATAATCTGTAAACACTAGAATCTCCATTAAAAATAAATAACCCATCAACAATTTCATATCCTGGTTCACAACAAACCAAGTAAATAAGATCTTTAACTGCAAACCTATCAGCAAATTCATCATAAATATCCTATAGCTAATAAAATCCGAGTTAAACCCATAACAAATTAATCTCTTTTTTCCCATCCTTATAAAGCAATATTGTACCAAATTCCCATCTATCACACCAATTAAAACACAAATTAACATTGCCATTGTATCTCACCCTGCACAAATTTCAAAATTATATATAAAATAAATTTGTTGATTCTATGCACAATTGCCGTAAAACAAATGCAACATTATCTATTAGGCACAACTTACAGTACACAGCATACATAATCAATACACAACTATGATAAAGAAAAACAATAGGCTTTTCACTTTTTTCATATCACACACATTAACCATCACTAAAAAAAATTTAACATCATGTAAATTGCATAAAGTTGGGTGCATTTCCAAAACAGGGACCATAAATAAAAAAGGGTAAATTAAAACCCTAAATAGTTTGATACAGAAGAACTTGATACCAACCCACAATCACATTCATTTTACCTTTATCCATTGAACAACAACTACTTCAAATATATATAAAATCCTTCACCATTTCCCCCAAATAACAAACATAGATATGTAATCTAAAAAAAAATTAACCCTAAAAATAACCCACAAACAAAATCTCTAAATCAACGAAATCTAACTTACCTGGACAAGTCTTCACCTCCGCTCAAACTATCGCTCACCATCAACGAACAGATTCATGCAACGCTTTCACTCTTTGCTACTGCTTCTTATGTTTCGAAAGTGTCAGATTCACTTGTTGTGTTTTATGTTTCAATAGGGTTAGATTTTGGCTTACATCACAGCAGTAAACCCAAAACATTAAGTTTACCAGCCAATTCCTACCAGCATTTCAAAGAATCTGACACTATCCACTGAGTTCAGATCGTCGTTGGTGGAGAAGAGGCAGCTTAGGGTTTTGGGAGAAATTGATGGATTATTCAAGAGATTGGGTATTTTTTTACCCTAATTTTAAAATGTCATGCGAGGAGCAGATAAGGGACACGTGTCAGCTGATGTGTCCCATATACGTCATGTCATTGTCCATATGTCCCCAGTTGGAGCTCTACGTGTCAACTTGCATGCCACATTAGTGGTCAACTGACAACGATTGGTCAAACAAACGGCGACGTTAGTTCAGAATAATATTGCTCCGATTTTCAAGTTTCAGGGCTGACATTGCACCAAATGAAATTTTAGAATTTGAATTACCCTTTTTGTCAAATATTAGGGACTAAATTGCACATTCAACAAAAAAAAATAAAACTAGAGCGGTGTGGGGCGTGATTTAGTGCGTGTAAATATACACCTTGCGATTGAGTGAGAAGATTTAGTGCGTGTATTGTGTATGTGCACGAAGCAACACTAGACTGATATAGAACAAAAAAAATTAATAATAATAATTTTAAAAAATGGTTGATAAAAAAAAGTAAGCTTATATAGGCATAGATTCCCTAAAAAGTGCGCCAGTGTAATAATATAAGCACTATATGATTTTGTTTACCCAACAATGTAAATTAACAGGCTATGTAGGTCTTCAGTTTTAGTATTAAAAAATGAATGCAAAAACTATATATCACAATTGTTATATACTTCGTGCAAAAAACTCTATGACGGTGTGCGGTTATTGCTTTCGGTGCCTTCATTGTCGAACAATTTAGCCAACATCTATATAAAAAAAAAAACCCGAAGACTTGGGATCGGGATTAAGATCAAACGGTAAAACCAAATTAATCCTCCAATGTTGTCACTGCTACTACAAGGATTACATAAAGTAAATAAGAAATTTTCTGGATAGACTGCTGAAAATTAATGTGATTGAAAATTGATAAACATGGATTTATTAATTCATAAGATCTGCTATTAGATTTAAAAAATTCAGAAATCAACAAGGTGTGGTGTTGATGGCCATATTTTAGACTTATAATGGATGTTACCTCAAATGTCACATAGAGCAGGAGAACTGAGAAGCCAGACGCTCATGAAGCTACTTTACGAGAAATTAAAAAGAGAATCAAGAAAATTGATGATGAAAAGAAGGCAAAGAAAGTCAAGTTGATGGCAAAGACATGAAAGACTCAAACCAAAAGCAATGTGCCCAGAGGTGCTGAGTTAAAGGGCCCTGAGCTGGGTGGTAGTGGTGGAAAACGTTGATTTCATATCATTTTCAGTATTTTACAAGGAGAGGTGTTGATTATTGGGAAAAATAGTTTTATCGATGTAGGGGTTGATTGATTGAAAGGGTTTGTCACATTTGCTGTTGATTCTATACATGTGTCTTTTGGTCAATTGCACGTGCAAGCGTCTCTAGATTAACAATATTACAAATTGATCTAATTTTGATAGAATTGAAATTCGATTTAAATATACATAATTGATCTAATTATTGAAATTGAATCAATTGAGTTTCAATTGATTCATAGGATAGATAAAATTTCTCATGATTTAAGCTCCCATTGGTTAAAATGAAAAACAAAAATTCAGCAAACATTCTCTACCATATGCTTATCTATGGTATTCACTTTCTACTAAATTGAATACAATATATTTCAATTTTATTTTTTCTCTAACTTATTAATGTGATGAATTTATATTTTTTTTATATGCATATTACAATGTAATCAATTTAGGTCTATCACTATTTCAATTTTGATATAATTGAAATTCGATTTAAATATACATAATTGATTTGATTATTGAAATTGAATCAATTGAGTTTCAATTGATTCAACAACTTAAAATTGACTTTCAATTCAAAATTGCAATTATTCAAATTGAAATTGAGTTAGCCCTATATGCATGCATATGCATATATAATTATATGTATTAGTTTTGTGTACATTTGACCTTTCAATTGATCTTGTGTAGAAAAAAAAAATCTTTAATTGCTGTTTCAATTTGATAATAGTAGTAATATTTATTAACCATTCCAATTTTACCAAAATATCTTCATCATTTGTATAAAATGTTTTGTAATTAATATAGTCATAATATATTGTATGCAAATAAATGATAAATCTACAATTTTCATAAGTTAAAAACTACTGTCAAAGTAACAAGATGTTTCTACACACTAATTGTTTATTTTAAATTATTTTATTTTTAAAGCATTTTTTCAATTTATTTATATCTAATATTTTTGTTAGATAGTTGAATTTAGAAGGAATCAAATCAAAATAAAAATAAAAAGCATTCATAAAAAAATTATTAATTTTTAATGTGTTGATTGTGAGTGTAAAAGAAGCACAAAAAAAAGAAAAAGAAAAAATTCTTATTAGCATAAAGAGTTAAAAACTTTACAAATAAAAATCGAAAATGCAAGTATATCGTAAGTTTGTAACAGTTTCATTAAAACCACTATGTTTATATTGAAGTCTCATTAGCTTTACTTTATTCCATCAATTTTTCTACAATTTAATGAAAAAATAGAATACATTCATTGAACACCAATGACAAGCCGATTTTAATACGGTAATAATTGGACCAATTTTATTTGTGAATGAAAAATAAAAAATCATACCTTGATGTGAATTGAATTTGGGCAAAAATGTATTAGAAAAAATTGGATACAATATATTTAGAAAAATTGAATATTGTATTCAATTTAAAAACTAAGTAATTAGAAAAACTGAATATATTGCATTCAAAAAATAAAAATCCAATTGATTCAATTTAATTTCAGGATATGAAATAGTCACGCATGATTAGTTCACAAAATTGGTAATCAAAATTACTGTTAATTTAGAACACAACATTTAAATAATTAGCTAGACTTATCAAAATCAAATGGATTAGTTTACAATATAAGATTGATTGATTGATTTTCAAATTATTGAATTACCTAGTGCAATTAGATTTTATTTTAATTAATTTAATTGATAACTAATTTCAATTAAAATATAAATTCAATTGAAATCCAAATTCAAAAAAAAAATTGAATAGTTGAATTAATTTAATAAAATTTGGCAATTGAAATCGGTTAAAATTGAATTTAATTTCATTTTGAATAGTATTCAATTAAAATTGAATTAGTTGATTAAATCCAATTGAAATTAAGTTTATAAATTCAATTTCAATTAAAATAAGATTGAATTTGAATTCAATTTGAATAATTGACATCAATTGAAACTAGAGGTGAGCAAAAAGATCAAAATTTAGGTTAACAAAAAACTGATCAAATTTTTAGGTTAACCAAAACTAAAAATTTAGGTTTATTGTTTTTACTTTTAAAAACCGGCGATTAACCGTTAACTAACAGTTAGCCGATTTATATATATTTTATATATTATATGTTAAATTTTACTCTTATATTTTTCATTTTTTTTAATTTATAAATATTATGATATATAATTTTTTAAAATATTATTATAATATATATTTTTAGTAAATAAAAATTGAAATTATATTTTTATTACTATTATTTATTCATTATACGTGCATAATTAGATGAAAATTTTGTTTTCATTTTGATTTTTTAATGAATATTATATTTAATTTGTATTTTTTTATTTCTAAAGTATTTTTAACTATTAAAAATAATATTACAAATTGTATAATTTATTAAATTTATATGTTAAATTTTTTTTGTGGTTAACTAATAAACTAATCCAAAAAATTAGTTAAAAATTGAAATTGATATAATGATTAATCGAAATTAATGGACTAATTAATAAAATTGTTAATTGACCCATTAATCGGTGTATGCTCGTCCCTAATTGAAACTAAACCAACTATGAGTCAATTGATTTGAAATTGAATTTAAATGAAGCTAAATTTGAATCAATTGATTGAAAATGAATTTACATTTGGTTTTAAAATAAAATAATCTCAAGTAGTGGTTGACTTTCAATTGAAAAATTGCTTCAATTGAGTTTGAATGGATCTAATTTATTTACAAGTTCAAAGGAATCAAATTATAATTCAATTAGCCATGATATATATTATTTATAATTGTCTAATATATAGAAAATTTGATGTGTTGCTTGATAACAAGCACATAAATGAAAAATAATATATATTTGATTTTGAAAATTTCTAAATTTTTTCAATTGATCAATCTATTAACTTGAAATTTAGTTTTATATAAGCAAGTCTACTTATTGTTCAATTCATTTATCATACAACTTGAGATAATTTTTGGACTTTGGAACTGATAACTATGGAAAATACATTTCTAAAGGCCCAATCAGCGTGGTCCAACAACGTTTGACAAGGCCCAAGCCCAGTAACAAAAAGATAAGGCATGAGTTGTAAGATAAATCAGGAAAGGGTAATGTCTGATTGAACTGATGGGATAACTCGTTTTTTCAATCCACTGACACAAACCAACTCCCATACTCTCCACCTGCTTCTTGTCATATCACCGATCACCTACTCTGACTGCCGGTTATCACCTCCCAAGATATTCAAGTACCCCTCCAAATAACTCCTATAAAAGGGCCTAAACATGATGGCTCCAGGTATTGAATATCCGAGACGCTCTCTCCTTAAAATCGCTCTCTATAAAGCTATTAACTTAAGTTTCGGAGTGTTAAAGCTCGGTTTCGATCGGGCACTCCCTTTTGTTGGTCCAGCGATCCAATCGGCTCGATCGTTTATGCTGTCAGCTCTTCATTTATGGATAAAACTTATTAGGTTTTATCATTTGGTGCTTTCGTTGAGAGCCATGATAGATCCAAGATCTAGCAGGAATCCAATTCCTAAAGACCATGATCTCATAAGTCAATGTAGATTTGGGCCTTCAGGGAGAAGAGAGAGATCTCCTAGATCACTTATTAGGGGTAACCTTCCCTCAGATTCCAACACCGCAGTCATGAGACAACCGAAAGATATCCCTATCACCGTCAGGGACATGCGGGCCATTCTTAGTGATAACTATGGAAAATACATTCCTAAAGACCCAATTAATATAGCCCAATAACGTTTGGGACGGCCTAAGTCCACTAGCAAAAAGGCAAAGCGTGAGCTGGAAGATAACACAGGGAAGCTTGATATTCGATCGGATTGATGGGACAGCCTATCCCATCAGGCCCACTGACATAAGCTAATGTCCATACTCTTCATATACTCCATGTCACATCGTCGCTCACTTGCTGTAACACTCTATACCCGGTCAGTTAAAGACTCGGATATAGGATGTTACACTCGGGCTTAGATTCCTTTAATACAGGTCAAAACAAACCACTATATAAAGATCTAATTATTTATCAAATTACTATTCATTTTGTAAAAATTTTGGTAGAATTTTCCCTAAAATTTATGAAAACCTCCTGAAAAGAATGTACCTAAAACACTTCTATCCAAGTCTATCCTACCATCCAACCTCTATTCAAACCCCAATATACATAATCATTTCCCTTCCTCCGATAATTCACAAGTCAAATTAACAGAATCATACACATCACACTTAGTTATGGTATTCTTCCTTTAATTTACAATAATAATATCCATAAATATTTACATGATATTTACACCTCAAAAATACAAGGTACATGCCAAAGTATCTTAAAGATAACAAAAAGAAACAAGTGGAGCATCCATATCAAAATCTTGTAACCTTTCTGTTGAGACTCAAGCTGTGCTGTAAATCCACTCCATTACCTTCAAACCTACGCGTGAAAATAAAACCACGTGCTAAGCATTTTGCTTAGTGGTGTTCAAGCAATTCTATTTTTTCGCTCAATATAGAATATTAAATTAAAATATGCTTAAAATTTTACAAATCATGAAAACACAAAAATTATCACTTATTTCAAAATATAAAAACAATAAATCCATCATAAGGAATTTAAACTTATATAGCTCACATAACCTAACAAACATAAATATCTTTATTTACTTTTAACAAAAGGACATAAATCCATTTACAAGGAATTTAGGCATATATAATTCGTATATAGATTAAGGTTTGATGAATATTATAGTCCAAAAAGGTAGCTAATCAATTTCTTTCAATTAAAAGTCTCAAATAGTTTAAATAAACGTTTAATATTTATGTTATGTACTTGCCCCCAGTAAAATCCAATGGAATTGCACCGAGCTGGATAAATGAAATTTAAACACAAAATCAAGCCCTCAGGGTATCGACGTCCAGGGTTGCCCGGTATTCGGCCCCCTCAGGGTATCGACATCTGGGGTTGCCCGATATTCGCCCCCCTCAGGGTATCAACGTCCGGGATTGCCCGGTATTCGCCCCCCTCAGGGTATCGACATCCGGGATTGCCTGGTATTCGCCCCCTTCAGGGTACTCATACAATCTATTTAATGTAATACATTCACTATAAATTTAAATAAATACATATATATACATATATTTATATACATACATATGTGGACCGATCTCTCAGAGCCATTCATCCCACGACTCAATTTAATAGCATTCACCGGAAGAGCTCTCAGAGCCATTCAATCCGATAATCGTATTACGCAATACTGCTAAACGTCCCTAATTGGAATGCCAACCTTATCCTATTGTCCCAATTCCTGTCTAGTTTTACTAAGGGAAAATACAATTAAATTCATATTCCATTTTTCCATTTCATCCAGTCTCACTTTATAGCTCTTACTTGTGATTATGTTATATCATAATTACCCTCATTCACGTTCTTCTAAAGTTTAGAGATAAGCATATGTATACATACATTTCCACCGAAGCATTTTGAAGCAATAGTAAAAATAATTACCTTAAATTTCAACAACTCACTAATTAAAGTCAATCAAGTATATCATAATATGGAATATATTAAATCATAGCCAAAACCAAATCATGATTTAAAAGATTTAAATTCAATTTCATGAATGTATTCCTTCAATTATCTATGACAAATAAATTATTTGTCAATTCCATTGTGATAACAATTTATACATTTTTTTTAAGGATCTAATAATGTTCATAAAGTAATTAAGATGAAAATTTTGCAATTCAACCTATACCACTCAAATTAAAAAATTTGTACTACTTATTTAGCAACCCCTAATTAGTTACTTAGGACATTTGATTTTTATAAAATTCAAATCCATCACTCCTAAAATCATAAATTATACATTATAAGCTAAATAACAAATGTACAAATCAAACTCTTATGATTTAAGTAAATTGTTCTATGTTACCCATTTAACACTTATTCATGTATTTATAACATCACTTCATACAAATCTTGCTCTATATACAAAAATTCATTGCTTGGATAATATGCAGTTCATCCTATATTTCATAACTCAATGGTTAATTCATAAAATATTCATGCATATATATAACAATGAGTGTGTGGGTATATATATGTATATATATATTCATTATCCTAACCAAATAATATATGCTTTCCTAATGTCCATATTCATGCATATAAGCCTTCACATACTCATACATACTTAATTCATACTTATATACCTTTGATACATACATGCATATCTTTATGTCTAGTATGAACACATTAGATCCATTTGTAATTTAAGGGTTTTATTCCATCTACTAAATTTATACATCATCAAAATATTAAAATTAAACCAAATATTTAATTAATTGCTTAATTGTCACTTACTAACCCTAAAATTACAATTTGGTGACCTTAGTTTCTCCCTCCTTTTGCTTGTTTTCTTTAGTAATTCTTTGTTATTTCATGTTATTACAATATTTTACTAACAATTCTAAATTTATTTCACATTTATATCATAAATTCTATCGTTACATAATACAAACTCATGCAATATTTAAGAAAATTTAACAAAATTTAGGGACAAAATGCATCTACTTGATGGAATATGACATGGCATATATATGATGATCACGCAGCGAAAAAATAATAAAATTGATCATACATACCATGCAATCCGTAAATAAGAATCGAAAACATGCAATTTTAGGGTTTTAAAACTTACAACTTTAGATGCACTTCAAGATTTGATTTTGATTATGACCAGCAACTAAGAAGGACTTATTCACCTTAGATCTTCACCACCAATGCCAAAGGAACAACCTTTATGCCACTACTCTCTATGTTCACACACACAATTGCAATGACGGCTTAAAATCGAGAGTACTAGCTCTATGTGTAAATTATTGGCAATGGTAATGGATTGAAGCTACAAGATTTGATCTTGTACTTTCTTTTAGTTGCTATTGCTGCCCAAGAAAACAAGAGAACAAGGAACAATCCTTTATCCTTGTGAATTCGGCCAAGAATGTGTGAGAGAGAGAGTTTTCACGTCTTAGGGTTTTTCTTTTGTTTTCTAATCATTCATTTTATATTTGGCAAGTGTTTTTATCCGAATTTTACTACCTCAAGATAGTTAATTCAGCCTCAATCACTTCCTAAAATCAAGTGAATTATATTAATTCAAACTCTTTTGAATTTTAAATTCAAATTAATTTGAAATATATATAAGACATTTAATCAAAATAAATCACTTAATTTAGAAATAAGCATGTGCCAAAATTCCCTTGTTTTTTTTTATCTTAGAATTTCAATTACTTCATCTCCTTTTTAAGTGTTTTAATTTGATTTAAATGTCATTAGAATTTAATACTCAATTAACTTAATTAACTTAAGATAATTAATTAATTGAAATTAATCTTATTGGGCCGAATCTCTCTCTCTAATGGACCAAGGTCCATTTAGCAATTTTAATACCCATTACATACATTAATTTGACTTTAATTAAAATTTCAAATTAATGCCCAATACTTTATTTAAATATTTTAAGCCCAATACTATGTGTGCGATCCTATAGGTCCATTTAAATTTGGCAATGAATTAATGAATTAATTCAAAGGCTATATATATTCTCTAGCAAGATATTATAGCATTCCAAATTAAATGAAAATGCAAATGGCATTTAGTGACCTAATTCAATTTTTCATAATCCCTTACCCTTAAATATCAGAATTAATATAAGGCATGGAACTAGTCATCCTTATATATACTAATTCCTTTCTTGATATTCCAGTGACACTGAACTCTCAGATAAATAATGATTACTCATTATTTTATCTCGGTATGGCCATACACTTCTCAGTTCACTAATCAAGTGGCCGATGATATTTTCTCTCTTATTGAGAGGGGTAATCGCTTCACTTCTCTCATGCTCTCTAACATGAATCAATGCATACCCAAGCATACCCATACTTGTCACTCTGTTACGAGCACGTTAGGTGTATGTCAAAGTACACAGTAATTCATAAAGAGTTTCATAGAAATTTTAGGTCTAAAAACTCCGATGCAAAACTTGCATATGAGAAACACTTATGACTTGTACCATGTAGTGTTCTCATGAATGGATCAAATCCAGATACCATATTCTAAACATGTATTTATGATCTCTGATTGACACTCTTGTCCTTATGATCCGTAAAACAGAACTCATCTTATCAGAGAGAGCATACTAGTCTTAATTCATTTGTTATTCCCATAACAATGACTGACTAGGGATATTTAGAATGAAGTCTCATTTATTTCAAGTCTCATTTGTTATTCCCATAACTTAAACTGAAACAACATTCTTGGATAGTTATATCAATTGATATGCACAGGAATGCAATAGATAAAACAAATGCCTCATTTATTAAATTAAATGTTTTATAACAATGTATTGGGGCTAGGGCTTACACTAATAATCTCCCACTAGCACTAGTCTCAATTGGGCATAGCCCTAAGACCGAACGCTCTCAAATGAGCTTCATGCAGATTTGGACGCAACTGTTTCATCAAAGGATCTGCTGCATTATTTTCACTTGTTATCTTGCTAATATTAACGTCCCCACGATCAATGATCTCTCTAGAGAAATATGATATTTCTCCCTTTTATAATTGGGTCAATTAGGCCAGATCTAGTCCAACCACTTTGGTTTAACCAACTGGCCTAATTTTATTTAATTAACCTATTTTTGGCCCAAATAATTTCTCCACTAATTTCCTAACCTAATTTCTAGTTCCTATAAACTCTAACCTAATAATGTTTCACTCATCAGAATACTTCGAAATTTTACCCCACATGTCCTGAAATATGCAAGAGAGTATGTTTAAAATTTGAAGTCATTTCAATATCTTTTCAATATAATTCCAGCTTTAGAGGGAAAATCAGCTGGTCAAAAACCCTAAAATTCAAAGTCATCAGAAAAATAATTTTTCACTTTCAGATACTAATTTAAACCTTTGCTAATAGATTTGAAAATTTTGGTAATTTTTAGAAGTCGTTTACTATTTTTAAAGTCCCGATCAAACTTTTAGTCAACCATTTTACGGCACTGAGTAAAAACTTTGTTGTTTGATTTGAAGGCCCATTCTGCCTCAATTTCATCTGAAATTATACCACCATGCTCCATTTGATACCTACTTTCATATTTTGGAGTTAAGTAAAATTGCCTACCTGGTCACCCATCCTCAGATTTTTTTGGCTTGAGCACGTTTAACCCTTTTGCAATTTTAACTTTTACTGTACTATTATACTGTAATTACCTCAAAAACTATCCTAAAGTTATTGTCCATGCTACAAATCATGATATTCATGTCGGATACGAATTTTGGGGCATTTACAATGTTGTTGGTGACTTCTTTCGCATCTTGGTTAAGTATATTCATGTGCTGATAAGGAATGACAAAATCCTCTATGAATATGTTTTTCGACGTCGTATTTAAAGATGCTACACCTGGGATGTTCATTTTTTGTTATTACACAATGGGGTTCATTTATTTTTGTGATTAGAACGATTGCACTGGTGTTATTGAACAAACCCATCTCGAACTAAAAATGATCTCAAATGTGGGCATAATGACTGTTTTGTAATTTGCATATTTTATAAATTTCTTTTTATTTTTAGTTTTATTTTATTTTATTATTTATGGATGAGAGTGTCTTCCCACATGCATTGGGATGTTTGATGATTTGCAGCATCTTCTTAACCATATTGTCTTAATCTAATATGATTTTTAATATTTAAATGTTTGATTACATAGTTTTCATTTTCTTCGTCTTTAATCAACTCAATGTTAGTTGTATCATTATTATCCGTTATCCATATTCATTTGGGCACCATGTTATGCGCAGAAGCACATAAAATAAGTGATAATATATAGAGTTACTGTCGTGCAATTTTTATGTGAGAATGATTCATTAATGTGATGTAATAATAACAAATTAGTGCGTGTATTTATTGCCTAATGCCAATATAGTGTATTTAGTTGTCTCATTATATTTTATATGATTATGCATTAAAGGAATACATTTTATTTAGTTATCTAAATAGATTTTATTTAGTTTTCATACTACAATATAATTAGTTTACATAATCCAATGTACTCAGTTTAAAATTATCATTCAGCATATGTAAGTTCGAATTCATTATATTCTTAACACTAATACACGTTATCTATAAATTGTGTATGCAATAGATAAGTACTTAAATAATTTTTTTACAATCGTATACAATTATTTTTTAAAAATTGCTTCGACTTCAATAACGTTGAAATAATTCAACAAATCTATACATCCTCATATGGATTTAAATCATGTATAAGTAACTAACTACAAAATTTTTGTACATCTTTAATTTACATGAAAAAAATGTATTATCTATTATATATCAATTAATTGGTTCGCGGCTTCATGTGTATGCCATTTTCCTTTCTTCTTCCTCCTTTTCCTCCCCTTCCTCCTATTAGCTTTATCCCTCCCAACGACACTGTCGATTCTTCCTTCTTACTTATCCCTTTCATAAAGATACAGCAAAAATCCAAGCCTTTTTCGATAATTTTTTACATCAAAATTTAATGGAATTATCTTCCCTTCTATTAAATACTCAGCAAATGTCACTACATAAGCTCCATAATCACTGAAAAAAATTCAAATAATCGCAACTTAAGTTTTTTTTCATGAAATATTAAGACAACATGTTAACTAAATGTATTGTATAGGGAGATTCTTAGCATACTCAATGGCAATGAGATGATTTCCTTCAAAATTGGATACATCTTGTATGTCCTTTCTTCCGCCCCAAAAATCAACAAGACTTAAATATAATCGAATTACAACATTGAATGCTTTGACAACATGATCTATGCATTTTTTCGTATTTGGTGAATGCAGAGAGTCATACAAAATAAGTTTTCTTTCCTTCAATATCATCCTTCCCAATATCCAATGGAATTTCGCAACATTGATTAGCAAAAGGATCTCATCAACATCCACCCATAGTATATTGTGCTTCATCTGTTTTCCAATTATATAATCAGCCAAGATATGTTGGAATGTTATTTGTGAATAGTTCGCAGGGTTTTTGGTTAATATTTGATGTACAGTCTAAATACTTTGGTCGAACATGCAGTCTGTTGTGATGAAAGACCCCGTACATTCCCATCAAGCTTACACTTCTTCCTTAAATAATAAAAAATTATATCCATGTGATGCAAATAGTAAAAAATAAACTATAAGATATAACATTATAACAAGAAGTAAATACAATGTATTATGTATTGATAACACACCATTGTTTGCCATTTTTGTAAAATCGAACACATTGTGTTCATCATGCCTTAATGGTCAAGTATACATACCAAATCTGCCATTTCTTGTCTGAGATACACCAAGGTATACAACCATATTTTTTTGTTAACACTAAAACAGCCAAATTCAAAAGCATCCTTCAACCGTTTGTGTTGCGGATTACACACCTTGTCTTTGTCCTTCGAAAAAAAGAATAAATAAACCATATAAACTATAAATGTTAATCGAATTACAACAACACAAACATAAACAAACTTAAGCAGTGATCAGAATATCAAGAGTATACACCAATTTACCTAGCTATCTTTTTAGATACAATGCCAGTGTCAAACCACGCATTGAATTATTTTAACTTCAATATATCAAAGTGTTTTTCAATACTTATATTAGAAGGATGATCATTTCTTTCTACAATTCCTTCACGCTTGTATGTTAATAATGAATCTCTCCTTGATAACATTCCCAATTCATGCTTTTAAAATTTCACACAAACCAGGGAAAAAATTTACAAAAAATTAGTTGTATTAAAAAAGCACAAACTATTCATATTATATGTAATGGAATGAACTTTTAAAACATTTAGGTATAAAATTTATAAATAATGAACTTACAATTTTGTTTAAATTGGCATCTGTTGACTATCCCTTCTCACCATACTGACATTGAGCAATCTGCATTTCCTATTTTTCTTTAAGTATATCAGCACGATGTTCATGATCTGGATTAGAAGATTTTTCCTATAGTTCTTCAGATGAAGTCGACTGAACACCCTATTGACATTTAAATATATGGGTTAAATCAACTATTTTATTTTTAAAATGAGGAAGCATAAGCTATCTAATGCTCTTAATATATTACTTTAGTTGAATCTAAAATATCACTTACTACTAATATCAATATTAGGGGTGAACACGGGGCTAGAAGGGGCCGGGAAATTCTCCCCCACTCACTCCCTTGCCAGTGGTGGGGATTCCCCGCCCCCACCACCAATATCAGGAAGGGAATTTTCCCTGTCCCCGCCCCGCGAGGATCTGCATATCCTAATTTTTTTTAATTTTAAAATATAATATTTTATAAATAATTAAAATTGAAATATAATATTTAATAAATAAAAACTTAAAATCAATAATAATTTAAAATTAAGTATAATTTATTACTTAATAATTATAAAATTAAGTTATATTTTAATTTTAATTTTAATTATTTATAAAATATTATATTTTAAAATAAAAAAAATATTTTTTACGAGGCGGATGCCCCATTCCCCGTCCCCACCCCCGATTCTAGGATGGAGATTTTTTCCCCTGTCTCCATCCCCACGGGGAGAAATTTCGGGGATTCCCTGCCCCGTCGAGGCCGGGGAATCCCTGCCCCATGATCATCCCTAATTAATATGTCATGTTACGATGTTGAAAACAATTTATTAAAAATGCGATGAATATAAAACTTACTGTTTTATCAAAATCAGCTTCTGTAGATTCTTTAACCTTTTCATACTGATCTTGGTGTATTTGTTTACCCTGTTCCTTCTTAAATAGATCAACATTAGGTTCATGATCTCCACCAGCAAAATTTCCCTTTGCTGCCCTGGCAGGAATCGACATAGCATCCTAATGAATATTAAAAATAATAGGTTAAAATAATGGCCTTGTCTTAATCTAAAAAATCAAATATTATGTAATGAGCCTGAGTAATCCACTTAGTTAAATCCAAAATATCACTTACTACTCATATCAATATGGCATGTGTAATTAATATAAAACTTACAGTTTTATCAAAATTAGCTTCTGCAGATTCTTCCACCTTTTCATGTTGATCCTAATGTATTTGTTTACCCTGTTCCTTCTTGAGTAGATCAGCATCAGGTTCATGATCTCCATCACCAAAATTTCCCTTGGCTGCTCCTGCAGGAATTGACATAGCATCCTAATAAATGTTAAAAATAATAGGTTAAAATAATGTCCTTGTCTTAATCTAAGAAATCAAACATTATGTAATGAGCCTGAGTAATCCTCTTAGTTGAATCCAAAATATCACTTACTACTTGTATCAATATGGAATGTGTGATGAATATAAAACTTATAGTTTTATCAAAATTAGCTTCTGTAGATTCTTCCACCCTTTAATGCTGATCCTAGTGTATTTGTTTACCCTGTTCCTCTGTAAGTAGATCAGCATCAGGTTTATGATCTCCATCACCAAAATTTTTCTTTGCTTCTCTAGGAGAAATATGATGGAATATGACATGATATGTTCATGGTAATCATGCAGCGGAAGAACGATAAAACGATCATACATGCCAAACAATTCCATGACAAGAATTGAAACATGCAATTTTAGGATTTTTTGAAACTTACAACTTTTGATGCCTTTTAAATCTTGAATTTGGTGATGACCAGCAACTAAGATGACTTTATCCGCCTTAGAACTTGATCACCAATGCCAAGGAATAGCCTTTACGCCACTCCCTCTATTCTCACACACACAATTGCACCGACAGCTTAAAATCGAGATTGCTAGCTCTCAAAATAAGTATTGTGTAATGGTAATGGTTTTAAGCTACAAGATCTAATCTTGTACTTTCTTTAGATGCTATTGACATCCAAGAACACAAGAGAATGAAGAAGTATATTTCTCCTTGAGAAATTCGGCCAAAAAAAAAATTGTGAGTGAGAGAAGAAATTCACGCCAAAAACAAAAAGAAAACTAGGGTTTTTTTCTTTTCTCTCTCATTCAATATATATCATTTTATTTTAAGTGATAAATCTAAAATCCACTACTTAAAGATAATTAATTATAGTCTTTATCACTTCTTTAAAATAAGAGATATATATTGATTCAAATTCTTTTTTATTTAATCCAAGATAAAAATATAAGACACATTAATCAAATAAATCACTTAATTAAATAAGCATGTGCCGAAATTCCTTGATATTTATCTAGGAATTTCAGCCAAGTCTATTTCCATTTAAGTGTTTTAATTTGATTATAATTCTTTTAAGTATTAATACTCAATTAATTAAATTAATACAAGACATTTAATTAATTGAAATTAAACCTTGTAGGCTGAATTTCTCTCTCTTATGGACCAAGGTCCAATAGCAATTTTAAAACCCATTACACACATTAATTTGACTTTAATTAAAAGCCCAAATTAATGTCCAATACTTTATTTAAATATTTTAAGCCCAATGCTTTGTGTGCGATCCTATAGGTCAATTTAATGTTGGCAATGAATTAATAAATTAATTCAAAGACTATATATATTCTCTAGCAAGATATTATAGCATTCCAAATTAAATGAAAATGCATATGGCATTTAGTGACCTAATGCAATTTTGCATAGCCCCTTACCCATAAATATCAGAATTAATATAAGGCATGGAACTAGTCATTCTTATATATATTAATTCCTTTCTTGATATCACAGTGACACTGAACTCTCAGATAAATAATAATTATTCATTATTTCATCTCAGTATGGCCATACACTTCTCAGTTCACTAATCAAGTGGCCGATGATATTTTCTCTCTTATTGAGAGGGGTAATCGCTTCACTTCTCTCATGCTCTCTAACATGAATCAATGCATACCCAATCATACCCGTACTTGTCACTCTGTTATGAGCACGTTAGGTGTATATCAAAGTACACAGTAATTCATAAAGAGTTTCATAGAAATTTTAGGTCTAAGAACTCCGATACAAAACTTGCATATGAGAAACACTTATGACTTGTACCATATAGTGTTCTCATGAACGGATCGAATCCAGATACCATGTTCTTTAACATATATCTATAATCTCTAATTGACACTCTTGTCCTAATGATCCGTAAGACAGAACTCATAATATCAGAGAGAGCATACTAGTCTTAATTCATTTGTTATTCCCATAACATTCTTGGATAGTTCTATCAATTGATATGCACAGGAATACAAAAGATAAAACAAATGCCTCATTTATTAAATTAAATGCTTTTATAACAATGCATTGGGGCTAGGGCTTATACTAACAAACTCGACACAGCATCCTAATAAATATTAAAAATAATGGCCTTGTCTTAATCTAAGAAATCAAACATTATGTAATGAGCCTGAGTAATCTACTTAGTTGAATCCAAACTCCCTAAATAACAAATTATAAATAAAAAAACTTATAGTTTTTTTGAATTCTTTTGATGTTGAGCATCATATCTTGTCAAGATGATATTGATCAATTTGCATATCTTCTTCCTCCTCAAGTAGATGGGTATGATGTTCATAATCTTTATTTATAATAGTTTTTTCCGTTTCAATTCTAGAAGTCGACAGAACACCCTAATGAAGCTATAAATTTATATTTTAAAATAATGGTTGTATATTTAATCTAATAAGTCGTACATTATGCAATGAGCACAAAAATTACTTTAATTGTATCATTGGGTTGTGGTTTCTGTAGATTTGCATTAAAAGCTACCTCTAATTTGTACATTACAACCATAATTTTTGAAACATCATATTTGACCGTGGAAATGTCTTCTTTAATAGTATCAACATCCTAATGATATTTGAGATATCCTTCCTCATTTCCAATTGAATTTCAGAAATTACTTGAAGCTATTTCATCATTTCAGCTTTTGCCTCATTCTGTTTGAATTTTTCTTTGTTCCTCATCTATCATCTGGACGAGGAATCTGGTGAGGAGACCCTATAAGAGTTGTGGTATGTTCATCCTCATGCTTGGCACTTGGGTCTTGAGTCAAGTACATGCCCTCATTTACTTCATCACCAGAAACTTCCTCGATAACGATATTGGTCAAATTATAATCACAATTTCTTCTTTGGATTTATTGTACAGGGGTGTAAATATTTCGTAAACCCAACTAAAACACGTGGTAAACATTGAAAAATTATAATTTAATCATTTACCAATATGATAAAAATTAAAAAAATAATATGTACTAAATTTATAAATACATTTTATTAAAACATGAGGTACTTGTGTTAATTGCTGTCTAAGTTGTTTCAAAATTTTTGTAACTTTAGCCAACTGAATAGGATGTATTTACTTATACGAATAAATACTATCCAGTTCTTAAAAAAACATAACAGAATGTATACACAAATAGGATAAATAATATTCATTTTGCCCAAATAAATGACAGATTATTTTTTCTGCCTGAACACATTTTATCAAGATTTGCTATGATTAAAAACAATGCATTCAATTTTTAAGCATGATTGCATTGTAATGAGTTTTCTAAATACATTATATTCGGTTCTCGGCCTTAGCATGTAATAAACTATTTACATAATAGAATACATTGCAATTGTTATGTGTAAAAACTTAACATTGCATAACAAATGTAATGAAGTCTATATATATGCACAATGTAATGCAAAATAAAATCAAATTTAAACAAATATTAGAACACCAAAAATTAAGAAACTACAAGTGTCAAGTAAGTCACCTTTCGTTTAAACAGGTATTTGTTAAAACTCCTCCATTATGAATAATTTTTTATTGTCCATCTCAAAAGTATGGGTTGTTTATCTCCACAATCCTCTGTAAACCTCACATTAACTTTATAACAACATTCGAAGAACTGGGCTTTAAACGCTAGTGGAAAACCTCGTAACCTTTAGGACGAAGGTATCCCCTTACAAAGACTTCCCTTAAGGCTTTCGATTGTCATGTTGAATGAGTCTCAGCCCCAAGGATATTCATTGTATAATTCGGTGTCAACAATTGCAATATTCTCTGGCCTCACCCATCTACTATTGATACCTGCCATAATAAAGTTGTGAACAAAATAGAGTATGGCCAATTCAACCCGTCCTCATCAAACTCCCATTTTCCTTTCAAAAAAAACATCTTTAACTAAATCCCTCATCACCTTTCTGATTCCTCCAAAATATTTATTAATAAACTTAGCACCTTCATTATATAAACTTGTTTTATTAAAGTTTCATTTGCACTTCAAACTAGTAACATAGGCAAATTCTGCTAACTCAAACTTTAACTTTACATCATTCACCTTTACCCATAGTTTTGGTCTATTATCAGTAACAAATTCTCTAAGCAATATTGAATGAACGAGTTACCCTTGAGCAACAACTTCATGTATCTCTAAAAAGTAACCAAAACATGTTACTTTAAACATCCTTATTTGATTATCATTCAACATCTCTTTGATTTTTGAAATTGCTTTAAAATCCATGCAAAAGCTCACTTTGCTTACACCACGATCTTTGCTAACTTTGTACAAATCCTGAACCTAATTATAACATCCACAACATATAAGAATTTTAAACTGAAAATGTTAGATAACAAACGCTTTAAGAATAACAACATTTTAAAGTCAATGTAATTGCAAATTTCTATTTCACAAATAACCAAATAAATAAATAAATAAAGGCAGATAATAAAAAATAAAATAAAAAGACAAAACCTTCATTTTTTGTTGTTGCTTTATCAATTTCCTCATTATCTGTTAAAGAAGCAGCGTATTATTAGAGTGAATGTCAGAAAATTTATATTTAACTTAGATTTTGATACGGGCATATTAGTGAATGCCAAAAGATATAATAACAAAACAAAGGATACTTAAAAAATCTATAATAGGTTGAAAAACAGAATTTGTCTATAAGATTGCAAAAGTATCAGATAGGTAAAAAACACAAATGTTTGAAGATAAACAAATTGAATCCGTTATATTCACTTGTATGAAATGTATACAGTTTTCCTATTTAGATCAATTAAGATTGTATTCAGTTTGAACAGATAATAGTGAATATATTATAGTCATAGTTATGTAAATGCTGTATTCGGTTATGTAATACATTGCATTCATATTGGTTCCCCAAAATAGAAAACAACTTATTCAGTTTTTTGATTCATTGTTGTTAATTTTCAATCATCATATTTGTATGTTAGAAAGTAAAAATATAATAAGTTAATAATACACATCTTCAGTCCATGAGGAGAAATATGTGTAAACAATTATTCACCTTTTAAAAAAAAATAAATTGTTCAGTCTATGAGAAGAAATATGCTTAAATAAGTGGTCAGAAAGTTAATAATTACACTTGTTCAATCGGAAATTAGCTTGGTATAACAAATATGAGACACCGAACCAAAGCAAGTTTTGATTTTTTTTAAATATATAAAAAAACACACACACACATAAAAGCCATAATGGGGAAACAAATTATACATTTTAAAAAACAATAAATCAAATGTATAATATGAAAATACAATCAGAGCAACCTTGGATCTGTTGATGGTTTGAAATAGCAAAATCTCCCTAGTACCGGTATGACAACAATGAAACCAATAGTAGAGAGAGCATTTATTAGATATCAACAAATAATGATACATGAGAGAAATGAAAACAATACAGGGGGTTCAGCAAATGAGATATACAATGCTGACGATTAGCAATGATAGATGGAGGGAGAGTAAAGTTTTGCAGCAATAAAGTAAGGTGAGAAATAGAGGCTTGGGCGGTTATATATACATTCTCTTTTACATATGGCCATATCAGTTCAAATTGTCAGAAACACCAAAGGGTATTTTTGTAACATAAAAAATTTTAATAATTATTTAATTGGAAATAAATATACCAAAATTATGACAAAATGCCGATTTTTATTACATAATGAAGGAACAAATTCCACGTGTACAAAAAAGCTACTCTACTTCCATCTTTTTCATCCTTTTTGTAATTATTCAACTTTTTAGTCTTTCTACCCGACATTCAACCTTCTGTTTATTTTCCCCCATAAAATGACTTCCACATTCAACCGTATGCTAACTATTCCCACTCTCAACTTTTATTCTTATCTTCGATCTATACGCTCAACTTTTATTCTTATCTTCGCTCTTTAAACAACTTACAAGGCATGACAGACCTTATGAGGAACCTAAAGTGAGGCGACATATTTTGGTTAACCCTTGATCATCCGAGAGAATCATGGGTAAGTTTATGCCTTTTTTCCCTCAATTTACTATTTTCATAAATTTCTTTCTTTATTATTATTTTTTTATTTTTACCAAAATGATGTTCGAGATCAAACAAACCACAGATTCTTCTATATAATCAAATGCTTGTAATTTGCAGAGACTTCCAAATCGAGCAATCTGTGCTTTAAATCTACCATTGAAGGAATACATTACTGTTCGAGTGGGTGAAAGCCTTTCCATTTATTTAAAGTCAGGATAGCATACCAACACCTTTTAGATTATCACTACATTTCATAAGCTATCCAGCAAATAGAAAATTATTACTTACTGGTCTACCTTATAAATGTTATGATGTATGAGTTCAATCCATTCGGATTTAAGATCCGAATCTGGCGTGGCTATGAAAGTGAAATAGAATGCAATAGGCCACCCAACGATGCGTTCTTTAAAGACAACGTGACGTGGTTGAAAAATTCTTCAATTGGGGACAACATTGAGAATTTTCATGTGAAGATAACTGATTTCGAACAGCTTTCTAGGATGGTAAAATTTATTTAGGGTTCTAAGTTATATATTTCATATGTTATTTTTATTATTATTCATAATTAATCATTAAAATGCCATCATTTAAATGAAATTTATACCAACCCATTTTGTAAGATACCTAGGCACAATGAAAAAGGCTGTGCAAATATGGTGTATGGTAATAAACTAGCACTGGCTAGTAGAGTATACTCCAGTATTAGGATTGGACGATGAAGTCGTTGGTGGGTACTTTGACACCAAATTTAGTACGTTTACAATTGGGTTTCGGGTGCGTCTTTGTGACACAATGAAATTTATACTTATTTATGACAATGACAAGTATGTTGTAGTTTTTGCATCAAACATGAAGCCAACTCGGTCCTGATCTTGAATGTTGCCATGTTGGTTGTGGCCATTATATACAAATTGAATTATTATATATTTTCATGTATAAATTATGTAATTTCTTCGTCTTCAATCACAACAATGTTATTAACTTATTTTGGATTTAATATAGTGGGTTACAAATGAGACAATTTATTATTAGGAAAATGCGATTATATTGTAGTCAGTTTCTCGCTACCTTAAAAGAAAATATTCAACATGCATCTTATATAAAAATTTACGTCCAGTATATAATGCATGAAAATTTGTTATCCCATTTTTTACGCTATATTCGATTTTATAGTATAATTAGCTTCTTCTTTTTTTATACACCTGGGATCTAGGCTGTCAATACATTAACATGACATCACTATTACCAAAATTATAATCTCAAAGACAAACATGATTATTTGGGCTATAAATTGTATTCGGTTTCTGCCTATACTAATTCAATGTATTCGGTATTCGTATTATAAAAAAAATTAAATTGAAAACAATGAATTCTGATTTGTTGTCATTGTTTTCGATGTATTCAATTTTTTCTTTTCCTTTTTTTGATACGGTCTATTAATACATTAGAATGACATCCCTATCACTAAAATTATAATTGTAAAGACAAACATCATTATTCGGGTTTTAATTTGTATTCGATTTCTGCCTAAATTAATATAATATAATCGATATTCATATTATAAAAAATTTTATGTTGAAAATAATGTATTCGAATTTCATATGCCATTTTACCTGTCGTATTCCATAATGAGCAGTATATTTATCTTTATTTTTAGATATTTAGCATTTTCTTTGGATCCAGCTTGTCAATACATTATATTGACATCGGTAAACTCAAAATTATAGTTCAGAGACATACATCATTATATTGGTTATAAATTTATATAATAATAATAATAATAATAATAATAAAATGTGGAAACAACATACACAATATTTGTTCATATATATACATCTACCTATTCAATCCTATTCGTATTCAATGTACTCATCTTCGTGATCACTTTCAATTATTCCTCGTTGCTTATCCCTTCCTTATCGATATAACAAAAGTCCTAATCTCCTTCTATAATTATTTGCATCCAAGTCCATCAGAATTATCTTTCCATCCATTAAATATTTAGTAAAGGTGGCTACATAAACTCCACATTCACTAAAATGGAAAGATGTCAATATCATTTCTATTGCATGAAAAATGTAAGACAAAAATTAACAATCAGTGTTAAAGATAATTATCAAAGATACCTATTTTCTTACAGGGGAAGATCCATCTTATACAAAATGTCGATCGGATGTGTACCTTCTTTATTATGAATGTCCTCGACATCTACTCGGAACATTGAAAAATCAACAAGATGAAAAAAAGTAAGGAATAATTTTACTACATGTAGCAATCGCATCTTCAACAGCCAATTTCAATATTCGACCATGTAGAGAGTTATAGACAATAATTTGTCTATCCTTTAATGATAGCTTGGCCGATATCCAGTGGACCTTTTCAACATTTATGGAAAAATATATGTGGTCAACTTCCAAATAGTGTGTATTGTACCGCATCATTTTTCCTGAAATGTACTTGGCCACCTTATGCCCATGATTTACAAATGGGGGTTTGTTAAGGTCTCTTTCTAGATTTTTATGGGCGTATTGTATTCTTTGATAAAAAAAGGTTATCAATTGTTGTGAAAGAACGTTTTATACTCCAATCGAGCCTTCCCTTCTTCCTCAGATAATAGAAGATTACATCCAAATGCTAAAATGAACAAGTATATATAAGTTATAGCGATAATAGTTAACTGAATATAGTGTATAAACTTTTTATAGTACACCATATTAATTTGTTAACGAAATTGAATACATCGCTTAATTAACTACTAATGGTTACATAAATGTACTGAATTTGTGATAACTGTCTTGGAGACACCAAATTATACCTCCAAATCTTTTCTCTAACTGTTTTAATGCGAAAATACAAAAGTTCATCCAAAAGTCTGAGTTTGTCATCATATACCCTTTTTTTCCGTCTGCTATATATATATATATATTCAAACATATTATAGCTACACTGCCTTAAACAAAATGAACATGCAATATCAATATGAAAAGTGTACAAGAATTTACTTGGATGTGTTTTTAGATATAATATGGTCAACCCACTCATTGAATTTAGTTAGATTTAAAATATCAAGTCCAACTTCAATGCTAACGTCAAATGGATGAGCTTTTGATTCCACTTTAATATGGTCATGATCATCAATATGCATTCCTACTTCTTCTGTAATAACATGAGCATGGCGTTTAGGTGTTGCTTCTTCAGCATTTTCTTTTGGTTCTATACAAAAAGTAGGGAAAGAAGCCTATTGACATTTAAATAAATAGTTTAAGAAACTATTTTTAAATTTAATATATGAAAGAATAAATTGAGTATAATAGTTACTTGAGTGGTGACAGCCGAATCTGTTTTATGTATATTTGAAGAATGAGATGCAACAAACTTAACGAATTCACACATCTTGTTGGAGACTTCAACTTTTAAAGTTTCAAACTCTTTTTTGAGAATTGAGATCTCCTTCATGACATCCAACTACCTACCATATAAATATTAGATCTCATTCATCATGTTTTTGTCATGTACATTTTTTTTTTAATTTTGTCCTCTGCCTTGCTTAGCAGATGGATGAGGACTATGGACTGGAAGCACGAGAGGAGTTGGGGTATTTTCATCCTCCGTCATATCCTCAATCAATACCCCTTTTCCAACGTTATTTAAAAAACTATAATCCATAGTATATCGTTTCATCTCCTCCTCAATAGGCCGAATATTATGCACCTCCAACTATAACAAAAAAGAGAAAATAAATTTATAAACAGACATATTAAAATGAAATCCTAGCCAACTTAAAAAAATCAAGTATCCAATTTATGTATACATTCAATAAAATTATGAGTATCTGGAAAAATGCATTCATATTTGTTAATAAAATTGTATTCGCTATGTCAAATTGAATTTACAACAATGTGAGTAGAGAGTCTTCAATTTGACACAATGTGATTATAGTGTATTCGATTTAGAGAAAATGTTATGCACGGCAATACAAAACCATATAAAATCGTAAATAATAAAAATAACATAGGAAATAAATAACAAGTCAAAGATAATTACCTCTTTATTGAATAAATGTTGGTCGAAACTCATACTATGCGTATGATGTATAGTGTTCCATCTTAATATTATGTGAAGTCTGTCTCCATAAGCCACAGCAAACCTCCCATCAACTGCATAGCAACATTTGTAAAACCATACTTCAAAAGCCAAAGGACATCCTCTCAACCTATAAGCTTTTGATTTACCATTATGTAGACTTCCCTTGAGGCTTTGGATTTTCATGTTGACACATCCCGCCCCTAAGGAAATTCATTGTATTGCCCACTATCAACAAGACCAATAAGATCTTTTCTCACCAACCTAGTATGGATGCCCGCAAGAAGGAAGCTAGTAACAAAAAATAGGATGGCCAATTTGACCCCATCCGCATGAGATTTCCATTTTCTCCTCAAAAACATTTGTTTTATTAATTTCCTTATTATCTTCTTTTGTCCCCAAAAGTATTTCTCAATAAACTCAGTACCATCTTTTTTTAAATTATGTTTGTTGAAGTTTTCTCTGCACTTCAAACTAGCGACAATTGAAAATTCTTCAAATCCAAACTTTAACCCAAGCCGATTCACATTCACCCATATTTTTTACCCTTTGTTATTATGAACTTTATTGAGCAATCGGGAATGAATGAATTTCCCTTGACCTACAACTTTTGTCATGTCCAAAAAGTATCTAAAATAGGATTCTTTGGATATCCTTATTTGGTACTCACTCAACTTCGATTTAATTTTTGAAATTACTTCAAAATCCTTGCAAAAGAGAACCTTGCTTTCGAAATTATCATTCTCAAGAAAATTTAAATCCCCAACCTAGTAATAATATGCATAAAATATGTCAAGGAGAAAAATTAAAATATTACGATCAAGAACAAAAATTTATTAAAAAGAATAACAATATTAGGAGAGCAATAATAGTGTATTTAACATATAATTAGCAAATTAAAATTATACCTTCATTTTTAGCAAATTTGGTGGATTAATGTACTTGATATATGTGAACACATATTGCAATATAAAAATGAAGAATAACAACATCACGATAACACAAAATTTAACACAATATATTATATTTTCTGAATACATTGTAGTCATTTTTTTAACAAACGATTTTACAAGTGGTTGTTTTGCTATAACCGAATACAATGAATTTCAATTTAATCAAATATAATGTATACGCTTATGATGCAACATTTGTACAATTATAAATGGAGCCAAAAATGGAGATAGTTATAAATGCACTTGTTCAAAATGGGAGAATAAACCATTAAAGGCGAATATAACAAGCATAACACTAAAAATAAAGGTAAAAAAACCAATAAAAATAATAAATAACAATTAAAAAATAAAAATTAAAAAAACAACTACACATACACACTCATTTAAAAAAATAATTTTAATAAAAATATCGATAACTTAAATATATTGTCTACAACTTAGTTTGAGAGCAACCTAAGATTCGAAGAAGTGATGAAAAGGCAAAATATGAACATCACCTGTAAGTACAGTAAAACCATGTTTGCCAAGAGAGAATTTTTATGAAATTTTCAATGTCGACGATAAGATATAGAACCAAACACAATAGAAAATGGGTTAAGAATGCGATATGTATAACGGTGACTATTAGCTTATCAAGAGAGATAGAGAGCAAATTTTGAGAGAGTTAGTAAGTGAGAAGCAACGAGTATGGCGGTTAGTTGTACGGTTTATTTGACAAATCGGTTCAAACTTCAGAGATTAAAAAAAAAGGCATTTTTGTAATTGCAATTAAAAACAAAATACAGTAAGGGCTACGTTGGAATATGCAAAACCAAAATTATAAACATTGACACGTGTACAAAAAGGTTACTACTCTACTTTTGGAAATTGGTTCAAGGAACGTAATTAACTGTCTGTTCAATTTCCCCAATTACATCATATATTCAGTTTCTCACCTAAAGCTGACTTTTCATGGAAGAGACTTTTGTTGGAGGGGTTTACGTTGTTTCACAGCCTATAAGTTCACAAGACTCCGATCACCATCACCATCCATTATTATGAATATGTAATAAAACATATTACCGGGCATGACTGACATTAGGAGCTATAAGAAAAGGCATAGAGACACATTTATAATAACAATACAGTGTCAGGCTGACTCTTGGGTAATTTAGTGCCTTAACCATTCTATTGAACATGGAATGGCATTTAATTAGTACTTTATTTTCTTATTTCGATCAATCGCAATTATTTTATATTATATATTTTAAATTAAAATCTAATGCCTGAATTTTATAGAGACTGCCAAAAGGATCAATTATGGATTTGAGGCTTCCATTGAATGAGTACATTACTATTTAAGTTGGTGAGAAACCATTTCATTTATTCAAAATAAAGACACTATACGGTGAAGGAAACAATCTACACTATCTTTCTAAAGGTATTGCGCGTATACAAAGTCATTACTCACTTGGTTACTCTATAAGGGTTATGATGTACGACTTTAGTCCAATTGAATTAAAGATGCGATTATTTTATGAGTTCGGTAATCAAATAGAGTATGGCAGGCCACCTTATTAAGCAATCTTTCGAGACAATGCAGCTTGGGGGAGAAATTTTGCCATTAGAGACAACATAGAAACTTTTAATCTAATGATAACTGAGAATGGGTTGCTATCCAAAATGGTAAAATTTATTTAGGGTTTGAAGTAAAATTTTTATTGTATTATTTACACTTCATGTGTTGTTGATATAATTATTTGTCATTAACCATTTAAAGGCTATCATTTAAACGCAGTTTATCCCAACCCATTTTGCAAAATATTTAGGCAAGAAGAAAAAGGTTATGCAAATGTTGTGCAGGGTGAGATCATAGTACTCGCAAGTGGAGTATACTCCTTTGGTGGGACTGGACGATGAATTCGTGGGAGGGAACTTCGATGTCGGCTTTAGCACAGTTACATTTGCGTTGGGAGTGCATGTTTGTGACTCAATGGAGTTCATTTTATTTCATGATGAGGAAGATTATACTGTTTTTTTCGCATCAAACACCTCCCCAACTCTACTCTGATCTTCTCATATGGTGATGCTGATTGTTATATCTTTTTTTTCCTGGATTGTTAAAAATATGAATATTCAATCAATTAGTAAGTTATTCCTTTCATTTTATCTAATTTAAACTTAAGCAATATAAATATCAATGTCTTAATTTGCAGTATTGTATGTATTATTACATGGATTATGTGCACTCACGTACAAAAGCCAATGATAAACATAACAAAAAATGGCAATCAAATTTTCGACCATATATATATATATTAACATGCACAAAAAAATTAGTTTGATAATATTAGTTTATGATCACCCCATCTCTAGTAATATAGAAGTAAAAAAAAGGATTGAAAGCTGATTGGATAAAAGTGATGACATCTCCTAGAACCATTTCATAAACCTTGTGTAGACATCGTGATCTGAGGCAGTCTATATCAAGGTTATCTGATGATGAGAAAATAATATATCACTGACAACAGGTTCAAATCTTAGAGCTTTGATCATGGATTTTTAACTTTTTCTTAAAGATTTTCGTTATTCTCCAAATACTTTCAAAATATTTTTCGAGTGTTTTAAAAGATAGGCAAAATAACCCTATTTTTGGACTGACAATGGTGACAAACGACCATCTATCACTCGAGGGGAAGCCGTTTATAGGTCCTCACCTCCAGAACAGTGTAAATCATAGGGCATTTTGGAAATCTGAGATCTAGTGATGAGGGACGGTCGTCCCTCACTCACAGAAGTCCGTCCTTAGGTCGAAACCCATATTTTTTCACATTTTCCTAGAATTTCAAAAGGATGAAAGTTATAGATAGTGATTAAGTCCGAATTTTGGGGATTTTATTTCCTAATTTGGCAATTTTTTGAGTTGTAATTGAATTGAAACTCTCACTTAGGTATATAAACAAAAAATTTAGGGTTTTGAAAAGGGGGAGGAATCATTATTCTTTGAAAGAAAACCATTAGAGAAGGAGGAAAATCAATTTTTTTTCTCTCTCTGAAAGGTTTATGCCTTTGTAAACTTTTTAACTCACATCATATGAATTTCATACTTGTTTTTAAAGAATTAAAAACTGTAATTTGGAGCTGAGATTTGGACTTCAAAAATCACAAAGTTAGAATATCTCTTGAGGGTAACATTCTAGCCTTATTTATATTTTCCCTCTCTATAATTTATTCGCCTAAATTTCATTATTATTTGGATGTTAAATTGATTTATTTTGACTATTAAAACTAAATGATATGCTTGCTCTATTAAAGTATGATTTGTTTCTAGTTTGTGTGATGTATTAGAGGCATGATTAATAAAAGAAATTCCTCCATTGTTGTTTTGAAGTTTTTTTTAACATATACGTGTGTTATATTTCCTTAATTTTAATAAAATATGTGCATGTTTTGGTGTTTTAATGTATTTTTGGCATGGTTTAATGTTCAATTATTGCAGGTTTAGGTCTAAAGAATTTGTTTGGGTCATTTTCTACATTTTTCTCACTCTGCAAAATTTTTGTTCTGTTTTATAGGTGACGGACGGGAAGAAAGAGTGAGGGATGTGATGTCCTCCTGTTTTCCTCCTGACCGTGCATTGCTCCATGGTTGGCCATTCCTTGCTTTCTTTTGGCTGTCCCTGGGGTATTTTTTTTTGGTTTTTCTCATGCATTTTAAGGTATTTTTGTGTCTTTTATTTTAAAATTTGTCCTATGAAATATCTATGCAATATTTTGGTGGGTTTTGTTACTATTCACATTTGCTGTAATTAGTTTTGTCTTGTGTATACAAATTATGTAATTTTTCATCTTTAATGCTAACTAATTTGCTTGTTTTTATTCCTTTCGAGCAATTTATATATTCATGGCCTTGGAAGACATATAGTATTTGCATGGAAAATCGTGCTCCTGCTCTGATTATCCCCTTTATTCGGGTTACTTTAGTTTTTTGGTTTGGTTATTATGTTGTTATTTATTTATTTATTTTCTTTGTATTTTATTGTTTATTTGGGTGTATTATTTTTGGCGATTTAATAGGTAGTAATAAATGATTTTGCACGTTAAAAGATAAAATCTAACTTAAATCATTTCTGCTAATAAATTGGGTTTTCTCTAGAAAATGGACCTATGTCCAACTTTTAATCCAAAAATTCACATAATATAATGAAACCTTTTCATCAAACATGCATTAAGGAACCAATATTTCTAACCTAAATGAATGTCCCAATTTATGTATGTATATTTATTTGCACTTCGATGTTGTGGATGATTTGCTTCTGTAATAATTCTTAAGTAGGATTTTATTTTAGGTATTTATTACTTTCTTTACTTCCTTGGGATGTTTACTTAAATTTTATTGCTTGTATCGTGTGAAAGATGAGAGGGAATTAATTCTAAAATTTAATTATAAACAACACCAAACCAAAACGCTTAATAAGAGGGATATCCCAAACACCAGTTGCTATTTGGACATTAAGAAAAGGTTGAGTTTAATTTCCAAGGTTTTATTGGATGAAACCTCTATGACATCTGCCTCATCAAGCCCACTAGTAGACACTTTCATGGGTTGACCGTCAACAATAATTTGGACTCAATCCTTTTTATTGTGAAATAGCCAGTTTATGATCAAAGGCAAGCCTCCTCTGGTCTCGATCCTTAAAAGCGGGCCTCCAAGGACAAATCTGAAATGAAAGGCGGGCTTCGACATGCGTCACACCTTGGTTATGTTGTTCCATCCAAATCGAAATCCTGCTTACGTATAAAATCCCTTCTTTATTTGTTTGGCAATTGTCTTGTAAAAATATTTAACAATATGAGTTTTTACCCTCGCATTATTGTGGCCGTATAGTCTCAACTTTCTTAATTTAACACTAAGCTCTTCTTTACCAATATGATCACCACTTACATTATCCCCTATAGGCGGGATTGTATCTGGAATTAGTTTCACAAAGAGATAAGCATATGAAAATAGTTAAATATGAACGGTATAGACATGTACCAATCTCGAATTCCAATCCAAATTTATGCAGGCAATACTAAACTTCAAATTCATGTGGTTCGTTAAATTGCCAATTTCAAGATCAGCCAAGAATTTCTCTTCACCTGTAAACCCATAGTCTACCTTCACACTGCTATCATCCATGATAATGACATCAAACACAAGGTTACCTCTATGTTTGAAAAAAATAACATCCTTCTTTTATACATTATTAGCATAAATAAAGTAAGATTTATTGTCATTTAAAATATCATAGTTGTAGCCTTGTTCAAGTGTGATTAGCCAAAGCTGATTGTTTGGCGTCATTAGCCAACATTCAGCAATCAAAACATTTTCTCGGACTTGGATGAATATTGGCAGTATTAGCTACATAAAAAATATATGTGATTAATTAATTGAGTTATGCAACAATATAATGTAATGTGAATATGAAAGAGGTTAATAAATAATTTTTCAGTTGTGAAGAACATTGACCAGAGTAGCTGAGTATGCTTTAATAATAACCATAAAGAATCGTTGTCTAAAAGACTTACAAATCCGCTAAAGTAAAGCTCAACCCACGTCACCATAGTGCGAAATAAACTATCCATTGGATTAGCTTTAGGGAAGAAAATGGAAATGCCTGGGCAATGAAAATGAAGGTAAATGCATAAGGCAATAAGTCTACTCACATTTATTACAGGTTCCCCACAATGCAATTACCTTTTTTGGAGATGTTAGTACTACCCCTAACCCACATAATGATTACTCACAAATGCCATGGATAGTATAGAGTATTAGGGTGTGAAGAGACGTAAAGATGCATTAATAAGGATGGTGATGCTTATTTCATTTGGGCGGCGAGAGGAAATCACAACTGATCGGTGTCTAGCAAGTGTACTAGATCGACTAATAATACAGTAAAATATAGATTAAGACCCCAAATATTGTAACTAAGGAAACATGGATTGCTAAGGATAATATCTATGTATCAATTAAATTAACCTGAGATTGTTTCCAAAATGTTTTCGATTTAAAAGCAAAAATTAAATAAAATAAACAATGAAACAAAACAAAAACTAAAAATAAACTAACATGAATTAAAAACAAAAACATAACTAAAATTCTCTTGCTAAAGGAACTATCCACCTTAATTTTTATTGTAATGACTTAAATTCAATACAAACACCAGTGATTATGGAAAAAACTAGGAATAAAGCCATATATCTTTATTCAAGTATATCATTTTTAGTATTAAACTCATAGACAAATCTAATACTCAGCATCAAAATCCAGTTTAACTTCTTAAAAATTCATTAAACTCTTTTTCAAGTAATTCAATTCCATTTTATTCTTAGTTCCTCCTCTCTTAGTATTGATCAATAAAATCAACACATAATTATCTCATATTTCGGATAATAATCATGCATAAATCTTAAAGAGTTAACCCAAGAACATGCAAATCATTAACTATGTCAAAATCAATTCTTAGTTATTTACTTAATAAACCAATAATCAATCTTAAAACAATAAAAAATAATAATATGCTTAAAACCAAGAAATAATCAACCGATATTGAAATTAAGCTCAATTAAGTCATAACAATGAAAATATAAGTTTTCAAGAATCCATTAGCAAACGAAGAAAAACAATTTACTAAACATGTTTAAAAACTAAAACAATGTTGAAAAACAACTAAAACAAAGTTGAAAAGAAAAATAAAAATAGAAAAAACTGAAAAAACAAAGTAAAAGTAAAACTAAAGAATTCTACTTGATTCTTTTAATTGATCATTCTCATTCCCCCTTCTTTGGTGTTAGAGTTGTCTATTTATAGGCAAAATATATTGTAAAAGCCTTCTAAACTTCCTCAATTGTAATAGGAAGAGAATCATTCTTGAATTAAAAAAATCGTAAATCCTTCATAACATGGGAGTTACTTATGCGTGGCCACTCAAAATCCTTTGAAGAAAATCACGTGGCCATGCATCTCCCTTTGTTAAATTTCACGTGGCCATGCATCTTCATTTGCTTGTTTCACGTTGCCATGCAATCTTCTTAGTTCATTTTCATGTGGCCATGCAATTTCTCTTGATAACATTCATGTGGCCATGCATATAAGCAATCATTGAGAACACACAGCCACACATATTTTTCTTCTTTGAGACGCACGACCACGCATTGAACTTCTGAACCTCACTTCAATTATCTTGCATGAATTTTTCAATTTTACAATTTTGGCCCACAATTACTTGCCTTTTTGTAATTAAGTCATTTTCTTAACAAAATAACCTGGAAAAACACCAAAATTTACAATTAACTCCAAAAATATAAAATTAACCAATTAAACTCAAATTTAACCTAATTAACATAAAATTAACTCAATTAAATACCTAAAAATATACTACAAATGTCATATAAATGAGCCTTATCAACAACCAAATCTTATCACATTTCCTTAGGCAGTTGGTTCATTAGACGAGGGTGGCAATGCTCCCCAATATGAGAACTAACATCATTGTAAACGTGTGTAAGCTTCAATTCGTATCTTACACAATCATTGTATTAGGACTTTAACAATTTAATATCTCGTATATATTTGGGACAATTAGATTACATTGTATTCAGTTAAAAATCAAACGTAATCGATTGATTAAAACTGAATGCATTGTATTTTTTAATTACATTGTAAGCATCAATGAGATAAGTAAATTAGGTGTATTTATTAACCAGATATGGACAAGTCCGAATGCAGTGAAAATTTTTTGACTAAAATGTACTCAATTTTTATAATTCCTATTTTTTTAAAACCGAATACATTGGATGCAAGTTGGACCAAATTGAATATTTTGTGTACATGGTTATATCTAGAACGCGTAATCTTTAGGATGACTTAGCCTTATGTGGCCAAATAAAGTCGAATAAATAGTGAGTGCATTTATTCGAAAAGACTCCGTTGCATTTTTCTAAATCTGAAATCAGTGACAACGTTGTTAACAAAATGAATGCTTTTTATTTTCCAAACTGAGTTCAACGAATTCAGTTTTTCAACTACGATATGAAGTGTATTAACTTTTGACTTGTTAAATATGCCGAGTAAAATTTTTAGCTTGGAAGAAATTAAATATAATTTTCTTAAACATTAACATATACATTGCATAATTTTTTTTCTTCAATCTTATAAATCACAATACAATGTAATTAAAATTATGTCAACTGCACAAATTGCATCAAGGTTTTCAATTAATTTTTATTCTTCCTAATTAAGAGTATTAATTTTTAAATACTAACATGTACGATATTATCAAGTATAATTGATAGATAAATATAGGCCAAAACCGAATACAGCGTATCCAATTTTGATTAATACACTTTCAATTTTTGTAATTGCTTCATACAGATGCATCATTTTTAAGAAACTGAATACAATGAATTAGGATCGGAAAAAACTGAATATTTTGTATTATCTTATACATATAGATCGTGTCATCTTTAGGTTTACTGACGGCACTATAATCATTTTGATTATTGAAGATGTATAAATAGTGTTTTCATTTATCTGAATAAATGCTGCATTTTCCTAAATGTGAATACAATGAAGATATTGTTCACAAACTTAACACAATTTATTTTCCAAGCTTAGGTCATTAATTCAGTTTGTGAAGCAAAATATTAGATATATTCACTTTTGAAAGATTAAATACACCTAGTAAAGTTTATAGTGTTAGAAATTAAATATGATTTTCTTAAACATTAACGTATACATTTGCATTATTTTTTTACATCGACAAGTAAAGGTCCAACGTTATAAAAAAATTATGTCAGTTACTAAACAATAGTATTATTTTTTAAACGCCAACAGCTATGGTATTTATCAAATAGAAGTGAAAGATAAACACATAAAAGACTTACATAAATATTGTTCATACAGCATACATTTTGCATTACAGATAACAAAATGAATAAAAAATATCATAGTTCGATACCCCTTCTGAAAACCCTCACAATAAATTTCTTATCATCGGGTGATAGAATAAAAGTGCAAAAGTCTCCGATATTAAGACTGTAAAAATGGATAAACCGTACTTAGCCACCTTCGAAGGTTGTTCGAAATGATATCTTCTGCCTATTCTTTGACATTATTGCCTTGCATCAATAAAATGTGATAAACAGATGGGGAGAAACTATATAAGTCTTCTAATAAAATAGCTTGTAGAGTTTTATTTGGAGGCAATATATACCCAGATATTTGGTAGCTTCATGGGGTGGAACAGTGTGCCATGTTAAAATGTTATAGCATAAGGTATAAATTTATGTACTTTAACTTTGATAAAATATAAGAACATATATGCACTTACCATATAATAGCACTAGCCTTTCTTTTTACAAACAATAGAGAATCACTATGCTGATGCAATATCTATAAGAAATGCGGTTTCAAAATACATAGTTGATAAATATTCGAACAAACAAAATTTTAAAAAAATAATATACATGTAATATAACCAAGAACATAATTTTGCCAACAAAATTTTAATAAACAAAACAACAAAATAATTCATTTTACCCAGAGGTGCCTACAAAGTTGGTAAAAATTTCATTATTCGTTCCATACGAACACCAAAATTATCAGAATACTCCACATTGACTTTGTTTTTGTCAAAAACCATCACATGGAAGCATAATGGGGTAGGATGAAAAAAAATACACTTATAATTTGCCTTTACTCGGTATTGTTTAAAGAAAAGTTCCAAGCCATTAGCCATTAGAGCTCTGCCCTTTACGAAATAGACTCTAACGTAAAATGATGCGTACGATAGGCTTCTTAACTTGAAGATCATCATACTGCGACTATAAAACTCACTCAGAGTTCCTTCAAGTAGTAGCTAAAACACAGATAGCAAAATAAATAAATAAATAAACACAAACAAAAAATTTAACATTTACATCTAATTTAGTCTCGAATATATGGTTATGTTAAACAAGTTAAAATAACTAATTATACCATGGCTCAAAATTGCATTATTTCATCAGATATAGATACTTTAAAATGTGACGGCATGGTTAGATATTCTCTTTTGATTCTAATCTGTAATGGGAAAATGAAAGTTGTAAAGAACTTTGGTGGATGCATTTAGCTCAAATGATATTGTTGATTTGATAAATGAGATGGTTGATTTGAAAGTGAAAAATATTTGGTTTAGAAGTGGTTAAAAATTCAAAAAGTTATGAAAGAAGCTTGTAGCCTTTTTAGTCTGGCCTTTTCACTTCGAGAACCGTGCAACCATCCTATTGTCCAACTATGACAAGATACACAATAAAATTGGCAAACACATTTTGTTGAAGTTAACACGAGTAATAAACATTCATGAACAATCCAATTGGTGGGTTTGTATAGGCCATTATCAAGAAGCACATCAAATTAATAAAATAATGATATTACAAAGTTATAAAAAATGATATTACAAATTTAAAAACTAAACGTTAGTATATTGTACAACCATGTGTTTAATTAATTTTGCTAAAGGTGATGATAAACTATTAACAATTTTAAGTAAATGAGCTAAAAATTGCATTTTTTAAAATAACAAAACAAGGATTATATAATCACTTTCAATAGTAGGTGAAGGCACATTTGATAAGTATACATTGTTGAATTACAAACAATACCTTATACATTAAACAAATAATTGAAAAAAATCGTTGGACAATACCTAATGTAAGTTTAATACAATACAATCAGCAATATATAAACGAAAACCAAACTTCCATTTATAAACGTAAGTTTAATACAATACAATACAATCGTTGGACAATAAGTTCGGGATAATTAACTACCAAACTTCCATATATAAATGAAAACCCCAATTTCGTCCAATTATATATATATATATATATATATATATATATATATATATATATATATATATATATATATATATATATATATATATATATATATATATATATATAGGTTGTGTACTCAATACCATTAAACCCTAAACGTATCATCACTCGGATGACAAAATAAATATTAAACCCTAAACAGCAAAAAGTAAACCCATCCTGAATTACCCACCCAATGCATATAAAATAATAAATCATACACATTTATATTCACCGTAATTCGAAATCATCTACCAATCCTTTTGGTATCGAAGTTAATAAAACTCTTTTCAAATTCATATTACATAAGATTATCAAAACAATGATTAGTAACTCAAATTGAGTGGCTCAAATGGGGTAGATATGTAATTGTCTATTTTTATTAACTTGAAGTGACAAAAATAACATTCATAAATTAAATGCCATTTGAAGCCAACCCAAGCTAAGCCACCTTCGGCTCATAAAAAGGGAATGTCATTACAAATATCTTAGCTTATGTCGACCTATCCTATTTGCAGTAGTAGGGAGCGAATAAGGATTGAAACAAGAAGTTAATTATCCTTGGGATAGATCAAAGGATTCATATATTCTCTCTACATATTCACATTCTTTTGGTAAGTGTGAAGACAAAACTAATAACTATCAACATTGAATTACACATTAGTCAACGATGTCAAATATATAAGGGAAATGATTAGTAACTTAAATTAAGTGGCTCAAATGGGGGTAGATATGTAATTGTACATTTTCATTAACTTGAAGTGATAAAAATAACCTTTATAAATTAAATGCCATTTGAAGCCAACCCAAACCGAGCCACCTTCGGCTCATAAAAAAGGGATGTCATTTCAAACATCCTAACTTACATCAACTTATCCTATTTATAGGTGTAGGGAGCGAAGCAGGATCAAAATAAGAAGTTAATTATCTTTGAGATAAAGCAAAGGATTCATATATTCTCTTTATATATTCACATCCTTTTGGTATATGCTAGAGACAAAATTAATAACTATCAATATTGAATTACACATTAGTCAACGATGTTAATAAAATTTAACATTACTGTAGAAACCTTAAAAATTTGATTCAACCCCAGTTACATTCTCCAATAAAATACAAATAACTTTAAATACATTCCATCATAAGAATTAAAACCAAACAACCATTGTCCAAAGAAATTGCATCCAACCGAATTGCATGAATTTGATATTAGGGTATGTTTGTTAAGATGTAATGGATTGCAATATAATTGAAAATGCAATCAATCCATTGAAAAATTTATCTAAATTTTACACAATGCAATGTTATTATGAATTTTACAGGGGTGTTTTTCAATTTATTTCTTAACGTATAATGTAAGTTTAAATTTAGATGATATTTTTCATTGCATAATGATTTTTAACTAAACGTAAACCATATTAGTACCACTCGAGGGTCACCGAAATTCAAAAATTTTTTATTGACCTTGTGGGAAGTGTTATTTGTGATGAGTGTAGTGATATAATTTAAAGTGCAAATAAAGTCATTCAGGTAACCAAAAGTGAACACAAAAAAAAAACAAATATAAAAGAGTAGCATAACTGTATAAGGTACTTTTATATTGATAATAAAACATTCAACAACCATCAAAAAATTATTCCTATCACATAAAATATTTTGATATAATGTAAAGAAATTTTTTTAATGTGATAAATTAATTTTTTAATAAATCAAATGAACTTAGTTTTCAGGCTAATCATTTAATTTCAAGTTATGAAATATATTGAAACGAACTCGTTTTTTAATTGATATTTTAAACACATTTTAAAAAATATTTTTCAATTTGTTTTGATAAAAAGTTTACAACAAGCAAATTAATCGTAGCCATTTGATCAAAAACTTGATGATCAAACCATTGCAATTGATCAAGTTATATAAAATCATCACACGTTTGATGAATTCGTAGCCAATTATGTACTACTTCACAACTTCACACTTAACTACACATTTATGCATGCGTCAGCACCCTCTTATTTTACACAGTTGTATGCACCTTGCAAAAGCCTACTTCATAACAAGTAAGTACACACAAACACGTGACATCCTTAAACACAACCTATCCCATAACGCCCTATGCACAAAGGAGCTCTTGCCCATTATATATACCATACATGAATCGATATCACATCTTCATTCTTCCATCCAACATAATCACAAGAATCGCCAACATGGACAAGACTCCAAAAAAGAGTATCCAAAGGAACACCTTTTTGGCTGCTTTGCCTGTAAGCTTAGAGGCGATGTACAATGCAGTAAGGGAAAAGGTTAGATCTGTGAGGAATGAAGTTGCTGAGCTTTATAAAAAGGGTTGCTATGGATATAGGATCAGATTACGTTTGTGGGAAAATATTAGACAATGCACCACTAATTAAGACATATGACATATTCGTTGGGTTGCTCGACAAGGTTCCTAACTGTCTTTCCAATAAACCAGTAAGCACTGTCATCGTGATATCTGATGACTCATCTTGCTCGTGCTTAGGGAAGAACAATGATGAAAATGCTGATGCCTATCCAGAGCGGAAGTTTAGATTGCTAATTTGCAAAGTGAATGTCATGGTTTATGTTAAATTTATTTGATAACAACTTATTACATTTTGTCATGTTTTATGTCATGGTTTTCTTATTTTCCAATAATAAGTTATGCCAATCTTTGCGTAATCTCATCAACATAATCTAATTAAGCAAACTAACTAGTGACAACTAATATTTTGCTTCCGTAAAACCAGAAAGCAATTTTGAGTTTAATTCATTTCTGCAAAACTCAAATGTCCCGTGGCATAAACATAATAATTTAAATAAAATTGGTCAACAATATCCAATATACAATATGGTCCAAAGCATCAATTTATGATGCAACACAACAAAACTAGTAAAATAAAAAATAAGCTAACATCGGTAACATAAACAAACAACGGTTTTCCTCACAATCTGATCGAATGACACGTACTTACTTATTTCAATATATATAGAATTATCTCACCCAAGCTCTAGCTTTAAACTTTATATCAGTTTTTCATATATGTATCGGTTTTCCTCCCAATTTTTTATATACTGCTTTGTCTCTTGATTCTTTGTATGCAGCTTCTAAAAAAGCATTTTGCATGGGGGAATTGAAGTTGAAGAATATTGTGGGTAAATTCATATACTTGGAGGATTATTCGTGCAAATTATCGCACAAAATTTTGATAAAAATAGATGGGGGTGTGGTTTTAAAATGATGACTATTCATAGGGCTGCATTGCAAATTTTCCACTCTTCCTGCGAGTAGGGTTTAAGCGCCTGCTGAAAAAAAACCAAAACCCCCGGTCCTAGGGTTTATTGCGGTCCGTTTGAATCAAACGTCTTCGCACCAAATTATTGAGAGGGAAAAAAGGAGAGAACTTTAATCCTATCAGTGATTTTTTCGTTTTTCTTTCCTTCTTGATTGCGAGAATGGTGTCAAAAGAAAGCAATTCAATGGACTCGCTTGTCTCTTCTCTCTCAAACAGCTTTAAACAAGTCCCTGTCTCTGCTATACCCGCAATGCTTGATTGCATTTTGGCATCCACCGGCTTATCTCCATCTTATCTTTTTACTTCCCTTCTCGACTCTTTCCCTGACCTCAACAAGGTGACTTATCATTCATTCTTTATTTTTCTATAGAAATTTAATTATGCTTGTTCATCTTTTTCCAGAAAAAAGGAAAAGCAAAATGAGAAATGTTGTTAGTTTCTTTCTTTCAATTTTTTTTTTGAAGTTGGATTTTTGGGAGAAAAGTTACAAAAAGAATGAAACTTAATTCCTTTGTTTTATAAGCAATTAAAATACAAAAAATGTAATTTGCACAGCTCAAACTTATTTTCAATCGACTTTAGTTGTGTTGGAGAAAAATGTTAATAAAATTCTTAAGGACTCCTGCTTGTTATTAGTGTAACAGAAAATGCCAATACTACTTTCATGCGAATTCAATTTATTTGTATTTGCTTGCAAGGAAAATGTAATCAAAGAGGTTAAATATTTACATTCGAGCAATTCTTTTTTCTTTTTGTTTGTTCGCCCTCTTAAAAGAATTCTGCAGTTGGGGTTAGAAGTACCCTCCTTTGCTTTTATAGGCCTCTTAATTATCAAACTATGTGATTTATTTGGAGTTTACCCTTACTATTCAGATTTGACTTTCTTACAGGATTTTATCAAGGAGGACAAAAAGTTGGATGCTATTCAATGTGACTATCTTACATCAATGGTGGGTGCACTTTGTCATCTTCTAAAGAAACTCGGTGAGTTATATTTTGATCCAGCATAAAAATGCTTTGTTTTCATTATTTATTTTTTTTTCACAGCAGAATGGTTTATACTAAAATATTGTACCGAGACTAGAAATTTGCTTCATTATTTCTCCACAACATGACATGGAAGCATTCCTTTTCTTTAATCGTTTTACTAGAGATTTGAAGGAATGATTATGCCAGGCTTCTTTTTACTGTCAATTTTGTGGCCTGTTACAAAATTTATAGACATTCCATTTTTTCCCTTTCGCGAGCTGCATTGTTCTATAATTCTGCATTGAAACAGCCTGTGCGTGCAGTTGAACCATTTTTTTCTATGTGAACTTTCTTTCCCTAACTATTAAAAATGAAACCTTATTTTTTTTTTCCCACTAGAAACCATATTTGTGGGTCCAGTCACTGAGGCCCAGTGGACAAATCCATTTTTCTGTTATCAAATAAGCAACGAATTCATTCAGAGACTAGGAAGAAAAGAATAATAAGAGGGATTGCAAGGCATCCCTTTCTAAGTAGTAAAAGAGTTAAAAGGCACGATAGATCGTAAAGCTCTCTAATTATGCAGCTATCTACCAAAAAGAAATTTTTGCAATTAGAGGTAGTTGAAAGTCCATTATTGATTCATAAAAACCAACATTTCTCTTTAATCAAATGCACCAAGAAATATACTTTATTTGAGTTCTTAACCTGCAATAGATAGCCAGAATTAACTTATTTGGGAAAGTGCACCGAACAATAGCCTTGATCTTAGCAGGAACCTTACTCTTCTGAATATGATTTGCCGTAGGGTTTAGCATTAGGACAAGCGTCACGCACAAAAAGACTTGACACAAAAATTAAAAATCATTTCGAGCACATTGTGCAGAGAAGACTTAAATATGAATCTTGTATCACACTATTCATTATCATTACAGGCTTGAAGTCCTTTGCATGATTGGAGCTATCCTTCTTAGGTATAAGAATAGCCAATAAAAAAAGTAGTTTGGTAATTTGGCACCAAAACACTATGTAGATATGCTTATCCCTCTAATCTGTTTTTTCTATTTTGTGCTTCTTCATAGATGCATCTAATTCATCACCATGATAATTTTTGCTATTATTTTCCAAATTTGGGCTGTTCATTTGTAGGAAGCTTCGTACATGAATTAGTTGTATGCTGTGGCTAAACATATCTATCTTATTTCTGATCAAAGTTTCTCTTCAGGGATTAATGCTATCAGCTTGCAGGCATTTATTTGGAAATGCTTTATTCCATTGATGAATATGATTCATGCATTTGAGCGTGAGACTCTGAACCAGGTAAATAGTAAGATGCTGTCATGTTTACCGGATTCCTTGCGATCTTCTTTGCATCTATTTGTTGCTAACTACCTATTTTGTTGCATGCTACACTGGTTCTGAAATTAGATTGCAGATTTATTCTTTGGTGTCGTGAGCCTGACTAACTCATGGGACATTTTAGAAGCAAATTTGGTGCCTTTTTTCCTAAGATCAGCTGGCATGTCAATTGGTATGCTTCAAAATGAAGAATCCGACATCTTTGAATGGTCTAAATATTCAGCTTTTCCAAGTGGCACAAGTAATGATTATCATTTGGATAAAGGGTCCATGCCATCTCTATCTGAGTCCTTTCCCCTTCCAGTATCATGCCACATTTTAACTTTGATACTTGATTCTGCTCGGCTAAGTTTCCAGGGCACTTCAACCACAGAACCAATGTTGGACAATGGGTCTTGTTATGCACAAAAGCTGTTCAGTAAATTACTTTGGGATCTTTGTAATATGAGTGAACGGTTTTTTTCACAAAATTTGGAACACCGATCCTGTGCTATTGGCTTTCTCTTCCCAATCCTTTTCAAGGCATTTGTTGCTCATCACTCTTCAGTGATCTTGGTTCATGGGAAGACCTGTGTTCTTTCTAGGTGGTGATTAAATTCTACTTTGTCCAATTGCATGAGCCTAAGTGTTTACAAGTTTCTTTAGTTTATATGCATTTCATTTCTATGATTTATTTTCCTTACTTTGTCTGTTTGGATTGGATTCAGAAAACTTTTCTTTAGGAGAATATGGAAATGCTGCAAATTACTGTTTTCCCTTGGACCATTAGAGAGAAGAGATGCCTATTGTGTACTCTCTCTATACTTGTCCTTTTTCTCTTTTGTGGAAGCAAGTGAAAATGCTGAGTCAAATGTTGAAGAAGAAGAGTTTGACTTGAGAAATGAAAGAGAGTTTTGGGTTGAAATAAAAAGAGGCTTGGTACTTGAGCAAAACCTCTCAATTTTTCATCATACAAACTGTTGTAATTTGAGCAGTCATAATAATTTTGAAATGTGTATTTATTATCTTTTATGGGGATGGTCTTGTCAGGTTGATGAGGAAAGTTTAGTGAGAAAGCAATCATTACATATATTAAGGAGAGTGGTAAATATAAATGGAGAAAGACAGTACAGCTCTTCTATTGAAAAGCAAAAACCACAGGAGAAACATTCAACACCTCATAGCATGACAAAGAGGGAGTTGTGGGCTGACAAGGAAGCAAAATCATTGGGTGTAGGGAAACTCTCTACTTCAGTTGATTCTCCTTTAGATATTCAGCAGCAATGGGAGGCCTTTATACTCCTCTTTGAAATGCTTGAAGAGTATGGTACACATCTAGTAGAAGCTGCTTGGGAGCACCAGGTGCTTAGCTTCCTGTATTCTTCATGTCACTAATTGCCTTGAATCTGTTACCTAAATAGATATTGTCTTTTTTTTTCCTTTCTATGTAAATTTTGAAATCCTTCATTTAAAATATCTCTAAGCAAAAAGAGAAGAAAGAATCACTGAGTGGGAGCGCATTTTATAGTGATTTTATAATTGGCTCATACATGAAGAATAGTTTTAGAAAACAGCATGTGGAAAGCACTTTTTGTTACTGTGGGATGCCTTACATGGCTCATTTAATAGTATATCCTCTAATTTCTAATGTTTTCTTGCAGATAACCGTGTTGCTTCAGTTTTCAGTTTCAAATGATAATTTTGCACATTCTGTTCTGGGAGCTTGTCAAAATGAGACTGAAACTTTGGGTGAAGTCTTTAGTTGGTTATCAATTTTATGGCAACTAGGTTTTCGTCATGATAACCCCCAAGGTACTTGTTAATGTATTATGTGTCAAATTAATTGTTGAGGAAAAGTTATATGTTCATTTATCGTTTTTGGTTATTATACAATCTCTTTGTCATTTTGCATGGATAAGGTTAAATTCATTTTTTTTTCGACTGCAGTTAGGTGCTTGATCATGCAGTCATTTTTGGGCTTAGAGTGGATGAAGTATGGGAAGTCTGTAGCATTAGTGCCAAAACGTTTTATTCTTGGTCCATTTTTTGAAGGATTAAATGACCCTGTGCACCACAAAGATTTTGGTAGGTTTCCAATTTTGATTGGTCATAAGTATTCATGTTGTCATTTGAGCTTGTTATAATTTGAAAAAGCTTCTTTACACACGCACATGAGAACCTTATGTGACTAAGTATTAGTTTTTTAATATTTATGTCTTCCTTATTAGTTTTGGCATGTTCTGGCCACATATGAAAATGTTTGGAGGTTGGTGTGGACCACATGTAAAATTTAATGTAGCAGTTCATAATCATATACAGTCTAGTTATTGAGATGAGGGTTTTACCTCCTTGCATTTACTACAAGGTTGTATATATGTGTATTAAGTAACCACACTAGCTTAAAGAAGAATATATTGATTTTCTTGTTATTTTTACAAAGTTCATATGTTTACTCACGGAAAAATTACTAGAACCCCTCTAAAAATTGATAATAACTAATAACCACAAAAATGATAATAAACATAACTGATCCCAATAAAAAAATTGGTAATAAAAATAAATGACTCTCTCTCCTCTTGATTAATAGCCATTTAAGTCTTTAATCCCATTTAAATGGGAAAAAACAACAATGTGGAAAATTCCTTTCTTTGCTATAAGTTTAAATTAATTGAACATGTAAATAAGAGCTTGTGTATGTAGGTTGTTTGCATCAAAGAAAAAAATTATTGAACCTTTTCTTTTGAAACTTAGTTTTTTTGGATAAATTGAGGCATAGTAATTGATTCTCTTAAATTTCTTACAAGTTCATATTATTTTGTAATGAGTAAAATTTTATTGGTCATATGGATTTTACTAATTTGATCGTATTGACTCAAAATTCTGGATAATATGATTACCTGGAGTAGTTCATGTTCAAAGAGAGATTAACGTTACTCTTTCATTTAGGTGCTATGTACTGGTACGGAATCTTTCTTGTCCTAGTTATTTGCATTTCACTATTTTTCAACATATTATTGGAAAGAGAGTTTAGGAAAATGTGAGGGTGTAGTGGAGCAACTGATTTGAGCATTCGTTAGGATGCTGCTTTATCCTTCAACTTGTAATCTTCTCTTTTCTGCTTCAATAAAATTTATTCTTTTGAAAGGGTGGGAATGCAGTAAAGCACCCATGCTATTAAAAGTATTCTCTTTTAACTCCTCATATTACCTGTTCATTCCACGACGCGAAGTGGATGGAGTAGATCTTCTCTGAACTTTCAGTCAAGAAACCAGATGGGGAAACAGCTTGAGACAATTCTTATTGTTGTAGTCAGCTGACCTGTTTTTCTTATTTGTCCTAGATTTTCTGTGGGTTTACTTTTCCATTAAATTTTATAATACCCTAGATCTGTTCATAATGGTTAAAGTTCTAATTAGTTTGGCTTTCTATACTGGGGTATTCAGTATATTTTTTAATGAGAATCAGTTAATCGATCCTTCTAATTTCACTTTCACACATTTCATGAGACAATAATTGTTGGGTTATCTTTTTTCCTTATTTGGCTTCTAACAAGGTCTACTTCTCTCTCTCTCTCTCTCTCTCAGGTGTCAAGGGACTTTACAGTTCAAGGACTGTTGAAGGTGCAGCCAGGTTTCTACATCAATATGCAAGATCCTTAAATGTAAGGTGTGTTATCACGTACTGCATGAGTTCTTATTCAACAGCCTGTTGCAAGAGTTGGCAGTGTTGTAGGTGAATTTTGCTAGAGACACTCTGTTAACAAATAGATATAACGGTTGGCATGTCTTTTTAGGTAGTTATGTGGAACACCCATTATGATGAAGCCTTCTTATATGGAGTGCTAAGCAGTGCAATTATCCAATTGAATCTCTCTCTCTAAGAGTATTGTTTTATGTTGATGTGGTACTTCCGTAGCATTGCATGTGTTGCATTAGAGTTATTTGTCAGAATATATTGCTTATTTACTCTCTGACTAAGAACTTTAACTGTTTGTTCAAGTCAGTTCTATATTTTGGATTAATGTACATTGTTAGATATACTAGAAGGGGTAAAAATGTCAATTAAAAAAAGGTTAGTTATTTCTGTTACCCTTAGTTAATCTACCTTTGTGATTCATTTCCGGAATTTTCAGCTAGTACCAGAATTCTGTTATTCTGGACAGTAGTGAGATAATACAGCTCCAGTACAGCTGTATTTCCTATTTTTTCTATAAGTTGTACTGTCCCCTTGGGGACCACTATCATTACCAATCATTACTGAATATTCTTCTCTTTCTTCTCTCTCATTTTCTCTCCCCAACTCTCTCTTTTGTCTTACACTTTCTCTCTTCTTCTTCCTCTCCCCCTTAACTGTAAGTTCTGATATTAATTCTCAGAATTTCTACCTCAACTACTGTTAGGATTAATCCTAACAATTGGTATCAAAGACAGGCTACGATTTACTGAGACAATGAGCAAGAACACTGCAGCAAAGAAGGCCAAAGGAGGGGCTGAGGGATCCACAGTAACGATGGAAGAAATGGAGGAGTACATGCGATCCCTAAGTGCTAAGCTGGAAGAACAAGGAGCCATGTTTGGATCCTTGGGGGTTCAACTACAGGGGATGCAGCAGGAGCAATGCAACTTGAGATCTGACCAAAAGAAGTACCAGAACCAGTATGAAGAGCTAAGACTTGAAAACTAGAGGTCTGTAGCCTTTCTGGCTCAGCTCATTCAAGGTAACCCACCCTCTTCTGTTTCTCCTATTCGTCATTCATCACCTGCTAGTAGTAGTGCTAGGAGAAAGGAAACCCAAAACCCTGCTTCAATCCCTGAGGAAGAAAGAGGCTTGTTACCCAAACCAGTAGATAAGGAAGTGGCAGAACTAGGGGGATTAGGGAGATCTTATTTTACTAAGCTCCTACCCAAGTGTGAGTTACCTCCTTTTGAAGGAGGGAATGTTGGGTCCTGGATCAGCAAATGTGAGAGGTATTTTTAGATTTATGATATTCAGGTTGATAGGCAGGTAGATCTAGTTAGCCTTTTTTTAGCGGGCAAGGCTGAAGCCTAGTACCTGAATTGGGAAAAAGGTAGAGAAGGGGTAACCTGGGAGGAGTTTGCTGAGGCTCTACAATCCAGATTTCGAGAAGGAGGGGAATTAGATATAGTAGAGGAATTTCAAAAACTAACACAAACCACATCTGTGGAAGCTTACTAGGAGAAATTTGAAATTCTAAAGTTGAAAATGGAGAAGTTCTTCCCTCAACATACTGATTCCTACTATATCAGTAGCTTCATAGGGGGACTGAAGGATGGGATTAAAAATGTGGTAAGAATGTTTGACCCCTGGGACTTATACACTGCCATTATTCAAGCTAAGCTTTAAGAAAGACATCTTGAAGCAACCGGACCTAAATCATACCCCAAACCTTTCACCCAAAACCGATCATACAACCACTCCTAGACACCACACAGCCAATATAGCCCAAGCAGTCAATACAACCCAAAAACCACCAATCCAACCCCAAACATAAATTTCCAAGTCCAAACCCAACCTCCCTCTACACGAAGGAACCCTGAAAACTGTTGTAAGTGTGGTGACTGATAGAGAGCAAAAATCAAGATAACCAAATAATCACGTAAAACAGAAATCAAACGAAGAAATGGAAGAAAGAAGGGAATGATTTCATTGATAAAATCTGGAAGATACAAAACAAACAAATCCCAGGAAGAAAACACTTCCCTCTCCAAACAATGGAGCCCTGCTAAAACAGCAGCACAATACAAATGATTTCCAAGATGATCCACCCTTCCCTCCCTCATTAGCTATATAATAACAAACTAAAAGAATAAACCGTTTCTTTTCCTCGTTTCCAGCCTGGCACAAGGTGCACGGTTTATTGCTGTCCCTAACTGAATTATTCCAGCCCATTTGGTAGTGTCCAGCTAAGCCCCTCAAGTTGCATCTGCTGTTTCTTCTGGTGAACTTGCAGTTCCCTTGGCCCAAGCAAATCTGGATCCATGAGCCTTGCTCGAATAGCACCCTCTCTATCAATGCCACCCTCTTGAAATAAAGTCTTGTCCTCAAGACTTAGCTGAGGGTACTCATCCCTCATTACAAATTTGTCTATCCAAGTTGCAACGTTGATGCTCTGTGACCGCCATTGCACCAGCTGTTGTGACATACTTTTGCCTTCTCTTTGGAGCTCTCGGGTGGCAAGCTCCTTCTCCAGGATATAATCTTCCACAACCTTCAACTCTGACTTAGATGGCAGTTTGTTAGAGCAAATCTGGATCCGTTTGGCCTTGGCTTCGAACTGATTTGGCCCAAGGTAGAGAAGTGGGTCAGGAGAGTCGTGATGAAATGCATGGTACCCATCACAAATCTGGTGAAACCCAGGTGTCAAGTCCATCAGCTCCAACAAATCAACCCCATTTCCAGTTTGAACACAGATTTGAAATCGGTCTAAATCACAAAGCTTTCTCTGCAACTTAAAATGATGCACGCCCATTGCAATCTCATTCTCAACCAACTGCTGTATCAACCGCTTCACTGGCCTTGCTCCGAAATTTGGGTCGAAACCTAAGGTTGCCAAAAGTTCGATGGCTTCCTTCGTGTAATGAAGATCGATCTTCTTTTGTTTGAGCCTATCTTTTACTCGGTTCATCTGTTTCTCAACAATTTTACTAATTTCTTTGGAGTCCAAAGGCTGGAAAACAATATATTCATCGAGCCTATTCATGAATTCTGGGCGGAAAGTTTGTCTAGCCAACTCAACAACTTGCCGTTTCATGATATCATAAACAGCTTCCCTGCAATCCTCTGTATTGCGAAGAGTTTCAAGTATAACGTGGGAACCAATGTTAGAAGTCATAATCACAAAATAGTTAGTGAAACTAACAGTCCTCCCTTGAGAATCAGTTATCCTTCCATCATCCAATAATTGTAATAGAATGTTGATCACATCATGATGAGCTTTCTCAATTTCATCAAACAGCACAACAGAATATGGTCTTCGCCGAACCACTTCAGTAAGCTGACCCCCTTCTTCATATCCAACATAACCTGGTGGAGCCCCAACCAAGCGTGAAACAGCATGTTTTTCCATATATTCACTCATATCAATTCGTACCATAGCATTTTCTGTGTTAAAGAGATAACCAGCTAAGGTCTTTGCAAGCTCAGTTTTGCCAACACCAGTAGGATCCATGAACATGAAACTAGCTATAGGTCGATTTGGATCAGATAATCCTGTCCTCAAACGACGGATTGCATCAACCACTGATTTTACTGCCATATCTTGACCAACTACTCTCTTGCGAAGTACCTGTTCCAGTAGTATTAACTTCTCCCTCTCAGATTGTTGAAGGTTAGACTTAGGTATACCGGTCCATTTGCTTACAATTTCAGCATTATTGAGATCAGTCACTTCTTCTCGAAGCATTGGTTTTCCAGATTTTCGAGAGTCAGCAAGGTTTGCCTCAGCCTCCTCTAACTGGCGTTGAAGAGACATTAGAGTTCCATATCTTAGCTCAGCAGCACGATTCATATCATACTCCCGCTCAACAGCTTCCATCTCCAGGTTGACCCTATCAATCAGTTTTCGAGAGACGATTTTGTGTGTCGCTCCAAAGTCGACCAGCATGAGGACTGGACTGCCTTGTATGGTATTTGGAGCTTGAGTGTCTTCCCCTGCTCGTTTCACAATCTCCATGAGTGTGCACTCTCCTTCCGCACCATCATCTTCTCCCTGATCATCGTTTTCGGCTAGTTCATCCTCTAGCTCATCCCAAACCACAACTAAATCATTTTCCAAGATCGCAATTCGTAGGTCCCCTGTGTTGCAGCGATGTTGTGGACTATACGGTTGGGTGCCGTTGAAGCCAAGCCCTAACCGACGACGATCGGCGATCTCCCGAGGCGAGAGAGGACGCAGTCCCCTCACTCGTGTAGATTGTTGAACTGGGTTTGGAGAGTCAGTTGGGTTTAATGGTGATGGGCCTGGGCCTCTATTGATGAATCTTGGATTGGGCTGACCCATATCCTTGAGAATGAGGACACGAGTGACCGGCGGGGATATGAAGGCACCAACGTTGGCTTGAAGATTCATCTCCCTCAGATCTGCAACCACAGGAGCGGCGGCGGTGTGAACCTTGAGGTGCCGCTCTCCACAAGATGTAGAGTTAAGCAAAGCAACTTTGAAGTCCATAGTCTGATTCGTCAACAATATCTCATCCTCTGGTTCTTCCACCATCATCCCTTCATCGGTCTGTTTTTTGGATTGTGTTTGGGGCTGGTTTGTATCGTCGATCAACTCAGTTTTGTTGTTAGATTGCTGTTCTTCTTCTTCCACATAGTTCTGGAGTTGGGCAATCTTGCGCTCAAATCTTTCCCTAGTTTTCTGAAGTGCAGCAAGGGATGTCTGTATTGCTGCCATGGAATTTTGAATTGCCGCTAGTTTATCTTCCTGGGCATCGATTCTTCCCTCTAATGCATCCATGGTTTGTAATCGACTTTTAGAAGGTGATTCCATTTTGTTTGTTTTTGGGTGAGGAGTTGTTGATCGGGGTTTCCCACAGACGGCGCCAAATGATAGAGAGCAAAAATCAAGATAACCAAATAATCACGTAAAACAGAAATCAAACGAAGAAATGGAAGAAAGAAGGGAATGATTTCATTGATAAAATCTGGAAGATACAAAACAAACAAATCCCAGGAAGAAAACACTTCCCTCTCCAAACAATGGAGCCCTGCTAAAACAGCAGCATAATACAAATGATTTCCAAGATGATCCACCCTTCCCTCCCTCATTAGCTATATAATAACAAACTAAAAGAATAAACCGTTTCTTTTCCTCGTTTCCAGCCTGGCACAAGGTGCACGGTTTATTGCTGTCCCTAACTGAATTATTCCAGCCCATTTGGTAGTGTCCAGCTAAGCCCCTCAAGTTGCATCTGCTGTTTCTTCTGGTGAACTTGCAGTTCCCTTGGCCCAAGCAAATCTGGATCCATGAGCCTTGCTCGAATAGCACCCTCTCTATCAGTGACAGGTATATTCCAGGGCATAGATGCAGTGAAAAGAAGTTATTGGCCATACAAGCTCAAGAACAGGAAGGGGCAGAAGAGGTGGAAGAATGGCAAGAGGTTGAAGAACCCCCAGCTAATGGAGAGGAGGAACCTCCAGGGCAGATCCAACTCTCCCTCAATGTTGTGGATGGAGGCTTAAGTGACAATACCATTAAAATTAGGGGACAAATGCAAGACAAAACCATTATGTTACTCATTGATAGTGGGAGCACCCACAATTTTATAGACTCCAAGCTGGTCAAGGAGTCGAAGTTGCCCATTACGAAGGTTCCCCCTGTCACTGTTACTGTGGCAGATGGAAGAAGAATTCCAGTTCAGGATAAGTGTATGGGCTGTTCCTGGAATATGCAAGGGAGCAATTTCAACTTCCATTTCAGGGAGTTTGATCTAGGGGACTATGATGTCATCCTAGGGGTGGATTGAATGAAGGGGTACAATCCTGTAACCCTTGACTTTGATAAACCTGCTGAAGATTTTGTGAACTCAAAAATTTCTATTATTTCGAATTAACCTAAATAATGATACAAGGGTATATTTATAGGTATACAAGTAGTAAAAGAAAAATTACTATTCTATCCTTAATTACAATCTATTATCTAACAAAATACATTAACTAACACTCCTCCTCAAGTTGGTGCAAAGATATTACACATGCCCAACTTGCAAATTATGGCGTGAAAAGCTCGACTACTGAGTCCTTTTGTAAAAATATCATCTAATTGTCTGTCTGACGTTACATGAAATAAGCTTAAAACACCATCAGATAATTTTTCTTTGATGAAATGTCGATCAATTTCAATATGTTTTGTCCTGTCATGTTGAACTGGATTATGAGCAATACTGATTGCAGCTTTGTTGTCACAATACAAAAATAGTCGGTCCTTTTTAGCCAAATTCAACTCTGCTAATAATTTCTGCAACCATAACAACTCACAAATACCTTGAGCCATAACTCTATATTCCGCTTCTGCACTTGATCTTGCAACTACACTCTGTTTCTTGCTTCTCCAAGTGACTAAGTTACCTCCCACAAATGTACAATAACCAGAGGTAGATCTTCTATCATCTAAAGATCCAGCCTAATCTGCATCTGTAAAGACTTCAATTCTTAGATGACCATTTTTTGAAAAAATAATACCTCTTCTTAGAGCTGATTTTAAATACCTCAAAATGCGAAAAATAGCTTGTTGATGAGATTCTCTTGGATCATGCATGAACTGACTCACCAAGCTAATTGCATAAGCAATATTTGGTCTAGTGTGGGATAGATAGATAAGTCTACCGACCAATCTTTGATATCTGCCCTTATCAATTGAACTTTTAGTCCCTGTTTGTGACTTATGGTTACTTTCAATGGGTGTATCTGCTGGTTTGCATCTCAACATACCAGTTTCATCTAAAAGATCCAGAACATATTTTCTTTGAGAAATGAAGATCCCTTTGGTTGATCTGGCAACTTCAATTCCCAAGAAATATTGTAGCTTCCCAAGATCCTTGATTTCAAACTCCTGAGTTAAGAGCTTCTTCAGTCGAACCATTTCTTCTTTATCATCTCCCGTCATCACTATGTCATCAACATAAACAATGAGAAGAGTGATCTTACCCTTGGAGTGCCTCATAAAGAGGGTATGATCAGCATTACTTTGTTGATAACCAAAGGATATCATAGCTTTGCTGAATCTGTCAAACCAAGCTCTCGGAGATTGTTTCAACCCATACAAGGCTTTCTTCAGTCTGCACACCTTTCCTTGTGTTCTCTCATCATCAAAACCAGGAAGAATCTTCATATAGACCTCTTCTTCCAGGTTCCCATGGAGAAATGCATTCTTCACATCAAATTGCAGCAAATCCCAATTCAAGTTAGCTGCACAAGATAGCAAGATTCTATTGGTATTCATTTTAGCAACTGGTGCAAATGTCTCATGATAGTCAACTCTATAAGTCTGAGTGAATTCCTTTGTCACTAATCTAGCTTTAAATCTTTCAATTGAACCATCAGCTTTGTGTTTTATTGTGAACACCCACTTACAATCAACTAACTTTTTGTCTAAAGATGCAACTAGTTCCCAGGTTTCATTTTTAGAGAGGGTTTTCATTTCTTCAACCATAGCTTCTCTCCATTTTGGATCCTTGATAGCTTTTCTCCAATCATGTGGAATAGATATAGAGGAAAGAGACAAGGCAAATGTTCTATAGGAGGGAGACAAAGAATCATAAGAGACAAAGTTAGAAATAGAATGTTTTGTACACGACTTGACTCATTTCCTTTGAGCAATGGGCAAATTTAAATCAGAATCAAGAAGTAACTCACCTGAGGATTCTGGCAGTGTAGAATGCATGATGGCTTTTTCAGACCTATTCTTTCTCAAGTATCTCAACAAGTGAGGTTTATCTAAACGACCACCAACACCAACAACATTCTCATTCTCTTCCCCCTGAACATCAACATTCTGCTCCTGAATAACAATCTCTTCGATTTTTCTTTGAACTAGATCCTGAGGTAGCACAGGTACATTCATCACCACTTCTTCACTATTCTCCTCCTGAAGAGGTGATTGGATACTGCCAAAATAAGATTCAGACTCCCGAAAGGTAACATCCATACTCATATAGAATTTCCTAGATTGAGGATGATAACACTTATATCCCTTTTGAGTTGGAGAATATCCAACGAACACACATTTCCGTGCTCTCGGATCTAATTTCCCAACATTCCTAGTATGAACAAAGCAAACACATCCAAAAATCTTTGGTGGAACAGTATAGCCAGTTTTCCCTGTTAAGACTTCTACAGGAGTCTTAAAGTTAAGAGCTTTGAGAGGCATTCGATTAATAAGATAGGCAGCCGCTAGTACAGCATCCTCCTAATATGATTTTGGAACATGCATAGTAAATATAAGAGATCTAGCAACTTCTAACAAATGCCTATTTTTTCTTTCAGCTACACCATTTTGAGCACTAGTATAAGGACAACTAGTTTGGTGAATAATCACATGAGACTCCAAATAAGTACCAAACCTACTATTCATATATTTTGTCCCATTATCTGACCGTAAAATTTTTATTTTAGCATCAAATTGAGTGTCAACCATTTTATGGAAAAGTTGAAAACAAGAGAAACATCACTCTTTGCCTTAATCAAATACACCAAAGTCATTTTAGTGCAACAATCAATAAAAGTAACAAACCATCGATTTTTAGACAAAAAGGCAATTTGTGTAGGCCCCCAAACATCAGAATGAACAATCATAAATGGCTCACTGGCTTTATTTTCACTCAAAGGATAAGAGTTTTTAGTATGTTTAGCATACTCATAAGCATCACAATATAAAGAATCAAGCCGAGTTCTAGCAAATAAATTAGGATATAGTTTTTTTAAAACAAAAAATGACGGGTGTCCTAATCGCCTATGCCACTGAATGATCTCCTGGTTGACATCCTGATACCCCCCAAAAAGAGCCAACTCTTGACTGTCTTCCAACATATATAAGCCATCATGCTCTCTACCATTGCCAATCCTCTTCCCTGTTTGAAGATCCTGAAGAATACAAAAATCAGAAAAAAATTCAACCTTACAGTTAAGAGTTTTAGTGACAACACTGACAGATAAAAGATTGACATGGAATTGAGGAACATGAAGAACAGAAGACAATTTAATATTAGAAGTACAAACAACAGAACCTGTCCCAGAAATAGGAGTTAATGATCCATCAGCCACCCTGACACTATCCCTTTTTAAACAAGGAGAGTAGTTAAGAAAACCTTTTGAAATGCCTGTCATATATCTATTTGCACCAGAATCAATAATCTATGAATTATGATGAGAGAAAATAGTACCTAACTTGACCAAATTAGAGGTAGCACTGGAGGAAAGAGTAAGCTGAGACAGGAGACGCCTGAAATGCAAAATCTCATCAGAGGAGAAACTCTCAACTGAAGCCGACTCCTTAGATGATTCCACTATTTCTAACACATGTGCTTGAGCCCTTGTTGGATTAATTCGTTTTCCCCCACGGCCCCTACTAGGTCCCCCATGCAACTTCCAGCAAGTCTCTTTAGTGTGGCTTGGCTTACCACAGTAATCACAGAGCAAATTATCTTTATCAAAAAGAATTCTTTTTGGTTGCTCAAAAGAGGTATGGGCAGTCAAACCCGACTTGTCAATAGGTGTAGTATAAAGCATAGCACCTCTTCTGGTCTCTTCCTGCTGAATTAAAGAATATGCCTCCTCAAGTGAAGGAAAAGGAGTTCTGCCAATAACTTGAACTCGCACTTGATCAAATTTAGGATTTAAACCAGCCAGAAAATCATAAACCCTCTCCTTTTCAATCATCTTTTGAATCAGCACCGTATCATCAACACATTTTGCTTGAAAATCCTGATAATAATCCAGTTCCTGCCATAAACTACCCAATTCAGAGAAATAATCTGAAACAGTAAGCTCACCTTGTTTTGTACCATGAACTTTGTTCCTGAGTTCAAAGATACGAGCATCATTTCCCATTCGAGAGTAGGTGGTTTTTGCAGCTTTCCATATCTTCTCTGCAGTGTCAAGCAATAAATACTTTCTAGAGATCTTAGGATGCATAGAATTTAGGAGCCAAGACATAACCAGTGAATTATCTGAGTCCCATTGATTAAAATTAGGATCTGTGACAGATGGTGGTTTTTTACTTCCATCGATATAGGCCTGCAACCTTCTAGCCTTAATCGACAATAAACACGATCTAGACCAGGCTAAATAAGTACTGCTTTTCTCAAGTTTAACTGGGCTAATTTGAGAATAGAGACTGTCATTAATGGAATAATGTTTCTCAACTTCCTTATGATCATCCTTAATATTTGACATAATGAACAAGCCAAAAAAAAGGGATAAAAAACAGCAGGGAAAAGAAACTCAGGAAAAACAGAACTTATTTACGCGTGACCCAGAAACCGAGGTGGTCAGAAGTCACCGGAGATCAGTGGGTTGGAGGCGGAAAAGGGTGGCGAGCAGGTCGGAAGAAAAATGGCAGCAAAAAAGTGGCTGGAAGTGGATTCACGCGCCGACGCGTGGAGACTGGACAGAAAATGGCGGCGGCACGTGTGCTCACGTGCGGCTTCTGACGGCGCTGGAATTCTGGGTACAGGCCGAACTTGACCCGATCTATCTTCCTATGGGGGCGGTGTCGAAAGAGGAGGGTTGAAACGCAACCTCCTAGACTCGCCGAAAAAGAAGGGTTACCGGAAAAATAACCAACTGCGGAAGGGAGTTAACTCGACATTCGAAACGGCAGTGGCTCTGATACCATGGAGATTTTGTGAACTCAAGAATTTTTATTATCTCGAATTAACCTAAATAATGATACAAGAGTATATTTATAGGTATACAAGTAGTAAAAGAAAAATTACTATTCTACCCTTAATTACAATCTATTATCTAACAAAATACATTAACCAACACCTGCCATGACCATGCTTAAAGAGGGGCAGCCCTTTGTGTTACAAGGGCTCACAGAGCAGGTATCTCTAAAAATGTTGTTTGCCAAATCCGTGTCTAGAATGGTGCAGCATGGGTGGAGGGGGTTCACCTCTAAGTTATTTTTTGTTTCGGTACACCAACCACCAGCTCCTGCCACTTCCCCTTCCCAAAAATCTATCCCTAAGGCCATCCAGTAGCTAATATCCCAGTATAAGGATGTGTTTAGCATCCCAACCTCACTTCCACCCCAACGATCACATGATCATTCTATACCCCTCAAACCTGACACTCAACCTGTTAATATAAGGCCCTACAGGTACTCTCACCATCAAAAGAATGAGATAGAAAAGCTAGTGGATGAAATGTTGGCAAATTCTGTTATTAGACCCAACACCAGTCCCTTTGCATCCCCAGTGCTGCTGGTCAAGAAAAAAGATGGAACTTGGAGGTTTTGCATTGACTACCGAGAGTTGAACAAGGTGACAATCAAGGATAAATACCCCATATCCTTAGTGGAGGACCTAATGGATGAATTGCATGGGGCAACCTTCTTTACTAAGTTGGATTTGAGGTCTGGATACTACCAGATCAGGATAAGGGACACTGATGTTCACAAGACAGCTTTCAAATCACACTTCGGGCACTATAAGTTCTTGGTCATGTCCTTTGTGCTGACCAATGCTCCTACCACTTTTCAGTCTCTCATGAACACCATCTTTAAACCTTATCTTTGAAAATTTGTCCTAGTATTCTTTGATGACATGCTCATTTACAGCCCCAATGAGACACTTCATCTACAACACCTTCAGCTAGTCCTTGACTTGCTTCGAGCCCATCAACTGTATGCTAAGTAGTCCAAGGGTGAAATCGGGCAGAGGCAGGTTTCTTACCTAGGACACATTATCTTAGCAACAGGGGTTTCTATCGATCCTAGTAAGGTTGCAGCCATGCATAACTGGCCAATTCCTAGCAATTTGAAGGGGCTTCGAGGATTTTTGGGGCTGACTGGCTACTATAGGAGGTTTATTAAGGGGTATGGAGCAGTGAGTCAACCATTGACTGCTCTACTCAGGAAAGATGGATTTCATTGGGGACATGAAGCCCAATCAGCGTTTCATCAGCTGAAGAACCTCACGACACAAGCCTCTATCTTAGCATTACCTAACTTCAATGAACCATTCAATGTGATGCAAGCAACACAGGCCTAGGGGCTGTTCTCTTACAACACAACAAACCACTTGCCTTTATATCCAAACCTCTCAGCCCTAGGAACTAGCAACTATCTGCTTATGAAAGGGAACTCCTAGCCATCATTTTTGTAGTCACCAAGTGGTGACACTCCTTAGAACAGGGTCCTTTCATCATCAAAACCGACCATGAAAGTATTAAACACTTGTTGGAGCAAAGGTTGCATAATTATATCCAAGTGAAGGGAATCACTAAACTCCTAGGGTTGGACTATAGCATTCACTACAAGAAGGGCATTCACAACAAGGTGGCTGATGCTCTCTCAAGGCAGTATGAAGGTCAACCTCTCCCTCACAGCCATGCTCTCTCAGTCATCACTCCCAGCTGGATTGATGAAGTTTTGCATTCCTATGCTGGGGATGACAAGGCCAACGCCATCATCCAGCAGTTGGCAATAACACCCCACGGGTTACCCAACCACTCATTGCATGGAGGCCTCATCCGGTATAAAGGAAGACTGTATATTGGGTCCAGCACCACCCTCAGACAACAGTTGCTCCATGTCTGTCATGATTCCCCATGTGGTGGTCACTCAGGCATTAGAGTCACATTAGCAAGGCTCCAGCAAGTTTTTTATTGGCCTGCTGTGCAGAAGCAGGTTGTGGAATGGGTCTCCAAATGCGATACTTGCCAACGATGTAAAGCAGAAACCGTAGCCTCTCCCGAATTGCTGCAACCACTACCCACTCCTAGCCAAACTTGGGTTGATATTTTCATGGACTTCATAGAAAAATTACCCAGGTCAGGAGGCCATGACACCATCCTAGTAGTGGTCGACAAATTTTCTAAAATGGAACATTTCATTTCCCTAGCTCACCCCTTTAATGTTGTAACTGTTGCACAAGCATTCCTAGACAATGTGTTCAAGCTACATGGGATGCCAACCACCATTGTAACTAATAGAGACCGGATATTTATTGGGGTTTTTTGGCAAGAGCTAATGAAATTGCTGGGGGTCAAACTTCAGTTCACGACAGCTTACCATCCCCAGTCAAATGGACAGACTGAAAGGTTAAATAGGAGCCTAGAGTGCTATCTACGCTGAATGTGTTTCCACAAACCAAACCAGTGGCTCAAGTGGCTTAGCCTAGCTGAGTATTGGTACAGCACCAGTTACCACTCAGCCATCAAGATGAGCCCTTACCAGGCAGTGTATGGCCTAGTCCCCTCTCTACATGCGGTACCCACATTTCCAGCCTCTGTAGCAGTAGTTGAGGACTACATACAGACTAGGGAAACACTGAACTCCTTCCTTAAGGAGCAATTGGCTATCTCTAAGAATAAAATGAAACAGTATGCTGACAAGAAGAGAATTGAAAGAGACTTCCAGGTGGGTGACATGGTGTATCTTAAGATCCAACCTTACAAACAGCTCACATTAGCTATCCGCAAGTCTCTCAAGTTGTCAGCCCGGTATTATGGGCCCTTCAAGGTCTTGGCCAAGATTGGTATAGTTGCTTACAAGTTAGACCTTCCCCCTACATGCAAGATTCACCCAGTTTTTCATGTGTCCCTCCTAAAGCAGAAAATTGGAGACAACATTCTATCCATCCCATCCCTGCCCCCACTCATTAATGGGGAGTTTACCCTGCTGCCCGAAAAGGTCCTGAATGCTCGAACCATTCTAGCTGGGTCTAACCATATTCGCCAACTCCTCATCAAGTGGTAGGGGTTACCCTCCATTGATTCCACTTCGGAAGATGCTCGCTACATACAACACTAGTTTCCGACCTTCTACACTTCTTGGGGACAAGAAGTTTCTCAAGGGAAGGGTATTGTTAAATATACTAGAAGGGGTAAAAATGTCAATTAAAAAAGGGTAGTTATTTCTGTTACACTTAGTTAATCTGCCCTTGTGATTCATTTGCGAAATTTTCAGCTAGTACCAGAATTCTGTTATTCTGGATAGTAGTGAGACAATACAACTCCAATATAGCTGTATTTCCTATTTTTTCTATAAGTTGTACTGTCCCCTTGGGGACCACTATCATTACCAATCATTACTGAATATTCTTCTCTTTTTTCTCTCTCTTTTTCTCTCCCCAAATCTCTCTTTTGTCTTACTTTTTCTCTCTTCTTCTTCCTCTTCTTCCTCTCCCCCTTAACCGTAAGTTCTGAGATTAATTCTCAGAATTTCTACCTCAACTACTGTTAGGATTAATCCTAACATACATTTTGAAACTATGGAGATTTTGGCAGTTGGAAAGATGTTAACATTTTCTTTTGCTAACAACTGAAATTGCCCTTTTAAAATTTAGGGGAAGCTATAAATTACCTCCTCAAGGACCTGAACTCTAATCCTATTAACAATTGGCCTGGGATTAAAAGGAACATGACAATTGGCGTCCCCGACTTCCATTTTGTTTTCAATTATGGAACTCTATTAAAAATACATTAAAAGTTAAAACCAATTGTTTTGCCAATTATTTTTAATTTTTATTATATTTTTTGATTATAAATTATTAAGTTTCAGTTTTTTTATTTTTTTTAAATAGTATCTTTTTTCCTCATTTATTTGGAATTTTTTTGGTTGAATTTGTCCTTTTTTTCTTTTTAAAATAGTTTATTGAGAGATAATTCTTATTCTCTATTGAAAAATATACAAGTATTTATAATGTATATAATAGTTGAATTAGGAAAAAAATCCCTAACAATTCCCTATAATTAAGCTAATAATAAATCCCTATAATTAAGCTAACAGCTGTACATTTCATAATACTCCCTCTCAAGCTGGAGCATAGATATTGATCATGCCCATCTTGTTATAAATGTAATCGATCTGATTCCCAGGTAACGCTTTAGTGAATACATCAGCTAATTGGCTTTCTGTTCTGACATGTGAAGTTGAGATTGATCTATCTTCTAGTTTTTTCCGAGTAAAATGACAGTCAACTTCTATATGTTTGGTTCTCTCATGAAACACATTATTATTTGCAATATAAATAGCTGTTTGATTGTCATACCATAAGTTCATTGGTTTAGACTGAACAAACCCAATCTCTCTAAGCAAATGACATAGCCATATAAGTTCAGTTCATAGGTAGTCTGTGCCATAACTCTATATTCGGATTCTGCACTTGATTGGGATACCACATTCTGTTTCTTACTCTTCCAAGAAACAAGATTACCCCCAATAAAGACACAATAACCGGTGGTAGAGCGCCTATCTGAAAGATCTCCTGCATAGTCTGCATCTGCGAAACCTTTTATAGTGTGGTGACCATGATTTCGATATAAGATTTCACGTCCTGGTACACCTTTTAAATATCTCAGAATATGTACAACAGCATCCCAGTGTGAGGTTCCAGGAGATGACATGAACTGACTAACAACACTTACTGGAAAAGTAATGTCAGGACGAGTGATAGTAAGGTAGTTCAATTTTCCCACAACCTTCCTATATTTTTCAGGATTCTCAAACAAGTTTCCATCTTCAGGTTTCAGCTTTACATTTGGTATCATAGGCGCATCACATGCTTTTGCCTCGATAAAACCAGCACCATCTAATAAATCCAGGCAATATTTTCTTTGAGATAGATAGATCCCTTTCTGACTACGAGAAACTTCATCACTGATCCTAAATCCCTAAGAAATATTTCAATGATCCTAAATCTTTGGTTTGAAAGTGAGTCCCAAGGAATGCTTTCAACCTCGTAATTCTAGCTTCATCACTTCTAGTTATCACTATATAATCCACATATACAACCAACAAAATGCACCCAGAAATAGATGATGTAAATAAAACTGAGTGATCATATGCACTTATTTGTAGGCCAAACTCAATCACAACTGTACTAAATCTCCCAAACCAGGCACGAGGGGACTGTTTTAACCCGTACAAAGACTTTCTTAATTTGCACACCTTCCCTAACTCCCCCTGAGCAACAAAATCAGGTGGTTGCTCCATGTAAACTTCTTCACTCAAATCCTCATGCAAGAATGCATTCCTTACATCAAGTTGATAAAGTGGCCAATTGTAATTAGCAGCTAAGGAGATAAACAATCGAATAGAAGAAAGTTTTGCAACAGGAGAAAAGGTCTCCGAATAATCCACTTTATATGTTTGTGCATATCTTTTAGCAACCAAACGAGCTTTCAATCAAGCAACAGAGCCATCAGGATTCATTTTAACAATAAACACCCACTCACAACCAATAGCCATTTTCTGGGAGGGCAAAGGTAGAAGATTCCAAGTATGATTCTACTCTAAGGCCATCATCTCTTCTTTCATTGCAGCTCGCCAACCATTATGAGCTAATGCTTCAGTAAGGGACGTTGGAACAACAATAGAGTCTAAGAAAATCATCCCCTGAATCACTAGAGGGTGAAGGAGAGGACGCAGAGAAACCAAAGAAAGGTGTATGCTCAAAAAATGTAACATCAGCAGATATCAAATAACGACCCAAAGAAGGTGCGTAACAACGATACCCTTTTTGTTCACGCGAGTATCACAGGAACACACTTAAGAGATTTAGGATCAAGTTTTGAAACCTGAGGTCGCATGTCTTGAACAAAGCAAGTACATCCAAAAATCCGAGGAGAAAGATGAAATAGGGTAGATCAAGGAAAAAGAAGAGAATACGAAATCTGACAATCAAGAACAGAAGAGGGCATTCTGTTGATTAGAAAACAAGCAGTAAAAATAGTATCTACCCAAAATATTTTAGGAACCTGCATATGGATTACTAATTAAATGGTCCTCCAAGTCTACACTCGTCACAAATCTACGAATTATTTTTTTCCATTGTGCATAATTGTTACTTTCAGTTAGTTTTTTATTCGTAATTTTAGACGAACCAAACATAATTTCAGTAACTGTCTTCTTATCACTATTCTCAGCCATTTAAACCCGTCGCAAATAACTTTAGGTAATAAAATCAATAGTACAGCAAAGAGATCAATATACCTCACCAAGAAGCAGCAGCAGCAGGCAGATGGGAGTACAGAACCCACACCGGAGAGAGGCAGGAACGAATCTGAGAGAGAGAGAGCTTGAGAAGAGACCAGATGAGAAAATTGACACTGCGATCTGGTCGGAGACACTTAGGCGACGCCGGATCTAAGATTGGAGGTCTGGCGGACAGGCCACGCGCTGTTACTTGCAGGCACGTGAGAATGGCGGTAATCTTCGAGCCGCGCATGAGGCTCACTTGCGGCTCCGATGGTCACCGAAAAAGGTGAACCGGCCGGATTTACGGAGACACACCTCCCCGTGGCGGCGGTGAGAAGGAGGAATGGGCACAGACAGGTGTCCCAAAAAAAAAAACGGGATCTCAAAAATAAAAAAAACCAGAAATAGAAAAGAGGAAGAACTCCAGGGAATCGCAACCCTCAGATCAGAAACTCAACTAGGCTTTGATACCATGTAAAAGTGAGAGATAATTCTTATTCTCCATTGAAAAATATACAGGTATTTATAATGTATACAAGAGTTGAATTAGAAAATAAATCCGTAACAATTTTCTATAATTAAGCTAATAATAAATCCCTATAATTAAGCTAACAGCTATATATTTCATAACATAAATTATTAAGTTTCAATTTTTTATTTTTTTTAAATAGTATCTTTTTTCCTCATTTATTTGGAATTTTTTTGGTTGAATTTGTCCTTTTTAAAAAAAAAAAAATAGTTTATTGAGTTTTTGAAGAACTGTTTAGCATGCATTATGTTCACATTCAAAACTAAAACTTATTTTGCATTAAAATAATTTGAACTAAATGTTCGATAAAATAGTTATTTAAAAACTCAAGAAAACTTTTTCATAAAAAAACTCAAGAAAACATTATAGAAATTCAAAATTTCAAAATATAATAAAAATTTGAAACTCAATAAAACACTTTTAATGCACGAGAAGAAAATGTTGTTATTTTCTAAATTATTTGAAATTAATATTGTGCTAAATAATTCTTCAAATACTCAACAAAATATGATAAAAGAATTGGCAAAACCTTTTTTTTTAATGGATTTTTGAACAGAGTTCTGTACTTGAAAAAAACAAAAAAGTTGTGGATGTCAATTGTCACATTTTTTAGATTGGCGAGCAAATTGTTGATAGGGTTATAGTTCAGGGGGTACTTTGTCATTTCTCCTAAAACTTATTCAGATGAGGAGGTTTTTGTAAGCTTTTATTTAGGCTTTTGCCTTCTTTCACCTTTTTTTTTTCTGTTGGCTAGGGTGGGATGTGGTTCTCTTAAGTTCTATGAGCTTGATTAAAGGGTATCACTTTTTTGGTCCTCTTCTTTCTTCCCTTTTTTTTTACCCCCCTCCTCTCTCTATTTATGTATCTGAGTGTTAGGATCATACCTTATCTCCTAGGTTGCATTTCTTTGTTCTTTAGTAACAGAATTTTTTCTCTCATAAAAAAGTGTTCTAGCACGTTGGTTATATTAATGGGAACAATGACACATGGGATTTTTTTTGGAAGGGGCATTCTTCGAAATCATTTCTGAATACTCTAGTTTGAGTCCTGCTTATTGAAATCTTGAACATAATATCCCTTGCAGAGAAACTGCTCTTTGGAAAAAGAAAAGGGCTGATGTGCAATTGATCTCATATGCTTACAGGAAAGGAATTGTATTTTTGCATAGTTTAGCTTCGCTGGCCAAACATCAGTCTTTTGGTAGAGCTGGATTGATGGTTCTTGCTGAATGTATTGCTTCAACTGGTTGTGGAGTAGGGATGCTTGATGACAATGAAGCTGAACTGAGTGAAGATGCTTTTGTTGATGAGACCCAGTTGGAATCTTCATCAAAAAATTTTCACCACATCAACAAAATAGACTTATTGGATGTTTTGAGATTTGTCATAGAGAGCAGCAAGCAACATTTCAACCCTAATTATCGCTTTCGAGGTCTTTATCCCTAGTCTGTTTACATTATGATGTATGTGCTTCTGTACTATAAATTGCTCATCTAGATGACTAACCTTCCAATATTTTTTGATACTGTTTTTGATGTTTACAGTTTGTGAGAAGGTGCTCAAGGCTGCTGCTTCAATGGTCAATACATATGATGTGCCACTTGAGATTCTGTTGCACTTCATTTCAGCTCTGCCGCGAGAATTCACTGATTATGGGGGTGGGTAAGAGAATAGCTGCATGGGTTCCTGCCACATTCTTGCTACTTGATACATGTTTTTCATTTAGGTTGTGCTTTATTGCAATTTCTTTTGTTGCTGTTAATCTGTGCACCACCGTTGTTTTTTTTTTCACCAATCTTGTGTTTTGGCTTGCAGTTGTGACATGACACCATTTGTTAATTCCTATAATAATAATTTTTGTGATTATTTCAATCCATAATTTATTGAACAATGGGGTCAGGTACATAGTCATTAAAGAATATTAAAGGTGTGAGATGCTTCTTAGGAATTGCTATTTTAACGTGCATGATACTTGGTGATATATCAACTTATGCATGAATTCCTTTTACAGCATTCATGTTCATGAGGTTAGATGATCTATTTTTTTGGGGGGCTATCCTGTGTTTCTGTACATCTTTTTGCAACTGTATGGAAGTTGTGCAATGACTATAAACACTGTTTTGTAATAACTTTTTAGAATTTAAGCTATCAGTTTCTGTTATATAGTTTGCTCGACATTCTATTTTGTCAAACTCCACTATTAGTATGGGTTTCATGTCGTTGTGATACATCTTATACTGTTGAAATTATCTTGTCCCTCTTGTCCTCTCTCTCTGTCTCTCTACAACATAGCTGCACTCTCTTGCTTCCTGGGGTTTTTTTATTGATGTCTTTTTTCTCTCAGTTTTCTGTGTCTTTCTCACTCTAATGTAGGTTCCTTGAGGGTAAAATTGCAAGAATGGCTTTTTGTGGGTGATAAGCAACGCTGCAGTGGTGGGATGCAGCTTCTGAAAAGGCTTCAGGAATTTCCAGAAAGGTTTACACATTCTCTACATTTTGTTGATGCTTGTGTTAGTTGTGATGATGAGGACTTGGAATCATGGGAATCTGAAGCAAGCAGATGGGCGAGGATGCTTTTTCTTGTAATCAAGGGGGAAATTCATTTATTGCCTATACTAACGGTTTGCCTTCACCTTCTAGTGATTCTCCTAATTTTAATTGAATTTTGTTGTACTCTGAGCATATGTGTTCATATTTGGCAATGCAGCTGTGAGAATTGTTATACATTTAGTCAGTTCATTGTACTCTGAGCATATGTGTTCATATTTGGCAATGCAGCTGTGAGAATTGTTATACCTTTAGTCACTTTTAATCTATCAATAAGAATGCAGATTTCTCTACTGAAAAATGTTACTATTGCCTGTAACTTTGCCATTTATTAGTGGGAAATGTATTGGTGGTTGTTATTATTATTATTATTATTATTATTTGTGTTTGTTTACTTTAAAATTTTATAAAGTAATAAAACCTCTCTTTACAGTAAACCAAATGCTCTTTTTAATTTTGCATGCATAGAAGTTATTTTTCCTCTGCCATTCCTTTCTCTATTTAGACTTGCATTTGTTGTCTCTTTGCTGTTCTCCTTCTTTACTATGTATCAGTGTATATATGTATTTCTTAGATAGTTTAGCTGATTTCCTTGTATAGTTGATTTCTAGGCTAAAATTTAGGCTAATATTTGTTAGTTTCCTTTGTTGATCTTTCCTTTTTTGGTTTCCAAACTCTTGTATATATTCTGAGATTTTATTGAATAAGAGGAGCTTTTCCATCATAAACTTTGTCATGGTATCAGAGCTACGGTTTATTTGAATCTGGATTTTGGAAATTCTTTGGGTCGTCATTCACGGTGCACATCGGGATCTCACCGCCCATCAGAGGAGGAGCGCAGGGCTATTTCCGGTCTGTTCTCCAAATCTGGTCACCGGGTGTTGAGCGAGTGGAGTACACGCGCCGTCGCAAATTTCTGTGCACTGTTCCACGCTCCGGCGCGTGGTGGCGCGTGGTTGTACGTCCGGCGACGGTTTCTTCTCGAATTTCTCCTCCGCCGTCGCAATCTTGTTTCCGGCAGTTCTACGGTGTCTATTTGCTCATCGGACTTGGTTTGGAGGGTGATTAGTTGATTTTCTTTGGATCGGCTTCTGGTCTTGTTGGTCTTGCTTCTGCCGGCTTCTGGTCTTGTTGGTCTCACTTCTGCTTCTGGATTTCGGTTTCTGGTCTTGGTGTTGATCTCACTTCTGCTTCTGGATTTGAGTTTCTGCCTTTGTTTGTGGGTCAGTTTTCTTCTTGGCTCTTGAAACATGTCTTCTTCAGAGATTTTGGGTATCAGATTTACTGGCAAAAACTATGCAGCATGGGAATTTCAGTTCAGGATGTTTTTGAAGGGAAAGGAGCTTTGGGGACACATTGACGGGTCTTCACCTGCTCCAGCAGATGGGACAGGACGAAATGATTGGGAGACAAAAGATGCCAGGGTTGCTTCTTGAATCATTGGTTCTATTGAAGCTCATATGGTGAATAATTTGCGTTCCTTTACTACTGCCAAAGAGATGTGGGATTATCTTAGGAGAATATACCATCAAGATAATACAGCTCGTCGATTTCAATTGGAACTTGAGCTTAGCAACTTTTGTCAAGGTAATCTTTCTATTGAGCAGTATTATTCTGGATTTTTGAATTTATGGAGCGAGTATTCTGGTATTATTTATGCAAAGGTTCCAAGAGAGGTTTTAACCAGTCTTCAAGCAATTCATGAAGAAAGTCGGCGTGATCAGTTCTTGATGAAATTAAGGCCAGAATTTGAAGTTACTCGAGCTGGATTGCTGAATAGAAATCCGGTTCCATCATTGGATGTGTGTTTTGGTGAATTATTGCGTGAGGAGCAGAGGTTGGCTACACAGGCTGTTATTGGTGCATCTAGGGAGTCATCTGAAATTGTCAATGTTGCTTATACTGCTCAAGGACAGAACCGTGGAAAGGGACAAGTGCAGTGCTTTAGTTGCAAGGAGTATGGGCATATTGCTCGTAATTGCAGGAAGAAATTCTGCAATTATTGTAAGCAGACTGGACACATTATAAAGGATTGTCCTACTCGTCCAGAAAATCGAAGAATTCGAGGCTTACAAGCTGCTGTTCCAGCCAGTAGCTGTGATTTTTCACCACCTACACCGTCTCCCAATGCTGTACCTACCATTAATCAGTCTAGTGTTACTCCAGAAATGGTACAACAGATGATTTTATCAGCATTCTCTGCTTTTAATCTTCAGGGGCAAGGTAAAAATGTTTTTTCTCCTTGGCTTGTTGATTCTGGTGCATCTAATCATATGACTGGGTCTTCTCATTTGCTACAAAATCTTCGAAAATATACTGGCACACAAAATATTCAGATTGGTAATGGAAATGACCTTCCTATTACTGCCATTGGTGATATTGGACCTTCTTTTCGTAATGTGTTTGTTTCTCCTGAATTGTCTACTAATTTGATTTCGGTTGGTCAAATGGTGGAAAATAACTGTAATGTAAACTTCTCTCGTGGTGGTTGTCTTGTGCAGGATCAGGTGTCGGGGAAGGTGATCGCGAGGGGGCCTAAAGTGGGCAGATTGTTTCCATTGCAGTTTACTGTTCCTAGTACTTTGTCTTTAGTTTCTAATATTGTTGACAATAAGGCTGAAGTTTGGCATAAACGGTTAGGCCATCCGAATAATGTTATTTTGAATAAGTTAATGGAACGTGGTTTTCTTGGGAATAAAGTTCAGTCTTCTGGTCATATATTATCTCTTGATTGTTCTACTTGTAAATTGGGAAAAAGTAAGACATTACCTTTTCCAGCTTGTGGAAGTTGTGCTGATGCTTGTTTTGCAGTTATACATAGTGATGTTTGGGGTATGACTCCTGTAATTTCACATGGGCAGCATAAATATTTTGTTACATTCATTGATGACTACAGCCGTTTCACTTGGATATATTTTTTGCATTCCAAAGCTGAGGTGCTAAATGCATTTCGCGCTTTTGTGGCTTATGTTGAGACACAGTTTTCTACCTGCGTAAGAGTTTTACGATCAGACAATGGTGGGGAATATATGTCACATGATTTTCAGGGTTTCTTGCAACAAAAAGGTATTATATCTCAGCGATCATGTCCTTACACTCCTCAACAGAATGGGTTGGCTGAGCGGAAGAACCGTCACTTGTTAGATATGGTTCGCACATTGCTTCTGCAGTCTTCAGTTCCATCTAAATTTTGGGTGGAAGCTTTGGCTACTGCAGTCTATTTAATCAATCGTCTTCCTTCTCAGCAGTTGAATTTTGATTCCCCTTATTATCGTCTATTTCGCAGGCACCCTGATTATCATACATTGCGCACATTTGGTTGTGTTTGTTTTGTTCACTTGCCTCCTCATGAGCGTCACAAGCTAATAGCTCAATCTGTTCGCTGTGCTTTTATGGGTTATAGTACTGCTCACAAGGGATTTCTATGCTATGATGCTGTTACTAATCGCATGCGTGTTTCTAAAAATGTGATTTTCTTTGAACATGAGTACTACTTTCAACAACATGTTTCTCCTTCGGAATGTGTTCTTCTACCTCACTTTGATGGCCCATCTCGTCCAATTGAACGTTTTCGGCCGGGAATGGTCTATCAGCGACGACAGCCCCCTCCCTCATCACATGTTCTTCCCGACCCTGATCCATTGCCATCTTCAGTGACCACTAGAAGAAGCACTCGTGTTCGTCGGCCTCCAGATAGGTATGGTTTCTCTGCCACATTATCTCATGCTATAGCTCCTACTTCTTATTCTCAGGCAGCTAAACAAGCATGTTGGGTCAAAGCCATGCAAGAAGAACTCCAGGCTCTTCAGGAGAATCATACATGGGATCTTATTCCTTGTCCTGCTGGAATTAAGCCTATTGGTTGTAAATGGGTATACTCCATTAAGCTCAGATCTGATGGCTCACTTGACCGCTATAAAGCAAGGTTGGTCGCTCTCGGTAATAGGCAAGAGTATGGACTAGACTATGAGGAGACATTTGCTCCTGTTGCCAAGATGACGACTGTGCGACTCATTCTTGCTATTTCTGCTTCAAAAGGGTGGCCCTTACGACAGATGGATGTGAAAAATGCCTTTTTGCATGGAGATCTTCAGGAAGATGTATACATGACGCCACCATCTGGATTATTTTCTACTCTCTCTTCAGATGTCTGTAAGTTAAAGCGGTCACTATATGGTTTGAAACAGGCTCCTTGGGCATGGTTTAAAAATTTCGTGCTGCTCTTCTTAGTTTCTCTTTTGTTCAGAGTCAGTATGATTCTTCCCTGTTCCTGTGCAAATCTTCTAAGGGAATTGTCTTGCTTTTGGTATATGTCGATGACATTGTTATTACTGGGGATGATTCTGACTTGATTTCTCAGCTTCAGGAGCGTCTTCAAGGTGCCTTTCATATGAAAGATTTGGGTCCTTTACACTATTTTTTGGGCCTTGAAGTGTGTTCTACCAAGGTTGGTATTTTTTTGCATCAACATAAGTATACTCAAGAGCTGATTTCTTTGGCTGGTCTTCAGGATGGTCGTCCTGTTCATACTCCTTTGGAAGTGAATGTTAAATATTGTCGTGATGAGGGTGATTTTATTTCTGATCCTTCTTTGTATAGACGCCTCGTCGGCAGCCTAAACTATCTGACTATTACTCGTCCAGACATTTCTTTTGCTGTTCAACAGGTTAGTCAATTTATGCAAGCACCCAGGCATCTTCATCTAGCTGCTGTCCGTCGCATCATCCGTTATTTGCATGGTACTTCTACACGAGGTTTGTTTTTCCCAGTTGACTCTCCAATCCGTCTTGTTGCTTATAGTGATGCTGATTGGGCTGGGTGCTCGGATACTCGACGATCCATTACTGGTTGGTGCATGTTTCTTGGTACATCACTGATTTCTTGGAAAAGCAAGAAGCAAGATCGTGTATCTAAGTCCTCCACTGAGTTTGAATATCGAGCTATGTCCTCTGCTTGTTCAGAAATCCTTTGGCTTCGAGGACTTTTGGCTGAGCTTGGCTTTTGTCAAGCTAATCCTACACCTCTCCATGCTGATAATACTAGTGCTATTCAGATTACAGCTAATCCAGTTTTTCATGAGCGTACAAAGCATATTGAAGTGGATTGTCACTCTATTCGTGAGGCATATGATTCCCATGTCATTTCTCTACCACATATCACTACGGAGCATCAGACTGCAGATGTGTTTACTAAGGCTCTTTTTAGCGGTCGACATCAGTTTCTTATTAACAAATTGATGCTTCTGGATCGCCCAGCATCAATTTGAGGGGGGATATCAGTGTATATATGTATTCCTTAGATAGTTTAGCTGATTTCCTTGTATAGTTGATTTCTAGGCTAAAATTTAGGCTAATATTTGTTAGTTTCCTTTGTTGATCTTTCCTTTTTTGGTTTCCAAACTCTTGTATATATTCTGAGATTTTATTGAATAAGAGGAGCTTTTCCATCATAAACTTTGTCACTATGCTCGTTTTCTTATATTTGCAGAGGAGGTTTGTGTGCCTGTCTTTAGACACATGCTCTTAAATTGCCAAAAATATTACTTGCTGCAGCTTCTATCAGGAACCTAAGCTTTTATGCAAGGCTTCTCGTCTAGATGCTGCTAGGGCTTAATTTCTTAGCCAGGTCCCTTTTCTTTAAGAATTTTTTTCTCCAGCTAAGTTTGGGAAAAACCTAAGTTGAAATGGACACTTTTATATGTATTAGAAGGAAATGGAGCTACTGGCTGGACAAATTAGTGCAAAAATAATATGTCCAACTGCACACTGACTTTATACTTCCTTTTATTTGATTGTAGATTATCCTTCTGATTTGGTGCTAGCCTACTTGGAACATTTACTTCTTTTTCTACTTGTGGCTCTTTTTTTTTTTTTTTTTTTCCAGTTTATTCGCAATTGTGGGGTTTACATCTGCAAACACAACCTTGTCAGTTGGTCACCTGTGAAGTTTCTTATTCTTATTGTGACTCTGGTAAAAGAGATTCAAATAATGAGGGAGAAGGTGGTCAAACATGCTGGAAGAACTAGATTTAAAACAGAAAACAGCTTGCTTGAGACTGTGAACCAGTTTGGTTATGCTGAAGCTTCTGCAGTTTGTGAAAAATTTTCTGAGCTTTTTCTGTCGATACTGGTACTGAACTAGCTGCACTGATGTTTTTAGTATATGATCTTATATGCTTAATATTGATGCTGCCGAACTTTTTTCTCTTTTACTGCTGGCTGAAGGAGGAGCTGGTTTCCTTTGCTTGTAAATCTTGTTCTATTTTTGGGATATCTGTTGTGAAGGACACCAATCTCCCTAGTTCTGTGAGAGGAAAACTTGGAGGTCCTAGTCAGCGACGGCTGCCTTCTTCTACAGCTACTGTTGTACTGGAAGCTGTATGTTCTCCATCCCCCCCCCCCCCCCCCCCCTTCATTTTAAATTTCTCATAAGTTTGTATACTTGCATACCCATAAGGGGGTGGCATTGGTTAGAACTTTTATGTTGCCCTCTGGAATTTGTGTACTATGTTTAACCTACTTTTTGGCTGTATTCGGCTCCTTTTCCTTGGAGTTAATGGATCAGGTTCATTGTTATGTGGTGTTTACAAGTTGATTTTCTATTTTTGAGTTAAATTTTTGTTTTCTTTCTTAGCTTCTAATTTTATTGGATGCATTTACTGTCAAAGCTTTTATCTTATTAGAAATTGTTGTGTTGTTTATAAAGAATTTCATACCATTTCTTTATCTTTTAAGTTTCTATTAATTTCTATTGGATAATAATAGTTGTTGGCTTTCATTTTATGCATTCTTCTTTTTTGCAAGTTTTGTGGAGCAATGCTGAGCTAAGTAGATATTCTATAAGGGCTTCATTATTTGTCTATGTTCCTAAGTTTATTCTATTTTAGGTGTGATCAACTTATCAGTGATAAATCCATTGATAAGGGTTTGTGTTCAATTTAACACCTTCCCTTTAATCTGTATCAAGAGAATATGGAGCTTTTACTTTTTCTTTCCTCAAAGAAAGTCTTGTACACAAGTCATTGGAGCTTATTGTGGATTTCCTGCTAGCTGTGCAATTTTCTCTTTATTTGATTATGCGTGGTTTAAATTCCTTTGTTCCACTCTTATTTATGATTATAATCTTAGAGTGTTTAGATTTGCGACCTACATTGTCTTGGTTCTGTTTTCTAGAATTTCTTGTTCCATCTTGTTTCTTGTTCATCATTAATATAAATTGCTTCTGTTGATGCATGGCTTACATATAATGTTTTCCTTTTATGGATGAATAGATAACGTCAATGCGGGCAGTTGCATCTATCGCATCCTGCTGTGCACATTTTAAAAGTGACCTTCAGCTCAAATTTGCTTGTACTTTTATGTGGAAATTCTTCTGGGATACCATTTCATCGCCATCTTGTGATTCTGAGGTGTGTTGTGGTTTGAATGCTTTACTTAGCTAAAATATTGGCACTTCTGAAAACTTTATACATTTTTTTAATATTTTTTATTATCCATATGCTCTAACTGATCTAAGCATGACAAACCAGAGTGGAACAGAAATTTGCCTGGCAGCATATGAAGCATTAGCTCCTGTTCTGAGAGTGCTAGTTTCGACACTCTCTCCACTAGCTTTGGATCTTATTAGGGAGAAAAATAAGTTATCATTCTCTGTAGAAGAAGGGAATGGGTTGTTGGACCAGTTGGTTCTTTCTTTTCTTCAGAATATTAATAATCTCCTTGCAATTGGAGTTTTGGTGCAAACACGAAGGGCAGTTTTGCTGAATTGGAAGGTGATCTATAATGCTAATTTTGATGCAAGTTGTTAGTAGGTGGTCTATTTTTTTTCTCATGTCTAGTCACCATCTTGGGAACTGTAAAATAGGCTTTACATTGTATAAACCCGCTTTTGTTTGGTTTTGGTTGGCTATCAATTTATTCATTTTGTTCCTTATGCATGATTAATAGGATCAAAATGATATTTGATGTAAAACATAAGAACCTAACAAACATGAGATTATGAAGCTAAAGGAAAGCATGACACTCACTATCTTTGATCGAAAGCTTAATGATGCAGATGTGGATGTCAAAAGAGAAAAAATGAACCAAGTTAAATTGGTAATCTTAGGCTAAATACTGACTATACTTGGAAGCCCTGAGAACAATATGATCACTTTGCTCTAAAAAGTGATAGCACCCAAATAATTCAAACAGATCAATAAACTATATTCTGAATTTATCTGTGGAATGTATTGCCCTAGAGTTTTTAAGTGGTAGTCCTCTGTCATTCCATATCCTTCCATTCTTATGACAGAGTGTTGAGATGCCAAATGAGCTTCATATGAATGCCAAATAAGTTGTATTCTAGAGAGTCCCACCCTGATGTATTCTTATATGCAGTGGCTTTGTCTAGAATCTCTGATGTCTATTCCTCACTACGCTCTTGAGAAAGGGCTTCATGTAGAGGATAACGGACCATTCTTCTCAGATGCTGCAGTCAGATGTGTTTTTAGTGATCTTGTTGAGAGGTAATAACTGAGCTTAAGCATGTTTCATTTCGTTAAGTTGCATTTTTTAACATGTGGATGATATCTAGTTTGTGCTTAATGTATTTTAAATGAAGAATACTACAGTAAGAATTTTATTATTCCTCACTTGTGTTTTACAGGGGAGAATTACAAGTTATTTGTACAAATGCTGTGACCTAATAAGGCAATTACAGCTTGTATGCAATTAATATCTAGTCTGAACCTAATCACTACACGATCACAGTAATTTACAGCAGGCATAGTCCCTCGATTAAGGCATAATGCATGCTGGTCAATATTAAATAATCTGCATTTATTTTTCTTAAGTAGGAGAGAACTTTTTAGTTTTTTTTTTTTGTCTCATTATTGATTGGAAAAAATGATTGCTCGTCTCATTCTATGTGAATATAAATGGTTGGTGGATAAAGTGTGGGGCTTCTATTGATGAAGTCCCAGTATGCTCATAACCAAAGTTATCATTATATATTTCCTGAAATTGGGCCTGTATAATTCCTTGAGAGTCTAATTGGGTATATAGTTGATTATTTCCACTGATAACATATATCCTTTTTTCTTCTACTATGAAATTTTATTAAACAACAGCCTTGAGAATGCTGGGGAAGATTCTGTTTTGCCTATGCTGAGGTCCATCAGATTGACCTTGGGACTCTTGGCCCCTGGAAAGTTAAATTCACTTGTTTCCTCATGCAATGGTGTGGATGCCCAGGTCTGTTTTGTAATAAAATTTTGTTTGTACATGTGTGTTCTTCAATTTTATAAATAATGCTACAATGGGACTTTGTTTTGTGTATTAGCGTGCCTGATCAAATGGTTATTACCCAAGTGTATGGACGTTGTTCTGCTCTTCCCAAAACATGCATGCTATTTACGTGAAACATAAAATCTACTTAAGAAGAATAGGAATAGGATGTGTTATAGCGTAAAACTGAAAGGTAAACTTGAATGTCCCCAAGTCCATGCTCACCTTAATAGTAAACAAATACAATAATTACTAGCCTGGGATGATGGGGAAAAACCACAATATGAGGATCTCATCGTATGTTCTTGTATCCAAGTCAGAAGTTTTAGCTGATAGTGGAGAGGCTCTTGCACAGATGAGAATTTATTTGAGAAATAAGTTCTAGCATAGAATTCAATTTAGCTGAACTGGACTCATTATTCATGTCACTATAGATGGAGGGTTAATGCAGCTATGATGTATGTTTTATCCTCAGTGAGGAAACACATGGTGAGTCTGTATAAAAGGCTAGTCATACTTTAAGTAATGTAAGTCAGGCTAAAATATAGTCATTGATAACAATTAAATGTGTATTATTAATGAAATTGCATAATATGGTGCGAAGCAAAAAGAATGATGGAATTTCCTTCATTCCTCACTATTGACCCACATATATGTTATTTGTATTCTCCTCAAGTTATGTTTTGGTCAAATGAACAAGCTGATTTTATACATATAAGTGGATGACTGTTGATGCAGATGATGTGGCATTTGGTTCATTCGGCCTGGATATTGCATGTTAGCTACAGCAAGCGACGGGTTGCATCTATTGCTGCCCTTTTGTCTTCTGTCTTGCATATTTCTGTATTTGCTGATGAGCAAATGCATTCAAGTAATAATGCAACAGGACCTCTGAAGTGGGTATGCATTTCCTTTATTTTTGTGGGTACAACTAACAGTTTTCCTTTCGGACTAGCACATGGTTCACTCCATGAAGGTGGTTAACAATTCCTGTTTCCTCTTGACATAATTGTTGCAGTTTGTTGAAAATATTCTTGAGGAAGGTACAAAAAGTCCCCGTACAATTCGCCTTGCAGCATTGCATTTAACAGGGCTGTGGCTTTCACATCCAAGAATCATTAAGTACTACACAAAAGAACTAAAGCTTCTTACACTCTATGGTTCTGGTATGTAACATACTTATCTTTCTCAGTTCATATATGTTGTTTTGTTTTGTTTTCTCTTTTGTGCAGAAGTGCTATGAATCTGAATTTTCTACAACAGTTGCATTTGATGAAGATTTTGAAGCTGAATTAACTGAAAATCGTGATGCAAGGACTGAGGTTTCACTGTTGGCTAAAAGCCCAGACTCTGAACTGACTGAAGTAAACTTCCCTTTACCAATTTCTTTTTCTTGCATGATTTAGTTACTTGACAAGGATTATGATTTTACTGTTAATAATTCATGCCACCTATGTTGCATGGTTTTACATTATCTTAATCACCAATTCCATCCTAGCCACCACCTCCACTGCTCCATCCCTGCCACTACTTCCACCTCACAATCACTATCACTACCAGCCACCTGCTGCCTCCCAACATCATTGCATTGCCATGACAAGTACGTATGAGCTAGACATAAATGATCATTATTTTAGGTCATGAGCATGAATCTTTGCAACCAAACATAAGAATGAAATGTCAATTACATGCATTATATTACATTTTTCATTACATTACAAGTTTGATTACATTAAATTGCATTACATTCTACCACATGTTTTTGGTGGCCTAAGACTAGATCAATTCAAAATTTACTGCAAATTAATTCATTTTTCATATATCCAACTAAGAGAACGGAGCGTTTTTGCTTGCATTAATAATGGGAATACCAAGCATGTGGAAGTTGTTTCTTTTCTCTCCTTTTTATGGTGGCTGTGGAAGAACACTGAGAAGAGAGGGAAGAGGCACAGACATCTCACATTTTCATTGAGGTGCTATTGGGTACTTATACAACCAATAGCTTTTAAGAGAAGCTTTACATCAAAACTACCAAAAAGAAAAGTCAACAACACTAAAACATGAAGAACAAAGGCCAAAAGTATATATGCAATGAATACCATGACCCTAGCCATAAACAAATTGCCCAAAAACACAAAATTCATTCTTGCAAGGATCTTAATCAACTTTCAACACTTATATTATAAGATAGTGAAGGGCATCATGATAGCAGCTATAGAGGTTTTATTAACTTGGAGTGTCACTTTTTCCTTGCTAGGCTGTATGTGGCTGACTGATCTTGAGAAATTATGCTTGGCAGCTGGAAACAATTTTTGGTTTACTTGAATACATGTGTTCTCCCCAAACTTAGCAAAATGCAATTAAATGTCTTTCAGCTACCTTCCTTCTAATGGTTAAAATGTTTTCAAGAAAGAAAAAAAAATTAATACTTTCGGTACTTGTTGTATATTTCCAAATTCGTATTAAGTTTTGTGGGTATTTGCAAACACCACAAGCTAAGCAAGCAGCATACTTGTGATGATTTGCTTGAGGTGATCATAATGCATAATCAGTCCCGTTACAGCTTTCTATTTGGAGTGTTCCTAAATCATATATGGCTTCTTTTTTTAGGCATATATCAATACAGAACTATATGTGCGCGTGTCTGTTGCTGTTCTATTCTGCAAGCTGGCTGATTTGGCTGATTTGGATGGATTGGCAAATGAAAATGAAGATTGTCGTGCTGCTCTTGAATCTGGCAAATTATTTATGCTAGAGCTTCTTGATTCTGTGGTATGGATTAGAATTCTCACCCAAAAAAATATTGATGTTCTAATTTAACTTTTCATGGAAAGAATGTCTTGTTGGTTTGATTTTCTATAGATAGTATGTTAATGGATCCTAAGTTACACCATTTTTGTGAATCTAATCTTTCATCATTGTAATTATGCATTCTTTTTAGTCCTTTTTATGTGGGAGCTATGTGGTGTGTAAGGTAATTTGGAATTTTGTGTTTAATCTTACTTCTTATGAGCTGGTAGGCTCATGTATTAGATGGGCTGCTGGCACTTCTAATGAATTGATGTTAGTTGGATTCTCTAATGATTAGTTTATCATAATTAGGCATAATAATATAAAAGAACTAGTCAGATGCACCATGAAAAATAGAGACAAAGTTCATAAATTTTAATTGTGCCATTTTATGCACCTGAAGTGCAAGTGAATGAATTGTAGTGTCCAAGCTAGATTTTATTAGTTCAGATCATCATGTTAGGATATAGATCGTGTTTATTAGTTAATAACTTTACAAGTTGAAGTGTTGAATTAAGCTTTTGAAAAGTTAATGGGCTGTTTAAGTGATCTTTTGTTTATTAAGCCTTATAACTGTGAAAAAAGCAATATCAACCTAAAAGCTTAATTTAGTAGGTAAGGAGTTTAGAATAAGTTTTACTCTCTATTGCCCATATTCCTCTCCATTGTCCATCTTCATGTGTAATTGCGTCAAGCTGTGGGCAGGTATAGGCCTTCTTCTATTTCATGCTGACTTTAGTCCAAGAATGGGATGGCCAGGACTGAGGAGCCAATATGCATTTATTCAATGTGGTTTTTGATTTCATGTCTAAAATTTGTAGTAAAAGTTTAAAGTTGCAGATGTTGATAATATTTTTTAATTTCTGTCAATTGCGATGAGTATTGAAGGCTTGCCATCAAAAAGGTTTCATAATTAAGATGGTTTAACATTTTGGAAGCTGGATAACTATAGCAATTTTGTTTAAAGATTGAATACTGAGAGGAAAGGCTGTATAGCACTTTTGAGGAGGGAAGAGATACTGGGCTAATTAATGATTGGGTCACTAATTCATTTATTCTCTTGAATTCAGTTATGATTGGCAAAGATGCACCAAATTAAAAAAAATAAATTATTGGTTGCAATCTCCCTGATGATGAAACGAGCAACTCTAAGGTTAAGATTATTAACATTGCATTTTGCTATTTTATATGTCTGATGCATCAATATTGGTTTTACAAGCACCACTTCAAAAAACAAATTATTGATGATGACATGTTTTGCATAGCTGTTCTGCTTCTTTATCTTAATGATTAAATTCCAACCATCTATCCTTGGCTTCTTGGCATATATCAGTCTAGAATTGTCAAAACTGATGTTAAATCACTTCTAAAAGCTATGGGACATGTAGCCAATCTTTAGGTTGGTAAAGTGGCTTATATCTGTTCCCTCATATACAATTTCTCTTATTTGTTTTAGCAAGTGGACATATGATGACCTAAATGTTTAATGCAGGTAAATGACAAGGATCTTGCAAAGGAGTTGTACAAAAAGTACAGTGGGGTAGGTTTTGGTTTATTGTTGAATGTTCAGAACCATGAACTGAATGGATCCCGAAGAACAAGATAAAATTTAATAATATATAAATACATGCATATATGGGGGTGTCTACGGAACAGGATGATTCAGGACCTATTAAATCTCAATAAACTAAGAAAAATAATTAAGCAGAACAAAAATAGATTTCAGAATATTTATACATATCCAATACTATTCGAATCAAATTCTGAAAACATCTTGAAATATCTTCAATAATCTCCCTCAAGCCAGTCAGTGGATATGTCCTGTTCCCAGCAGATTCCTTGAGATCTTATAGTTGGCAATCCCTTAAATAGTATGTTGGTAAATTCAATATTCGAAAATACACAAGACATACTTATCGGTCCACTCTCCACCTCCTTTGTGAAATTTATATCCATTTCAACGTGTTTTCTTTGTTCATTTGGAACCTTATGGATGACATTGATAGTTGATTTCTTCAGTTAGGCTTCTTAGGGCCACTTATTTTCAGTTTTCAGGTCACTCTAAATTATTTTTAAGCATACTGGCTCATGTATTTCATGGCCATTGCCCTGGATTCAGCCTTAAGATTGGACTTTGTAACTACATTTTGTTTGTTGGTTCTTCAGGTTCTTAGGTTACCTCAAATGGATGTGCAATAACCAGCCATTTATTTTCCCTGCTAGTGAGTTCGTGTACAACCTATATCCATGTATACTTCTGCTGTTAGCTCAACTCCTTTCTTAGAACAGAATTTGTCTTATTAGGGTCCCTTTTATATGATGCAGAATCTTAGGTGCCGCTTTTAGATGTTACATTTCTGAATTGTGCATAAATTGACTAATCACAGATGCTGCATAAGCAATATCTAGTCTTGTATCAGAGATCGATTAATCTGCAACAAGTTTTTGATATCTCCCTTTATCAGTGATATTGCCTCCTTTTCCTACAATTCTATAATATTGTTCAAATGAGAACATTCACTGCTCAGCTCACAAGGTTTACAATTTCCTTAGGCAAAGTCTTCCACATTTTTCCTATGGGGCACAAGAATTCCCTGTTTTATGTAATGAACTTTGGTTTTATGAAAATATGTCAGTTTCCAAGTTCTTTGGTTCCAAATTCACAAAGAAGGTGCGCTTTTAGATGCTTCTTTCCATCAGCATCATTTCTCGTGTCTATAATTCATTCAGACAAATAAGAAGCGAAATAATCTCACCTCTATTTGAGAGTTTAGTGAATAGGGTACAATCTGTTTTTACTTTGCTTATTTTTCCGTTCTCAGCATTGCCTTTGTGAATCTACCAAACCAATCTTTTGGTGACTGTTTCAAACTGTAAAGCTTCCTTTTCAGTTCATGCACCTTGTTGAGACCGAACTTCTATCAAATTCTGGTCCATAAATAGCTCATCCTACCAATCTCCATGATAGATGCGCGTGCGCGCGCACACACACAACAATGCTTGATTTTATCTTTACATTGTTGATAACCCCGACCAAAATGAGCATCTAATGGTTGTAGCAATCTAATAACTATGCACATTTGCGATTAAGGATGTTTCTCAATAATTGACCCCAGATGTTTACGCATACCCTTTTACAAACTTAGCCTTATACCTCTCAAACCATTGTATATATACTCATATTCAAGATGAGTGGCCATTCTTCTAGTTCAAATTCAATGTCCAATGACCTTGATTCAACACCTCAGTTATCTCAAATCAAAGAATCCTCTCAACCCATAGAAGAGTCAGAAAGCCTAGTTATTACGAAATGCATCTAACCTCAACCGAAGAAAAGTTAGACCAGTCTTGCCTCGTTCAGTTCTCCTAATCTGTAAATGTCATCCTGACTTTAGAAAGTTATTCCCTTACCTAAAGAAGATGCAAATAACACTCAAGGACAAAAAAGCTTTACCTCAGTCCATCTAGGAAGCTGCAATTCCAGTCAATTAGAGTACATTCTGGTCCAGAACAGAGCCAAATGCATGAATTTATAATAACGAAAGGCCAAGAAGAAGATACTTAACAACCCACCTCCACATTCACTTTCAAGAAACAAGGTAAAATCCCAGATCTGATACCAGAGGGCAAAGAAAATCTTCTTTAATTCTTGGAACACAATATTCAAATATATGTAGCAAGCAGGATGATTCTGTTCTTAATAATCAAATTGTTGTAAACTAGAAATGATACAGTTAAGCAGATTCAAAACAAATTTCATAATCTCTTCACCAGCAAACTTCTATTATATTTTGAATCAGATAATAAGAATATTTTTAAATATCTTCAATAGTTTTCATGATAACTGGGAAAAAATAGAAAATAATGTGGGAAAAATTCAAAAATTATATTATATTTGAATATTTTCATGAATTTGCTCTGGTTGTTAGTGCATGTTCCACAAAAGCTGTGAATAATAGAACATCTAGGAAGTTATAACAATTTCCACATTTGAAATATCCAGTTTTAGCTGCGCTAACGTGATCTCAGCTGTTTAGGTATACTGATTGTTTGTGCATCCATTTTTGACAGATCCATAGGCGTAAAATACGTGCTTGGCAAATGATTTGTGTTTTGTCGCGATTTGTACGTGATGATACAGTTGGACAAGTTACTTGTAGCCTGAATGTTGCCCTTTGCGTAAGTTTTTCTAAACAACATGTCAGATGTTACATATGCCAAATCCCGCCCATAAAAAATTAATTTAATTGTGTTTTTCTTTTAATTTTAGATAATTTGGGCATGTATTTAGGGAAAATTGCTTATGCATTCTATTAATTGTTGTTGAATTATTTCTTCATGGCTTGTAAGGTTTTTGGTAAGTTGGTTTTGGTTTGGGCAGACAGAAACACGTGTACTTGCTTCGAATTTTACAGATGAAAAGTTGAGAATAAATTCAGAATTGGTAATACTGTTTTATCTGCCATGGGTTGTTTAAATTCTTTGTTGATTATATAATTGAACTTCATTGCTGGTTATTAATGTCTAGTTGAGGGAAAAATTAGACTGAATGCGCTAACAGATCTTAGTTTTCCTACAAATATATGATTGAGTTGGCTTGAAGTTATGGGCCTTTTCAAAGTCATCATGTCCAAAATGACTACTTTGGTAACAAAGCTAAATCTTTTCTAGATTTATAGACATTGAATCAATTGAACACACTTCTAAACACTTGTTCCACTTCTCAAGACCAATACTGTGGATTTTAATATGAAAGATTGAATTCTAATTTGTTTCTGTGTCTATTAATGTTCTGGCTTTATGTGAATGATGTCATTGGAAATTTTTTTTTTTCCTGTAACTCTAATGGTATACTTTGTGCTTTTTCAGAGAAACAACCTTCCTGCTGTTCGGCAATATTTAGAGACTTTTGCAATTAATATGTACTTGAAATTTCCATCATTGGTAAGACTTTTTATGATAGTTTAAGGAAATTAAGAATCTTTGTGCTTTAGGTCATATGAGCAAATTCCTTATTGTTATTTTCTAAGATTAGCTTTTGCTTTACTTCTTCCCCATCTTTGCCAAATAAGAGTAGCCGTAAAAGCACAAAGGGAACTCCTTGTACAGAGAAGTGTATCACATTGATGCAGCCTAAGCATGCATCATATATATAGCCTGGAAACAGGAACAGAAATGAACATACAAGCAAATTTCTTTTCTGTTATTATTATTATTTTTTTTGGATTAACATTTCTTCACTTCTCCCCATCTTTGCGGAGTAAGAATATTAGTAGAAGCACAAAGGGAACACCTTGTACATGAGAGAAGTGGCTATGCCTATATCCTATGCTGTAAAATTGCACACTCCACTTCTCCTTTCTTTTTCCTTTAGTATTATTTTTTTTGTTGATTCTGGTCACCTATATTAAGTGACCCTATATGAGCAATTTATTGTTATCTAAAAGGGGAATGGCCGCAGATTAAAATAAACCTTTCAAATCTGCCTTTGTATCCAAAATTGGATTTAAAGGAAATTGATGTCTTTTTTTCACATGCAATGCCAAAAAAAATTTGAGTAGCTGCATCTCCACCCTTTCTGCAAACTTGCCATGGCAGCTTTCTAGACTTCTAGGTGTTGCTTGGCATCAGAATGCATCACCAATGCGTTAAAGGCTTGGTGAGTTCAAAGTTGAGACTTTCTTAGAGGAAATATATTAAGAGGATTGTTTTTTCTGCTCCCTTTGCTTAAAAAATAGGGTGACTGTTGCATGCAATTTTTTTTTCACCATGTTATAAAATTTCAAATCTGCTGGAAAGCAGCCTTTGGAATTGAGAAAGCTGTTGAAATGAAGGAAGCTGCTTTGGAAGGCGCTGAATTTTGCATTTTTTCTTATGGGACTACTTAAATGCCTTATTTCTGTAATTTTGTATTATTTAGTTTCTGTGCTGAATCCACCTATTACTAGACAGGTTTATGAAACTCTAAATGTGATAGTGGAACTCTGTTCCTAAGAGAAAAGTGCATACTCAGTATGAATTTGTTAAAAGGCATTTTTTTTAAGCAGTTCAAAGGTCTGGAAATAGAATAAGGTAACTATACCCATGAAATTAAAAAACATGCAAATTTTTGTTGATCATAGTGACCTCTGGTATCCATGATACAAACTCCATCCTCTCCAAGGAAAGGCGCATATGGCTACCCTCAATGACAAGATAATTACATAGCCATGTAAACTGTGGTATTGCCTAGTATCAGATGTGTAACTTGGGAGCCACGCATTGGACATCTTAATTCTTGAAACTAAAACAATTAAATGTGTCTGTGGCATTTGTAACATGAGCTAGGGCCCAAGAAGATATGCCTCGGTAGAGGTCATCTTTGGTGGGAGTACTAATGATATGCATGTTTCACCATTTGTCTGTGTGACTCTAGTATTATACTGTCAATGGCCTACTTTAGAGTTTGCACTGGAAGTAATTCTTTCTGTAGATTATTTACTTTATTTATTTATTTGTTTAAAAACTGTTATTAAGCCAGTAATTGTCCATTGCTTTGTTTTTGGTTGTTGCCTCTGTTTTAATCCTATTTGGTTGCTTGTTCTCATCTCAGGTTGGAGAACAATTAGTTCCAAAATTACGAGATTATGCGACGAAGCCACAGGTAAACTTTACATTGTCGTTCTCTCGTCTTAAATCCTAATTACAATTGAATGTTAGTTGGTACTCCCACACATAGTTAGTAGATGGAACTGTGTTTAAAGTGTTGGATTCATTTCTAGGTGACAATTTAGCCCAGTATCAAAACTGTCCTCATTTAAATGCCTCTGAATATAATTTTCCACAAAGCCTATTCTGTTCTTGTTTTTGACTTTTATCACAAGATTGGAGAAAGTAGTTATTAGATACCAGCAATCTATCAAATTGCAATTACTTTGGTTTATTTTGTCGCAAGCACAATCCTAGAGTCTTAAATTTACACATCTTGTTTTTCTTACACAGGTGCAAATGTAGGCTTAAATATCTATCCATGTATACCCTGGCTATAATATATATCTTTGCTGACGGCTTATATGATTTTTTTGTTTTCCAAAAAGAAAAAAAAAAAGACGGAATTAGTTGGTATAACAGAGCATTATTAATTGAAAAGAGGAAATTTACATACCCCTATGGTCTAAACATGTATAATCGTCCAATAGTCATGATTGCTAAGCATTCAATTCCGATCAGAAGTGTGAGAAAACACACAAGGGAATTGAAATTCTATATTCAATTAATTAAAACTAAGATTACATTGCCTATTTATACAAAGAGAAAGGTAAGATTACACCTAAAATCTAGTTGTCACACACTAGGAATATCCAGCTGTATATAGCTATATTCCTTGTTTTATAACACTCCCCCTCAAGTTGGAGCATAAATTTTAATTTTGCTTTAACTTGTTACAAATTTATTTCTTGATATAAACGTCAAAATATAAATACGAGCTTCAAAGCAAAATGGAAAACAAATGCAAAACTCTTTCTAAACGAAGTCTACAAATAACCCATGTTGTAAGCTTCAACCCGAAACGGAGATCAAGTACAACTCTCTCCAAATGAAGCCTACACAAATAACCCTTGAATAGGCTTCAACACAAAAGGGAGATCAAGTCCAACTCTCTCCAAACAAAGCCTACACATATCCTGTCATATAGACTTCAAAACAAAATGGAGAATAATTTTAACACGCTTTCCAAAACAGATGCAGAAACTAGGAAACAAAAACACCAAGAACCAGCAACCAAGACTTGGAAGCAGCATAAGCGGAGGTGACTTGAGAGAGAGACTTTTAGAAGAGAGGGGACAAAACTGACACTACACCCATGTCGGAAACAACAAATCGACGCCGGAAACAAGATTGGAGGACCGGAGGACAAGGCATGCGCTCCCACGCGCCGGCGCGTGAAGACGGAAGCAGATCCTTATGGTGGCGCGTGAGATGCACTCACCGGTCTTCTGGTCACCGGATTTTGTGTGAAGGCCAAAAATCCACCGGCGCTCATTCTGAAGTCGACGGTGAGTGAAACCAGTCATCGGAACTTGGTGACCCAAGGTGGGGCAGATTCACCCACTGCCGTTGAAACCCAGAAATCGCAAATGCTGAAACCCAGAAATCCCAAAACCAAAAATCCATGAGAAACGAGGAAAACTCAACCCTCAAATAAAAAATGACCCAGAAAAGAGCCAAAGGCTTTGATACCATGTGAGAAAACATAATGGGAATTGAATTTGTTTTTATTCAATTGATTAACACTAAGATTACACTCCTATTTATACAAAGAGAAAGGTAAGATTACACCTAAAATCTAGTTGTCACACACTAGAAATATCTATATTCCTTATTTTATAACAAGAAGTATAATATGAGCTACCTTCAGTTTGCAATGTTCTAAAATTGCATGAGATTAGTTGAATTGGATTTTATCTATTTTTACTAATAAGCTTTGCTTCATGAAAAGAAATACAATGTCATTTCGAACATTATGTTGTTTATTTGATAAGGTAAATCTCTTATGCTATATAAAGTCTTTGGTAATTACGTAACTCGTAGTTATGCAATATAATACAAAATCATAGGACTTTCTTTCCTATTATGGCTGCCAATTATAATAAAGGGCTGTATTAACTTAAACTTGTCAGTAAGATTTATTTTATCTATTATTTATAGCTTTTATGTTCAGCAAATTGAAAGATCTTTTCAAATATTCTTTCACTACATCAGGATTTGTTGGGCAAGTGTGATTATTCTTTGATCTATACGAATCAGTTTCTTCTTGTTTTCTCATGTCTTCTAGCTGCATTGTGGTCCCCTGAGGGAACTTAGACTTCTGCTTGATGTTTGTCGATATTGATAAATAACATACTTGGATTATTTTCTATTTTGTAATTTAAATCTCTATTTTCAGTTAGGCTTCATAAGAGGAAATGCTTCAAGCCATGTTATTAAATAGGCTGCTTTTCAATACTTAGTTTTTGGTTCATCTGATGTGCACTTATAGATGTATGCATATTCTTCTTAAATTGTTTGGTAAATCATTATCTTGTTAATGATGTTTCTTGCTAATACCTGGGTGGTCACCTCTCCAATGCATTTTAATACGTCGTCTTTTTCTTTTCTTATGCTAAACTTTCTCTAAGTTATTTATATTATGCCAAATGCAGGCACTCTCTTCGTATGTGTTCATAGCAGCTAATATCATTCTCCATGCCTCTCAAGCATTTAAATCCAAGCATTTGGATGAACTACTCCCTCCCATAATTCCTTTGTTAACCTCACATCACCACAGCTTACGAGGTTTTACACAGGTGATCAATGCTGCAAGTGCTTTTTCATGTTGATACAAGCACTATGGCTATGTAATTATTACATTTTTTTTATTTATCTTTTTGCAGTTGCTGGTCTACCAAGTCTTTTCTAAATATTTTTCTCCTTCGGAATTTGGAGCCACTGAAACCATGCTGTTGGAAAAACAGTGCTTTCAAGATTTGAAATTATACCTTGAAAAGAATCCTGATTGTAAGCGGTATGATTTTTATCACATTACCCAATATGACCTCTCAGAACGTTCTACTCGCAGAGACTTGCTGTTAACTATTCACATTGCTTCCATTTTATTTAGAAGCTCAAATAGAAGGAATATCTATAATGCTTTTGTGGATTAATTTTTGATATATTAGTATGGGCTAACATTTATTCTTGGTACTATGAGGCCATGTTGAACGGCATGCATAAATTAATTTTTTCATGTAGATTTTGAGAGGTTCTTATTATTCTCAATATTTTGACTATGAAATTTACATAAGTTTTTATACAAAATTAACTAGAAAAGATAAAAGATAATTATTACAAATCTCTATAAATAAGGAACTAAATATATCTGTCAACACTCTCCCTTAAATTGTTGCAAAGATATTGCACATGCCCAACTTGCAGACCAAGGTATGAAAAATCCAATTGTTGAGTCCTTTTGTAAATACATCGGCTAATTGCTTTTCAGATGACACATGAAACAAATTCAAGGTACCATTTGCAAGCTTTTCTTTTATGAAGTGCCAATCAATTTTAATGTATTTTGTCCGGTCATGCTGAACAGGATTATGAGTTATACTGATAGTGGCTTGGTTGTCACAATATAAGGATAGTTTTCTTTCCTCAAATAATCTCAATTCTTTTAGTAACTTTCTCAGCCTAAAGAAGTTTACAAACACCTTAAGCCATAGTCCTGTATTTTGCTTCAGCACTCGATCTAGCAACTACATTTTACTTTTTACTTCTTCAAGTAACTAACTTTCCTTCTACAAGAGTATAATAGCTTGAAGTAAATCTTTTGTCATCTAAAGATCCAGTTCAATCCGCATCTGTGAAGACTTTTATTTGGAGGTGGCCATGTTTGGAGAAAAGAAGACCTTTTCCTAAGGCAAACTTAAAATACTGCAAAATGCGAAAACAGCTTGTATGTGAGATTTTCGTGGATCATGCATAAACTGACTCACCAAGCTCACTGAGTAGGCTATGTTTGGTCTAGCGTGTGAGAGATAAATGAGTCTCCCAACCAACTTTTGATATGTCCCTTTATCAACTGGATTTCCTTTTTTTGCTTGTAGCTTGTTGTTGCTCTCAATAGGCGATTTTGCTGGTTTGTAACTTGTCATACCAGTTTCTTTCAAGAGATTCAAAATATATTTTTTATGAAAAATAAAGATTCCCATTTTTGATCTGGTAACCTCAATTTCAAAAAGTATTTTTGAAGATTTTGAGAACTCAAGATTTTCTATTATCTCAAATTACCCTAAAATAATGATACAAGGTATATTTATAGGTATACAAGTAGTAAAAGAAGAAAATACTATTCTACCCTTAATTACAACCTAACAAAATACATTAACCAACACTCCCCCTCAAGTTGGTGCAAAGATATTACACATGCCCAACTTGCAAACTATGGCGTGGAAAGCTCGACTACTGAGTCCTTTTGTAAAAACATCAGCTAATTGTCTGTCTGACGTTAAATGAAATAAGCTTAAAACACCATCAGATAATTTTTCTTTGATGAAGTGTCGATCAATTTCAATATATTTTGTCCTGTCATGTTGAACTGGATTATGAGCAATACTGATTGCAGCTTTGTTGTCACAATACAAAAATAGTCGGTCCCTTTTAGCCAAATTCAACTCTGCTACTAACTTCTGCAACCATAACAACTCACAAACACCTTGAGCCATAGCTCTATATTCTGTTTCTGCACTTGATCTTGCAACTACACTCTGTTTCTTGCTTCTCCAAGTGACTAAGTTACCTCCCACAAATGTACAATAACCAGAGGTTGATCTTCTATCATCTAAAGATCCAGCCCAATCTGCATCTGTGAAAGCTTCAATTCTTAGATGACCATTTTTTGAAAAAAGAATACCTCTTCCTGGAGCTGATTTTAAATACCTCAAAATGCGAAAAACAGTCTGTTGATGAGATTCTCTTGGATCATGCATGAACTGACTCACCAAGCTAACTGCATAAGCAATATCTGGTCTAGTGTGGGATAGATAGATAAGTCTACCAACCAATCTTTGATATCTGCCCTTATCAACTGCACCTTCAGTCCCTGTTTGTAACTTATGGTTACTTTCAATGGGTGTATCTGCTGGTTTGCATCCCAACATACCAGTTTCATCCAAAAGATCCAGAACATATTTTCTTTGAGAAATGAAGATCCCTTTGGTTGATCTGGCAACTTCAATTCCCAAGAAATATTGTAGCTTTCCAAGATCCTTGATTTCAAACTCCTGAGTTAAGAGCTTCTTCAGTCGAACCATTTCTTCTTTATCATCCCCTGTCATCACTATGTCATCAACATAAACAATGAGAAGAGTAATCTTACCCTTGGAGTGCCTCATAAAGAGGGTATGATCAGCATTACTTTGCTGATAACCAAAGGATATCATAGCTTTGCTGAATCTGTCAAACCAAGCTCTCGGAGATTGTTTCAACCCATACAAGGCTTTCTTCAGTCTGCACACCTTTCCTTGTGTTCTCTCATCATCAAAACCAGGAGGAAGCTCCATATAAACCTCTTCTTCTAGGTCCCCATGAAGAAATGCATTCTTCACATCAAATTGCAGCAAATCCCAATCCAAGTTAGCTGCACAAGATAGCAAGATTCTAATGGTATTCATTTTAGCAACTGGTGCAAATGTCTCCTGATAGTCAACTCCATAAGTCTGAGTGAATCCCTTTGCCACTAATCTAGCTTTAAATCTTTCAATGGAACCATCAGCTTTGTGTTTTATTGTGAACACCCACTTACAACCAACTATCTTTTTGTCTGAAGATGCAACTAGTTCCCAGGTTTCATTTTTAGAGAGGGCTTTCATTTCTTCAACCATAGCTTCTCTCCACTTTGGATCCTTGATAGCTTCTCTCCAATCCTGTGGAATAGACATAGAGGAAAGAGACAAGGCAAAGGCTCTATAGGAAGGAGACAAGGAATCATAAGAGACCAAGTTAGAGATGGAATGTTTTGTACACGACCTGACTCCTTTCCTTTGAGCAATGGGCAAATTTAAATCACAATCAAGAGATAAATCAGAATCAAGAAGTGACTCACCCGAGGATTCTGGCAGTGTAGAATGCATGATGGCTTCTTCAGACCTATTCTTCCTCGAGTATCTCAACAAGTCAGGTCTATCTAAACGACCACCAACACCAACAACATTCTCCTCCCCCTGAACATCAACATTCTGTTCCTGAATAACAATCCCTTCGTTTTTCCTTTGAACTAGATCATGAGATAACACAGGTACATTCATCACCACTTCTTCACTATTCTCCCCCTGAAGAGGTGACTGGATACTGCCAAAATAAGGTTCAGACTCCCGAAAGGTAACATCCATACTCACATAGAATTTCCTAGATGGAGGATGATAACACTTATATCCCTTTTGAGTTGGAGAATATCCAACGAACACACATCTCAGTGCTCTCGGATCTAATTTCCCAACATTCCTAGTATGAACAAAGCAAACACATCCAAAAATCTTTGGTGGAACAGTATAGCCAGTTTTCCCGGTTAAAACTTCTACAGGAGTTCTAAAGTTAAGAGCTTTGAGAGGCATTCGATTAATAAGATAGGCAGCCGCTAATACAGCATCTCCCCAATATGACTTTGGAACATGCATGGTAAACATAAGAGATCTAGCAACTTCTAACAAATGCCTATTTTTTCTTTCAGCTACACCATTTTGAGCACTAGTATAAGGACAACTAGTTTGGTGAATAATCCCATGAGACTCCAAATAAGTACCCAACCTACTATCCATATATTCTGTTCCATTATCAGACCGCAAAACTTTTATTTTAGCATCAAATTGAGTGGCAATCATTTTATGAAAAAATTGAAAACAGGAGAAAACATCACTCTTTGCTTTAATCAAATACACCCAAGTCATTCTAGTGCAACAATCAATGAAAGTAACAAACCATCGATCTCCAGACAAAGAGACAGTTTGTGTAGGTCCCCAAACATCAGAATGAACAATCATAAATGGCTCACTGGTTTTATTATCACTCAAAGGATACGAGTTTTTAGTATGTTTAGCATACTCACAAGCATCACAAGATAAACAATCAAACCGAGTTCTAGCAAATAAACTAGGATATAGTTTTTCTAAAACAAAAAATGACGGGTGTCCTAATCGCCTATGCCACTGAATGATCTCCTGGTTGACATCCTGATACCCCCCAAAAAGAGCCAACTCTTGACTGTCTTCCAGCATATATAAGCCATCATGCTCTCTACCACTGCCAATCCTCTTCCCTGTTTGAAGATCCTGAAGAATACAAAAATCAGGGAAAAATTCAACTTTACAGTTAAGAGTTTTAGTGATAGCACTGACAGATAAAAGATTGACAGGAAATTGAGGAACATGAAGAACAGAAGACAATTTAATATTAGGGGTACAAACAACAGAACCTGTCCCAGAAATAGGGGTTAATGACCCATCAGCCACCCTGACACTATCCCTTTTTAAACAAGGAGAGTAGTTAAGAAAGCCTTTTGAAGTGCCTGTCATATGTCTATTCGCACCAGAATCAATAATCCATGAGTTATGGTGAGAGAAAGTAGTACCTGACTTAACCAAATTAGAGGTAGCACTGGAGGAAGGAGTAAGCTGAGACAGGAGACGCCTGAAATGCAAAATCTCATCAGAGGAAAGACTCTCAACTGAAGCTGACTCCTTAGATGATTCCACTGTTTCTAACACGTGCTTGAGCCCTTGTTGGATTAACTCGTTTTCCCCCACGGCCCCTACTAGGTCTCCCATGCAACTTCCAGCAAGTCTCTTTAGTGTGCCTTGGCTTACCACAGTAATCACAGAGCAAATGATCTTTATCAAAAAGAATCCCTTTTGGTTGCTCAAGAGAGGTATGGGCAGTCAAACCCGACTTGTCAATAGGTGCAGTATAAAGCATAGCCCCTCTCCTGGTCTCTTCCTGCTGAATTAAAGAATGTGCCTCCTCAAGTGAAGGGAAAGGAGTTCTGCCAATAACTTGAACTCGCACTTGATCAAATTCAGGATTTAAACCAGCCAGAAAATCATAAACCCTCTCCTTTTCAATCATCTTTTGAATCAGCACCGCATTATCAACACATTTTGCTTGAAAGTCCTGATAATAATCCAGTTCCTGCCATAAACTACCCAATTCAGAGAAATAATCTGAAACAGTAAGCTCACCTTGTTTTGTACCATGAACTTTGTTCCTGAGTTCAAAGATACGAGCATCATTTTCCATTCGAGAGTAGGTGGTTTTTACAGCTTTCCATATCTTCTCTGCAGTGTCAAGCAATAAATACTGTCTAGAGATCTTAGGATGCATTGAATTTAGGAGCCAAGACATAACCAGTGAATTATCTGAGTCCCATTGATTAAAATTAGGATCGGTGACAGATGGTGGTTTTTTACTTCCATCGATATAAACCTGCAACCTTCTAGCCTTGATCGACAATAAACACGATCTAGACCAGGCTAAATAAGTACTGCTCCCCTCAAGTTTAACCGGGCTAATTTGAGAATAGGGACTGTCATTGATGGAATAATGTTTCTCAACTTCCTTATGATCATCCTTAATATTTGACATAATTAACAAGCCAAAAAAGGATAAAAAACAGCAGGAAAAAGAAACCCCGGAAAAACAGAAATTGTTCGCGCGTGACCCAGAAACCGAGGTGGTCGGAAGTCACCGGAGATCAGTGGGTTGGAGGCGGAAAAGGGCGGCGATCAGGTTGGGAAAAAATCGGCAGCAAAAAGTGGCCGGAGGCGGTGGCACGCGCCACACGCGCCGGCGCGTGGAGAGAGGGCAGAGAGCTTCTGACGGCGCGTGTACTCACGCGCGGCTTCTGACGGCGCCGGAAATTGGGTCACCGGCCGATATTCACCCGATCTACCTTCCTGTGGGGGCGGTGTTGAAAGAATAGGTCTGAAACTCGACCTTCTAGACTCGCCGGAAAAATAGAGGTTACCGGAAAAAAACCAACTGCGGAAGGGAGTTAACTCGACCTTCGAAACGGCAGTGGCTCTGATACCATGAAGATTTTGAGAACTCAAGATTTTCTATTATCTCAAATTACCCTAAAATAATGATACAAGGTATATTTATAGGTATACAAGTAGTAAAAGAAGAAAATACTATTCTACCTTTAATTACAACCTAACAAAATACATTAACCAACAATTTTAATTTTCCTAGATTCTTGATCTCAAATTCCTAAGCCAATAGCTTTTTCAATCGGGCCATCTCCTCTTTGTCATCTCCTATCATTACAATATCATCAACATAAACTATGTTGAGAGTGATTTTACCCTTACTATGAAGAGAGTACGATCACCATTGCTTTGTTGGTAGCCAAAAAAGATCATTGCTTTGCTGAATCTATCAAACCATGCTCTAAGAGATTGCTTCAATCTGTATAAGGCTTTCTTCAGTCTACATACCTTCTCGTGACTGCGTTCATCATCAAATCCAGGAGGGATCTCCATATACACTTTTTTTCCAAATTCCCGTGAAGAAATGCATTTTTCACATCAAATTGCTGTAAATCCCAATCAAGATTAGTTGCACAGGACAATAAAATTCTGATTATATTCATTTTAGCAACAGGGGAAAATGCCTCTTAATAATTCACTCTACAAGTTTGAGTGAAGCCTTTAGCCACCAATCTGGCTTTAAACCTCTTAATCGAACCATCAGCTTTATGTTTCAGAGTAAAAATCCACTTGCAACCAACCAATTTCTTGTTTAGAGAAGTAACTAGTTTTCAGGTTTCATTTTTGGATAAAGCCTTCATTTCTTCAATCATAGCTAGCTTCCACTTAGGATTTGTTAAAGTTTCCCTCCAATCCTGTAGAATAAAGACAGAAGAAATAGACAAAGAAAATTATCTATAGGGAGGAGATAAGGAATTATAGGAGACAAAGTTCGATAGAGGTTGTTCGGTACAAGATCTAATCCCTTTTCTATGAGCAATAGGCATATCCAAATTATTAGTGGAATTATAGTTCAAAGATGATTGACTTGACTGACCAAAAGAAGATGATTCTTGACATAGAGTAGGTTGTATGATGGCTTCTTCTGCTCTATTTTTTCTCGAATATCTTATCAAATCAGGTTTATCCAAACATTCAATATTCTCCCTTTGTACAACAGTCTCCTCCTGAGCTTCAATAGTTTCCTCTTGAACTTGTTCCATCACAGAACTCTTCCCTAGGGTGAGGTTAGTCTCCTCTTGCCTCACAGAACTCTCTCCTAGGGTAAGGTTATCAAGAGTTATAATAGGTACCACCTCTTCTCTCTCAATACTTTCCCCCCGAAGTGGTGATTGGATGATACCAAAATAAGGTTCATTTTCTCTAAAAGTTACATCCATATTGACAAAATACTTTCTCAATGGAGGATGGTAACACTTGCAACCTTTTTGTGTTAGAGAATACCCAATAAACACACATCTGAGAGTTCTTGGGCCTAGTTTGCCAACATTCCTATAATGAATAAAATAAACACACCAAAATATTTTAGGAGGAATAGTATAAGCATTTTTCTCTTGCAACACTTTTAAAGGGCTCTTAAAGTCGAGAGCTTTGAGAGACATTTTATTGATAAGCAGCTGCTAGAATTACATCCCCCTAATAAGGTTTTGGGAAATTCATAGTAAACATAAGAGATATAGCAATTTTCAACATATGTTTATTTTTTCTTTCAGCTATCTCATTTTGTATGCTAGTGTAAGGACAACTAGTTTGGTATATTATCCCATTGTACTCCAAGTGAATACCAAACCTAATATCCATGTATTCTGTACAATTATCTGTTCTCAGAACTTTTACTTTAGTATCAAATTGAGTACAAACTATCCTATAAAAACATTGAAAGCAAGAAAACACATCATTTTTTGCTTTTATTAGATACACCCAAGTTATTCTAGTGTAACAATAAATGAATGTAACGAACTACCAACTATCCGATAATGAAGCATTTTTAGTATGTCCCCAAACATCAGAATGAATGATAGTGAAAGGAACATAACTTCTATTATTACTCAAGGCATAAGAACTCCTAATGTGTTTAGCAAGTTCACAGGCATCACAAACTAAAGAAATCAAACTTAGCATTCTTAAACAAATTTGGATATAATTTCTCCAAGACAAAGAAGGATGGATGTCGTAACCTTCTATGCTATTGAATGATTTCTTTATTCATATCATTACTCTCACCCAAAAATGCTTGCTTCTTACAAGAAACTAGGCTGCTACCATTGTCCAAGACATATAAACCATCTTGCAACCTACCGCTACCAATCCTCTCTCCTATTTTAAGGTCCTGTAAAATACAATGTGTAGGAAAGAAATTTACTTTACAATTAAGAGAATTTGTTATAGAACTAACATATAAGAGATTAGCAGAAAATTGAGGTACATGTAAAACAAAGGACAATTTAATAGTGGAAGTACAGTCAATTGAATCTGTTTCAGATATTGGAGTAAGAGACCCATCTGCTATTCGGACATTATCTCGTTTTTTTATTGGAGAATAAGAAATAAAATTTCTCGAAGGACCTTTCATATGACTGTTTGCACTAGAATTTATAATCCATGTATTATGATTGGATAAAGAGATAGTGGAATTTTCTCTCCTAGAAAAATTAATTTCCTTGTTGTCCATTACAATAGCAAAAAAAATGCTAGGACAGTAAAGGAAACAGAAACTGAATCTGGAAAGGAGAAGCCCAAAAAACCAAAAATCCAAAAATGACAGGAGAGTGGCTTGTCGGAGAAGGCTGGTGAATAGGTCTGGGCATGATCCGGTGACAAATAGTGGCCGGCGGAAGGTTTAGGGTACATGCAACGATGTGTGATGGAAGGTTACGAAATGGTCTGGCGGCGCATGTGCTCATGTGCAGTGTCTGACGGCGCCGGAAATTGGTGTACCAGCCGATCTTGACCTAAGCTCTTCTCCTGTGAGGGTTGTGTCAAAAAAGGAGAGACAAAACTTGCCCTTTTTACACTTGCCAAAAAAATGCTTACTGCAAATGAGTTTTAAGAATTGACCTACTGCAGAAGAAAAAAAATTCAACCTTTAAAAGGGCAGAGGCTCTGTTACCATGTAGATTTTAAGAGGTTTTTATTATTCTTAATATTTTGAATATGAAATTTACATAAATATTTATACAAAAGAATTTAAACCTAACTAGGAAAGATAAAAGATAACTATTACAAATCTTTAAAAATACGAAACTAAATATAACTGTCAACATGTCATCTTGCCAATACATGTTGGAAGACAATTTGTTATATATTTCAGACTGCATGTGTATCACGCGCACATGAGCAATTATAATGGATTGTGTGGAAGTTCTGTCATTTGTATTAATAATATCCTTAAAATGTTGCAATTAGAATTTGATGAGATTTTTAGTTCTATTCCGAGCAAAGCCTGCCTTTATATTGTCCAGGCTGTTGAATTTCACATATTTCTGAGTGCTGTTTAGGTACTCTGGTTGTAGGACTGATGGCAGTGTTAAAGTTACTTGGAAAGGAAAATGGGAAACAAACTGGTTGTTTCATTAATGTCTTTCTCATGACGTTCTATTCTGATGGCAGCAAAGCATAACATCATAACCATTTTCCCTCAATTGTGTTTTGATGGTTTTGTTTATGATTTTCTTGTTTTTTTATTGACAGCTTACGAGTGTCAATGGAAGGTTATCTTGACGCCTATGATCCTATTATCTCCAGTACCCCAGCTGGAATTTTTGTCAACCGGGTCGAGGTTAATGTCATTTTCATTTGAATGATTCCATATTTCTTGTAATCGTGGAACCATTAGCTAAAATTTCATATTGATGTTTAACTGTGGTAATCTCCATCAGACTAATGAATTTTAGTGAACTCATGACCGTAGCTTTTGGTATGTTATATGAATGAACAACATCACCATGGGCCAAACTCGTTGCACTTGTAGGGATATGGGATTGGGTGAGAATGTCAAATAGATGGCATTACTTCAGCAGAAGTTTATGAAATAACTAAAGAGCATGCATTCTGAACTGTTGGGTGTGAGAAATATCTTAACACTTAGAATATTATTCCTATTGAAATATTTTTGAGCATTTATTTCTGTAATTTGACTTAAATGATAAAAGCACTTTCTTCTTAAAACTTTTTACAGTCTTTCACTGGCCTTTCTTCATTTTGAATATCCATAATGGATGATAATTGGAGAAAACTTTGCTTGGATACTTGAATTTAATTTAAAAGATTTATCATTGATCATTGAGGCATGTACTTTTGTGCTACCATTTGTCCTTTTGGTCAAACATACAGTTCAATCCATATTTATCTGAAAGTTTCTAGATCCTATTCTTCTCATTTTTACTGTATACATGTCCAGAGTACAATGGAGCATCAATTCTGATACATATGTAGAGTACAACAGAGCATTAATTCTGATACAATTTTTCAATTTTATTTTATATTTACTTCTGAACTCTTGTGATCTGAAATTATGATTTCTTGGATGTGACATTTGAATTCTATGGGACTCACCAATATTTTTTGTGGGACATTTTTAAGATGAATCAGAATCTGCATATCATATTTAGGCTTCTGAATTCCTTTTTCCTTTACATTGCAGGAGGTTGAGTTTGAATGTGTTCCCACCTCTCTGTTGGAGGAAGTTCTCAACTTTCTAAATGTAAGCATTTTCATTTTGTAAAGCATTATATCATGTTGCTGGTATCTTATGTTGTGGAATTGCAGAATGCCAGAGAGGACCTCAGATGTTCAATGGCAAAGGACATCATAACTATCAAGAATGAGAGCTTGAAAATTGATGATTCCAGCTGTAGGACAGTGTTACCTGATGCAGAGCTATCTAAAGAACCATCATTTGATTTTCAGAAAAAAATTACTCCCACCAAGCATGAGAAAAAAGATGTTGCTTCCAGTCCCATTTTGGGAAGCGATGACACATACAAACAGCTCTTAGGTATGTACAGATACATGTTAACTGTAGGAATGGAAAACCACTGATTTCTAGAGTTGATGCATTAATAGATGAACTGCATATTGATTTCTTGATTATTCATCTTTCTTGTTTGATGCGTATCATGTGCAGGGACATTTTTCTTCCTATGTCTGATGCATTGCTCTATTGCTTCTGTTTTTCTTCATGCAGCCCATCAAAATAGTTCATGATTAAGGCTGAGCGTAATTATGTTTTTAAGAGTGGGTTTTAAAAATAAATTATAGGATCTAGGCAAACCAAGTTCTGATATCTTTAAGAATATATATATATATATATAATTTTAAATGCTTGAAGAATAGATATTAATCTGAAGACCTGACACTTTCCAGAATCACATTAACAAGCCATATGTGGGTCCTGGACTTTTCATTGACTCTTCTATTGAAGTTATGTTATTTCATTCTTGTTTCTTCAAATGCAGAAATGGAAACAGAAAATAAACTTCTTGATCACTCTTTGCAATCTAGAATTTTGACCATGGAAAGAATAGGAGCTGGTCGACAACACTTTATTCTTGTAGCCTCTTTCCTTGATCGAATTCCCAATCTTGCTGGGTTGGCGAGGACGTGTGAGGTGTGTGTTAGCTTCTCATACTATTACTAATAGAAGATTGATCAGTATTTCTTGCATTTTCCTTTCAAGCATTTAACAATTTTTTTAATCTTCACTTGGAGCCAATTATTATTACTTGCAGGTTTTCAAAGCATCAGGATTAGCCATTCCAGATGCAAGCATATTACATGACAAACAATTCCAACTCATCAGGTTTTAATGATAGTTTGCTGACACCTGTTCCTAAACTCATCATCTTTCAGTCCAAGTGTTATATTATATAATCCATCCAATGCACTAGGATAATGAAAAAAGAACATACGGATGCTATAGTTGTGCACATATTTAGAGACCAGTAGGTGCAGAGATAAACACATAAATTTAATGTTTGCTGTTCTTTCCACAACTACAAATTATAATTATTATACCAAGATAAACTTTAAGTCTCTTCCTGGATTGTCATGGTAGAAATGGGTTCTTGTTCACAAAAAAATGGAAATTAAGAAACTTGGATTGGAGTTTCAGAGTTGATGTGCCTTATAATGTTGGAAATTTCAGGGATTATAGACTTTGCTTGCTGTAGGAATCATAATTAGCTCACCCTCCTTATGTCTTAATTGATAACAGTCAACTGCCTTTGTTTCCATTTTGCTCAGAGCATTTAGTGACAAAAAAATTTCTTAAGAAAGCAAGTGGTCCTTTTTGTGAATATTTTGACATATATACTTTTCTTGCAAATTGATACTGGTAATTCTCCTTTATGAATAACTGTCTTGCATTTTGTTTTTAGTGTGACTGCAGAGAAGTGGGTTCCTATTATGGAAGTCCCAGTAAAGAGTGTGAAGCAGTTCCTGGAAAAAAAGAAGCAGGAAGGCTTCTCCATCCTGGGATTGGAGCAAACAGCCAATAGTGTGCCCCTAGATCAGTATATCTTTCCTAAGAAGACAGTAAGTCACTACAATATTTACCTCTAAATTACTATACTTGATTAGAGCATGAGGAATATCCTTTTGCATGCCCACACTTATCTGGAAAAAAAAAAGTAGATAAAATTTAGTGAAACTTAAGGTTAAGACTAAGTATAGTAGTTTCTATATTCGCGAAATCCATAGGAAGGTGCTTATTTATATGTTTTTGTTAGGTATTGGTGCTTGGGCGTGAAAAGGAAGGTATACCTGTGGATATAATACATATACTTGATGGTTGCGTTGAGATTCCACAACTGGGAGTGGTTAGGTCGCTCAATGTTCATGTCAGTGGAGCCATCGCTCTTTGGGAGTATACTCGACAGCAAAGATCTCAATAGTTCCTTCAATTTTGAATTTATATTTTCTCTGAAACATGTTATGAAGCTTGTATGGTTGATAGTTTGTCTTTACAAAGTAAAGGCTAACTGTACAATATATGTAAACTTTATTTCTTCTTCTTCGTTCTTTTTTTTTTTAAGGAAAAAATATGTATCCAGTTGCAATGCTGTAATATTAAATCAGTCCGTCTTCAGCCTTTATGTAATGCTGAAAACAAAATTTTGTTCTGTTCTTGTACCCCCAAAATCCTGTTTATTTCTGCGAAATCAAATTCTATGTTCACTTGTGAGGGAATTGTATGAATTTTATTGGAAGGATATCAGCAACCTGGCTTTCCATTCTTGGACCATCTAGTGGATGAGATATACTGCTTTGTTGTCAAAGCACAGAAAGACCATCATATGCATGCTCATCTGTCAAGTCAAAATCTAATGGCTTTTGGGGAATGGATAGCTTTGGGATGACATGAGAGGGCTGGGGGGAAAAGATTGGTTAAACAGCATGTATTAAAGTTGTTAGAAAATGAGAAAGTCATGCACTGCAATCTGTGTAGCTGGAAAGAGTTTGAGCTGCATGTTCATAACCTATAACAGAGTCCCATCAAATTTAGAAGTACATCTATCTAATTTGAGCTTGTCCACTGCACAGGCTAAGTTAAAGATGATGGTTTATCTCTCTGTGAAGTGAGCCATGCCAATGACCACAACTTTTGCTTTCATCCTCTTCATTTTTGTGATCAATATTTTTGTGCCCCGATCTGTTGAAGCAAAAATCTTTATGGTTTTAATTGATGCAGAACCGGCTTTGTCTTTCATATTTGTTACAAGATTAGTTGCTGTAAATTAGTTATAATTTATTTTGTTTTCTTTTATTTTCTTTCTTTGTACAGAATAAGAAGTTTCCTGATTAGGGTTTCTATACTTGTATAAATTATGTATTCTTCATTCATTTCAATAAACAGAAAATCATTCTCCAATCTATTTTCTTACATGGTATCAGAGCCTTTTAGGCTTGATTTGTAGTATTTTCTGGTTTCTTTTGGGTTGGGTAACTTGTTCCAACCGTTGGATTATAGTTAGGGTTACTGTTTTGGTTGGATACCTATTTTTCGGTAACCATCTTGTCTCACTGCCGACTTCAGAAGGAGCGTCGGTGGATTTTCGGTCTTCGCACAAAATTCGGTGACTAGAAGACCGGCGAGTGCACCTCACGTGCCACCACAAGGATCTGCTTTCGTCTTCATATGCTTGCGCGTGGGAGCACGTGCCTTGTCCTTCGATCCTCCAATTTTGTCTCCGGCGTTGCCTGAAGATTTTCGGTCAGATTTTGATACTGTTTTGGCTTGATTCTCTCTTCTGTTGGTACTTTTGTCTCCCATAAGGTGTTGTCCTTCTCTGTTATGTGTTATTCAATCTATTAAGAGCTTGTTGGTTGTTTGGATTTTTTTTTTGGCTGGGTGTTCTGAGTTTATATTGGTTGCTTTGATTGTTTTTATTCTGTACGGATATTATGGCTGATAATAAAGGAGTGTGGGAAACTGTTAGTGAAATTATCCCTTTATCTAAGATCACAGAAGAAAAGTTAGATGGATCCAATTATCTTGATTGGAGTAGAACGATTAGAATCTATCTTCGTAGTATGGATAAAGATTATCATTTAACTGATGACCCTCTTATTGATAAAATTAAAAAGCAGATTTAGATGAGAGATGATTCTCGGTTACTTTTACAAATTCGAAATTCAATTGAAAGAAATGTTCTTGGCTTAATTTCTCATTATGAGCGTGTAAAAAAGTTAATGGATTATTTGACTTTTTTATATTCTGGAAAAAGAAATGAGTCTCGTATTTATGATGTTTGTAAAGCCTTTTATCGTGCTAAGAAGGAAGCAAAATCGCTCACTATTTACTTTATGAAGTTTAAGAAAATTTATGAGAAATTGAATATGCTTTTACCTTTTAGTGTGGATATTAGAGAGCAATAGGTTCAAAGAGAAAAAAAAAAGCAGTAATGAGTTTTCTAGTTGGTTTGCCATCTGAATTTGAGACAACTAAATTTCAGATTCTTTCTGACTCTAAAATTCTTACTCTTGAAGATGTGTTTAGTAGATTATTATGTGCTGATAATGCTTCATCTAGTCAGCTCAATAGTGCTTTTGTTGTCAGAGAAAGTGGAAGTGATAATGGTAAAATGAATCTGTCAAAGGAGGAAAATAGATATATGATAATCGGAATACTGATGTTGTTTGCTATTATTGTAAAGAAAAGTCAGTGCGATCACTCTGTTTTTTATAGACAATTCAAAAATGGCATTATTCTTCTTGTGGTTTATGTTAATGATATTGTGATTACAGGGAGTGATTATGTAGGTATCTTTTCACTTAAGTCTTTCTTGCATAGTAGATTTTATACTAAAGACTTGGGTCAATTGAAATATTTCTTGGGAGTGGAAGTGACGAGAAGTAAAAAGGAAATTTTTCTATCCCAAAGAAAATATGTTCTTGACTTACTTGCGAAAACTGGAAAGTTAGGAGCTAAGCCATGCAATAATCCTATAGTTCCCAATATACATCTTATAAAAGATGATGGTGATCATTTTGTTGATCCAGAGAGATATCGAAGGTTAGTTGGAAAATTCAATTATCTCACTGTAACTCGTCCAGATATTACATTTACAGTAAGGATTGTCAATCAATTTATGGCTGCTCCTACGATTAAACATTGGAAAGCTCTATAACATATTTTATATTATTTAAAAGGGGCTCCTGGACTGGGTATACTATACAGTGATCATGGGCATGCTCACATTGAGTGCTTTACAGATGCTGATTGGGCAGGTTCTAAGATTGATAGGAGATCAACAACAGGCTATTGTATCTTTGTTGGAGGAAATTTAGTGTCTTGGCGAAATAAGAAGCAAACTGTAGTATCCAGATCTAGTGCAGAATCCGAATACAGAGCTATGTCACAGTCTGCATGTGAAATTTTGTGAATCCATTATTTGCTTGATGAAATTGGTATGAATCCCTCGTCTCCAGCAAAACTTTGGTGTGATAATCAAGCTGCTCTTCATATTGCTTCTAATTCAGTGTTTTATGAACAGACCAAGCATATTGAGGTTGATTGTCACTTTATTCATGAAAAAATTCAAGATAACATTATTTCACCAGAATATGTGAAGACAGGAGAACAGTTGGGCGATTTATTTACAAAAAAATTAAATGGCTCTCGAGTTGATTATTTGTATAACAAGACGGGCAAAATTCTGCATTCTTCCTTCATTTCAATACACAGAAAATCATTTTTCAATCTATTTTCTAACAATATCCAAGCAAAACATTCCCAGGTTTCATCCGTATAATCTGAACTTGCCTATTTCTTATGAACCTGTGATTATTGCAACTGCTTATATGTTAACATTGTGTAGGGATGAAGATGTTATGGCTTACAAAGAAAGTCTGAGCGCAAGCCATGACCTGTTCTTAGGATCTCATCTCCAGAAAGGCACCTATACCAAACTCTACAGCTACACTCATTTGTTAAATGGGATGGCAGTCCATGTTGAGTCGGACGAGGTAAATCTATTTATCAAACTTGCTTCATATAATAATCCACACCCATTTTTCATATCGTTTTTTGTTGGCATTTAGAATTCTCCATTTTTCTTTTTCTTTTTTATAATGCAAGCATGGAGTAGGGTGGCAAAGTGAAGGAGACATTTTGCAGGTGTACTTGCTTCTGAAGAATGCAACAGGAGTCAGAGCCGTTCATGAAGATGTGAAAATGGAGAAGCTTACAACACATACACCTTCATTTCTTGGGATTCCTACAGGTGTGTGGCCACTTTTAGGAGGCGCAGAGAGTTCTGGCAAGGGGATAGTAATAGGTTTGATTGACACTGGAATAAATCCTTTCCATCCTAGTTTTACAAAAAATTCATCGTTAGGATCTTTGAATACGACCAAATTCAGAGGAAAATGTGCCAATGGAGGGAGATTCCCTCAAACAGCATGCAATGGAAAGATAGTAGGGGCACAATATTTTGCCCGTGCAGCAATTGCTGCTGGTGATTTCATAGCTTCTCGTGCTTTTGCTTCTCCTTTTGATGCTGATGGCCATGGAAGGTAAGTCACATGATATTAACAAAATGTAAATTAAAGATCTATTGTAGAACTTTTTGGCAGATAACTTTTTATTTTTTAAACATCAGCGAGATCCCTGTTGTTGGTAATTGCTAGTTTAACAGTATGAGTTACATTTTCTACTGTTCATTATCACACGTTTAGTTCACTCTCTGAAACTGATGCATACGGCCACGCAGCATCAACTGCTGCTGGCAACTACCAGATACCAGTGATTGCCAATGGCTTCAACTATGGAAATGCAAGCGGCATGGCTCCTGGAGAGAGGCAAATGAGAACTTTAAATTTTGTTATGCTCGCAGGCTCATTATTTCTAACTATCAGTTTCCATTCTGTTTTTTTTGGTCCAAGTTGTATGCCAGCAATTGTTTTAGTAAATATGTTCATTTTTCCCCCTTATTCTGAGTAGGATTGCTGTCTACAAAGCTCTTTATACATTTGGTGGTTATATGTCAGATGTTGTGGCCGCTGTTGAAAAGGTTTGATACTTATGTTCTACAACTAGTAAATTGATCCTTTCAGTAAAACTCTAGAACTCAAGTCTCAACAAAATTTGGCACATTAGAAGATATTTGCCATTTTTGTCAAAATTTAGTTTAGACGCGTGAAATTTTATCTATGCCATCAGCAATTTCTTTTAGGCTGTGGAAGATGGAGTTGATATATTAAGCCTCTCAATTGGGCCATCTAGTGTCCCTCCTGGTCCTTCCGCCTTCCTCAATGTGCTGGAGATGGAACTCTTATTTGCGACAAAAGCTGGTATATTTGTTGTTCAAGCTGCTGGGAATGGAGGCCCTTCTTCCAGCTCATTGCTCTCTTTTAGTCCCTGGATCACCAGTGTTGCTGCCTCTATCACCGATCGAAAGTACAACAACACAATTATCCTGGGAAATGGACAAAGATTCTCCGGCACTACCCTTGCCCGTAATTATCAACTCATATGCTGTTCTAATTCATTAAACGTGTAAATGAAAAACCAAGTTTTTTTTAGCTAAATATATTCAATCATTAGGTACGGAGTAAGTACCACTTTAAAATGCAGCTCCAACGGCAGGAGAAGTGCCCTTCTCCATAGCTGCAGCAGCTGATGTCTCTCACTCTAATATCACCAGTATAGTAGAAATTGAGAGCTGTCAACATCCAGAACACTTCATCCTATCGATGGTCCGCCAAAAGATAATCATTTGCACATATACATTTGACTTTGAGTATGAGGATGCAAACATTGCAACTGTTGAAGACACTATACAACAGATAGGGGCTGCAGGTTTTATAATCACAATGGACCCTGACATTGGTTCTGAGCAGGTCAACGGTACTACAATGACCATGAGAGTCCCTGCCATCATCCTGAATAACATGCAAGCTTCCTCGGTACTACACTTTATTATTCAATATACATTCAATTTAAAAAAAAAAAAAAGGCAACGAAACAAAACTAACATCAAGTCTCTCTGCCTTCAACATATCTGCACGGAAAAATTGTGCTAAAATTTGTTTTTTTTTTCCCCTTCTTTTTAACATTCGTTTTTAAGACCCCAAATATGGTAGGGTATCATTCCTTACACTTGTCGATGGTATTTCCTTCACTGTCATTTTTCCCACGTGCTCGAGGCAGTGAGCAGCTTTCCCGTAACTATGAGTTTGTTTCGAATTTGCTTTGCAGGCTTTATGGCAGTACTACAATGCAAATACTATTAGGGACAGGAGCGGACGAGCTGAGTTTTTCTGCAAAAGCAAGAATACTGGATGGAAGGCAAGCAATTTTCACTGGACAGGCACCAATAGTGGCATCATATTCCTCTGGAGGCCCAGAAGTTAATAATGCTCTTCTACAAACTGCTGATGTCCTCAAACCAAATATCATGGCTCCAGGATCCTCTATTTGGGCTGCTTGGAGCCCAAACAGTGAGGGAGATCCTTTTATCAAAGGTACAAACACTTTCCAATGTTTTCTTTAGGTGGAAACAGTGCTGAGATCCAATACTGTAGGAGTTTTGCGAAGAAATAAAATAAATTTATGTCATTTGGCCCAAAATTTGGTAGCAAATGAATTCATAGGTTCAAGCAGTACTAATTTAGTACCAGAATTTGTCAAGCAATTAAATGTTTGTGTCATTATTCTTCAAATTTATCATACCTTTTCTAGCATTCGAGAAAGGGTAACTTGTGAGTCAAATATTCAGCTAAGTTCATGCAGGCGTATTGCTTCCCGGTCAAAACTTCGCACTCGTGTCTGGTACTAGCATGGTTACTCCTCACATTGCTGGTGTTGCAGCTTTGATCAAGCAAAAACACCCCAACTGGAGTCCAGCAGCAATCACATCAGCAGTGATGACAACAGCTGACATAACTGACCACTTTGGCTCTCCCATCTTAGCACAATCAACTAACCAGCTAGTACCTGCTACCCTATTTGATTTGGGAGTTGGATCCATTAACCCAGCTCGTGCCATTGACCCTGGACTTGTATTTGATGCCCATTTTAAGCATTATGTCCAGTTTCTTTGTGCTGTTCCTGGTGTTGATGATGGTTCTGTGAGACGAGCTGTAGGAGTTGGGTGCCCAAGGAGGCAAAAAGGCGTACGCTTGGTGCTCAGATTTGAACACAGCAAGTGTAACGATTTCAAATCTAGTGGGGTCACGCAAGGTGATTCGGACGGTGACAAATGTCGGTGGAAGAAATGAAGTCTACAGAGTGATTGTAAGGGAACCATTAGGTGTAAATGTGTTTGTCAAACTGCAGGTTTTCTGGATAAGAGGTAAGGCTACAAGGCATATTAGAATCAACTTAAAAGCAATCAAGGCAATGAGAACTTACACTTTTGGAGATATATTATTGCACGGAAGTAGAAATCATGTTGTTAGAATTCCTATAGCTGTTTATGTTAGCACCATTCTGAAGCATTGAATTGCTTAAATTCACAAGCATCTCTTAGAATCTGAGCTTCTTTTACTTGAAACAATGCATGTTTCTTCCCCTTTAGAAATTTTTGTTGCTAGAAAATCCTAGGTCTATCACCATAATTTTTTATTGAAAAAAAAAATCATGGATATTTCTATGTTGGATTAGGTTTACTTAAGAATTTCTCTTTTGTTTCCCTATATGTATCTGGATGCTATAACGAGAGGAGATGCAAATCTGTAAATTGTAAAAGAAATATAACTCTGAATTTCTTTACAAAAAACATAAAAGCTGTTAATTGCCATACCACGATATTTAATATACATGCGTAAAAAATAGCTGTCCTTATTCCTGAAGGTCCCTTAATGGATTTATGGCAGTGACCAGCTAAAGCTTTACCTATGCTTTTGCAGCATTGACAGGAATTTTGAAGCGAAACCCCTCTTTTTTCTCACCTGAATGTAAATTAGAAACAAATATATTATCTAATAAATCAAGCAAAAGAGAAGAAATTATAGTATCCTACCTCTAGGCTTCCCAACATAGGCATTAAAGATCCAGTGTGCTTCTTTTCCTTCTTTGGTTTCTTGATTTGGACACTGGTTAGAGATCTACAGAAGTTGAGATTCAAGATTTCCCAGTTTCCTGGGCATGTACTAGTCTTCTTCTGCTTTGGCTTTCCCTGAACAGAAGCAACCTAACACAGCAAACGGTCAACAATTAATCTCCATCATCATATCTTTCAGGTAATGGAATAGAGCATTAAATGGTACCTACTTAAATAAAACAATTAAAAATGGCATGTCCAGATCATGCCATATCAAAATTGTCAATTTCCATGGAAGATATTATATATATAAAAGATGATCCATGTGATGAGCAATGAAGAAATGTATATAAAAGGAAAGGGGTGGTTTGATACATTTGGAGACGGTAGTGGGTTTGGATTCCAACGGGCAGATTCTCTAAGGCGACGAGAATAGAGAAGAAGCTCAGCTCTTCTGTTGTGTCCTTTACAAACAATTGTACCTCCATTTTTTATGCTGTTTGATGAAATCTTTTTCTTGTTTGGTTTCTCCACATATACACTGACCACCACTGCTTTCTGATGTGAATTTCCCTGAAACTTCAATTTCCTTATTCTCTTTATATAAACATAAACAAGAACATGGATTTTTGTTGCACAGAACAGAAGAAAGAGACATAACTTACCATTTTGGTCGGCTTGTTGCTGCCTCAGATATCAATCATATATCCTCCGAGGGAATGTATATTGTGCTTATATAAAGCAAAAAGAGTTCCTTTCCTTGTATACTGTCAGTGTCATATACTATAAATGATTATTATTATTATTATTATTAAAAATATATCTCTTAAAGATTAAATTTCAACGTATATGTGTTAGAGAAGAGGATGGAGATGGCAGGCCAAACTGACAATGTCAAGGCAACTGTCTTTGGTGGGATCGATTAACTCAACATATATGTATTAATTAAGATTTTTAATTACCTAAATTGAAAATTTGATGATGTAATTGAGTCAAATTCAAAGATTTTTTTTTTTTGGTTATTTTCTTTTCAAAGGAAGTTGGTTTGCGGAAAGGGCAAGTGTGAATTAATTATCTTATCTTTCCGTAAAGCTTAATTTCACCAGCTTTTTAATACACCTAATTTATCCTTCGTCGTGTATCAGCTACACCTTATCACCTTCTCCCTAAATGGTGCTACCAAAACTGTGTATATAATATATAAATATATAGCTGTCGAGAATCAATGCTAATGTGTGGACTTAAAAATTAGACTTAATAATAATAATAATAATAATAATAATAATAATGAGTTTGCCATCATTGTAAAATGACTAAATCATTTTTAGAGTTAATTCTATCATAATTATAACTTACATAAACAATAAAAAAAAAGGGCTTCTAGCGATGCGATGCCAGATTGCTAAAGCTTGATTGGTTGCTATAAAAGTGAATAGTGATAAATTCCGCTCGCATTAAATCCATTTTGGCATCGAGTGAATACCACATCAAATTAAGTGAAATTTGTAAACAAAGTAAAACTTTTTCATTCAATAACGAGTTTCTTGTACCACATTGATAAAATATATATATATATATATATATAATACAATATGAGAGCTAAAGCCAATTCATTAAAAATTCGCTAAAAAAGTCCAACATTGAAAAATTTAGAACTTACTATTAAAAATTAAGGTTAGACTACAATTAAACTACTTTTCAAGGCTTTAACTCCATAAAAGGGATAACTCCCTTCATAAGCCACAGATTGGTCTCTCTCTAACACTCTCTTTCTCTAGTTTTCTTTCCATATTTAGCTAGCTAACTTAAGTATCGAAATACTAACACCCGATAAGATCAGGCTAGTCTCCTTTTTGCAGGTCATCAAAGCCTCTTCTCCGATCAAATATCATGTCCCTAATTCAGGTATTGATCTCTCCTTACTCTATAAAATTTTGTGATTTATCATTCGGTACTTTCGTTGAGAGACGACGTCAGAGATAAACTACTCAACTTGAAATCAAAGAAAAATGACGTTTGCTCCATGGCTGCTTCTCGCAGAAGTTTTCAATGCCAAACTCCCAATCGACTCCTGCTCCTCAGAAAAAAAAAATCTATTGAGAAGTTGGAGTTACATTCAAGAAGGATCCCTAGAAGGATCTCTCTGTCCTGAGCCAAGACTTGAAGCTTGAAAAGCAACCACAGAGAGTGAAGGGCAAAGAAAGCCTAGATCTAAAAGATCTTGAGCTTGATTTCACAAAGAAAATCTAGATCTAAAATCTTGAGCTTGATTTCATAGAGAAAGCCTAAATCTAAAAATCTTAGGTTCGATTTTACAAAAAATAAAAACACAAAAAAAGAGAGAACGGAGATCGAAAGAGAGTCGAGAGCAAGGATTTGAGATCAAAAATAGAGGGAGATCTGCTTGATGAAATGATCAAGCCAGAAAAATCCTCAAACGACCTTGGTTAAGCCCCAATCAGACATTCATAAAGCAAGAGGGTAGCAAGATGTTGGCACACTCAGTAGATGTGAAGCAGTAACAACAGGACACACCCCATGAGATGCGCAGAGGTGATAAACACCTAACCTATAAGTACTCTAATTTTATCAAGATAAAATACAATATCTTTGCAGCTTGCTACAATAATTCATCATCAGCTCTATGATGAAAAATCATGTCTCATCACCCTTAAATTTCTATCTATCAATATTTGAATTTAACGACTTATTGAGATAAAATCAATAAGAATAAGAGCAGAGTTACCTCACCTACATCTGTGGCTAAAGCAAACAATTAATGTCTAGCTAGCGATGGATTTGAGTCATGAAAACTTACGGTGGTACAAGAAATGCCTCCTTGCTTTTCTATCACTCATTATTATGAAACAATTCAAATGAAGGCATACACTCAACACTTTGGTAGCTAACTTTTTTTGATATTGAGAGTTGCAACCTACTATTATGATGCATATTATTTATACAAACTCGGCAAACAAAGGCAGGATTTGAGGTAAAAATTCTTCTTGACTCGAGTTGGATAGCCATCAAAGCAATGAAAAGCAAGATTACGGTGATGATAACAGGACCCTGCTTAGTGCAACATATAAAGAGGTCAATCTCAATTAGCAATTCTAAGTTTTATGGGAAGATGCAGTATATGCCCTCGGGTAACTCCTATGCATGTCTTGCAACATGGCATGCAGGCAGCACCCCATTTGCTGTACTTCAATTTGGCCTAACAATCTGGCAGAGCAATACTTTCGATTAATGTTTTTTCTTGCCCCAATTAAAGAAGGTTGCTCAAGAAGAGAAAAGGTGACAGCCAAAACAATCAAAAGATGAGATGTCGTCCCTACGAAACATCAATATGCGAACTCCTTTCTAGAAACTCAATATTGCCCACTTCTTGGATAATCAGCTTACAAACTGTAATTAAGCATCCATACACAATCAAGAAGAGCTGAGCATCCTCAAAGTCAACCGTTTTGAATAGCGGTTCAAAGTATGTTGTTACATTTTCTCCAAAGCAGCAAGAGTAGCTAGAAGGCCATTAGCAAGTTTAACAGCCAAAATTACCATAAGGAAAATAGATCGGCATGCACATCTAAACAGATTGGCATGCACATCTAAATTGATTGGTATGCATATCTCCGATCGGATAAATTGAGAATAAATACTCAGTCAGATTCTTGCCATGAACAACGATGACCATCAGCCATCACAGCTTAAAATCGAAAGAACTTTAAGCCTGACCGCTTCCAAAATGGGTACCTCGAGGCATCTCATTTGGAAATAGGAGATAACCGAGTTAAATCGGACTAAAGCTTGATTGAATCTTGGAGGATTCTTTTTTCCTCTTCGAATTCAGGTCCATAGAAAATAAATTCCCCAAATCAAAAGGCTACACTATAAATCATGAGGCTATATAAAGCTTGGTGGGGATGGAGCAACTACAGAGAGGACCGATGAATTGAGCTGGAAAGAAGAACAAAGATTGATCTCTGGCCAGCCTAATAAAATAAGAGCAAAGGCAAATTTTATATTATTTTAAGAGCATTAGCATTTGCTCTAGAAAAGAGCAAGCTCAGGAAAGGGGGCAACCCATCTTTATCTTTTGAAGGACATGACAGGTGGGCCACGCCTTTGCAAGAAATCTACATGTGGTCACCTACCACATCTCTACGTCTTGAATGACACACTTCAAAGCTTTTGGCCTAGTGTCAGCATAATTTTCTAAATACAATTTTGCTATTAACTCGATCAAACATCAAGTGCAATTCGGCCCCATCATTGTTGGCTGTTGACTTGGTCAACAACAAATGCAAAAGAAGTACTTTGCCAAAGAAAGCTAAAGATGAGATGTTGTCACCTCCTCCTTTTCAAGTTTGAATTGTAGCAAAATGACAAAAGTCGATGGGCAGGACCAAAGGTAACATCCTTCCATGGAAACTTCTTAAGTATATGATTTAATCAAAAGATTTAGCTTATACATATTTTTATATGTGAGCACTGTAATATAAAAATTGTTAAATTGATGATGTATTTTATTCCAATCGATAAAAATCTCGATTGATGATTTATCCCGATTGACGTATTTAATTTCGATCAATGGCAGATTGGATGATCGACCACTGCCAATGGCAGATCAGATCAAAAAAGGCATGAAAATGCCTTAAGAAATTCTCCTCCATCGCCAACAGCTGATCGGATAATCGACCATTGCCAATGGTGGATTAGATCGAAAAAGGCATGAAAATGCCTTAAGAAATTCTCCTCCACTGCCAATGGCAGATCGGATGATCGACCACCTCCAATGGCAGATCTGATCGAAAAAGGCATGAAATGCCTTAAGAAATCCTCCTCCATCGCCAATGGTGAATCGAATGATCGACCACCGCCAATAGCGGATCGAATTAAAAAAGGAATGAAAATGCCTTAAGAAATTCTCCTCCATCGCCAATGGCAGATTGGATGATCAACCACTGCCAATGGCGGATCGAATTGAAAAAGGAATGAAAATGTCTTAAGAAATTCTCCTCCAACAGCAAATCGGATGATCTACCACTGCCAATGGCAGATCGAATCGAAAAGGCATAAAAATTCCTTAAGAAAACCTCCTCTACTGCCAACAGCGGATCAGATGATCGAAAAATAATATTACCCTAAAAAATAGAATTACAATGCTCAGAACATTAAAAAGCCTAAATGAGGAAGGCTTGGGGAAGCCTCCTAAAAGCCAAGTGGCTAGACACGAGAAATAAAGTTGTCCTGATCAGACAGAACTCCTCCCGAAAAAGCAAATGGCCGAACACAAGAAACCTAAACTTAGAGAAAAAAGGGATACTAATTCAAAAAATCTATCGGATAATAAAAGCAACATAAATGTATGTTAGTCAAATAAAATAATTTATATTTATAAATTTATTTGCATGACAACTATTTCAAAACTCTCGATCAATATATATCCCAATCGAAATAGCGAAAATTTTCTCAATCGACATACATTCCGACCGCAACAATTAAATTTCAATCTTAATAAATTAAGGGACTCTGCCACCGATCACGAAATGATCGAATGGTTGCCATAAACAACAAACACCTTAACCTTCGATCTCTCTTAAGAAATGATCGAACCGGTTGAAGGGGGATAAATGATACCACATAAAAAAATAAAATACAAGATGAGGGCTAAGGCCAACCTATTAAAGGTTCACTAAAAAAGCCCAACATTGAAAGACCAAAAGTCCATTATCAAAAGTTATAGCTAGACTACAATTGAACCATTTTTCAAGACTTTGACTCTATAAAAGGGGTAACTTCCTTCATAAGCCATAGATTGGTCTCTCTCTAACACTCTCTCTCTAATTTTTTTTTCATATTTCGATAGCTAACTTGAGCGTTGGAACACTAATGCCCGGCAGGATCGGGCTAGTCTCCTTTTTGCAGGTCATCAAAGCCTATTCTTCGATTAAATATCATGTCCTTGATTCAGGTGTCAATCTCTGATTACTCTATAAAATTTTGTGATTTATCACACATGAATTTTTTTATACTATTAAAAAATAAATGAACTTATTTACTAAATAATTTTTATACTAATTTTGAATTATGCTTTTTAATTTTCAAATAAGAAAATTGAATATTTTTAACAAATAAAATTGCATACATATATATATATATATATATATATATATATATATATATATATATATATATATATATATTAACAATAAGATTAAAAACATGATAGAAATATTTGAATGTATAGCTTTAATTGGGTAATGAGGATTATTTTTTCCTTTTTACAAAAGTTTCCATGTTCCTCATTTTTCCCCATTATACATGCTCTTGTATTATTTATTTAGGGTTAGCCTAATTAGATAAAATTTTGTATTTAACTCAATTCATCTTGTAACATAATTGATAAATTACAAAATTTTATAGAGATGGGGTATCTTTGTCTTGCGGTAGATAAAAGGATGGCCTGAGAATAGGGGGTTGGTCCCAATTGGGTCATCGTAGAAGGAACTTGTAAAAGGAGCATAGCCCGGCTATTCTGGGCTTCAACACTTTGACACTCAAGTTAGCTATCAGGATATAGAGAGAAAATTAAAGAGAGAGTAATTTACTTGAAGAGAGAGAAAGAACAGGCGTGCCTTTCTTAGATGGGGACCTATTATTTATAGTCCTGGGGGAGGTTAGAGCAGTATGTATAATAATGTCCTACTCTGCGGCAGGTATGGTCTATTCTTTTAGACAGCGGCAACTGACCTATGGCATGTATTACAAGATTCTACTCTGTCAGTGAGGTATCGAGTCCGATCGAATAGCCTCGATTAACATGTTTGCCTCATTAGCTAATGGGGATCTAATAGGCTTTTTCCCTAGGCCTCTTTCAGGACTTTTGGGCCATTGGCTTTTTTTCAGGTGTCATCACTTATCCCCTATCGATCAGTTCGATAAAAAATTAAAGTTACGATTTCATAACTAGGCTACCTATTCGATATCGCTATCGACGACATTTCCTTAGCTCCGAATTTGGATGCCGAGTGAGTCAATCGAGACAGATCAACAATAACAAGAGGCGGTGTTTATCCTTGAAATTAAATGGATATAAGCCTCGAAGGATCATAATTGAGGTAATGATCGGGATGGATCATCGATCGAATTTTAAGAAATATTAGCCTTAGAAAGCTGGAATTAATCAGCCTTGAGAGGCGGTATGCGAGACATCGATTGGGATGAGTCATCGATCGGAATTAAAGAAACATCAGCCTTGAGAGACTAGGATTAATCAACCTCAAGAAGCTATATTTGAGACATCAATCGGAATGAGTCATCGATCGAAATCAAAGAAACATCAGCCATGAGAAACTATATTTGAGACATCAATTGGGATAAGTCATCGATTGAAATTAAAGAAACATCAGCCTTGAGAACTTGTATTTGAGACATCGATCATAATGAGTCATCGATCGAAATCAAAGAAACATCAACGTTGAGAGGCTGAGATTAATCAGCCTTGAGAAGCTGTATTTAAGATATCGATCGGGATGAGCCATCGATTGGAATCAAAGAAACATCAGCCTTGAGAGGCTAGGATTAATTAGCCTTAAGAAGTTGTATTTGAGATATTGATCGAGATGATTCATCGATCAAAATCAAAGAAACATTAGCCTTAAGAGGCTAGGATTTGTCTTGCAAAACACCTTTTCATTTATATAATCACAAATTTTATGTTTTGCTTTCTAATCTGTTTGCTAGGGGCTCGCGATGGCAAGGTACTGTTGATCACTACCAGCTTTATTCATTTTCTTTCTCGCTAATGGCTAATTAGACTTCAGCCAATAAGCTTTTCCTTCCTTAGGAATTTGGCTATTTTTACAAAGGTTAAGAGCCACAGCTTTTTGGTCCACTCTTGGCTGCTCTTTTCGTATTCACTATAGGCAAAAATTTTAAATGACAATGGTTTAGAGGGAGAGCAAAGTTACCTGGTAGGGTTGTTGCCTGCCTCGTGCCTGCTCGGTACACGTTTTTTAAGGGGTGTGATTGCGGCGAGTAGAATTCCCATCGCACATGCCAACTGATTCATCCCCTTTCTTTATCCCATTTGGACCAGTTTGACATGATCGATTAGTCATCCCGAAGACATTTTTTTAGGCGTCGTTTCATTTCTCATGACTTAATGGCGGTTGCTTTGTTTTTTGCATTTTGACGGTTGATTTTCTCCTTTTGAAGCTTTGATTTCTGAACATGCATTAATGAGTTTCTGACATGTGATGTCCTCATTAATGCCTTTTTGAGAAGTTTGGAGTTGCCTATAAAACGGGTTTCTTCCCGTCTTCTTCTCATGCTATCTCTTTCTGTTTCCTCTTATAATTCCTATTTTTGTTGCTTCTTCTTTCCATGTTTGTTGCTTCTTGGCTATTGAGCTTAACTATAAGGCCTCCAAAATTTTCGTGTTTTATCATTAATTTTGCCATTTTAGGAAGATGAATGAAGAAATGACCTGTTATCTTGTTTGGATGTGGCTTGTGCTAGCAAGTCATGCGATCTGCTACCCCGACGGTTCTTCTCTCTCAGCCTATGGCTTTCACTTGATCATGGTTGGGGATACATATCTGTATTTTTCTCTTCATTTTTCTTGATACTGATCTGTCGGCAGAGGGCTGTACCGAGAGGTGGTCTCGTTGTGGAAGTAGTGGTCTAGGCGGAGGCGAAGCTCTTATCCTCTTTTCTCTCTGTTGTTTCTCTTTTTGTTTTTTCTCTTCTTGTAATTAGCCTTTTTTTCTCTTCTTCTTTTTTTTATTTTTTGTTTTGTGAGAGGGAAAGTAAGAGGCTTCAGCCGTGTACCTTTCTAGACAAAAAGAACGCTACTTTGCAGCAAGAATATTATCTATGTAAATCATAGGAAAAATGTTATCTATGTACTTTGTACCTTTGAATGAATATAATTTCTTGAATGTCGCACATATGGTCTTTCTCTTTTTCCATTATGCGTTGTGGCTTTTTGTGGTGATCTCGAATGAAATTAAGGCATTGCTAAACCTTGTAAAGAAATGATAACTTGTACCGAGGCAATGGTGATCGAATGGCACTTATTTTTATTAGAGACATTGTATTGCCTCGAGCATTCTATAGTTGATGCCAGGTTTTATTTGTTACTTTGGTGGTGCGATATGGATCGACGAAATGTATAGCCCTTTCAAGGTACCGTTGAGGCCAGCAATTTAGTTAAATCGATTGAACATCATATGCTTCATTAGCCACTGTACCTTCTTTGAGCGATTCTTTGAGTTATATTAAGGCTTGCTCGGGATCACAGGTAGCCTTATTACTTTTTGATCAACCCTTTTGGTGGCATCAACTTATCTTTTAGCTTCTTTGATTTTCATTGTTGTTTGTATTATGGCCGCTAATAGGTCTCGGTTATTTTGCAATTACCATGTGTGTCTCATAATTCTGCAAATGAGGTTATTTGCTTTATTTTTTCACGGGGTTTCTTGATTGTTTCCTCTTCTTTTTGGGCTATGGTTGGCTTTCTCTTGAGTAAGCGCAACTCTTTTTGAGAAATAGGCTATTCTCCATTTTTATTGTTATTTTTTATGTATTACATAAACGCATAACGGCAATCTTCATCGACCTTTCGATTAGGATAACAATAACTTTTATTGATCTTTTTGATTGGGATAATTTGAGACAATCTTTCGATTGGGATAAGTTGTGGCTTTCTTCGATCCTCTAATTGGGATGATAAACGCAATTCTACCATCTTTGTATTCTTTTCTTGAAAAGGATGCGTGCTTTTGGAGCCTTCTTCGCCTTAACCACTTTTTTGTATGGCTCATTAGGGTTTTATTCTTTTTATTTCTGGGTCATTGGGGGAGTGAATAGTGCTTTTTGCATCTTTTTCTCCTTTCCTCGGCCAACATTCCTCTAGTTGTCTTCATCCACAGGGTGCGACGTCAACGTTGCCTCTCATTTGAGATCTTTCTTCTCTAATTCGACTTTCTCTCTTCAGTATCCTTTGTACTAGTTGGGCTTATGGAAGGGGAGGCGTTCCTAGTGCAGTCTTTTGGCTCTAGCATTAGGCTCTACCTAATTCGCCTGGAGACATAGAGGGAGGCGACTATTTCATCTTCCTAAAATATTTCCCAATAGGCTGCTTCAGAGAGTCTCATGCATCCTTCGCGCATTAGACTGAAAAGGAAATATTTCGCTTCTGTTTAGTCTTAGAGCTTGTTTTTTTGCTTTTTTTCAGTTTCATAATTTTGCCTTTGCTTTTTCGACTTTCTGCGTAGTCTCGAGAACTTTCACAGAATCCATGCATTTTCTCTTCCCTCCACAGCACTCCGTGCTCGCCATTTAATGATTTCTCTTGTAGTCTCGAGGACTTTCATGGAAATTATACACGTTGCTTGTTTGATTTTTTGTGCAGTCTCAAAGACTTTCACGAAGATCTCGTATTCTTGCTATACGGTTGTAAATCCGTATATTACTTGTGAAACGTGTGGGTTAGACTTTTCTGCTCAGCCGTCGACTCTCAATGAAAATAACATTTGATAAATCACAAAATTTCATAGAGATGGGATATCTCTGTCTTGCAGTAGATGAAAGGATGGCTCGAGAATAGGGGGTTGGTCCCGATCGGATCGTCGTAGAAGGAACCTGTAAAAGGCACTTAGCCCCGCTATTCCGGACTTCAGCACTCCGACGCTTAAGTTAGCTATTGGGATATGGAGAAAAAATTAAAGAGAGAGTAATTTACTTGTAGAGAGAGAAAGAATAGGCGTATCTTCTTTAGATGGGAACATATTATTTATAGTCCTGAGAAAGCATGAAGCAGTGTGTACAATAGTATCCTACTCTACATCAGGTATGCTTTATTCTTTTAGGTAGCGGCGACTGACCTGTAACGTGTATTACAAAATTTTACTCTATCGGTAAGATATCGAGTGCGATTAAATAGACTCGATTAACGTGTTTGCCTTCTTAGCTGGTGGGGCCTAATGGGTTTTTTTTTTTGGGTCTCTTTAAGAACTTTTGGGCCATTGGCTTTGTTTTTTAATAATTACAATTATAGCGTCCTTATTATTTCTAATATCTAAAGTGAAATTCCCTCTGTTAACTACAAATTTCTCTCTCTGTCCACTAAAAAAATCTGATCACGAATCAATGTGCTTTGTAAGAGTTGTGGACTGTAAGGGCGTAGTCACCTTGTAACGAGTAAAGTCAATTTGATCCCATTTAATTTTAAAAAAAAATTAAAATACTTTTAATAAATTTTTTTATCTCAAAATTAATGCTATTAAAATTTTTAAATGACTTAATTAACAATTAATTTTATTAAAAAATTAATCCATTAATATATTTTTGATTTTATTAAAATTTTTAAATAATTTCATATAGAATTAATATTATTAAAAAATTAATTTGTTAATATATTTTTAATTTCACTAAATTTAATTGCTGATTATGCCCCTGCATGTGTAGGCTGGTTTGAAAAACGGCTTTTTTTTTCCTAAGATATGTTACATGTAAAGTAAAGCAAGTACTAAATTTTAATTTAATAACACTGATATTTACAGTAACTCATTATATATATACACACACCGCACGAAGCAGATAGAAGAGGATACACTGTGTGAGCCAAATGTAGCGCTATTATTATATCTATCTCATTATATTAATCGACGACGAGGAGGCAAAAGAGGACAAGGGTTATACAGTAACTGAAAAATGCACGTGTCCTAAAATGGGAGAAACAAGTTAATGTAGACAAATCCAAGTCTTCCAGTCATTAGAAACCTGTGAGAACTGAGAACTTTATCACCACCTCAATTTCACTTTCCTCAAATATAAACTGTCCGGATAACTATTCAAACCTTCCCCTATGTAAGGCCAAATCTCCTACTTACTCTACAGTTACACTACACACTCTCTCTCTCTCTCTATTTTAATGATCCATCAATAGGATATACATCTATCGAATTCGAGTCAATCCAATCCGAACCCGATTAACCCGATACTCAAACTTTTATAGTTTTCTTTATCCGATCCTATCCTACTTAGTAGTCGGATCCCTATCCGATTAATCCGAAAAATTTCGGGCTCCAAACCGACTCATCCAATTTACCCGAATTAAAAATTAAAATACTAATAAGCCCATATCATTATACTGTACAGTATTTATACAAATTTTTGTACGAACATCAAATGCAAAGATGACATATACAAAATAAAAATCAAAAAGAAGAAACAAAAAGAAGGAAAAAAACTATGGTCCTACTTTATTTTCCTTTCCTATTTGTGAATGTACACGGCTCCTTAGTTCTTCAAAATTCTTCATGCTCTCCGCATCAAAGCCTCCAGCGAACTGGAAATAGGTTGAGACCAAAAGGAAAATTTAATAGATGAAGAAGTTGTTAAAAATTGAATTTAAAATCTTGAACAAGCATAGAAATCATGGTTATTAAACTTGGGTTGACTCGGGCGGTCGGACCGGTTGAACCGTGACTCGGCAAGCAATTCGAGTCGATTCAACATGAAAATCGGAAAGGGTAAAAACTCGGATTGACTCGGAAAAAATCGGGTTGAACCGGTGACTCAATGACTCGGACCGGATTCCGGTTCAACCAAAAAAATTTGCATTTTAAGAAATCAATCCCTAAATTCCCAAAAAATACAGTGATATAATTAAAAACATAAAATTTAAAGATCCTATAATGTGTTCTTTTAACTAAATCCATAACAAATTATTATATATATTCAAAATATACAAAAACAATGTCTATAATATATATCTAAATGTAGAATTGAATCACCACAAAAAATTTTTATGTTTAATCCTAACAGTAGATAATTTTTTTAATTATTATTTTTTATATATAAGAGTTTATTATATATAGATCGAAAAAATCCTTTGATAGTAATTACAACTAATGAATTGGTAATTATGATTGAAAATTTTGAAACGATAAAAATCTTTTAATATATAATTAGTTTATAAGGAATAAAAAACTGGTAAGAAATTGGATTAAGTTTTGATTGCTTAAATTGCATGTTAATGGAGCTGCAATTAGATATTGATAAGCACCATCCAAGGATAATTAATGTTGATTAATTAAGCATCACCATATTGCAATTGGTATATAAGTAGTATACAAATAATTTTAGAAACACAACTAACTTTGTTGGTCTTAATATTTTTACATTGATATTTATTAATTAATAAAATTTTCAATGTCTTTTGATGTATTATATTTTTATTTTTTATAAATAATTATATTTAATAAAAAGTAAAAACTCCGAGTCGACCCGATCCAACCAATTGACTCTTGACTCAGTTGATAAACCGAGTCGATCTCCGAACCGATTCTGAAAACATTGATAGAAATTCAAGAGAAAAATGTACCTGATGAACTCGAAAAGCAAAACGAACACCTTGCAAAAGCAGAAACTCTATATTTGGTTCCTTCTCAGGGCCACTTATCGCGTCAAGCTCCGATGCTACACGTTTCATGTACTTTTTTGCCAACTGCACAGATGAGAGCTTGATCTGCAAACAATAGAAAATATCAAAAAAGCAACTTAGAGCATCAAATTCAACTTGATGAACACCTGTGGAATGCGGTTTACTAAGCTTCATTATACTTTTTACATAAATTTTTTGAAGATTGCAAAAATAGCAAATCCCTCTCCGACTAAATAGAAGAATTACTGAAATGATTTTGCATAAATCAAATCAAAAAAATGATTTTGCATAAATCAAATCAATAAAGCCCATATCATTGTACTACATAAAAACTTAAACTTTTTGCATAATTTGAAGAAATACTAATCGATTTACCTTGCTAATTTTAGGAACCGACCCGTCAGTGACATACTGTTTTGCAGCTAACGCCGAACGACAGAACGAGAGAGAAGAGGCAAGAGGGAGACCGTGCAAGAGGGAGTCTGCCGTTCACCGACGACGGTGACTCGATGAGAGGGTAGATGACTTTAGGGCGGCTGGGTGGGATTAGGGATTTTGCAGAACCAGAAACGATGAAGTTTAGGAATACTAGGAAAATTAGGGTTTTTAATTTATATAGGTAAGTTAATCGGGTTACGGTCGGGTCGATTTTTAAAGGATTTTAATCCGAACCGATCCAAACCCAAAAATATCAAAATTCTATAAATCGAACCGACTCATCATATCCGATTAATTTTACCCGAATATATCGATTCGATTCGAGTTAATCGAATCTTTCGGATCGGTTCGAATTTTGCACACCTCTATCCATCAAGTCTCCAAAATCCGAACTTTTATGATTATAAGAGAAAGGATATCGCTGTCATTTCATCTTATTCTTCGAATTAATGATCTCTATCTTCCTTTCATTGACTACTTATACCCTCCTGTTCCTCTCTTCATTTCATCATGTCCTTTATTTCCTGATTCTCTCTTTCCCTTGGCTTTTTTTCTTTCTTCATTTGTTTCGAGGGATCGAGCAGCATGAATGCTCTTGCAGCCACGAACAGGAATTTCCGCCTTGCAGCTAGAATTCTTGGTCTTGATTCTAAGCTTGAGAAGAGCCTCTTGATCCCTTTCAGAGAAATCAAAGTAGAGGAAACCGGAGAAATATATATTTATATCTATGTTTGAATTATGGACTTTTATTTAATTAAATTTTAAGGTGGGATTTTGGTCATATTTGCAGGTTGAGTGCACTATTCCAAAAGATGATGGGAGTTTAGTCTCCTTTGTTGGATTTAGAATTCAGCATGACAATGCTCGCGGTCCTATGAAAGGTGGTATTAGATACCACCCTGAGGTACCCATTTCTATCTCAATCACTTAAAATATTTTATGCTTTTAATTTTATTATTTGACAACGTCGCCAGAGATATTCTTTTTCTATCACTTCATGCACAGAAAATATTAAAAATATTTTTTTCTGTTACTTTTATTATTTTTATTAAAATTAAAAAATAATAAATAAATTTTAATTTAATATTAAATTATATAATTAAATTATTAAATTTAATTAATTTTAATTATATTAAAAAATTAAATTAAATTAAATTTAAAATTAAAAAGTAAATAATAAATAAAATTTAAATTTTATTAAAAAATAACATATAAAAAAATAGAGGATAAAATACAACGTTATATTAACTACCGAAAATACATTTACGATGACATGATACTTAAATTATTACGAGAACTTTAAAAAATTGAGATGCATTATTTTGAGTCTTTTTAATTAAGTACCATAATATAATTAATGTTTTTATTACTTTTTTTTTTTTTTTTTACTTGCATAAATTGCCAAAGTTGTGCTTCATCATACCATTCGTAATCAAATGTATCGACACCTTGTACACTTGGAAGGTGAAATGTGCATGACTTGAATTCTATGAAAGTTCTATGCTAATTAGCGATGTGGGATTTCCCAACCACCTACTAAGTATATGCTTGTAGGTTGATCCTAACGAGGTGAATGCATTGGCTCAACTAATGACATGGAAGACAGCAGTAGCAGACGTTCCATATGGCGGAGCCAAGGGCGGGATTGGGTGTGACCCCAGGGAGCTAAGCGTAAGCGAATTAGAACGCCTTACTCGGGTTTTTACTCAGAAAATCCATGATCTAATTGGAGCTCAAAGGGATGTTCCTGCTCCTGATATGGGAACTAATTCTCAGGTCTTAATTGCCAGATATTTGTATACGAATTTTACAAATTAATTTCATGCATATACTTGTACCTAATTTCTCCCAAATTGGACAGACAATGGCTTGGATTCTGGATGAATACTATAAGTTTCACGGTCACACACCTGCTGTTGTTACAGGAAAGCCAATTGTACGTTTTTCTTCATTTATATCAAAACAGAATTTTAATTTTCCCCCTTTTTTCTTATGTTACTAATGTTTAATTGCAGGATCTTGGAGGATCACTAGGCAGGGAGGCTGCAACTGGTCTTGGAGTGTTTTTTGCAACAGAAGCTCTACTAGCTGAATATGGAAAATCAATCGCTAATTTGAAGTTTGCCATCCAGGTCTATATATTGCTCATCTATTCATTTCTACCTTTTACAAGTTGAAAAATTCTTGCTTAAACATATTTAACCATCAACATCTAATTTTTTACTAATCTAGTTTATGAAAACTCGTACACTAATTAAGTCCACACAAATCTTCATATTCAATTAGATTTAGTGAGATTTTGAATGTTGTTAATTGCAGGGATTTGGAAACGTGGGGTCATGGGCAGCCAAGTTTGTGGATGAGAATGGGGGAAAGGTTGTTGCTGTGAGTGACATAACTGGGGCAGTGAAAAATCCTAATGGGCTTGACATAAACGCTTTGATCAAGCACAGAGAGAATTCTAAAAGCTTGAAGAATTTCCAAGGCGGAGAAGCCATGGATCCCAACCAATTACTTGTTTCTGAATGTGATGTTCTCATCCCAAGTGCACTTGGTGGAGTTCTTAACAAGTATGCACTTCAACAGTTCAACAATAAATACCCACATTTTTTATTCTTTTACATACACATGTATAGTTTTGTAGTAAGTTGGAAGCTAAGCTACTAATATTATTTTTGATTCCAAGGGAAAATGCTGCTGACGTCAAGGCAAAGTTCATAATAGAAGCTGCAAATCACCCCACTGATCCTGAAGCGGATGAGGTAATACATTAAAGGAAAATGCTAATTAGTACATTTGATGCATGAAAATTGAGATATATAGTAATTAAAGAAATGGCAAGTGCAGATATTATCGAAGAAAGGAGTAGTGGTGCTGCCAGACATTTATGCAAATTGTGGTGGGGTGACGGTGAGTTACTTTGAGTGGGTGCAGGTAATCAATCACACCAAGCCTAATAAATTGCTTAATTAATTAAGCAAGTAATAAATAATTAACATAGTTGAGATGGTGCACGTGTATATATATATATATGAAGAACATCCAAGGGTTCATGTGGGAAGAGGAGAAAGTGAAGAGTGAGCTGAAGAAATACATGATGAGATCATTGAAAGAGATAAAGAAAATGTGCAAAACATACAATTGCAGCCTTCGAATGGGAGCCTTTGCTCTTGGCGTTAATCGCGTTGCTCGTGCCACTGTCCTCAGGGGTTGGGAATGAATAACAATAACCTTCTTCTTCGTCTAATTGTGACATCCTTATTTTTCTCTCCTCTCTCCATTTTGTCAATAATGGGGAGGTACTTAAGACGCAAATTAGCTTTCTAATTTTTGTACCCTTTTGTGTATCTGAGACAAAAAAAAAAAAAAAAAACAACATAATAATATTAATTTTTATAATGTCAACATTGAATCCAATATGTGACAAATAAATATTTAGGAGGTTGGTAGAATATGTTCAATGTTTGAGATCCAGCAAACGCAAAATGAAGATGAGAGAGGATCGGATATTTTTATAGAAATTATGGGGATCCAAATATTTTAGGCCCTAACTCATGCTTTGGGTCTGCCACTGCCCAAATATTTTGACAATAATTTGCCGACCAAGTGTAGAATCGGATTTTGGAGATAAACATAGAAATAATTTTATGTATCAATTATGATTCAAGAGTAAGCATTATGAAGATAGATAACTTTTATATCACCAAATGCTCTCATATAATTCATGACTTTTCTGCTCAGCTTTTTACGGAATAATGAAGAGAACTCGTATTATATAATCTATGCGTAATGATTTTTATCATTTATGAGTTGGTCCAAAATCGCATACGGTAGAGAGTATAAGAATAAGCCATTTTTGCCAATATGGTAATATTTTTTGGATAGTACATTATTTTTAATCTATCAGCGTCTTATTAAATTAATTTCCTTCGAAGCTAATCGAATATTAAATTACTCTTAAACTCACTAAAAATTACATCATATTACTACTAAAAATGTCATATTATTATATATTTTTTTTCTCTTTTAGGGTAATGCAACTTACATCTCAATCATGCTTAAAATCTGACAGAATTTTCATCTTGCAACACATCTTTACCTATCAAGCATTTCAATGGATCAACACCTCAATAAGATTCAAGAAAGTAACCTGAAACCCATGAAAACCTCATGAAAAAACTTGATTAAATTTGGATGGATATTAAATCATATTCGTCTCTGCAAATACACAATTACAACATAAACTGCGCACAACATTTATAAAACGAAGGGCAAAATAAATGGTAGCTACTCAATTTTGGAAGTAGTATCATCCTGCCAGGTTGCTTGCCATTGTTTGTCATAAAAGGTCGTCTCATCCAGCAACTTTTTTAGAGTTTCTAAATCCTCATTTTTTCGGATTAGAAGTACGCCAGCCACTGCTATGAACAATAAAGTTTTGCAAAAGAAGTTCCCCATTTGATCAACTAGACCAACACCAGTCAAGCTGTCCACAAAGTAAGCCATAAAGAATCCGACCATTGCAGCACGGCCTGGGTGAAATTTATAAAACAGCATTAGTTGAAATCAATCAGCCAAAAGGGCAGTTTTCTGGTGTGTATTGCAATAAGAAAGTAATAAATAACAAACCATTAAGTAGTTCTGCTTCAGGTAAATGGAATCTTTTCATCCATGCCCACCACGGTATGATTGAGGTGTCAAAAACTACGGGGTCATCATTGCTGGATGATTCTGGATTACCTTCAAGCCATTTTCTCCTCCTAACCTCTGGTAAAAATCAACTAAGCAAGTTTACAATAGACCGAGAAATCCCACCAAGAGATATAAATAAATATCATGGAGATAGTTTGCAATGAATCCCAACTTCATCTCAACCTGATTTAATTCCTTCAGAAGACAAGGTATTGACAAGATATATGCATATGCTTTTCCATATGTAAGTGGATGTGAATGGAAAGCATTACAACTGAATTGGATGTGTTTCCATCCTTTGGTTGTTTAAGAAAAATACTCGTCTAATGAATCCAAATTTAGAATAAGACTAATATGTTCTCGTAGGCAAAAACTTATACCATCCTTTAGAGGATGAAAACCTCAGACAATGGTCAGTAAAATTTATCGACTCAAACAAAATTAATAATGTTAAAGACTAAAAGTTTACGTTACAGTCGTTTGTGGTATGCTAATCTCCCTCTAATAAACATCAAATTTGTAACCCAGATAAAAATGATTGACGCTTTAGCAAGAAGCCATTTTTCCCAAGTTTGGAATTCAATGGGACGCTGAAGCCACAGCCCATAACAGAGAACTCAACTTGGAGGTTAGAGCTAAAAGAAACTATGCCAAAACCATGTCATTTGCTAGCCATGTAAACTAGGTGGGTGGCCGAAAACACTAAAACATATAGCCACAGAAGCAGAGGACCATAAGAGACAGATTCTTTTACCTGCTTAGTTACTACTGATAAGATGCAATGTATATCATATTTAACAGCTAAAAACCTAGTATAAATGCTTCCACTCCCTCTCCCTCTTCTTACCCGCAAGGCCACAAAGCCCACAACCTCCAAACCTCAAATTACACGAGATCAACTGTGAGGCTACCCCAGCAAAATTTGCACCGAAGTATTTGAGTCAATTCGAATGCCAAAACAGTAAGCATAGAAATTTAGTTAACAAACCATTTCAGGACCAAATTTCTGCAACCATTGCCTACTTTCAAACAATTGCAACCTCAAGTTTATATTTGGAATTACAGTGGAATTAATTTCCATAATCAAGCAGCAAACTTGCAAAACAACATATGCACCTCCGATATATTTTGTGAAGCAGAGTAATATTGTTGATCAATAAAAATCAACAAAAAAAAAAAAACCCAACATCTAACCAGCATCAATAACAGCATCCCAATCAGTTTGCCCATCTTTCTGAAATTGCTTCAAGTCCCAAGTCCCACCAATCCATCTAGGGTCCACAAATTTACTTTCCAGCTTCAGTTCTCCATCGGCCGCCGCTCCATTGGACCCCAAAGATACTTCCTTGGACTCCGGAGCCGGTGCAGAAGGCTCAGTAACTGAAGCTTCTGACTTGGGTTCCTCAACAGCGGCGGCGGAACTTGAAATTCCGGCGCCATTTTCAGTGGATGCTTTGGGAGCAGAGAGAAGGAGTGGGTGAGTAATGGGTGTGAGAAAGAGAGTAAATTTGGGGGTGAATTGGAGTTTAAGAGAACAAGATCGGAGAAGATGTGGAGGTGGAGGTGGAGGTGGAGGCGGAGAGAACAAGGCAGTTGATATGGACATGGTGTTTTGGTAACGGAGGAAATAGCTGTGGGTACTTTCAGTTCATGGATGGCTGTGTTTGATAAGTTATCCTCAGCCTTTGAAATGGGTTTTTTCTCTGTGGGACTGACTTGGACAAAGAAACAAGTGTACTTTTCTAGAGAAAAATTTAAATTGACCCTCAAGTTTCATGATTTTAACAATTAGAGAAATATTCTTTAAATTTTAACAATTAATACCCTAAAATTTATGTTTACATACAATTAGGTATTCCTTTAATGCTAAAGGTAAGACCATTGAGGCATTGAAAAACATTATTATGTTGTGCTATGTGAACCTAGACTCCAAAAGCACCTCCAACCTAAACACATTCACAATTAAACCCCAACATAAAAAAAATAATAATAATAAAATGAAAAAAAGTATTTTAAAGTTTTTTTTGGCTTTTTGAATTATTAATTAAGATACTACAACCTTATTTTCAATAAATAATAATCGAAATGTGCAATTTTTTTTGTAAAATTACTTTTTTATGATAAATTAATATACACGATATACAAAAGCACATAAAATTTCCTAGACTTATAATATACAGGATATACAAAAGCACATAAAATTTCCTAGACTTACTTTCATTTAACATAAATCTTATTTTTAAAAATTACAATCTCCATTTTTCTTTTAATTTTTTCTTTGCAATACGGGATAAAAGGCAAGGACGTAGCTACATAGAATTGGAGAGGCTGATCCTATTCAATTAAGAAAAAAAAAATTCAAAAAACTTGTAATTTTAATTTTTGTTTTAGAAATCCACCCATTAAAATACTTTGGTTCAACTAAAATATAAAATTCAATCAAAATATTTATATATAAAACTTTAATGTATAATTTTAACCCTAACATACTGAACCAAATTTCTGAGTAGGTCCTGGATAAAGGCAATGCTGCAAACCTTTTTTTTCCTTAACGAATCCCATTGACCAGTGTTATTAAAACCGAACCGGTTTAACCATGAACCATTGGCTGATCCAGTTGGTTCTATGAGTGAAAAATTGATTGAATAAAAACCAGAAGAAACTGTTTCAAACTGCCAGAAAACCGGTTAAACCAGTATAAAATCGGTTAAATGATAATATACCGGTTTGATTTTAGAAAACCCAATTTTTTGTCCAAAATATTCATACAATATTATTTTTTGCTGGAAAAAATAAAATAAATTATAAATACAAAATACTTAAAATTTAAACAATTTAATGATTTTTTTATAAATAAAATAAAATTTTATAATTTATATTTGAGGAATTTCTTTAAAAATTTATAATTTTTTACTATATTTATCTTAAATTTTTGTTATAAACGTTGAATGATTTGAAAATATAGTCTTATTCTTAATGTTTGATGATAAATATAATTTTCTAAACTATTTTTAATTTTTTTATATAGTGATATTTTCATAATATTTATATAAAATTTAAAAAATAATATATTTTTTTAAAAAAGAAAAAACCTGCCTGTTGAATCCCAACAAACCGATCGAACTACAAATTCTTGAATTTTTCGATTCTTTATTCGGTCTGATTTTAATAACATTACCGTTGACCATATGTATACACACACTTCAATTAAGTTAGATAATTAATTAAAATAACTGTAATTACAATTTTTTTTTGGAACAGAATTTCAAGTTTATTTGAGATATAGGAACTGGCGAAGAGTAGGATGACAACATTTTCACGTGTATGAAAAATTAAACTTTTGTTGTGGTTCATGAATAAAATATAAATTAATAATAGGAGGAGAAATTCTAAGAAATTAATCATAGGTATTAGAAGTTGACATTCGATGTGTAATTTTACTTAAATCGATTTAAATAAAAAATTTTAAAATAAAAATTAAATATTTTCAGAATTAAAATATAAAATAATCAAAATAAAATTGAAAAAAATTTTATATTTTTTTTTCAATTATTTGTTAAATTTTTGGGATAAGTTAAAAAAAATCAATTTTTTAATTATTTCTTATATGACAAAATATATATATTTTGATTTTTAAGATATAGATAGTTAAAAAATTAAGTAATCTTTCTTTAGGTGAGTTCTTTTTTTTTTAACAAATATCTAAAAAGTTTGGAAAGATTGATATAATTTTAATTTTTTTTTTCATTACTACCTTTTCAAATTTAATAGATGCTAGCTTAGGTGTTTGTAGCTCAGAAATATCGAGAACGAGAGGCAAAAGAGGGATGGAGGAGGAATAGAAATTGGAAACGGCATAAAATTGGTTAGAAGAAGTAATGAGAGCGACTCTAAGATGGTGAACTGAAACCATGCTTAAAGCTTGCAATGTCAATTCCAAAACTAGTTAAAAAAATTAACTTGCTGTCAGAGGAGCAATGCCGGCCAAGAAGAATGCTTAAAATCTCAAATTATGTATGGTATTACCGATCAATATGCTGATTATTTTTATAATCTGCAGACGGAGTGATCAATAAGCACCCATTGCTTGGAAATAAAACATACATGCATGAAATCCTCATCCATTGAATGATTAAGGTTAAAAAATGAACAAGTGTTGCTGAAGGAAAACAGCAAAGGTTAATGGACATGAAGCTCGACTTGCTTAATTGATTATATATAACAGTCTTGGATTTGCAATAACTGGAAAATGATACTAACATAGCTTAATTGAGGGCCAAGATACGATTAAATGCAGGGTGGCTATATGTATTTTTTGTTTTATCAGCCGCTGTTGACTTGCATACAATGTTCTACGCGTGTATTGTGAATTAGAAATGAAGCAATAGATGTATGGGATGATTGGGCGCAGCTTTCTTTAATTTTCCATTTCTGAATTAGCTTTCTTTAAGTCCTACACCTTTATCCATAATCTGTTTCTCCTAATCAAACATATATATACCCTTTTAAACCTCCAACTTCTCCCACATCCAAAATTTCAATTTAATTTCCATTATTACTAATTAATCAGCTACCCTTCTCCTTAGTTTTCAGAATATTCAATATGGAGGCATTTGTCTTTTTCTTTTTCATTCTGTTTAGCTTACACTTGAAATCATCATATGCTGTTACAAACTATAATGTGGTGAGTTATGGAGCAAAACCGAATGGGGTGATTGAGTCCAGTAAGGCTTTTCTCCATGCATGGGCTGCCGCCTGTGCTTCTTCAGATTCGACAGTGATTTATGTGCCTAAAGGAAGGTATTTGGTTGGTTCTATGACCTTCGGTGGTGCCTGCAAAAGCCCTTCTATTACCATTCGGATTGATGGAACTCTCTTTGCTCCTTCAGATTATAAAATTCTTGGTAAATATAGCAACTGGCTTAGCTTTGAAGGAGTTGGTGGTGTTTCTATTGTGGGTGGTTCCATGGATGCTAGAGGATCATCTTTGTGGGCTTGCAAATTAGCCAAATCCACCAATTGCCCTGCTGGTGCTACGGTACTCATCCTTTTAATTACGCTATAATTCATTGATTGTATCTTAGGTATTTAGATTTGGAATAACAAATTAAATGGTTGAATTTGCAGAGTCTGAGCTTTACAAACTCCAACAACATAAAGATAAAAGGGTTATTGTCATTGAATAGCCAAATGTTCCACATTGTGTTCAATGGATGCGACAATGTGTATGTTGAGAATGCAAAAGTGATAGCAGATGGAAACAGTCCAAACACAGATGGAATACATGTTCAGTTATCAAATCATGTAGAAATCATTAACTCTACTATTCATACCGGCGATGATTGCATTTCTATTGGCCCCGGCACTACCAATCTTTGGATTGAAGGAGTTAGATGCGGCCCTGGCCATGGCATTAGGTAATAAATTCACCTTAATTACACCCACATTATTTATTAAATATTCTTAATTTTAGTTATACGCTAACGATCATCATGAACCCTAATTCTATTTCCTTAATAATTAATTCCGATGTGCAGCATAGGAAGCCTAGGAAAGAACCTTAAAGAGGAAGGAGTTCAAAATGTGACTGTCCGGAGAACAATATTTGCTGATACAACAAATGGATTCAGAATCAAGTCATGGGCAAGGGAAAGCAATGGATTTGTACGAAATGTTAAATTTATAGGTGCTATTATGGGCAATGTCCAAAATCCGATTATCATCGATCAAAATTATTGTCCTCACAATTTAAATTGTCCTAAACAGGTAATTAATTATTTCATTATATATAAATTGTTGCAAATTATTACAATATAATAATTATTGGGTACGTACATTTCACTTATTTTTTTTTTTTTATTTAAAATGAATGTAGGTGTCGGGCATAAAAATAAAGGATGTAGTGTACTCAGGGATTCGAGGAACATCAGCTACCGCTGTTGCCATAAAATTTGATTGCAGTTCTAAATATCCATGCAGTGGCCTAAAATTGCATAATGTGAATTTGACATGCTCAATTCAACCGGCCAAAACATTCTGTGCTAATGTGCTTGGAAATTCAATGGGTATAGTTAAGCCAGATGGTTGTCTTTAACTGAAGCCTCCAGCTTGTATTTGATTTAACTGTAACATTTATTATTATTATTATTATTACACGTAATGTATTCTATTCTTCCATGTTATTATTTGTTTCCTTATATCTTCTTATTTAATTACAAATAAATTAATATTTTGTCATTCTATTTCATTCTTTATTATTTGATATAATTAACAAAAAAAATTGATAATATATAAGTAGATGTCACTCGGAAATTTGTACAGCATATAAGTCGCCAGTGCACATTTTGCGTAAAAGCTAAGAGACTTCAATTTTATGTCATGGCAAAGAAGAGAGGATAAAACCTAAGAGCTACGCATTTCTGGCTCCCTATAGTCTTGTGTTGAAAAAAAAAAGAGATATATAAATAAAATAAATATTAGAATATACTAGGTGGACAATGGCTAAGGTACCTAGAAAAATTACCATATCAATATCCAAATCCATTTAATTGTTAAAATACCCGAATCTTAATAGTAACTATATAAAATTAACATTACATTACTTATACACTTCTCGAATCGGATTATTAACTTATATACTTTCAGATATCCGTTTATTAATAATTTTTTCAAAAGTAACAAAAAAAATACAAACAATAAATTTATAATCAAACTAAATCTATACATGCAGATAAATTAAATTAAATCCAAATATAAATCATAATAGAAATAAACATTCATTAAAAATAACTAAAAATTATATTTATTTTTTTATATTTGAATTTACGTAACAGATATTCAAAAAGTTAAATCCAAATCCTGCCCGTTTTCATCGCAAATAGTAATATAATTATTCAAACTTATCTCAAGTCTATTTGTAAACTACCTTAATCTAGCCTATGATAGTGGAATGGAATCACATATCCAAAAAAGTTACTGATAAAGCAAGGTTTGTCTTTATCTATAAGAAAGAGAGCTGACGATTGAATATATCCGATCAGATGGCTAGACCTATAAAAAAAAGTATCCGATCGGACCAGATTTTAGCACTCCGAAGCTTAAGATAGTAGCTTTTAGAGAAAGAGTGTTTAGAGAGAAAGTCTCAGATATTCAATACCTGAAGCCATTGTATTTTAGGCTATTTATAGGAGATAAGGAAGGAATATTTGAGTACCTCGGGGAGTGATAACCGGTAGTTGGAGCAGGTGAGCGGTGATGTGACAAGGAGCAGGTAGAGCGTATGGGCGTTGGTTTGTGTCGGTGGATTGACAGGACGTGTTGTCCCATCAATCCGATCGGACATCGCCTTCTTGTCTTATCTTTCCAGCTCATGCTCTTGCCTTTTTGTTGATGGACTTGGGTCATGCCATGTATTGTTGGGCCGACTTGATTGGGCTCTTGGAAATGTCTTTTCCATAGCTATCGCTTGTCCTCCCCTCCGAACGGTCTAATCGGGCGATTCAAGCTTTTTGACGGAATTTTTGAATTTCGAAAGGCGCCCATCTGAAGAGACGCGTTCGTTAAGCTCAGACAGCTGTTTTGCATTTAATGCCTGTGTGCCTGTCGAGGGTGACGCTTTGTTTTCTGTAACTGTCATAATGGATTCGAAATACGTGGCAATCATCTAATGGAGAGTCGGTTGGAGAATTCTAGAAGCATATTGCCTATAAATAGGCATGTTTGAGAAGATTTTTCCTCATTTTTCAGCGATTCTTAGCAAAACTCTGCCAAATTTTCTTTGCAAATTTTGTCATTTCAGCGACTTCAGAGTTTCTGTAAGATTACCCAAGTAAGTAAACAATCATTGCCTTTGATTTTTCTTCTCATTCATAATACCATTTTTTACTTCTCCTCCTCCATTAAATATGGCTTCAAGCAGTAACCAGTCTATAGATAGGAGTTTTCTCGAAGTTTATAAAGATCATTAGCTCGTGGCTCGCCTTTCGAAACTCACGGAGGAGGAAGTGGCTGAGATCCCTTCGTGATACAACCGTTCTGAAGAGATTTCTATGATGGCTTGCCCAAATTCCATGGCGATGAACGAGGGACCGTTTGGGCATGAGGATAATGAGTGGTTTATTTGCAATCTGTGAAGCTTGGACGCTGGGTTAAGGCTTCCTTTCGGAGCCTTTGAACTAGCGATTTTGGAAGGCTATAGGATTGCTCCTAACCAGCTGCATCCAAACGGGTAGAGAATAGTGATCTGTTTCAAGATCCTCTGCCAGATGGAGGGAGTGATGCCAACTTTGGATTTGTTCACTCATTTTTTCAATATCTCGGGCCAAAGTGATGGCATAGAATATTTTTTACCAGCCAACCGCAGAGTAAGCTATTCAATATACCATCATCCCTGAAAGATTTTAAAGAAAATTCTTTTTAGCGGGGATGGCCGGTGGATTTGAAGCGTTGTTGACCCAGTCGGATGTAGCTGTTGCTTTGAAAGATCAAGTTGTCGGTTGGTCTACCTATGAGGTCGATATTGAAAAGTTATTGAGTGCCGTGGCAAGGCTAAGGGAACCCTACGACTCTAATTATCTTTTGGGGACTCCGATCGGGCCCTCAAACTCCGATGCTGCCATTGGCGCAGAACGTGAGTATCATAATTGATGGAGAGGGAGAAGTGCTTTTATATATATATATCAGCTGGAGAGAATACTTATCTTTTATTTTTGTGATGCAGCTGCGGATGTGATGGCTAAGGGAGACAATATCGCCAAACAATTAGCCGATCGGGCTAAGGCAAGAATCGAGGCAGAACATGCTGCTAGGGAGGAGAGGAGATCTAAAAAGAGAAGACTCGCGTCTTCCTTGGAAGCTCAAGTTTTCGATCCCTCTGCAACTGCTCCTGCTTCTTCCTTTGGTGCTATGGCGGCTCTTCAGGATCCGCTGCTGATCTACCTTCGACGGAGGGTCAGCATCCCCTTAGGCATTTGCTTTTGAGGGATGAAACTAATTCCCAGGAAGAGCGACCAGCTCATCATCAAAGGAGATCAATTCAAGCAAACGTGTCTCCATTGGATAAAGCTGCCCAAAGGAGAACCGAAGAGGCAGCCAAAAAGAAAGCTGCCGACCTGATAGCCGCGGTGGATGCAAGGATCGTCGCGAGAGGTAAAGAACTCATTCGGGATGAGCCCATTCGAAGTGTCACCACAAGAATTTCTGAGAGGCAGGCCACATCACTAGGAGAGATTTTAAAAAATCAATTTGGCAACAGCTGGTCTATTGAAAGTAAGGCAATATCGAGTTATTTGTGCCGGGATATGCTTCAAGAGAGTGATTTCAAGGCAATCGGGGATCCCAGGATACTAGCCCGAGAGTGTAGCCTTTTTCAGTAGCAGAGTCTGGAGGTATTTTTCAAAATTTTCATTCTGAAAGATTTCTTTCTAATGATTTTGCCTCATTCTTTCGTCTATACGTTATCTCCTCGGCTAACCGATCCTTTTTCTTCCTCTTTTGTTTTTTAGTTAATAAAGAGTTTGCGTTTGCATGGCGTGGCTGCTCTCTGCAGAGGGAGATGGAAGGACGCTGATCGAGTCGGAGAGAAATGGAAGCTAAGTACGATGTCACTAGGAAAGAGTCCCTTCATGTCCAGTCAGAAGCTAAAAAATTGAAGAAGGAGGCTGCTCGTCTTTCTCAAGACCTGAAAGCTCAATGAAGAGAGGTTGACCACCTTAAAGGAGACATAGCCTGTCTGACTGCCAAAAATGCCTTAAGGCAGAAATTTAAAGAATAAACAACCAGATTAAGGGGGAGTGCAAGTGTTTGTCTGCCGAATGTTCAAAGGCTAACGATGAGCATGACCTTCTGTAGGGCAAGCGGGATTCACTGCGAACTGCCTTGACAGAGAGAGATGGCGTGGGGTAAAAAGTTTGAGAGTGAGTTTTTCACCCAAAGAGAAGAGCTTATGGACCAGCTGGGAGAGCCCCAAGGACGGCTATTGACTCGATTGATTTATGCAGTTGAGCATCACTTTCCTGAGGCTGACCTTGGCTGGATGGAAGACCCAGAGACTTTGCCTGATCCCCCTTCCAGTGATAATGAATAAGAAGCTCTCCAAGATTCCATGTCATCTCTTTCGACCCCGGGAGTACCGATCGAGCCAGAAGCAGTTATTATAGTATCAACAGATCCTGTTCCTGGAGCAGCCGCAAAGTCTTCTCAGCCTTCAGCTGATTTGGAGGTGCCCTTGCAACTGTAGAAATTGTAGAAATAGAGACTTAGGTTTTCTTTATAGTATTTCCTTCTTTGTAATCGTTTTCTCCTTCATATATAAAATTTGATTTGCCTTTCATTTGCGTCTTTGTACTGCAATTTTTATTTTAGGCAAAAATTTTTCTTGAAATTAGCTAAGGAGAATAAACATTATCAATCATGAAGAGTGCATGAAATCAGACATGGAGAATACATAAAATTGACTAAGTAGAATACTTCCTGAATTTTAACTTGCTTTTCTAGCATTGCAGTGCACAACTCTTTTACGATCGAGTGATCCAATCGGATTTAAAATTTTCGTTCAAACATGAGTTGTGACTTAGATTTATCGCGTCAAACACAGTAGGTGACTTTTCAGTCTTTAATTTGATTGAAGTATTATCCGATTAGATATGAAGATCGGCTATTCATTGAAGAATCATGCATGGAGAATGACCTTTCGATCTATGGTGGGGGATAAAACTCCATTCTCATTCCCAGCTGAGCACTTTCACAGCTCAGTGATAGAGCACCAACTATTATCCTCTTTGGGCCTGTCTTGGCACCATCTCATGGTCTCTAAACCTTCAAGGATTTGTTTCTCTTATGGAGATTTGGTGATTTTGTATTTAATCGTAGACTTTTGCATTTTTGGGTTCGAGATAGACATTGAACCTGGCGAATTTGTTGATGGAGATTAAATAGAGGCATCTTGCATTTTCGATTCGGGAGTAACATCGAACCTAGCAGACGAACTTGCGATGGATAAAACATTCACATCTTGGGATGAACATCGAGCCTAACGAGGGAGCTACGCCAATCAAGAATTGGCCTGAAGTTAAACGGAGTTTCCAGCTTTCATATTTCGAGCTCGAGATAAGCATCAAGCCTAGTGAATAAGCTTTATGGAGATCATATCCGCTTGGGATATATTTACTCGTATTGAGGCGGTATTATATTGATCGATTCGGGAAGAGGTCTACAGGCATCAAGTGCCCTCATCTCAAACTCCTGATGGTAGGAGATTTATTTTCGATCCACTCTGAGGTTGATCGATAGGGAAGAAGTTTGTCTTTAGGTCGCTTTTTGTACACATCAAGGTGCTATTCGTTTCCACGTGTTGCTTAGGCTACACTTTCTTTATTGTTGTACTTTCAAGATCTTAAAGATAAATCTTAGACAATGATCAGATAAATCTTAATTCTGTGATTATTACAGGAGATTCAGAGATTATGAATTTTTAGTACAATAAATTCAAGGACTCAAATCATAATAATTGCACCTGATTTTATTGTCATTTGGTGGCCCTTACCAACGGCCCGCGTTGGTCTAGCTTTTGCGCTTGTCATCACCATCTAAGTCAGTCGCTACTTCCTCATTGTCTGTCCACTTACAAGAGCTTTCTCGTTTGTCTGTTGAATGCCCGATAGCTTTGTGTAATTCACGACCTTTATCGCGGTCTCCATTATTTCTCATCTTTTTTAGATATTTTGGGCTGGTTAGCTTTCCTACGTTTTTTCTTGGCGCCCATTAATATTTAGGGGGCCAGCATTGAGCAGAGCAAAAGTCCCAGCCAGTCGATTATCATGGAGATCGGATGTATTCCGCTCGATCTCCTTTCTCCTTTTCGTAATCCTCGAGAAGATTGACCTATTAGGATTTCTCTCTATCCGATTAGATGTAGAGGTTGTAATGAAGGGCCGACCATTTGGATATTACAATCTATCCATGACATTGGTCTTCCTTATTTTATTGGATCCGAGAGCATCATCCAGCTGGATGTGCTGTTTGGCCCTTTCCATCAGGTCGGAGAAACTAATCGGTGGCCTTGTTGTCAAAGATTTAAAAAGTGGTTGATCCAAGATGCCTCTCACCAAAGCATTCGATGCCACTTCTACGTTTACATTTCTTATTTCTAATAGCATGGCCTGGAAGCGATCGATGAAGTCTTTGAGACTTTCATCAGCCTTTTGGTGGAGGTTGCACAGGTCGCTGACTGACTTTAGTGCGCGTACTTGCACAGTGAACCGCGTGGTGAACAACTCTTTGAGTTGTCTGAAGGAGACGATTGATTCTTGAGGGAGTTCGAGGAACTATTTCAAGGCATCTCCTCCTAGGGTAGTGGGGAAGACTCTACAAGCAATCCTTTCATCGAAGGTGTAGACCTGCACTTTAGTCAAATATTCCTCAAGATGAGTAGTGGGATCAGTTTTACCTGTATACTTATCCATCACTATGTCCCTCCACCTGGGGGGCAGCTTTGATTCCGTAATATCCCTGCAAAAAGGAAAGGCAATGTTGCTGCTGGTGTTCCCCTTAAACATACCCCGCATCTCCACCATGGGTTCAACCAAACCAAATTGTTGGAGTTTTTGCTTGAACCATTTATCTTCCCTTCATCCACTTGCTGTGTAAGTGAGCTCCCTTTCAGATATGTGGGAGCGACTGCGATTAGGTATGGGCATGAGGGATGGATCATCGCCTTAGGATGAGATGGATGATCTACTGGGAATGTAAGGAGCATCTCTGCTCGAGGACATTGTCCGCTTTTCCTTATCGTATTTTTCCTAGGGTTCTAACCCCTATCCTTTCGACGTTATGGGCTCGTGGCTCATTTATGGAGATTTCCTTATTTCTTCTTCCTCCGAAGTCTTCAGCCATAAAAATTATTTCATGACCTCTTTCGAAAGTCCTAGGCATTTTACCCTTTTCCAGAGTTTGAACTACGCTGTTAGTGAGGTCATTAAGAATGGCATGTATATCTTCGATAGTAACAGGGACGTCCTCCGACTGTTATATGACCACGTCATTGAGATCTGAAAGGGGGTTACCCCTGGCAGGTGATTTGAAAGATCTCTCTTTTAGCCCTGAGGGCTTAGATCTGTCATGGTTGTTGTGATTGTGTTCTTTAGGAGCTTTGTGCTCGCTGGATCTTGAATTTGCCATGCCTCTCAACAAAAGCACCAAATGATATAGCAAGGTTTATCTTTATCTGTAAGAAAGAGAGCTAAAAGTTGAAGGTGTCTGGTCGGATGGCTGGACCTGCAAAAAGGAGTGCCCGATCGGATCAGACTTTATCACTCCGAAGCTTAAGTTAGTAGCTTTTAGAGAAAGAGTGCTTAAAGAGAGAATATCAGATATTTAATACCTGAAGCCATTGTATTTTAGGCTATTTATAGGAGATAAGGGAGGGGTACTTGAGTACCTCGGGGAGTGATAACTGACAATTGGAGCAGGTGAGCGACGATGTGATAGGGAGTAGGTGGAGTGCATATACATTGGCTTGTGTCAGTAGATTGAAAGGACATGCTATTCCATCAGTTCGATCGAATATTACATTTCTGTCTTATCTTTCCAGCTCATGCTCTTGTCTTTTTGTTAATGGACTTGAATTATGCTAAGTATTGTTGGTCCGACTTAATTGAACTCTTAAAGATATTTTTTACATAGTTATCAGTTATCAATTGGAATCTCCCGTATACTCTTATTGAACCATGCAAGCACACAACGACCTCAGAAAAGTGTTTCAAGAAACAATTGCGTACTATGGGAAATCTAGACTTCCAATTTTTTTTTCAACCAGAAAAAAAAATTGCATAACAATATATAAATATCATTATCCAAATAAAAAAGATAAGTAAAATCAGATAATTTATCCATGATCAAAATGGGTGTGTATTTAAAATGTTAATTGATTTAATCAATTTTATGGCAACTGGTGTATTTGTTATTTTTCAAATATAATACTCACTCTATCCCATCAAATTATCACTACTATATTAAATAAACTAAAATACCACTCTTAATTTAAGTTATTATAAAAAGTGTGTAAAAATATTTGTTAAGGTATAAAATTTTTTGTTGATAATACGAGGGTAAAGTTGAAAATAATACATTAAATGTTATCTCGAATTTACTAAAGTGACAATTTGGTGGGAATATTTTTTTTTAAAAAAGTAACAATTTATTGGGAAGGAAAGAATACATGACACCAAATCAGGAAGCATAGCTAAATCGTCTTTTTTAATTGAGTAGAATTGAGATATGAGATGGTAATAATTATATATAGGTATCCAAAAATTTTGGATATTGAACATTTTAAAATATTTGAAGAAAATATTGAGTCCTATTTCTAGATTTATTCGGTTTAACAGATTAATTCATCTAATAAATTCAGAATAATTATTAAAATATAAAAATTGAGATTTCAAATTACTAATATTGAAGTTCAATCCTAAAACAAAATCACATGTATATTGTAATCTAATTTAATTATTTTTTAATTAATTAAAACTTGAATTTCACTTTTATCTGCTATGGCAGCGTTTGTTAATTTTGGAATTGTTGAAATGAAAAAAATAAAATTATTTCAATTTTTTCGACCTTTTCAAGCATTTATTAAAAAAAATGAATCTCATAAAAAAGAATTAACTACTTATATCTTGAAAAATCAGAATATACATTTTTTAACATAAAGTTAAAATATGTATTCATATAATTTGTCAAATAAGAAACAACTAAAAAATTTAAAAAATATATATTTTTAATTCATTTCAAAAATTTTAACAAACAATTGAAAAAAAATTTCGAAATAGTTTTCAGTTTTACTTTGACTGTTTCATATCTTGATTTGAAAAGTATTTCAATTTTATTTTAAATTTTTTTATCAGAATCAATTTAATAAACACTACCTATTAAAATACAATTGTATGTGATAACATTCTCGAAAAAATCTCGACCCGAGCTCGATACCTACAAAAAAGCGGAATGAACCTGTGGAGATTTACGAATACTCCGACGGTCAAGTCAATACTTTTGATTAAGAAAAATCATACAGAATCCTAGAAAAACAAAGAGAATCGCATAAAAATAGAAAAAGTACCCCCCTAAGTAAATACCTGACTTAGCTATTTATAAGGTAAGAATTTATATCCCTTTAGGACTCTGAATGCCCTAGACCTTTATTTCCCATTAAATTGGCTTTGTTATCATAAGTCCCCCCTCCAGTGTGCAACATTTATGTCAGCAGCATTTGAGGTGGCACCTAAGAGATTGCTCTTTGTCATATACAACCATAGTGAGTGAATAAGTCTTCATAGCTCATGGTAAAACTATCGAGTTTGAGCTAAAAATTATAATGTGCTCGTGGCGATGTACCAATTTGAGCTAGTGAGATCATGCTCGTAGCGATATGCCGTGTGAGCTAGATGGGTTCGTGGCGATTGTGCCGAGTGAGCTAGATCGATGGGCTCATGGCGATTGTGCCGAGCGAGCTAAAAGATGGGCTTGTGGTGATAGTGCTTAGTGAGCAAGACGGGCTCGTGGCGATAGTGCCTAGTGAGCAAGACGGGCTCGTGGTGATGGTGCCTAGTGAGCCAAGAAAGGAGCTCGTGGCGAGAGTGCCGAGTGAGCTAGACGATACTTCTTCAAGTTGGAGATGTGCCAAGAGTGCACCAGAATGAGCTGTAAAATATTGTAGAGTTTGCATTGCCCGTCATAGAGATTTGGCTGCAAAACTTAAAATTTTTAGTTGAAAAATCGAGCATAAGTAATGCATTATACTTGAAAAATATATAAGCAAATGAAAATTCTTATCATTTTTAAAATTTGAAACTGCATGCTTTGCTTCTCCTTCCTGAAACTGAACTGAGTGAGAACTCAGCTTATTTTAGCTAGTAACAGCTAATTTTTAAATCTGCAAAAAGTTTCCATTTGACTTTTGCCTTTTGGCCGAATAAGTTAGCATATATAGAGTATAAAGATGCAAATTTATGCTGTAAAAATATCTGCACAAGGCAATTGATTAGCTGCATAAGCTATTATTTTCTGTCTTTAGAGTAAGCTTGTATTACATGTGCCAAAATTGAGTGAGACATAAATATGTTTGACTTCACAACAATAAAATCACGTGTAATTGAGTCAAGAGACAAATGTAAGAGTGTAGTAAAAATATACTTGATAGAGAAATGTACTTGCAAAAGGTATATATGAATTGTAGTAAACCTGAACCATGCTTGTTCCTCTAAGTCTAGACTGAGAGTTGTCTCGGTCATTACTATTCTTACTTGTATTGTTTCAAGCTATTGTTGAAAAACAGCTGCTAGAAATTCAAAATGCATTTGTCTTGTTTGATAAATTATTAGTTAAACAAGAGACAAGTTGAAGAATAATAAAAACCAAAGTAGTTAAAGCAATAGATAAAGTGAATATTTGAAAAGCATAATCAAGATGCATATAGATATGCTATATGGGTGATGATAACCCGAACAAATTAAGCATTTAGCAAAAATAATACAACCGTAATTTGCCGAGATTGAAGCTGATAAATCAAAATAAGTTCTTAGATCGAATTGCATAACCTTCACTTACACGGTTGATGTAAACTTGATGAAGTTCAAATCTGCAATTTAAGGAAGCTGATAAATGGAAAAGAAGCTTTTGCAGCTGGTTAATGTGACACCAAGTTGTCTATAAATTCAACATTCAGCACATTGGCTTTTTGGAATAATTGGATAGTGCAGCATAGCGGAATTCATGGCTTAAGAGGACCAGATCAATAAAGATAGAACATATAACTTGAAAACATTGCAATGCTTCTATAGAAAATTTGGTTATAATGTTTTTCATCAATATCTGAAATTGCTCTCTTAAGAAATCAAACTCATCAAAGTCCTTTGAGGAAAACCATCTCTAAGACAAATGCTGTTGAAAATTCTCTTCTAAACCATAGCTCATCTGTTGTTTTGAATGATTTAACCTCTCCAGCAGGGATCTCTACGTTCTACCTTACAAAGGCTCCAACAGCAACCATGGCAAAGACACACACACACACTTACATATATATATATATATATATATATATATATAAATGACACCCATTAGAGAAGTATTTATGTTCAAGTGATGGTATTCGTCATGTGGGAATTTGAAATTTGGTATTAGCATCACAAATTTCAAAAAAATAAATAAGTGAGTAGATAAACGATTATAGGAAACTATTGCCTCCTGAGTCGTTACCCAATCTGGTGCCACAAGTGGTTTTTAACTTTTTGATGCTGCCAACAATGACTTTGAACGACTCAAAAATCCCAAGTTCTTCTAAGTGCAAAAAGCTTAAGCTAATGATGTATATAGCAGCTATTATTGAATAAAAGCTTAAGCTTCTTAAGCTCAAGCCAAATAAAAAGTGGAGTTCCACCATAATGGATAAAGGCACTGTCAACGATTAGCTAGGTGGGTTTCTATTAAACATCATGAAATATTATAATATGACAAAATGATGCTTTATGCCAATACAAATCGCAGAGTGTCACCATGAAATTGATAAAAAATAGGCATGTTACCTTGCAAAGCATTTAGCATTATTTGTTGTTGAGCTGGACATTTTTATGATATAGTAAAAGGCAAGAAGTGAGTGCACAAGCTAGCAACATATTTAGAAATGCTTAAAAATGGTCATATAGTTCAAATAAGAACTTAGCTAAAATTCTACTGCAAAAATCATCATACTAATCTCATAAGCAGAGCCTAGAGTTTGTAATTCTCATATTCCTATGCTAATCCTCACAAGGCAAACTGAGTTTACTCAGTTCTCGCTCTTTTTATTTGGTTTGCTTAAAATTAATATGGGTAATTGACTGCTTGAAACTCAAAAACTCATTTTTGCCTTTCTTGTCAAGCAGAAGAAATTATAAAACTAAAAGGATGAGTTAAAGAATAATTAATAAAATTAAATCCAAGAAATAAGAGCACTAGATGCAGTAAACCAACTCAAATGTCATTAACTACTGATCAAAATTTGAACCTATGTTAAGAGATGGCAGTCTCCTTAGATTTTATGTCTCCAAGAATTGTCCTTGGGCTCTGGTTCGATGAGTGATTAAAAGCAACAAAGATTGCTGCTGGCTTCCATACAGTGAACGATTCCCACAACTCAAAAGTGCTTTAGCACTTTACCCATATAAGAGAGAATGTCATGTGGAAAATTTATTAACCACGTATAACAGCAAATATCATAATTCAGTGGAGAAACAAACTAATTAATAAACATAATTGGGTGAAACATTGGGATTAAGTGTTCTTCATTTCAAGTGTTAATTAATACCTATGTGAGCAGTGATCTTTTTGTGGTTTAGAATATGCTGGATCAACAAATAAATGAGACAATTTGCAGCTGGTAATTGTGCTGAAAAATTGGGATTCAGACTATTCACGATTTCGCTCTGTAAGCAGGAAGAGACCCTTCACTAGTAACGAAGCCTCCAAGCCGTTCGGTTTGCCTCCACGTCATTCTCATCGTCCATCTCGGATGTTGTGAATGAAAGGATGTCTGATAGCTCATGTGTATCTTGGAGTTGGCGGTGGCGGTGGTCGGAATGTAAAAAAAGAACTAGAGTTCATGAGAAGAGACGCCTTGAATGGGTCTACGAGTAACAGTGAAATTAGAGCCGCTAGAAGTTTTAGTTGTGAAGGAGAAGTTGGCCATCATTAGCCGGCTCTTCCACAAACGCTGATTGAGTAGGATGAAATTTAAGGGTCGATGGCGGCTGGAGCATCGCCGGGAACCAACTGGCACTATCCATGCCGATCTGTTCGTCTCGCCACCGGGAACACAGATGCGACAATGGGTGGCGCTGGTGGTGATGTTGCGACGATAGGCGGCGCCTCCTGGTGGATGGGTTTTCAATTTCCCCTTGTGAGTCGCCTCCCCCTAGCCAGCAAAACGACGTAGTTTTTTTTTCTCCCTCTAGCAAATCAGTCAATTTTTTGATACAATTGATGCAGGGATTGCAATGAAAACAATGAAGGCGTGTTCCATGCTTACCGCACCAATAATAACATTTTCAAAAAAATTTCGGTCCGAACTCGATACCTGTAAAAAAGAGGAATGGACCTGTGTAGATTTACGAATATTTTGACGATCAAGTCAGTACTTTTGATTAAAAAAAATTATAGAGAATCCTAAAAAAATAAAGATAATTGCATAAAAAAAAGTACCTCCTAAATAAATACCTGACTTAGCTATTTATACGATAAAAATTTATATTTTTTTAGTACCCTGAATGTGCTAGATCTTTATTTTCCATTAAATTGGCTTTGTTTTTAGTATGAAATAAAAAAAAGGTCAATCATAAAGGAAATTTTAATTGTGCGACAATATACAGTTGTTTTAATTTCATTTTGCAAATGAAATTATAGTTGTTCCCACAACAAACGCTCCAAAAGTCCAAGCACAACCAAGACAAATTGTGGTGATTTCTCCATAAATACGAGACCAATTTAGGATATCCCAACCCATTATCTCACCATCAATAAAAGAATTTTACATTAATAAAATAATAATATTAAAGAATTTTCCAGTCCACCATTCCTAATTAAATTAACCAGTAGCTTTCATTCTACTTCCTCGCAACTTCATCGAAACACCCAGGTAGCAACTGCAACAATTTTCTTTTGCTTTTATGACGCCGTTTCCATGAACTGCCCCCTGCGTCATCCTCTTCTTTAACATATAATCTTGTACAACTTTACTACTTACAAGGGCATTTTTGGCTCAGAGGACAAATGGACGCCTGGGAGCATTATAAAATACAGTTCATCAACTCCCCCTTAAAGTCCGCTTCTATAAGTACCTGGCCACCCCCACCCCCAACTTTCAGTCTCTCTGCTATTAGAAAACTTCCTTATGCTGTCAAGCACTCTGTTTCTCTCATGGCGATACAGGTTTTAGCAATCATATAGGGTTTGATCGTGCCACTTTAGCATTTCATGGATTATATTTCTCTTAATCTTCGATTTTCTTCTTTTTTTTTTTTTTTTTTTTGTGAAATAAAGCCTGCCTTTCTTGAGAAGCTATCGCGAGGTTGATGGTTTCGAGCTCAAATTAGGGATTGGAGATGGAGTGACAGACTGCTCTGAGCTCTCATTATTCTTTGATTTTCGGTTGTAATATTTAGCATTCCAGTCCTAATCATAAGTTTTCTTGTTAATCGGAACGTATGGCTTTACAGCTTCTCTAAAAATTTTCCAGGAAAATTTTGGACTTTTCTCTAGAAAATTAGCTTCAAAAGAGTTTTTTTTTTTTCAACTCGAGAGGTTTTCAGCTATCATTTGCAGTAACCGCGCAGGAATGCTGAAACTTTCTGCTCCAAAATTGCAGGGAATGTCAAGTGATTCTCTTAATCATCTCTCCAACTCGCTTGACAGAAACTCTGATTCTCCTTCTGATGAAGATAATGATCTTGCAAGCTTAAAAACCGCCGCCAAAGTTCATAACACCACTGACTTAACTTTGAGCCTCTTTACATCAATCGTAAAAAATGACAAGGCCCCAGCTCATGTCCCTCTCAAGGATCCTCTCTGACTCGAACGAGGGCTCCACAGTGGACCGCACAGGTGCGTACAAGCTACTGCACGTCTGCTGTGCGTTTGACTCTGTCGAGTGCGCTACTTCACTGCTCCACGGCGACGTAGGAGCCGTGCCGTTGCTGAACGAGGTGGACGCAGCAGGAATCTCGCCGATGCACGCTGCGGCTGAGGCTCACTCCGCGCGTTGCGTGGAGTTGCTGCTTAGGAAACGCGCCCGTACGGACCTGAGGACGAGAGACAGACGAGGATTGCTCCCTCTGGAGCTGTCCCTTTTTAAAACCAGGTAACGTGCAAAAAAAGCGCGTCGGTTTCTTTATGTAGACAGAAATAGTAAAAGTTCGCTCTGTTTTCTTTATCAATTATATACTAGAATTGACCTTATTTGGTAGTATTGCTTTACCTATTCCCTGATTCTAATTTTTTTTTCTTTCTTTCTTTTTTTTTAATTGTTCTCATTGTTTTTCTTTTTTATCGAGAATTTTTCCTTCTGCTTGCTTGTCTTCAGAGCGGATGTGATTTGGAAATCAGACGATCACCCCATTGAAGACTTGGTAGTCCAGCTTAGTGAAAAGGTATTATATTTGTAGAAAAATGAAAAGGCCTAATAAAAAGACAATAGAAGAATGTTAGTTGTTGAGGAAACGACGAATACTATTTATGGAACAATCTATACATTTTACTGGTTTTCTTATCACTAACTTATGTTTAAAAGGGGTCCGGTCAACAAAAGTCAAATACTTGTCTAGCACATGAAAGAAAAAGGACTAAGGAATTTCTTCAACACATATCTCCTCTTTTCCTTTCTCTTCCTATAAAAAAGGCGAACTTTGGGCGACCGATATAGGAATGATATGGCGAAAGAGAAAAGCTAGGTATGATAACTTCAAGCGATTAATGGATCTTTCTTTGAACAGGACTTGACCACTATAAAACTTCTGAGCCAGAAGACCAAGGAAGTAGGGGAGGTGGCTTATGCAAGCGCTATAGGGGGGCGCGTCGTTGATTTAGCTGCTCTGCTAGTGGTAGCGGCGGATAAAGTCAACAATTTCATTGTGGAGTTGGATGATACTGATTTAAGTTCCAAAGAGAAGACCACCATTTACGAGTGTGTGATTAGAGAGGCATTGAGTCTCTCCCGCACAGCGACTTCTCAAAGCGCCGCAAAACGGAACTGCAGTCCAACCAAGGCGAGAGCGACGAAAAGAGGAAGCTGTTTCTCTCCGAGATCGAGTTGCTTCAGCTATTCGGTGCCGTTGCACAAACGGGTAGTGCGGACAAGAAGGTGACGTCACCCTTAATACTGGCGTCGCAGGTGAGAGTTTCTACTTCTGTTATGACTTATGAGCTTCGTAGTTGACCAGCTTATGAAAATCCAAGACAATATAAAAATGTCTTGATTGAAAAAAAAAAAAGTTATGCTTAGCTTCGCCACGGTTGTTAATTCATTATTCATTTATTTTATGAAAAATTTTATAATCAAATCTGAAAAAACTGGACCTCATATTATTTTTTTTTCCTTCCAGAGTTAAGAAAAATAAACGTGGGCTGATTTTTTAGAATCAAGGAATCCTCAATACAAAATTATTAGAAAAATTCACGTAATCTATTTATGCAACCGAAAGTACCTATCAATCATATATTTTATTTTTTACTCGTTATCGCTTTTTTATAATTTTTTTTCATTCAAAATGATAATTTTCAAATTAAAAAAAAATTAATTGTTTAGTTTACTGTTTTATCTTTATTTCATGCAAAAAAAATAAAAATTTACAATTGTAGAGAATCAATAAAACAATATTTTAGTAAATTATAATAAAAATTTTATAAAATTTGAGTGAGTTTGTATATAGATATGTGTATAATATAACTGAATAAATATTAATATTCAAAAGTCAATTATAACTCACATATCATTTAGATTCAAAAAGAATAATTAAGTTTTGATCTAGTGGTTGCATGTTCTTCATACTAGAATTGTTGCGAGGTATTGAGTTAACAGTAATCAAACTCTTTATACATACATACATATATATATATATATATATATATTAAAAAAAAAGTCATGTTGAAAGTCCCTAGGCTGACAATATATTTTTGACTCCTTTTTATTAATTTTAATGCCAACAATTAGCATACTTTTGTAGGAGGAAAAGAAAAAAGAATTGCTCCATCCGTAGGGAACTTCTTAGGGTACAGGACCAAAAGGTACAGCCTTGTGGTTAGGTCCTAATGTCCCATCCCATACAAGCAGATGCGGCTGTAGCGAGTGTTTTGAGCCTTTTTTTTTTTTTTTCCTCTAACATGATTTGTTTTTTGGGAAATACTTTTGAAATCATGCTGTGGCGGTCTCAACTGTTGTTAGCCAAGAACCTACTTTAGCTCTTCCAAGATGTATTTCTTTAAGAAACCACTATCGGAAAGGCACAGTAGTATGGCATCAGTCACGCTTAGGTATTGAATTTTAGAGCTGGAAGTGAGCTTTTATTTCTACATATGCAGCACAACGTGAAAAGAATAAATTCAAATAATACAAAATGCTTGTAAGACTTGTATGTTATGAGAATAAATTCATATAAACATGTAATTTGGAAACATTTCAGATTTTTTTTTCCCTTCTTGGGAAAGCTTTTTTAAGCATTCTGACTTCTGAGCAAGTTTTATCAATTCGCTCATTTGTTGTAGACTATCACTTGCACTCGATGTTATCTTGGAGTTAGAACTCCATTTATTCTCTCTAATCCTTTTTTATTACCTTTCATCAGAATAATTATGCTTTCCTGGTCTAACTGTAATATGCTTTACTGCAATCTGCTAGTCAATATTACCTCAGTTTTGTAGAGCTGAATTGAATTCTTATATTTAATCAAGGAACCATAGAAGATGATCGAGACAGAACCATATAAATATTGCAAGAAACAAATTAATAGTACTGCATTGTCAGTTTACTGATTTTTAAATTCGAGAAAAGGAAAGCATAATATGCCATGCTACTAAAAATTAGGGATATTTTTGCTGTTTCTTTGCTCTCCCTCTATTTTGGCTTAACCGGGAACTTTTATCATGCGTATAGGCCGGGGATGAAGAAGTTATTGAACTGCTTCTGAGGGCTAACACAGACATAAATGATGTTGATGCCGAAGGAAACTCAGCTCTTCATTGGTGCCTCAAGGCATTTAAGGGAGCCTGTTGTCAGCAGATCAAGTCTCTCTCTCTCTCTCTGTCTCTCTCTCACATACATACCCCACTCTGCCAACACACACAGAGCATGCATTCATAAGCTCATAGAGATCCCTTTTTATGAATTTTAAGCACACTTCTTGTTCCAGGATTATGTGGCTTCTACTAAAGCATGGTGCTCGAGTTAATCAGAAGAATAAATTGGGACTAACTGCAGTTCATATTGCTGCTGGAAATGGTAATGCAGAGGCACTTCAGGTATATATATGGCATAGATTCCAAAATCACTCTCTTTCCTGTATATTCTTGGCAACGCATTCAATAACTAATACATTTATCCTTGACATTAGTTGTTTATGTTGTTGAGCTGACAGGTCCTCCTCTTGGGAGATCCAGCTTGTGTCAATTCTAAAACAGAGAGGAAAGAAACTCCTCTTTTTTTTGCTGTGAAGAATGACTTCAAGGACTGTGCTGAGCTTCTTTTACGATTGGGGGCATGCACAGAAGTTTTTAATTTGCGGTCAGCAATAATTATTATTTTACATGTAGTCCACACCTCAAAAAAGCTTCTTAATTAGATTTTCTACCCTAAAATAATGTTCAAAATAAATTATAGTTTACTACCAAAGGCCCAAAAATTTTATATTCTATTTTAATTCAAAATAGTGGTTATATAAATCTTACTAATATTCATACTTATATATCTAATTAGAAATATAAATGGATAAATATAATTAGAAATATAAATGGATAAGGGTTTATGGTTTGATATATATTTATTTTGTACTTTTTATATTTTATATTGAATAATGCTTCATAAGTCTGTTATTTTTTTGTGTGTAATGAAATTGAAATTCTTAATAGTACTAGTAATTCACTTCATATGTTGTAATTTAAAAAATTACGGCTTATTTTATGGTTAGAAATCCAAATTGGCTTTTAATCAAACCACGACTAGTGGCTAATTCTTAGTTGATTTTAATTGGATGGGAAAGGAATAAGAGAATAGGCTGGCCCTTGAATTTATACTCAAAATTCTAACATTTTTTTGTTTGATGCATTTGTGCCGAATCTTGTATTTGAAGTAAGCAAAGACCTATAGACTTGGCAGAGTCACAAGACATGCGTTTCTTGCTTAATGCAACAAACATTAGCCTCAGTAAGTTGAAATCCTAACCCGTTGAAAAGATTTTATTTATAAGAACAAAATAAAAAAGAAAAATAGAGAAATAGTTATTTCTACCATACTTGCAATCTTATCTCTTTCATTCTAATTGTAGCAAATCGAGCTTTCCCCATTCAAGTGCAATATACTGCAGTGCTACAAGGAGATGAAGTGATTTCAGAGACTTGTGAAGAGCTATTTACCATGATAAATGAAGGCACCGCCTCTGACAGGTGACCACCTTGGTTATGCTGATAAGAGTCAGATAATTTACCTATGAGATTATGTACACACATGAATACGGTTTTTCTTCTTCCATGGTTTTCTACCACTTGTGGTGGATAGAACTTGCTCAAGTACAAAGACACAGATCTGCAGATACTTTCAAACTCCTACTGGATGTGTCAGAGGCAATAAGTGCTTTTATGTGCATGCTAGAGAGGAGCTTAAGCAAATGAAGCAGGGAACTGAGATGATTCATTTACCAGCTCCGCTGGACCTTGAACGGAAAATTTTTGTAGGAGGCCTGCCTCCTTCTCTAGATTCTGGTTAGAAACAGAGCAGAGTTACTTTTAATATAGTCTTGTCTTATAATCCTTATGTCTGCGTACTTTAAGAACCCAATAACTCCCATTTGCTTCTATATTTTTATGTGATAATTCGCATAATTCACTTTTGTGAAGCAGACTTGTTGCACAAATTCTTTGAAGACAAATTCGGCTTAGTGGATGATGCCACAGTTATTGGAGATCAAACAGGAGACAAGACACAATCCCGAGGATTTGGTTTTGTCACCTTTAAACACAAGCAATCTGTTTTGGCAGCTGTTGAAGCACATTATGTCTCTCTTATGGGCAAGCAAATTGAGATCAAAGGTGCTATACCAAAGTACCTTTTACCGTCCGAGTCTCAGAAGTTGCCTCGTCAACAAGAACAAGAACTGAGTGTCTTGCATCTGCCACAAGAGAAGACTCCTAGCGAGAGGAATGCAACGGAGATGGCCGATTGGCAGATACGCGATAAAAAGGGAAACATGGACATGCTCATTCAGCATTTGTCCAATGAGAAGAATGGAATAGAAGTGTCTGATCATAAGAGCATAGAAGAGGCTAAATCTAAGCAAAAGTCTTGGGTTGATACATTAATCTGTAGTCAACCAAAGGCCTCTTCTAATAATTCTCCAATAAACAGGGAAAGCGCGCCGGCATGGCTCAGAACGTTCAAGAATTGGCTTCCCAACTTCTTACAACTGGTAACGAAGGGAGATGGAGAATATGCTCTTTCATCTCTTAAAGCAGACTTCAGGACTTCTTTTGGCCTAGAGCTGGACCATGCTTCTCTTGGCTTCACAAAGCTTAGTGATTTCATGAGATCTTTCCCAGATCTTTGCCGCATTAAGTTTGTACCAATAGGCAAGCAGAAAAATCACATGGTTCTTCTGCCTAGCCTTCCTAAACTTCTTTGTCGACCTTCTCAGCCTCTAAAGGCAGTGAGTCCACCTTTTGATGCAAGTGAATGTAGTAATAACAGTGAAGCTGATGATGCCAAGAGCTCTCTTGATGTTTCACTAGTGTCCATTGAGAGTGATGACTCAACAGATAGTGGCTGTAAGGTTTTCCATCAGAATTCTGATCAGAATCCACAGGATACATCTGTTTGCATGCGCTCCCCATTTCTTCAATTTTTGGAGCCTGACCCAATCTTTCATGCTCGTCCTTGGATATGTGATGGAGACCCGAAGCATCCTTTTGATGGAGAGCAGGTGGAAAAGTTTAAAGTAATGAAGCCTCGGCTTCAACAACGACATTTGGTTTTGGAGGCCCTTGCCAGAAAAAGAAGGAACTCATCTGTGTTCTTTCTTCGTGAATTTGATTTTGGTGATGTGAGAACTTCGATCTAAACTCTGATTTGCTCTTTCAATTTTTACTGCATTACTGTTGTGTTTATGCCAGCATTGCGGGAAATAACAATATTCGCCTCACGGTGGTGAATGCAGACTTACAAGGCAAGCATTGTGCAGGGGAGGTGCTTTGGGTGTAACCAGCGGCGGGTGCTTTGGGCCAACTTTCCGTGCCAGCACTTGTTATGGTGTGTTAACTGTAGACAAGAAGTCATTGGGGCAGCCGATGGTTTTGAGCACAAATGTGTGGTGTGTGATATGGAAGTGCAGAAAATTGATCTGATCCCATCGCACGAACCTTCTGACTATAAATAAAAGTAAGCTTCGCCTTCAGTAGACACATTTAAGACTTTGGCCCTATAAAATAATGTTGGACCAATTTCATCGCTTCTCTCAGTCTTTTTCAGTGCTTATGATAGGTGTACCGAGGAAAGGGATTTCTTTTTATGTCATCTTATTTTATTGACAGGAAATTGACGTACCTTTGGCAGCTCTTCTTTATCTGACTAAAAAAAAAAAAAAAAAAGAAAAGAAGCTGCAATAAGCGAGTGTCAACGATCGTTTACTTTAGAAAGAAGAAAACCTGCGGGACAAGGTTCTCCAACATTCAATTCTTTTTCGCGCTTAACCGTACAAAATTTCATAATGCTGTTTCTAGTGAAAGGGGCTGCCCAAATTTGCAAGTATGAATGCCTTTGGGCAAACTGTCAGCTCCCTTTCCCTCCTTAATTTCACCCAGATTGTATGGTACTCCTATAATAATTTTTTTTTTTTTTTTTCTGTATAGCGATGAGCGGAATGATCATCCAACGCTCACTCAAAACTCTTGAAACCAAGTATCCATATTCATTTTCAAAGTCCTAATTCAAGGCATGCACCTTAGCAAGGCAATACAAACCCACAACGATCTGACCCTCGCTTATCTGGTGTACTATATTGCATGATAATAAAAATCATAGTCAATTTCCCATTATAATAGTTTTAGCTATTCTTTTGACAGCAGAGCTCACAGATAAGAAGATAATGCGCATTTCATTGAGAGAAGATGCATCATGCTAGTTTTTCTATACAATCTTTATATGAGACTAAAAGAAAAGCCGCCAGCACAAAGAAAAGGCATTTGCATAAATGCCCATTCTTGCCGCTGCAAAGGTTCCATCATAACCATCTAGAAACCATGAGATAAATACCGGTGGCGGTGTTCACAACTCCAGGAGGCAGCTGGATTTTTCACTCAGCAATTAAACTCAAGCATAATCCCACACGTACATCAGTTTGGGCTTCTCTCCCGGAAGCTACCAGATACACAGCTGGAGTGGAAGCGCCCACTGGATACACTTCAAAACACACAGATCAAAAATGTATTGGCTCACTCCTGTATACCCAAAGACCATGCCATCCAAAACTTCAGCCTTACACTAAAATATGCTACATCAACTTTATCAAACCGAGTTAATTTATATCAATCAATTATATACACAAGGTAAGTCACAACGCCATCAATTATTTACCTAGATTCCATGTTCTTTTTAGAGTAAACTTGATGGCTATTAACAAACTTACGTATAATTTCATTGCCAACTCTGAAATGACTATTTAAACCTCAGGAATTTAAAACATGACATTTGGGTAGGGGAACTTGAAAAATATATGAGTTTTGAGTTCTAGCTTCAACTATTGTAATATAACATTCATGCTGGAAAAAACAAATGGAAGAATGATTCTCAATACGAGTACTTGATTTCAGATACTCAGAACAAACAAATTATTATTGACTATTTGTGAATCTGGTCCAAATTCAGTTTCAGATATCTTACAGCACATGTATCAAAGTCACAATCCTTTATCCAGAGGACAGATCTTTCTAAACACAGTACAAGGGACTAATGGGTTGTCTATGTAAGAACTTAGCAAATAAGAATTTAATACATTTGAAGACTAAAGGACTCATTTTAAAAGCAAAAATTAATATGTAAGCAATTTGAATCGCTTACTGTGTATTTGTCCATACACCAAGAATGTTGTCTATATCCGCTGCAGTGTAGGAGTTCAAGGAGTACTCAGATCATCATATAAATTGGCCCATCTAGCAAAATCCCCTACATCCAATGCAATGCATACGGAAAACATTCAATTGATTTGTACAATTGCCAAATAGGTCATTGGTTGCCAGAAGAGTAACAGCTACATAAAAGTGCATAAGAGCTAGTACTATCAATGGAAAAGGGAAATCAAAGTACCCAGAAATATTTGTTATGATGCTAAACACGCTAAGGACTTCTTCCAATTTGGATTTCCTTCCCTTTTCCTGCAAGGACAAAAGAAATGAGTCGAAATTCAGGGATTTGATCCACAACATTGTATCTAAATAAAGCCATGGAAATCAGGCACAATATCCACAATTGCATAAAGGCTCGACCTATGTTACAATCAACAGACTAATGTTCTGGTTCACCTTAAATTCTACACAAGTTTCACCTACTTTTGGGAGGCAACGTACATCCATCTTTCATGAATTATTATAGAACCTCATCACCATCATATAGAAACTGAAAATTTCTATTTAAATTTCTCTTTTCCATCTACTCTTTTTTCTCTCCAGCTCATCTCTTTGAAGCTTTACAATCTGCTACTACAGTAAAACTTATACAAACCAGTGTTTATTTTCTCTTCATTAATCATTAATTTTGCCTACAAATGCAATTTTTAAATCCAATCTCTTAAAATTCTCCACATAGAGATAAGAATCCTGTAAAGAAAGAAATGCAGGGGAAGAAAAAGGCATCCTAAATTAGATAACCATGTAAAAAAGTGCAAGAATTTCTCAACAGCACTAAATGGACAAACAAATGATAATAGGAGGATAGATTATATAAAGAGTCGCTGTGCTTAGATCATGGGCAAGATTGAAACCAATAAAGGAGCCCATCACAAATGCCCAATATGAGAGACTGCTAAGATTTGGTGAGGGAATAATTAATACAATTCACAGAAACTTACTCTGTATATAATTTGATGAGTGTTTTTGGCCTCTCATAAGCACCATCCTTTCCTTGAGGACTTGGTTTCTTTCTGTTCCTTGATTCTGGTTTCCAGCGAGCTTGGATAAGAGATTTACCCAACAAGTCAGCAATTTCAGATGCCATTTCCTCGGCCTTCTTCACATATGGAAATGTTTCCCCTTCAAATTGATGAGCCAGCCATAAATACATTGAAAGAACTTGATGTTTAGTTTCAAGGTCCAGGAGTTCTGTGTCATTCTGAGCAGATCCCTTTGGCATGCCCATTGCTATATTAACAGGTACATTCTGACTATAGGATGAGGCAAATCTTAGAAGATGGTACATTGCTCTTGGATCTCTGATATTAACCGGAGCAAAAGAAAAGTTAAAACGATCTTCCAAAGACAATCCATTAACCTTCTCTAACATATTTGCTACCTTCTTAATATGATCACGCCTACACAAGAAGTACGATCCATCAAGACGACAGTTTTCACCAAACTTTTCAAGCAGCTGAGAAAAAGTAATATCTGGAAGTTGCGCAGCAAATAATTCAACCTGCTCAAAGAAAGGAAAGAGGCCAACTTTCTTCACTTCATCGAAAGGCTGTTTTAAACACTCAATCAAGTAATTCAGATCATCTAAATGCAGCGTTGTTGTGAGTCCATCTGGATAGCGGCTTCCTCTCCTACCAGCTCTTCCAGCAATCTGTTTAACCTGTGATGCCGGAACTGGGACAATCTTATCACCATTGTACTTTGAAAGACTATTAAAAACTACTCTTCTGATATTGAGATTCAAGCCCATCCCAACAGCATCACTTGCAACCAGCACATCAAATTCATTATCTTGATCATTGAATAAGTTAGCTTGCTGTCTACGAGTCTCTGGTGGTAAGGCACCATAAATAACACAACAGCGATGCTTTGTGTGTTTCTCAATTGCCAATTTTACCTCAAAAATCTCTCTTCTTGAAAACGCAACCACACAATCCCCAGAACGAACATTGCGAAGATCTCCTAACAGTGTTTTGGCTTCAACCACTAATGGTTTGAACCGGTCATAATGATGTTCAACCAATTCATCCCCAGTTTCTGAACACATCTTTCTGACAATATGCAGGACACTTGGATCTCCACACAAATGAATCTCATCAGCCTTCAAACCAAGTAATGCTCTAGTCCAGGCATAACCTCTGCATGTATCTGCCATCATCTGGATTTCATCAATAACAGCCACATCGTATAACTCGTCAGTTGACACCATCTCCACTGTACAAGCTACATGGTTTGAGAATGGGACATGCTTCTTCTCTTGCCCAGTGAGAAGACTACAGTAAACCCCAAGGGCATTCACCTTGTCAAAAACTTCCATTGCTAAAAGCCTAAGTGGACTGCAATAAATAGCCTTCTTAGCTTCCATGAACCGTTGCAGTGCATTGTAAGTTTTACCACTGTTTGTTGGGCCACAGTGATATATAATTTTGCGTTTCATTGCCCGTGCAAAAGGAAACCATGTGTGTGGCTTCGTAAGGTCAGCTGACATAATCATACTCCTAAACCGCTTAATCTCGTCAGGAAATTCTTCAATGCAATATTCAACAAAAATAGGAAAAAGGAACCTAACTGCAGCATCACATGGTCCTAGCGACACCAAGTGCATGGCAATATCCGAAGAACATTTCTTAAAGAAAAAATTCCTGAACTTAAGAACAGCAGAAGGGAAGAATGATTTGCCAATATAAATTCCAAGAGCCTGATTGGCAGCCCACCCAGAATGGGAAAAGTATGAGAATATCTCTTGTAGAGTCTCCCAATCCGATCTTCTAAGCTTATCATTCTTTTCAGCATTCCGAAGCTCACGATACAACTCTACAGGATCACACAACGCTACATTTTCTTTCCTTACAATTTTCTTGCTATCTGTTTCTTCGTTATAGTGATCGTCTTCAAAAACTACAGGATCAGAAATAGTACTCCCATAAACATCACCTTCTCCATCAATAACTTCACTCTGATCAACACCTTCCAATTCTACAAAGTCCACATTGTTTGTTTCTTCCAGTTCCCCACTGCTATTATTCTCATGATCCCCTTCAACAGATGAAGAAAATGGCCTCCCATTGACACAATTAAAAATGGTCAACTTTGGGTCATAAATTACGTCAAACAAACTTGTTGAGAACTGACGGTAGGGCACATCAGAAGGACGACAAAGATGAAAATTTTCTGACACCCAGTTGTTAAATTGTCTAAAAGAATGTAAATTTTGATTGGGGAGTAAAAACCTAACCCTACAAACCTTGCTTTTTGATGCATAGGATCGAAACAGAGAAGCAACAAATCCTCTTGCCATTAGAGACACACTTAATACAAAAGCAAAATTCAACTAAATAGTTATTTATCTCCGCATCGATGTAAGCTCATAGCCGTAATAGATATTAAACAAACTAAACTTATGCAAAACTCCAAAGGAGCGAGAGCGACAGCGAGAGCGAGAGCGAGAGAGAGAGAGAGAATAAGAGAGACGATAAGTTTAGGGGATATTATGGAGCATACCTGAATGCGACCAAGAAAGAGAGAGAGAGAGAGAGAGAGGAAAGGAAGGGAAAGCGGCGGACGGGGTTAAGCCGCCATAAGCCCTTACTCATTTGCGGTCCCAGAAAATGGAAAGGTCCTTTTCACTGGTTCTGGTTGGTTCAATGAGACCCACTTTCGGATTTGGATTTTTAGATACTGGTCCGGTTGGATCGAGCCGGCTCATATTAGACCCAAAAAATCCACTAAATTATACCCAGTTTGCTTTCCTTTTTCAATTTATTTATTTATTTTTATTATTTTAAAAATTCTTAAAATGTAAATACTCCCCCATTTTATATGATTTTATGTCAATCCGAGATATCAATATTTCAATTTTGATAAATTAATTTCCAGATTTACCCTTCTCTTCCATAAAAAGAATTTTAATTTTAAAAATTTAAATGACACTCAAATCTCAAAATCTCACAGCTCTTACATAATAATCAATATCAGTAAGCAAAATTCCAACAACACTGTAAGAAGCTTCAAGGGAGGATTTGCTTGAACAAGAGGGCAAATAGAAAGCGCCATTTAGACATGGTTGAAGTTATTGCTTCCATTTTCTTTTCAGTTCCTTGATAGTCCCCCTAGCTTCTAACAATGCACACTATACACTTGCACATAACTACACACTTCTTGCTTTTTCAATAAATTGTTGTGTTCTTTTTAAACAAATTTAAATTTCATACAACAAAATCTCTTATTCTAATGTCATGAGCTCTTCTCCTCTAGCAAAATAGGTATTTCTAAATTCTCACCACCTCTCTGAATCTTCAACAATACAGTATCCCCCACACTATACTCGTCCAGGACTTTGTATAACTCTGCTCTGCTTTTAACCTGATGAAAGAAACCATAAAGACATAAAAAACATATATGTTCATCAAGCCATTTCAATAGTTAAATGAATCTAGCCCTAGCCATTTCAATATATATATATATATATATATATATGCAAGAATTGAATCGAGTAGACAAGCAGGCAAAAGAGCAGTTTCAGCAAGCAGGAGCTCACAGGTACGTTATTCACTGCAATAATAATATCACCAAGTACAATATTTCCTGCGAAACCCCTTGTAGTAGGGAGTAACCCTGCCCTTGCTGCTAGACTATTGCTTGGAACCTAAAGCACAAAAAAATCAAAATGGATCTGAAAGGAAAAATTCTAGACTAGATTATTGTCAAAGAGAGAATTAATAATGCATACATGCCTACATATCAATGCAATACCTGCAGGATGAGAGCTCCATTTCGAACATTAAGTTGGCTTGCAATCAGATCAGAAGCAATTTCCACATTCAAACCAGCTCGAACAACCTAAGATGAAAATAGTATTTTCATCCTTGCATAACAAAATTCTACACTGGACCAACTTTCTTTCTAAGAATTGATAAGAATATAAATATGCAGGGACAGATCAAGTTGTAAACTTACTTTACCAAATTGAATTAACTGAGGTACAATCTTGAGTACTGTTGAGGATGGGATGGCAAATCCTACCCCAGCTGATGTCCCTACAAAAAAAAAAATAATAAAAAATAAAAAGAAGAAGAAATGAAAAAGAAAGAAATCAAGTCTCCTACAGGATTGCTGTAACAACAATACCACTTAATTTGTCCAATCCCTTCAAAATAATCTCAGAGGATTGAACAAAGACAATGCATCAACTAATACTGAGTAACTCAATTTGCAAAATTAACAAGATTGTTCGGATGATGTTATGCAAACAATACAAAGAAGAATAACCGCTAAGGTCACCTGTCTGAGTAAAAATTGCCGTGTTGATCCCAATTAAATTTCCCTTAGAATCCAATAAAGGACCTCCACTGCCATAAAATGAACAAACAGTAAAGAAGGTAAAGAACTCTGCTGATGCATAGTATACTTTTGCACAATTCCATGTATTGAGGAATATTGCGGGGAATAGTTGAAAAATAAGAAAGTTGGATTGCCCAAAACATCTTCAAAACAAGAGAAGAATTTGTTTTAGAAAGTTGGGTGAAGTACCCAAGGAATCTGTGATCTTTAGTTAACTATTTTTGCACCATAGGTTTTAGACATCAGTTTCCCTGAAAATGTATCCAAAACAAACCTATTCCCTGGATTGATGGCTGCATCTGTTTGAATTCCACCACCAATTGTGACTCCAGCTTGACTAAAAATATCTCGATTCAATCCACTTATTACCCCTACAGTAAGAGTATGATCGAAACCAAAAGGATTCCCAATTGCAAGACACTGCTGCCCAACTTTTAGAGAAGAAGATTGCCCAACCTTAATTGGCCTCAACAGATCTTCAGATGCTTCCACCTAGCATTTTGAAGACATTAAAACCTACATTAGAAACAAAAGTAGATGGAGAATATGAATATTTTATGTTTGAGCATCATAGTGACATAGAAAATATGACTTCAACATCAATTAATTGTTAATTTAGTTACTATGGAAAAGATAATTAAAGTAATTGGCTAAGCTGGCATGTATTTTGGTTAAACATAAGGTGCTTCTATGGTTCCTTCCTTTGATTTTCATTCATTTTCAGATGCTTTTCCTTCGTTACCACAAGATTAGATTTCAAAATTTATCCCATGGCTATCAGCAACAAGCTGCAGTCTACTTTTTTAGGTATAAAGTAATTGTAGAATCTCCAACAAACTTAAATTATCTAAAACTGTGGGTGTAACAAATTTATGCAGCATTATGTTTCATTTTTTATTTAAAAAAAAAAAAATCTTTTCTTCCTAACTATAATGGTTTTTGATATTTCATCCTCCAATACTTATTATATTCATTTGAGTTCTTAAACTTTTATTTTTTGTTAGATGAAGTCCTTGCATGTTTATTTGATTTTTCAAAATTCTATTTCACTCCAATTCAATTATTTTCTTCCCCATAATTTATCTTTATTGTTAGAACAGTCCTAACCTTTTAATTTAGTTCCAATATTTTTTACTGAGACTCTGACACTATCAATTGTGAGCTTGCTCTATATTAGGTAAATTAACATGATCTTAGACAAAATTATAAAATTACTCACTCGGGGATTTTGAAATTATTTGGGGAATGATTTCTAATATTTTTGGATTCTCTCAATTTCTCAAACATGTCATAGTAATAAAAACTTGTAACAAAATTCAAATACTCGGTCTTGAAAAAATAACTTTCAAAAACACTCTCCTTGAAAGCAATTCTTCTAAAAGTTTGGAAAAATTTTATCTTAATAGAAAATTTTTTACCCCTAACTTGAGAAAAGCACTTAAACAACATTTTAGTTTGAATATGTAAAATAAACTTGAAGGACCATAAGTGAAATTATATACTAATTATATGTATAAATTAATTTTAAATAATAACTTATCACAAATAATATATATATATATTAATCGCGGTGAAATCAAAATTTTAAAAAATGGAGGAAATATGCGAGGACTTAATTTAACAAAAAATGAAAATTTAAAAACTCAATTTACTGAAATAAAATTTGAAGGACAAAATGTCAAAAACCATTATAGTTCAAGGACCAAAAGATGTTTTCTGACCAAAAAAAGAAAAAAAAATCCCAATGATTAACCATGTACAATGAATGAAATAAAGATTTGTTTGAAGTTGAAGTTCTTTGTCAATCTGCCAATCAGTTTTAAAATATAGGCACATATAAATGGAGAACTATCGCCACATCTTGGACATCTTGATAAGCATAAAGCACCCCTCAAGTGATGGGACAAAGATTGCATATATTTAAATACTTAGCCATGAACTTCTGCTGGACCAGTGCAGAAAACACACATGCTTACCCAGCAGCCACAAATGAAATCTATACTAGTTCATGCCAATCACTTAAGTTGCATATGTAACATACCCAAATAAAACAGCCGTTCATAGGATTTATATTGGATGTAGGCAAGTGGCCACAAAAATTAATTCGAAGAACAACAAAGCAATCAAACAAATGAATGGGATAAAAATCACATGGTAAAAGTACCAAAAATATCCAATGTAACCAATGCTAAATGATCATGGGTACACAATCAATTTCCATAGGAAGCTAATTTATAAATTATATTCTTACTCACAGTACACCAGATCAGTAAGGAAGTCAACAATGGTAATTAATGGAAAATCTCTCATGCTTAAGTAATTCAGAAATTATAAAAAAGAGCATAAGGGAAAGGAACACCTTCAACACAGCAAGGTCTTTAGCACGGTCAGCACCAACCAATTTACCCTCGAAGTTCTTCTGTACCCTTTTGAAAAACCACAAAAAATGTCAGATGGCATGCAGCAATAATTTATTAACGGCTTTCAAATCCTGCAAACCAACTTGACTACAAATGTGGTTCAATCCCACATAGTTGTAGCCCCACGGGGTACAATTTGCCTCACCCTTCTGATGCAAGAATATTAACCCGTGCAACAACTTGACTGGAGCTTGGATTTCTTGAAAGGGCATTGCCTATCACTAGACATTACAAAGAAAGAGCAATTAGCTTGGCCATCCATTAATCTCAAAAGAAGCTACTGCTCAAGAGCATCTAATTGAATCAAAATATTTGCTTAGCAATCTCATTTTATACTGAACAAGCTGGATTATTTATGCTGAAAGGACAAAGGTTTTTCTATTTTATAGTCATTCAAGAATTACAGAGATATATACAGGTATATTGCTAACATCTATGGAAGCTAAATCAATTAGCCTATTTAGGAATAAACTAAATAGGGAAGCTAATTAACTATACACGGAAATTATTATATACTTTCTTTAATAAGTTGAATCAATAACAACAGGCAAAAAAAGAAGACAGTATTAACACACTTCAATATGACAAACATAAAGAAAGGAAAAAATGCAAAAGATTTCTGGAGTTGGAAAAAAGAACAGATAGCAAGAATATAAAAGAAAACCAGAAAATAGGGAGATCTTAATCATTATGAAGTATCATTCAATAGAATAGATCCCACAGCTAAAGGCATCTTGTGCCAGGACTACTAGCAAAACAACTCATCCATGAAAACTTTGTTCCTTGAACTCCTTAAGTAGTTCTTACCATGATAATTTGTTACAATGTGTCCCTTCTCATCCCAGACTACTCCAGAACCATTCCCTTCAGGAATCTGCAAATTACACCACCAGGAATTAACTTGGACTAAAAAGTGATATCGAAAGTGCAAGACAATTTAAAACAATTGTATCTTTCAGCACAAAAGCTTGTGACCTTATCAGATTTCTGGCCTTCCAGATATATTAGCTTCATGCAGATGTCAAAGGGTCAAGAGGACCAAGAACATGCAATTAGGTACCTCAACTACGCCAGTTACATTTAGCTGTGGGCGCAATGTTACATCAAAAATGTTGACAACAGAGTATGTGTTCTTCTCAAAGAGGTCAACAATTCTTTCCTGACAATGATGCACATGATATAAGCATAAAGATGTAGGAAATTCCCTTACTAATATTGCTTCCTCTATATAATAAGGAATGACTAATATAGTTTGAAAATCAACCTCAGTAGGGAAGAGAGCTCCAGAAGGAAAAACAGGTGGAGTTACTTCTTCAAGTTTAACAGACGGGTCCCCTAGTGCTTGGGCTACATATTAACATAATATCACATGCACAGAAGAATAGACGGTGAGAAAAATAAAAGGAAAAAAAAAATTACATAGAGCATAACAAAAATGATGAACTTATTACGCCACTAGACTAAATCAGATGAGACATTACTCATTTAGGTAATTAGAATGTATGCCATAGACCTTCAAAAACAAGGGAACAAACTATACAATTGTATAATGCACAACAAACATAGAGCTCCTAAGCAAGCAGCAGGTACATGCCCGCCACTAGTCTTTAGCCAATCAATCCTGTTATGCATCTGAATATATTGGTCTATCTTTTTCAGAATCTCCAAGGAAATGCATTTAGAGATTCCTGCTAATATCAGATAATGTCAATTTAAAGGAGCCATATATACTTCATTGACAAGTTATAGTCAAATTGATTATTATGATTACTATAAGCCAGAAAACTGCATTGATTATGGAGAAATTGCCAGTAATTCCATCAATAAAATTCAAGCACTGACTACATCAAGAACTGCAATATTATTGCATCAATAACTGCAGTGATTAGCCTGACTTGCTCCCTAATATTTTTAGGAAGCCAAATTTCTTGGAGAAATCAACAACACAATTACGAGAGATGACGTGAATACATCAACATAATAACAAAATCAATATTATTTGATTTAAGGCATAATTAAATTTCAAGTAGCAACAGAAAGCTGAATTGTGCAAACCTGATAAGTACCTTGTAGGATAATACCATAGATACATGAACATACTTGTAAGCAACATTCTCCGTGTTGCGCTAGGACTACTTTTGCATATTTCATCAGAAAAGTACTGGTTACCATAGTTAATAGCCCTAAAAGCACCAAAGGAAGAGCTTTAAACAGTTTTTAACCGATATCAACCCAACTCAATAAGAATACATAACTAAAGACCAACAATTACCCATTAAATCTATTATCCCATTTTTCACATCATTATATACAAGCATATGCTAGTTGTCTAGGTGTTAAAAGAAATACACAAACTAAATAACGATCACTCGGATATTATACAGATCAAAGAGTGCAACCCACGTAGTATTTATTCATGTGGATCATTCCAGTCTACTTATCATCCCAATAACTCTAAAATGGTAGTTATATTTTTTGGTCATTAGCAACACAAAATTTGCTCATTTTTCATATCCCACAAAGTATGATGAATGCACTTTATCTTAATTCAGCCTTGCCAAAATTAATTAAGAACCATAGACATTAAAACTCTACGATCTTATTTATGAAAAAAATTCACAAATTTCAAACAAAGGAAAAAAAAAGGAGGAAATTGGAGCCCAGAATCAGAAACAGTATAATTCACTTCAAGGAACAATAATTAAATTATCGAAGTGGAAAAGAAATTAAGAAGAGAATGCAGTGGCGACCTGGAAAAGGAAACAGAATGCGAAGAAACGGCGTCCTGGAGAGAATGATTGGAGGAAAGAGAGAAAGAAGACAAGAGGTGCCTGCGACCCAAGAAGAAGCGTCTTGGGACAATTATGATTCCTTGAGGTAAAGATTTTTGCAGTGACCATGAATTGCATCCTAACATTTGCATTTCTAAAGCCCTTGAATGAACTATAAATTCAAACTAAACGTTCAAAATAGTGAGAAATCAAACGTATGAGTTTCTGCAGGTAGATAAGGATTTTAAAGTAGAAATTCAAGGCAAGAAGATAAGAAGTAAAGAACCGAGTAAGCTACAGGTAGCTTTGCTGGATTATAAGCTCCTTGGACATCCATTTACCAAAATGTCCTCCAAAACAATATTAGTATAGGGAAAACTCATTCTCAATTCCATGAACTTGTCAACTTTTCCTATTTAGTCCATGAATAAAAAACCTACACTTTTAATTCCTAAACTTTTCAATTAGATTAGATCATATGATGGGCTTTACCGCTGTACTAGGGTGACATCAATCAAATTAAATGAGATGTAGAATCCATTTTTATATTAAAAAATTTTATTTTAACACATAATCATGATTTATGTCATTTAGTAGATTAAACAAATCGAATCATAAATGAATTATTAATGAATTGGATTAGATTTGAATGAAAAATTATGAATAATATGAAATAAATTCTTGGATTGAATCAAATTTTAACAGGTGTATTTCTATTCAAAATTAATATATTCCAAGAAATTTAGGCATAAAAGTCTTATACTAATTTTGTAAAAGTGAACTTTATAACTGTTCTTTTATTAATATTAAAAATTTACATGATTTACTATTATGAAAAATTCGATTAAATATAATTCAAATTTGAACAAATGGAATATATCTGAAAAAGTACTTAGTGAAATACAAAAAATGTAAATAAAATAAATAGTAAAAAAATATTTATATATTTCAATTTCAATACAAAAGTAGATGTGAAGAAGGAATTTCCGTAGAAGCAAGAGTGATGGATACATTGTGTCTGCACTTGGCCTTTTCTTCGTCTACCCCCCTTTTTTTTCTTAATTCCAATCTTATTTTTGTTTTCTTACGCCAACAACAAAATTATTAGGCCAAATATATAGAGATACACTTCAATTTGGCACTGTTTTTTATTTAAATACCCAAATTTAGTAAATAATCAAATAAATACTATAACTAAGGGACATACATATATTTGAACTATTATTGCTGACATAATATAAAAAGTATAATTCACCTTAAAAAGAGCGCGTAAAAGGTTAACTTATACATACAATCAATCTCCCTCTACCTTTCTCTCTCTCTTGTCTTTTTCCTCGATTTCAGTAGCCAATACCTAACCCCTCACCTAAATCGTTGCCGCTCACCACTACCGTCATCCAACCTCGCCCTTCTTTTTCTCTCTCTTTCTCTACTCCACCGTTGCAGGTGACCAAAATGCACACCAAGGTTTGGTCCGTTCCTCATGCCTTCAAACTAGTTACCTCAATTTGTTCCATCTCCTTTCTCTTTTCCTTCTTCTTTTTTCCCACATTTTGGCTGAGAAATTTTGCTCTTTTCCTCTAATTCTTAATTTCATTTTTTCTTGATATTTCATTTATTTTCATTTTTGGGATCATATTCTTTGCCTTCTTAGCTAGAGACTTGTTAGCTTGCTTTGATTTATGGGATTTGATCGGAATTTTCACCACCACCCAGGTCTGCAAATCTTGTACTTTATTTTTCAATTGTTTATGTTGACATCATTTGCAAGTAATTTTTTTTTTCCAATTTGAATCAAATCCATTTAAATATCGGTTCATTACATGAAAAAGATAACATCTTTTCAAACTTAACAATTGTTCATTATGAGATATGTGTCTTGTGGGTTTTATTTGATTATCTGATTCTATGTTTTTAAAATGAAATATGACTTTATATCAGTCAATAATTCATGAAATCGATGGGTTTGTAGGAGCTAAATAGAAATATTGATGATAGAGAATTACAGTGAAAAGAAAGAGAAAGAAGAGGTTTTTTTTATAGCCATGAAGGATTGGGGTAACTTAATAGAAGAAATGGGCCACTTCTGGGTCATCCAAATCGATATTGAGTTGAACCAGAAGTTGGTTGATGTCCAGCAACGAGAGCTCAAACGGCAAGGTTTCGCCTCCAACAATGTTGTTTGCTTCCAAGAACAATATTGTTTTGATTTTAGAGAGAGAGTGTGAGTTACAGTGAGAAGAAAATGGACAAATGTCTGAACTCTATTGGAACTAGTGCCAAGTCAGCATACGTGTGTTGCTCGCTGTCTTGTATTTTTTTAGATTGTTGTAAAAAGAGTTTATTTATCTTAAAATTGAAGAATACAAGTGTTTGATAAATTATTTTTTGAGTTAAAGTATCTAAATGTGGATTTATTTGCAATCTTTAATTTAATCATTTTCAACCAAATGAAGAATAATTAAATGAGCAGCTTTTATTGGAAAATTTGTTGCATAAATTCTCCTAATAAGAAGTTAAGACTATGATTAAATCATAATATGGCCCATTAGTAGCCTTCTGAACAAACGACAAGTTTTGAATAGTAACTTATCATGTAGGAAAAATATTTTGATATTTAATTTATATTGTATATGTATCATTAACTAGGGGTGTTTAAATATGGATTGGGTGGGTTATAATTGATTTTTCCTTCAACTTATCTAAATTCTTAAATGAATTGAACCCATTCCAAATTAGGTGGGTTATGAGCTAAATTTTTTTTATATTGGGTTGGTTGATTTATGTGGATTATATTGATTATGTTAATTTTTTATATTATATTATAAATATATAAATTATAAATTATTTATATTACCTAATTTTATTATATATCAATATTCATATTCTGAATACTCTTTTAACTAATGATCATTTTTATAATTATAAAGTAATAATTACAACAAAACAAAATGTATATAAAAAAAAAGTTCTCTAATTAATTTGGACTCAGATAAATTAAAGAGTGAAAGGATTGTAGATGTTCTTTAATTTGTTGGATTTTCTCTTTCATGTTCAGCTCAAAACCCATTAAAAAATAACTAAAAAATTAAGAAATATTTTAAAGAGTTAAATCAGAATTTCTTATCAAGTGTTATATATTACTGTTTAAACACGTTCCAAATCCATTTATTAACTACCATAATGGTTCTATAGAATTACTTGTATCAATAATAGGACCATTAGCTGATGAATTATAAAGCTGAAACTCATCACTAGCAAGTTGTCAAATGCAATACAAGAGCAATTTACATTGAATTCTGAACACAATATAGGCTTTTACATTGAAAAAAAGCTCAAGAGATTTTTGCTTGCAGAGAGAATGGCCATGCACTATCTCTGCTTCTTCTCTGTGATCTGCTACTATCTGAGAACCCATTTCCGTCGATTTTGAGAATTTTTTTCGAGTTGGGAAAGTGATGAGGAGGTTGGGGATTTTTGTATATTTATACTACTTTTGTGTGAGAACGCTGAAGTCTAAGACTGATTCGAAATTACCAAATTAGACTTGATTTTCTTCCCTTTTTTTTTACCTTAATATATATATATTAAGATTAAAAAATAATTATTAAATTTAAATTTAATATTAAATTATATAATTAAAATTAAATTATTAAATTTAATTGATCTTAAATAAATTAACTTTTATTGTAAAAAAAATCAAATTGAAAAATTTTTAAATTAAATTAAAAATTTGAAAATTATAGATAAATAAAATTTAAATTTTGATCAAAATAGTCACATGCAATATCATGCATAGAATATTATTTATTTGTCAAATGCCACTTTTATTAAAAAAAATTATCACATTTAAAATGTTAATTAATATCTTATTGGTATCAATGCTGCATTAATATCTTCATTAATTATTTTCTTTCTATATATTTTTATTCATTATATATATTTTCATCAAATATGAGAGCGTGAGCTGTAAATTTTTCAAGTTATCTTTTATAAAGTTGAGAAACATTATCTTAAAAAAAGAAAGAAAAGAAGCAACAATAGACCTTTTAAGGGTGGAATACTTATGGGGTGGAATGAACATTTGAAATGGTGTGAATTGTATTACCAGCACAAACTGTAATTAAAATAGTAAATATGAACTTAAGGTGGAAAAAATAGAAAAAAATTGAGGTGTGAAACTCAAAATTTGGTATTTAGATGGAAGGCAGGATAATTAATTTTGGTAATTATGTGAAAAAATAGGCATATATTGTATGGGAAGATTTACTCACCAAATACAAGGTCCACACCTTTTCATGTTTGAATTGCGCTGTGCTAACAATGAAAATGGCATGAGAGCCGATCGTAGCTTTTTGCGTGAAAGCAACATTATTCTCGGCGTCGCCATCGATAGTTGTATTCAGCAAAATTATTAAATCATATTTCCATAGGGGCGAACTCGTTGTTTACTAGTTTTGGTTCATCTTTCTTTATGTGTTTTTTTTTTTAAATCACATCAACTGGTGGGACATAAAAAAAAATAACAAAAAATAACTTTATAATCTCATAATAATATATATATAAATGTTCATAAGTTTTCAATTATCTTTTATGGATTTTCATATATTTTAAAGTATTGAATGATTACTATTGCAAATACATTATTTTCTATATAAGTAATTGAACAACCATTCAATAATTAATTTCTCATTTGATTTCATACAATATTTTCATTATTATTTTATTATTATTAAAAAGCACAATTTATTAAAATGGTATAAGTTTATTTTTTAATTTCTCTTTTGAAAAAAAGAGCTTATGTAGTATAAAATATGGTGCAAATTTAATTTGCCATTGCCAGAATAAATGTGGACTATTTTTAATACTTTGAGAGCAAATACAGACTTTTTTTAATTGATGAAAATTATAAAAAATGGTCCATATTTGTCCCTAATCGATACCATTTTTAATATTTTAAAGGTTTTCTTAAAAATTAAATTTTAAAAACAAATTTGTAACATTTTTTTACCATTTATTTTAGGCAGTCAATTTTTAAAAAAAATAAATTTATGTGGGAAACTATTAAATTTTTTCTTAATAGAGTGAGATCAATTGATCCCACTCAATCAAAAGCAGCTATGCCCCTACATATTAATTATGCCGACACGTGTTAAATGGTCAGGTTAGATAGATTTAAATGGAGTCATAATAGATTAGGTCATAAAATAGAATAAAATTTTATTGGCAAATCCCAATCAAGCTCACAATCAATATTTTAAATCAGTCAATAACTATAAGTTGGGTTATATAATAATTCATAATTCATATATATATTTTTAAAATATTAAAATGGATTGTATGTATTATAATAATTCACTATAATTATAAGAAAAATGAATTAAGTGTATTGAGTTAAATGGGTTATACCAAATTTGAACACCTCTATCATTAACTTTTTCTTTTTCTTTTTTTTTTATCAGATATATTATATACAATTCATATTAAGAATATATAACGAAAAAATGTTGCTTTCAAAGAGATTATCCTTAGCTCTCAAATGCATCAATCGAAAAGAAAAGAATAAACGAAATAAAAACAAGAGGGCAATAATATATATATATATATATATATATATATATATATATATATATATATATATATATATATATATATATATATATATATATATATATATATATATATATATATATAATTGGATTGAGATGATGATGCATAATTTGGGAAGGTGATAGAAATGTTATTAAATAAATAAATAATTAATTAATTAAATGCAAGTTGATGTGGGACTATTTTATTAAGAGTGGTAATTATTGACTCCTACACAAACAACATCATTTTTCCATTTGTCTCTTCGATCGGGTGAGTCAAGGTAGAGTGCTAATTATTGACTCCTACAAATTGAATTGTCGTTATATCATTTAGCAACGAGATTTCAGCAATTAGTGAAAAGTATTGTCTTTGCTAAATAAGAATTCTCTTGTAGTAAGATAGTTGATGTTTGGATCAACTGATTGTGCAAACTAATAAATCTCCTTGTTGACAAAATCAATGCAAGAGAGAGATACAAAGTAATCAGGATTTTATCTAGTGATTAACATTTAATAAAAGAATTAAGCAATATACCCCTTACTCATAACTTAAAAGTAACATAAAAATAAATTTTTCTAAAACTCATAGTTTATACTTAAAATGCGAGGGAAAAAGATACCATGACTAGAGTAAATTAGTGAAATTCTAACACACTGAGAACATAGGTAACCAAAATTAATATCATTAAAATGAAAATTCATTTATAGGTTAATATGTTATGGTTTAAAGCATCTAAAGTATAATATGTTCAGATCTTATAATATATATATATATATATATATATATAAACGAAAGGTCTAAAGTGGAACAAGATAATTTGCATAGTTACGAAGGTTTACGAACGGTTCAAACGAGTTACAAAATGGATCAATTGTTAGATTCAATTTTTTTTTTATTTCCTTATTTGAATTTTTCATCCAAAATCACTCACCTCAATTCCAAAGATCCAATCAAGTCTGTCCAATAATACTTGACATGATCCATGCCCATTAACAAAAAGGCAAGAACGTGAGTTAAGAAGGTTTACGAAGTGATAACACCCAAAATAATTTGCATATTTAAGAAGGTTTACGAAGTGATAACACCCAAAATAAAATTAACTATAATGTCAGCCCATTAAAGATCCACGAAGAGACTTAAGATCAGAAGCTCATAAAGCCCAACACTCAAGGGTGTAAATATGAAAGGTAAACATATAACAAAGGGGCTCTCTCTCTCTCTCTCTCTCTCTCTCTAAAATCCTTATATTATCTTTCTCCATTAAGTTTTCTCTCTACACTCCGATAGCTAACTTAGGCATCGGAGCTCAAAAGTCCGACAAGACCGGGCTAGTTTTCTTTTTTGCAGGTCATTAAAGTCTCATTCACCATGGCCGTCAATCTCTCCTTTTACGGTAAAATTTTGTGTTTTATCATTTGGTGCTTGTGTTGAGAGCTGATGCCGAATTTGAGCTACTCAGCCTAAAATCAAAGAAGAATGATGTTCGTCTCATGGCTGCTTTTTAAAGGAGTTTCAACGCCAAACTTCAGATCTACTATTGCCCCTTTGTAAAAGTGATGGGGATTTAATTTAACCCTTAGTCTCACTAGACTGCGTATAGGATGAGTAGGGTATCGTTCCAAAGGGAACGGGATAAATTTTGTATTGAAACTACAAAGAGAAGATGGATAGGTAACGAATAAAATAAAGATTATGCAATTGACTAAATATCTAACTACTTTGGATATATTAAATTAATTTGGATTAAAGATGACTTAAATGATGGTATGAACATACATTAAAAATTATGAAATAGTAATTCATCTAAGAACAAGTCTTCCTATTTTATATAAATAAAGTGACTGGAGAATTTAGCCAAGATTCTTTAAAGCAACTCTCGTTGTCAATAAAGAATGTTCTTATTTAGAGTCTATAAGCATTCTCATGTCATTATATAGATAAATAAGAATCATGAAGCTCTATGCCAATTCTTTAACCCCTCAAAGTGAATTCCTTAAGTCACATGAAAGAAATTCAATGCTTCAAGTACATTCATTTGTTTTTCCATCAAAGAATTCCAACTCTCATTGCGAACAAATTGACTAACATGCCAAATATGGTGGCCAATCATACATAGCAAAACAAAGCACACAAATGGATGTAAATCATAATTCATGCATAATAAGAATAAACATGTCTTAAACAAATACTAGTGCATAGTTATAATGTACAAAGGAAACTAGCCAAATACATATTTGAATTAAAGACAAACAAGAGAAAGAAAACTATCTCATGTTCCTTTGGCTTGTCCCTTTGTAAACATCTAATAAAAACTAAGTAAAAATATTTATCCAAAATAATAACTGGAAACTAAACATTGATTGATCTCTTCGATCCCCTTCTCCAATTAATGCCATCCATATTTATAGAGGGAAAACTCTACAAACATGTCTCTTCATAATGGTTGTGAATGTGAAAAGTTGCCATGAAGGGTTACGATGGTTGGCTGAAAAATTAGGTTCAAAAGACACAATGTTTCGGAAACAGTTGCCTTGTCCGACTCGTGAATAACCTCACGAGTCGTGAATCTCTTTTTTTTCTTTTCTCTGGAGTCGTGATCCACATCACGAGTCGTGAGCCTCCTCACTACTCGTGAATGTGCTGGCTTCTCGTGATCTCTTCCTTCGTACCGAGTCGTGACTGCCTTCACGACTCGTGAACACTTGCTTCTTCACTCGTGAGCCCTGCGCCTCCTTCTTCTCTCGTGAATGTGTTCACTACTCGTGATTCATGTCCGACTCGTGACTTCTGTCTTCAATTTCTCAAATTCTTCTCCATTTGTCCCACACTTCACCAATTTCTTCCTAAAACAAACACAAACATATAAATTGAACATAAACACACGAAAATACAATTAACATTACATATTTAACTACATAAATATAAGGAAAACACACATAAAATAGTAGACATTTAACATGACATCAAATTCCCCCACACATAAACCTTGCTTGTCCCCAAGCAAGAGAAAAGAATGAGAAAATCTAATTTCAAGTTTAAAACAAGTAAGTCAAATTATAAAGCATTGCTCAATTTTTACTTAAGATAAGATTGATATGAAGTCAAACACCTTAACACTCAAAATATTAGTAAATCAAGACTTAAAACATGCATCTTAAATCATCAAGTCATCAAAGTTTACTAAATTCAACATCAAGAATATAAAGTCTCAAGACTAACCATGCTCAAGAAAGAATAATGATCATAAAACCTAAGATTCAAAGACTATAGATGCCTTTTAGGACAATTAAGAAGCTCACATACCTTTAAACCCATCTCGTGGCATTTTTAGACTATTTTTTTCTTTCTTTTAGCATGGGTGCATTTTATGCTCCATCCCATGATTAGCAAGAGAATGTAGTATTGGGTGCGTTTTATGCTCCATCCCATACCTTATTGAACTTTTAGATATGCATCTTGCTTTAATTTTTTACTTTCCTTCTTTTTTTTTCTTTTTTTTTTCTAGTCCTCATCCATTATTGAAAGGCCTAAAGGTAAGCATTATGGCTATAGTTTCCATGAAGCAACTAAAATCCTAAAATCTTAAGCAAAATGATCATATTCTAACCTTAAAGCATAGTTAATGAAGAGACTAAATAACCTAAAATGTTAAAAAAAAGTAAAAAGAGATGACTTAAAAACAGAAAACTCATGCAAAAAGATCTTGAAAAGCTAATAAAATGAGTATAAAGGCAAATGAATATTCATAACAACCTATATGGCATGCACTATGAGCAACACTCATAACAAAACTCACTATAAAAATAAACAAACAACAAAACACACAAAAGTGCTCCCCCACACTTAGAACACACATTGTCCTCAATGTGGAGAAACAAAACAAACATACAAACAAAAAAGAAAATCACAAAAATAAACTAAATCATAGAGGAAAGAAAAACTCCCCTCAAATCATGGTGAAGTGGGAGGCGAAACAACCACGTAGCCCGATTGGGCAATGAAAGCATCCACCTTGTGCTCAAGGCGGCGTTGATGTTGAAGTAATTGAGTGGTGGTTTGCTCCAAGGAAGCCAATTGACTTTGGATGGCGGATTGATTTTGGAGCAGTTGATTGAACATAGAAGGTGTGATAGCAGTTGAAGAAGATGCAGCGGTTGGTGTGAAAACAGGTGTACCCTCAATTGGATCATCACTAGGCCCGGGCTCTATTGGTCTTGACTCCTCCGATGTACTTTCCATGTTAGCCACCTGCGGATTAGAAGTACCAGGAAGTTCCTTCCAACAAGAACGATATACAGATGGTATGTATTGGAAGGAATTGTTAGTGACCTCTCCCTTCACAAATAAATGCTTAGAAAAATACAAGCATGGAAGCACACCATCATAAACATGCAAATCAATATCAATTCCCCTAGCTATAGCAGCAATAACATGTCCATGGGTAATAGGGGACTCCGGGCGATTAACACAATGCAACAATTGCTTGAAAATCCAATAAGACCAACATATAGACTTATGGTTATGCACACACCACATTAGGAAAAGTTCATGACTTGAAACCCTATTAAATTCATGTTTGTTGAAAACAATGGATGCAAGAATCTTATGTAAAATCCAGTATTTCAAGTCAGATATAAACATGGATTTGGCATCTCTAGCCCTATAAGGAGTAGTCAAACCAGTAAGAAAATTCCAAAACTCATTTGGCCTATAACTCTTAGGAGGGTTACATAAACCATTCGGGCTAAAACCAAAGATTCTATGCATCATGAAATAAGTTAGAGTATAATCAACACCATTCAAGCGAAAGTCTACCAGCCTAGGATTATCAGCATTCTCTTTAAAATTTGTGTAAAACTCCAAGACTAAGTCAGTGTAAAACTGCTCATTGCATATTGACAAACCTTAAGAGACCACATTCAGACAACATTTTATTTACTGCATCAAGAACACCCACACTTTCAAGCAAAGAGTTAGGAAAATACTTACATTGATAGTGTGCTCTATCTTTGAGAATAAGAAACCGGTTACCATCGTGAATGGAGGAGAGAGGGAATGGTGAACTAAAATCTGTCTGCAAACTCGGAAGTGGTGGTTCATCTCCTCCTTGCTGACCCCTGGATGCTGAAACATTCTTCGTCCTTACCATTGTGTTAAAAAGAAAATGAAACAGAGAAGAGAAGAAGAAAATGCGTGAACTTGTGTTTGTGTAACGACTCGTGAGGACAAGCAACGACAGTTTACAGGAACTTGTGTAATGTGGCTATAACGTGAATGCAAGGAAAGGAAAAGAGAAGAAGAAAAAGAAGAAAGAAAAAGTTGTGGAGAAGAGAAAAACAAATAGATAAAAGAAAATATAAGTTACAATAGAAGATAGAAATTGCGAGAAGAGTAAAAGAAGAGAGAATGTAAAAATAGAAAAGGAAATGAGGGAAATCACGATAGGTTTTATAGAAGAATGAGGGAAAACATGAAAAGTTATGTCTTTTAAAAACCCTAATTGAAATTATAACCGTTCCCTCTCTTAAATGAAAGTTAATAAGGTGTAGTTAAGCCAATTAAAAACCGCTAATACTCCTAATTAAAAGAAATTTAAGTAAAATAAAGAAATAAAAATGAAATAAAAGTAAAAACAGGGATTTAAAATTCACGACTCGTAATTTTGGAACAGTTCTTCACGAGTCGGCACCATCATCACGACTCGTGAAGATAAAGGGAATTATGGCACGTAATAACATAGTTCACGAGTCGGCACCATCATCACGACTCGTGAAGAAGAAAAAGAAAGAGACAAGAAAGACATGATCGCGAGTCGGTATGTTGCTCACGACTCGTGAGCCTTTTGCTTTTGTATAAAACGTGATCCTGTTCACGACACGTAATTCTGCTCATGACTCAATAAAGAAAGCTACTGGAATACTCGTGAAGACAGTCACGAGTCGTGAGGCACTTGTAAACGTGATGTATTTCTCTTCCAAAAATCTTAACAACTTCATCCAAAAATTAAAATAACAAAGAAAAATAAATCAATTAATATGAAAACTATAAAAACATAAAACTTAACCAAAAACAAACCACAAAACAAATAAATCCAAACTAAAATAACTAAGTGAAAATAAAAAGATTATTGTGCAAAAGATGAATGTAATAAATTAACTGTTAAAATCACAAATACTTTTAGTCTAAAACTTATTACAAAAACTCTAATACTAACAAACAAAATGCCAAATAAAATTTCATACATCAAAATAACTATCACACAATCCTAAAACATCCACTCTTTTGTATCATTCAATAAAAATTTATTCAAGCCGTTCCCCGGCAACGGCGCCAAAATCTGATGGGGATTTAATTTAACCCTTAGTCTCACTAGACTGCGTATAGGATGAGTAGGGTATCGTTCCAAAGGGAACGACGGATAAATTTTGTATTGAAACTACAAAGAGAAGATGGATAGGTAACGAATAAAATAAAGATTATGCAATTGACTAAATATCTAACTACTTTGGATATATTAAATTAATTTGGATTAAAGATGACTTAAATGATGGTATGAACATACATTAAAAATTATGAAATAGTAATTCATCTAAGAACAAGTCTTCCTATTTTATATAAATAAAGTGACTGGAGAATTTAGCCAAGATTCTTTAAAGCAACTCTCGTTGTCAATAAAGAATGTTCTTATTTAGAGTCTATAAGCATTCTCATGTCATTATATAGATAAATAAGAATCATGAAGCTCTATGCCAATTCTTTAACCCCTCAAAGTGAATTCCTTAAGTCACATGAAAGAAATTCAATGCTTCAAGTACATTCATTTGTTTTTCCATCAAAGAATTCCAACTCTCATTGCGAACAAATTGACTAACATGCCAAATATGGTGGCCAATCATACATAGCAAAACAAAGCACACAAATGGATGTAAATCATAATTCATGCATAATAAGAATAAACATGTCTTAAACAAATACTAGTGCATAGTTATAATGTACAAAGGAAACTAGCCAAATACATATTTGAATTAAAGACAAACAAGAGAAAGAAAACTATCTCATGTTCCTTTGGCTTGTCCCTTTGTAAACATCTAATAAAAACTAAGTAAAAATATTTATCCAAAATAATAACTGGAAACTAAACATTGATTGATCTCTTCGATCCCCTTCTCCAATTAATGCCATCCATATTTATAGAGGGAAAACTCTACAAACATGTCTCTTCATAATGGTTGTGAATGTGAAAAGTTGCCATGAAGGGTTACGATGGTTGGCTGAAAAATTAGGTTCAAAAGACACAATGTTTCGGAAACAGTTGCCTTGTCCGACTCGTGAATAACCTCACGAGTCGTGAATCTCTTTTTTTTCTTTTCTCTGGAGTCGTGATCCACATCACGAGTCGTGAGCCTCCTCACTACTCGTGAATGTGCTGGCTTCTCGTGATCTCTTCCTTCGTACCGAGTCGTGACTGCCTTCACGACTCGTGAACACTTGCTTCTTCACTCGTGAGCCCTGCGCCTCCTTCTTCTCTCGTGAATGTGTTCACTACTCGTGATTCATGTCCGACTCGTGACTTCTGTCTTCAATTTCTCAAATTCTTCTCCATTTGTCCCACACTTCACCAATTTCTTCCTAAAACAAACACAAACATATAAATTGAACATAAACACACGAAAATACAATTAACATTACATATTTAACTACATAAATATAAGGAAAACACACATAAAATAGTAGACATTTAACATGACATCAAATTCCCCCACACATAAACCTTGCTTGTCCCCAAGCAAGAGAAAAGAATGAGAAAATCTAATTTCAAGTTTAAAACAAGTAAGTCAAATTATAAAGCATTGCTCAATTTTTACTTAAGATAAGATTGATATGAAGTCAAACACCTTAACACTCAAAATATTAGTAAATCAAGACTTAAAACATGCATCTTAAATCATCAAGTCATCAAAGTTTACTAAATTCAACATCAAGAATATAAAGTCTCAAGACTAACCATGCTCAAGAAAGAATAATGATCATAAAACCTAAGATTCAAAGACTATAGATGCCTTTTAGGACAATTAAGAAGCTCACATACCTTTAAACCCATCTCGTGGCATTTTTAGACTATTTTTTTCTTTCTTTTAGCATGGGTGCATTTTATGCTCCATCCCATGATTAGCAAGAGAATGTAGTATTGGGTGCGTTTTATGCTCCATCCCATACCTTATTGAACTTTTAGATATGCATCTTGCTTTAATTTTTTACTTTCCTTCTTTTTTTTTCTTTTTTTTTTCTAGTCCTCATCCATTATTGAAAGGCCTAAAGGTAAGCATTATGGCTATAGTTTCCATGAAGCAACTAAAATCCTAAAATCTTAAGCAAAATGATCATATTCTAACCTTAAAGCATAGTTAATGAAGAGACTAAATAACCTAAAATGTTAAAAAAAAGTAAAAAGAGATGACTTAAAAACAGAAAACTCATGCAAAAAGATCTTGAAAAGCTAATAAAATGAGTATAAAGGCAAATGAATATTCATAACAACCTATATGGCATGCACTATGAGCAACACTCATAACAAAACTCACTATAAAAATAAACAAACAACAAAACACACAAAAGTGCTCCCCCACACTTAGAACACACATTGTCCTCAATGTGGAGAAACAAAACAAACATACAAACAAAAAAGAAAATCACAAAAATAAACTAAATCATAGAGGAAAGAAAAACTCCCCTCAAATCATGGTGAAGTGGGAGGCGAAACAACCACGTAGCCCGATTGGGCAATGAAAGCATCCACCTTGTGCTCAAGGCGGCGTTGATGTTGAAGTAATTGAGTGGTGGTTTGCTCCAAGGAAGCCAATTGACTTTGGATGGCGGATTGATTTTGGAGCAGTTGATTGAACATAGAAGGTGTGATAGCAGTTGAAGAAGATGCAGCGGTTGGTGTGAAAACAGGTGTACCCTCAATTGGATCATCACTAGGCCCGGGCTCTATTGGTCTTGACTCCTCCGATGTACTTTCCATGTTAGCCACCTGCGGATTAGAAGTACCAGGAAGTTCCTTCCAACAAGAACGATATACAGATGGTATGTATTGGAAGGAATTGTTAGTGACCTCTCCCTTCACAAATAAATGCTTAGAAAAATACAAGCATGGAAGCACACCATCATAAACATGCAAATCAATATCAATTCCCCTAGCTATAGCAGCAATAACATGTCCATGGGTAATAGGGGACTCCGGGCGATTAACACAATGCAACAATTGCTTGAAAATCCAATAAGACCAACATATAGACTTATGGTTATGCACACACCACATTAGGAAAAGTTCATGACTTGAAACCCTATTAAATTCATGTTTGTTGAAAACAATGGATGCAAGAATCTTATGTAAAATCCAGTATTTCAAGTCAGATATAAACATGGATTTGGCATCTCTAGCCCTATAAGGAGTAGTCAAACCAGTAAGAAAATTCCAAAACTCATTTGGCCTATAACTCTTAGGAGGGTTACATAAACCATTCGGGCTAAAACCAAAGATTCTATGCATCATGAAATAAGTTAGAGTATAATCAACACCATTCAAGCGAAAGTCTACCAGCCTAGGATTATCAGCATTCTCTTTAAAATTTGTGTAAAACTCCAAGACTAAGTCAGTGTAAAACTGCTCATGCATATTGACAAACCTTAAGAGACCACATTCAGACAACATTTTATTTACTGCATCAAGAACACCCACACTTTCAAGCAAAGAGTTAGGAAAATACTTACATTGATAGTGTGCTCTATCTTTGAGAATAAGAAACCGGTTACCATCGTGAATGGAGGAGAGAGGGAATGGTGAACTAAAATCTGTCTGCAAACTCGGAAGTGGTGGTTCATCTCCTCCTTGCTGACCCCTGGATGCTGAAACATTCTTCGTCCTTACCATTGTGTTAAAAAGAAAATGAAACAGAGAAGAGAAGAAGAAAATGCGTGAACTTGTGTTTGTGTAACGACTCGTGAGGACAAGCAACGACAGTTTACAGGAACTTGTGTAATGTGGCTATAACGTGAATGCAAGGAAAGGAAAAGAGAAGAAGAAAAAGAAGAAAGAAAAAGTTGTGGAGAAGAGAAAAACAAATAGATAAAAGAAAATATAAGTTACAATAGAAGATAGAAATTGCGAGAAGAGTAAAAGAAGAGAGAATGTAAAAATAGAAAAGGAAATGAGGGAAATCACGATAGGTTTTATAGAAGAATGAGGGAAAACATGAAAAGTTATGTCTTTTAAAAACCCTAATTGAAATTATAACCGTTCCCTCTCTTAAATGAAAGTTAATAAGGTGTAGTTAAGCCAATTAAAAACCGCTAATACTCCTAATTAAAAGAAATTTAAGTAAAATAAAGAAATAAAAATGAAATAAAAGTAAAAACAGGGATTTAAAATTCACGACTCGTAATTTTGGAACAGTTCTTCACGAGTCGGCACCATCATCACGACTCGTGAAGATAAAGGGAATTATGGCACGTAATAACATAGTTCACGAGTCGGCACCATCATCACGACTCGTGAAGAAGAAAAAGAAAGAGACAAGAAAGACATGATCGCGAGTCGGTATGTTGCTCACGACTCGTGAGCCTTTTGCTTTTGTATAAAACGTGATCCTGTTCACGACACGTAATTCTGCTCATGACTCAATAAAGAAAGCTACTGGAATACTCGTGAAGACAGTCACGAGTCGTGAGGCACTTGTAAACGTGATGTATTTCTCTTCCAAAAATCTTAACAACTTCATCCAAAAATTAAAATAACAAAGAAAAATAAATCAATTAATATGAAAACTATAAAAACATAAAACTTAACCAAAAACAAACCACAAAACAAATAAATCCAAACTAAAATAACTAAGTGAAAATAAAAAGATTATTGTGCAAAAGATGAATGTAATAAATTAACTGTTAAAATCACAAATACTTTTAGTCTAAAACTTATTACAAAAACTCTAATACTAAAACAAACAAAATGCCAAATAAAATTTCATACATCAAAATAACTATCACACAATCCTAAAACATCCACTCTTTTGTATCATTCAATAAAAATTTATTCAAGCCGTTCCCCGGCAACGGCGCCAAAATCTGATGGGGATTTAATTTAACCCTTAGTCTCACTAGACTGCGTATAGGATGAGTAGGGTATCGTTCCAAAGGGAACGGGATAAATTTTGTATTGAAACTACAAAGAGAAGATGGATAGGTAACGAATAAAATAAAGATTATGCAATTGACTAAATATCTAACTACTTTGGATATATTAAATTAATTTGGATTAAAGATGACTTAAATGATGGTATGAACATACATTAAAAATTATGAAATAGTAATTCATCTAAGAACAAGTCTTCCTATTTTATATAAATAAAGTGACTGGAGAATTTAGCCAAGATTCTTTAAAGCAACTCTCGTTGTCAATAAAGAATGTTCTTATTTAGAGTCTATAAGCATTCTCATGTCATTATATAGATAAATAAGAATCATGAAGCTCTATGCCAATTCTTTAACCCCTCAAAGTGAATTCCTTAAGTCACATGAAAGAAATTCAATGCTTCAAGTACATTCATTTGTTTTTCCATCAAAGAATTCCAACTCTCATTGCGAACAAATTGACTAACATGCCAAATATGGTGGCCAATCATACATAGCAAAACAAAGCACACAAATGGATGTAAATCATAATTCATGCATAATAAGAATAAACATGTCTTAAACAAATACTAGTGCATAGTTATAATGTACAAAGGAAACTAGCCAAATACATATTTGAATTAAAGACAAACAAGAGAAAGAAAACTATCTCATGTTCCTTTGGCTTGTCCCTTTGTAAACATCTAATAAAAACTAAGTAAAAATATTTATCCAAAATAATAACTGGAAACTAAACATTGATTGATCTCTTCGATCCCCTTCTCCAATTAATGCCATCCATATTTATAGAGGGAAAACTCTACAAACATGTCTCTTCATAATGGTTGTGAATGTGAAAAGTTGCCATGAAGGGTTACGATGGTTGGCTGAAAAATTAGGTTCAAAAGACACAATGTTTCGGAAACAGTTGCCTTGTCCGACTCGTGAATAACCTCACGAGTCGTGAATCTCTTTTTTTTCTTTTCTCTGGAGTCGTGATCCACATCACGAGTCGTGAGCCTCCTCACTACTCGTGAATGTGCTGGCTTCTCGTGATCTCTTCCTTCGTACCGAGTCGTGACTGCCTTCACGACTCGTGAACACTTGCTTCTTCACTCGTGAGCCCTGCGCCTCCTTCTTCTCTCGTGAATGTGTTCACTACTCGTGATTCATGTCCGACTCGTGACTTCTGTCTTCAATTTCTCAAATTCTTCTCCATTTGTCCCACACTTCACCAATTTCTTCCTAAAACAAACACAAACATATAAATTGAACATAAACACACGAAAATACAATTAACATTACATATTTAACTACATAAATATAAGGAAAACACACATAAAATAGTAGACATTTAACATGACATCAAAAAGAAAAATTCATGAAAAGATCTTGAGCTTTATTTTACAGAAAAAGTCTAGATCTGAAAAATCTAGAGCTTGATCTCACAATAAAAGCTTAAATCTGAAAGATCTTGAGTTTCTTTTCAAAGGAAAGGCCTAGATCTAAAGATCCTAGATTTGATCTTGCAAAAAAGGCAAAGAAAGAAGTGATACGGGTGCTGTGCTCCAAGAAAAATAGAGCGAGGTGACAGAGGCCCCCACCGGACAAAAGTGATAGTGAAGAAACAGTAGGAAGAACAAACAAAGCTGAAAAGCGAAAATAAAAAAGTAATTTTCAGTGGGTACATGCACTCAAATTTCATAGATGACTAGCATTGACTGCAAACTTATCTCTATCTCTTGAAAAATATGATGGATGGGTCCCACCTCTACAACAAAAAAGCATGTGATTACCTACCACACCTTTAAAGATCTGAAAAGATATATATCGAAAGTATTTTTGGCCCAACACCAGGTATGTATATTAAGAACTTATTTAATTGTTCTTTTAAGTTTATCGGATGGAAAAATTTCAATCAGTCGGATATAGTTATCTCTCCCCAAGAGCGGATCGGATCAGAAGACCATCCATCGCCAAGAGCGAATCGGATGAAAAATATCTCTCCGTCAAGAGCGAATCAGATCAAAAGACCATCCATCGCCAAGAGCGGATCGGATGGATAATATCTCTCCACCAAAAGCGGATCGAAAGACCATCCATCGCCAAAAGCAAATCGGATGAAAAAATTTTGATCGGTCGGATATGGTTATCTCTCTACCAAGAATGGATCAGATCGGAAGATCATCATCGCCAAGAGTGGATCGGATGGAAAAATTCCGATCAATCGGATTATTTCGATCAGTCGGATGTAGTTATCTTTTCGCCAAGAGCGGATCGGATCGGAAGACCATCCATCACTAAGAACAGATTGGATGTGATTTTTTTCACGAATGTGATTTTTTTCACCGCCAAGAGCGGATCGGATCGGAAGATCATCCATTGCCAAGAGCGGATCGGATGTGTTTTTTCCACTGTCAAGAGTGGAACGGACGAGGTTATCTCTTCGCCAAAAGCGGATCGCACTGGAAGATCGTCCATCGCCAAGGGCGGATCGGACTGGTTATCTCTCCGCTAAGAGCAGAATGGATCGGAAGACCGTCCATCGCCAAAGACGGATCGAACGAGGTTATTTCTCCGCCAAGAGCGGATCGAATTGGAAGATCGTTCATCGCCAAGGGCGGATCGGACTGGTTATCTCTTTGCCAAGAGCGGATCGGATCGAAAGACCGTGCATCGCCAAGGGCGGATCGGATGAGATTATTTCTCCGCCAAGAGCAGATCGCATCGGAAGACCGTCCATCGCCAAGGGCGGATCGGATTGGTTATCTCTCCGTCAAGAGCGGATCGGATCGAAATACCATCCATCGCCAATGACAGATCGGACTGGTTATCTCTCCGTCAAGAGCGAATCGGATCGGAAGACCGTTCATCGCCAAGGACGGATCACATAAGCAACCTTCAGGTTAGTAAATATTTATAAAATTATTTGCACAATAAAATTGTAAAAAATTATTTGCAGGGTAAAATTTTAAAAAGGGTAACTTTACATAAGCGGGTAACTTCCAAAGTCAACATCTTAATTCCGATCGGTCAATACTGACATCCAGATTGAGGTATTTTCCAAATGGATAACTCTCAAAGACAAGGTACTCTCCAAACGGATAACTTCCCATAAGCGGGTAACTCCCAAAGACAAGGTACTCTCCAAACGGGTAACTCCCCATAAGCAGGTAACTCCCAAAGACAAGGTTCTCCAAACGGATAACTCCCCAAAAAGCGGGTAATTTCTAAAATTATTGAGCCTTTGATCTCAAAGATCGAATTACGTGGAGGGGAACTAGTGATAACACCCAAAATAAAATTAACTATAAGGCCGGTTCATTAAAGGCCCACGAAGAGGCCTAAGATCAGAAGCCCATAAAGCTCAATACTCAAGGGTATAAATATGAGAGGTAAACACATAACAAAGAGTCTCTCTCTCTCTCTCTCTCTCTAAACTCTTTATACTCTCTCTCTCCATTAAGTTTTATCTCTATACTTCGATAGCTAATTTAGGCATCGGATCTCAAAAGCCCAGCAAAATCAGGCTAATTTTCTTTTTTGCAGGTCATTAAAACCTCATTTACCATGGTCGATAATCTCTCATTCTATGGTAAAATTTTATATTTTATCATGAATGGTTCAAACGAGTTACAAAATGGATCAAGTGGTAGATTCAATTTTTTTTTTATTTCCTTATTTGAATTTTTGATCCAAAATCACTCACCTCAATCCCAACTTATCATATGCCATCAATTTCTGGTCCTGGTTTGGAAACCATAAGCTTTAGTTCTTCTAAGAGGAAAATAAATAAATTAAAAAGAGAGAAATTTATTTTGTTCATTTTATTTTTTTCTAACTTTCAACATTTTTTCTTTTTCTAATTACATTTTCAAAAACAAGGATGAAAATTAAACCATAATAAATTGAAAAAAAAATCAAATCTTTAGCGTTTGAACTATTAGTGATTTCCAATTTTTTTATACCGTACTAATAAAATAGATGGGAATAAAACACCTAATTATTTGTCATCTTAATATATTGAAGTCCCTTTGATAACAAAAAAATAATAATAATGACAAAAAAAACAACCAAATGAAAGAGGAAATATCCTATACTTCTTTTTTCGGATAAAAACAAAAATTCCATAAACAAATATTATAAAGAAAAGATTGAGTATGCAGATTAACCCCCTACGTAATTTAAATTTTTTTAGATCATTTATAGATCGAATTTAAATAAAATAATATTATGGATTGAGTTTGCAGATTGAATAAAAAACTAAAAGGTATAAAAAGAAGATATAAATATAGAATTAAAAATGATATTATAACTCTACAATGATTAAAATAATTTAGAAAAAAAAAATTACTTGCTTATATGCTTACAAGGGATGGTTGATAGTTAGATAATATTAGAAAATTAGCCGGCCATTCCTTAGGGTTCATAACTTTAATGTGGATTTTCTACATTGAGAAATGATATGGAGTAAACAAACTCTTCTATGAACAGTAATAACTACTCACTTTTATTTGTTAATATATAAATAAATTATACTGAAATTTAGATAGAAACACTCCGGTAATTAAATCAGGTATGTTTTTAGCATTTGAAATGGTGAAATTTAATTGGTTCTATCTTGTGATTTACTCAATTTTATATAGTTTTCCATTTTAAACACTTATAACAGTTTAAACTGCAACGTTTTATCAATTAAAATCATTAAATAAGTACAAATTCTCGAGCTCTCTATAATGAGAACTCTGTTAACAGACTTCAACTATGGAGCCTGATTATCAAATATGATGATGTTGAATTAGCAGGCTCAAACGGTCGCAAATAGTGAGATTAGAAAACTTTTATAAAAAGAACTTTATTGTTATTGAGTTAATTACACGCATAAATATTGCAAACCCAAGGTAATTTAGAATCAGACAAAAGGATTTTTAACAAATGCAATATTTGGGGAATATCACTTTATAAATAATTTGGACTTCCCAACCGGCATTTGACCAAATTAGTACTCTCTTCGTTTTTTTTTATCTGTCACTTTTGAGTAAAATTCAAATTCTATTTATCTATCACTTTTAAATTTTTAATATAATTTAATTTACTTTTTTAATTTATTTTTTTTAATAAAATCAAAACCAATCAGATTTGATAATTTAGTTTTAATCACGTAATTTAATACTAAATTTAAATCTATTTATTATTTTTTAATTTTAATAAAAATAATAAAAGTGATTGATAAAAAAAAATACGGGGAGTAATTTTTTTAAGTTAATTTGACCAAATTAATGATGTTCACGTATTTACTAGCAATGGTTATTTTCTTGTCTTCCATCTACCAAACATGGTTAGCAAACTTAAGCAATCGACCATTGATTTTGTTGATTTTGCTCTTTTCAATAGCTTAGCAATCAAGAATAGTTTTACCCTTGACTGCTTTCTACTAATAAAGGCACACGTGTGAAATAAAATCTCCTGGTTTGTGCTTTTTTTTTTTTAAAAAAAATTATAGTATGATGAAGAGGAGCAAGAAGAAAATTTTGTATATATTCTCATATAAATTGAATGAGAAACACTTATAATTGTGAGGGGTTTTTCAAAATTAAAATTTTTATTATCACTACCAACAAATTTATAGAAGTCTTAAATGATGCAATTTGGAAGGGGAAATAAATAATTTGGTGTCTTGAAATTGGGAATTGTAGACATTAAGGATTTGAAATTGAGGAATTCCTTATTTCCAAGCTCAAAATCATATTCATTGATCCATATGCCAATGCCAAGCATATGAATATGAAGGATTTCAATAGCATAGTTTTATAGATGAACTTAGCTTAAGGAAATGTATATTGCCTATCATTCCATTCCATATATTTTTATTTTTTCCTAATTCATGGTATTATTTTTACAATAAGAAATAAGTCCTTAATGTTCGAAAATCGACTCAGCTTACAATTAATAATAATGATTATTAATCTCCATCTCAATTTATGTGTCATTTTAGAGAGTTTTTAATTTTTGTTTCACTTAATATTTAAAATTAAGAGATGAACATATTATATTATATTATATTATATTATATTATATTATATTATATTATATTATATTATATTATATTATATTATATTATATTATATTATATTATATTATATTATATTATATTATATTATATTATATTATATTATATTATATTATATTATATTATATTATAGAAGGAAAGAGATATTTCAAGCCACATTGCTTATCATTATCTATTTTTTTCATCAAAAGATTTACACATATTTACCGATAACATCATTAATTCATGCATTGCATTTTTGTGTACTTTAAATTTTTATAATTTTATTTATACATTACAATGTATTTTTTTTTATTTATTAATGAAAATTTAATTTATATTAGAAAACTCTCAAAAATGTGAAAATCATCCATATTAGCAATTTTCTTTCCATATATAACATGTTTAATGATCCCTATTTTAAATATGTTTGATTTTTCTAAATTAGGAATTAACAACAGTGTGTAATTAAGACGTCATATAATCAAGAAACAACAATGGGATGACAGTATCAGTAGTCAAACCAGCAACTTTTTTTTTTGAGATAATATGGACCTTTTATTAAAGCATTTGTTGAATACAAGGGGGAGGAGAAGTATAAACAACTCCTTAAGAAACAACAGAGTTCCTAACTAACATATGAGTAAGATCATTACCCGATCTTCTGACAAAGGAGAAAACACAATTATCAAACCTTAAATTAGCTTCGCTACAATCTTTAACAATGCTATCAAACGGGGACACATAACTAAAAGATTTAATGAGAGTATGAAATAACATTATGCAGTCCGTCTCAACAAGCACATTACGAAAATTAGCATCTTTTAGCCATCCCAATGCCTCCTTCACAAACATAGCCTCCGCTAGGAGGGGATCCAGGGGACATAGAACAGTCCCATGACCAGCTGCTACAAAATTCCTCTGAGGGTCCCTACAAATCCAGCCATAACTCACCCAATTATCTTCTCTAAAGATCGCAGCATTGCAATTGCACTTCATAAAATTAAGAGAAGGGGGCGACCAGGTGTCCAACACCCCCAAGTCAGTCAAAGAGTCCAACTCAAACTCTTTTTGATGAACCATCAACCATTGATTCAAACAACCACTAGCCAACCTCAGGACTGCCCTGTTACTTATATTAGATTGGTGCCAAATGTATTTGTTTCTTCTATACCAGATGTCCCACATCAAATATACAGCAATATACAATTCATCCCGTTGAAGATTGATAAACCATCCTTTAAAGATGTCAAACAAGCAACATTAGTTGTCACACCCTTCTCGGAATTGTCCTTTCCGAAACAAGACTTAGCTAAAAATGGTAAAATTTTTTTCTCACTGAATAATTCAAAACACTTGAAATACTTTTACAATAATTCTAGAATCAAATAACAGTCTTATAAACAATTGAAACAAACACCAAACATCATAACAAAAACTTATACCTCCATTCATCCAAGACCATTAAAAAAAATACATTCAAAATACAATTTAAGCTTTTACCTTAATAGTCTAAGTATATATATGCCAAAGGCTTACATCAACTAACACAAAAATCTTCTCTTCCGATCAGGACCTTTAATATACTGTACTCCCGCAATACTTCAGAACCTTTACGCAGTAAACACTACATGCTGAGCATTAAATATGTCCAGTGGAGACTACTAATCCAAAAAATTTCCAAGAATAAGCATAATTTTCGTAATTTATGCTACTGTTATTCTTATTTTATTAAGCATTTTCTTATATTTCAGTTATCATTATTCATGTTATTAATTTGTATTTTGATAACCATTGTTCTTTTGTTTCTAAACTTTCAACTTTACTTTATAGTATTTTCTTAGGTAGATCGATATCAGATTTACTTTTACCTTTACATTAATATTTACTATAACTTTTTACTTTTTTATCAGTACTTTCACTTTATCTTCTAGCCATAGCAATTTAATTATTATTTCATTTAGCGACGTGTATTGGTACTCGTGTCTTTACTAGTATCAAAATAAACTACTTTTAATTCTTGATTTACTGTTCAATTATTTGATCTGTATTCTAATTACACTTCTCGCTATTTATTCTTTTATTTTTATTTTAACTTTTAATTAATAAATATATTACTATTTAAAGGATTTTAACCTTTATTGCAAAGTGATATAGCTATTTCGGGACACTTTGTAGTCAAATTCTTTTTCCTTCTTTTATACATTTACTTATGTTCAAATATTTGTTTTAAAACTCATGCCTTTTACTTTTTATTTATCTTTCCTTTTTGAAAATGCCTTACTTAAACATTAAGTGAAAATGCCTTACTTAAACATTAAGTTTCACTTAATGTCATCGCTATCACCTTTTTAACTTTAAATAGAAAATTAATATTATTTTTCCAAGCTTGTCACTTTTTCACAATAATATTTGGTACAAGACCAATTAATTAAATTCAGTTTCTCATGTAAAACAAAATACATTTTAAACCCCTTTTTCATTATAAAAGCTTAACTAAACATTGATTTAATATTTTATTCTTATACACCCTTTCTTTTTCTTTTCTTATTACTTACATTTTTTAAGAAACTTTACAGATTTATTTCAACTTTACATTTTCTTTCAAACGAAATATTTTTCGTTATAACTTTTTATATTCAATTTAATTAAACAGTAGTTATTTATTCATTTCGATGTGCCCCTAGTGTAATATAACAGGTTTCTCACAAAGGATACTCGGGACTGGATCCGAAGGTCCCACTAAACAGATAGAGAAATGATATCAAAAGATCAAGTCTCACAGAGCAGAAACAGATACACTTTTACTTTCACTGAAGCTATGGAGATCAAAGATCCCACCCATAGCTAAACAAGTCGCCATGACTTGCATCGCGGTACATATGTGTCCTTATAGTTAGTCAATTATATCCAAAATAAGAATCATAATACTTGTCTATCGCTAAAAGCAAACATAATCAGTCACATTTGTAAACGTTTTTTAATATTTAAAATCTTTAATTTCTTTCTTTTATTACTTTGTACATTATATTCTAAGCAAATACACTCTTTTAGTACTTTGACTTTTCAATAACTTTCGTTTTTTCTTTCACTATATCTTTTCAAGTTACTATTGTGAATTATTCATTAATAATTCACTCAAACACCTGGACTTTTCAATCTTTTATAAAAATTATAAATTTGCTTTTATTCTTTTTGTATAATTCTTTATGAATCATTTTCAATACTTTTAGGCTTGACGTTTTTACAATTTTTCCTTGTTCAGTCCAATTTTTCAATTATTCGATATGTCGGCTTTATTTCATCGGCGAATTATTTTTATAATTATTTACTCTTTTAATACTTTTTATTGACTAATTTATTTTGATAAATTAGTCACATCTTTATTTTTTTTTTTACTTTTTATGCAATTAGGAACTCTATTAATATCATTTATTGTCTTCTGCCTAAAAAATGTATGATTTGACTTTTTCTATCGAATTATTTATTTCAAATACATAATTATAATTTTGCCATTATAATCATTTATTTTCATTTTTATTATATAATTTCTTCCATTATTCATCTTTTATTCTTATTTTACCATTTTCGGGTAATATTATATTTTAGTCCCTATATCATGAAAACTTTATCTTTTGACACAGTTAGGTCTTCGAAATTATTATTTTGCCCTTATTAACTATTTCTTACTTATTTTTACTCATTAGTCACCCACTTTGATAAAATTACCATTTTACCCCAAAACTTTTATTTTCTTTCATTTTAGTCCTTTTTTTTCATTTAAAACTTCATTTTATCTTTCTTTATTCACTTATCAATTTATTTCCATAATTTTCATTCATTTCATGAATTATTTACCGATAATTTATTATTCTTGTTATTTTTACAACTTAATAATTATTTCAAAAAATTCATCGGTTGACTTTTTATTTCTTGTCATTGACATTAATTTAATTTCATATTAATTCATCACTTTTGTCATTTTTATACAATTATGCATTAAAAATTCAATTATTTTCATTGTACATATTCACATACAAATTTCAATAAAATCTCAATCAATTTAATAAATTCCAATAAAATTTGTTTATGTATTATTCATTATTTAGCATCATTTTTCACTAACATAATCAATTATTCCTCATTATTTCACAATTTTCACTATAGATATAACCAATACATAGGTTTTAAAATTTCAAAATAAATTTCAATAATTCACTAAAAATTCAAGGGCACCATTTATCATTTACACAATTAATTTAGGCTAACATATATTAGTTTCATGCAAATATTCCTTCATTTTCCTTTACTACAATATTCGGCCATCACAAAATTCCACCTAAAACATTTTCTTTTTCCCTTTTAATCTTTCATTTCCTCTTCTCTAAGGTTCAATTTCATTTACCTTAAACAAATTTCATAAATTAACCACTTTAAAAATTTTTAACCTAATTACATCAAAGGAATTTCTTCACAAAAAAGGGAAATTAATAGATTTTATAGTCACTTACCTTTTTCTTGCCTTTTGTCTTCCTTAAACTTTCATTTTCATGCTTGAACCCATGAAAATTCCTTTCTCTTCATTTGATCCCACTGTGGTTGGCCACTAATCCTTAAATATCCCTGTTTATTTGTCCTCAAATGCAAAATCCAAGCTCATAATCATAATCTACACCTCAAAATCTATGAAAAAATACTAAGAAATCAATTTAAATCATTAAGATTTATAAGATCCAACTTACCCCTTTTCCTTTCTCAACTTTATTTCTTGCATTCCTTTGCTCAAATCACTTGATTGAGATCACTAGGGTGATCTAGAGAGCTGGAACTTCAATTTTTATGTTGGAGTTTAAGAAAGATCTTAAGTGAAAAATTGAAGAATTAAAAGGGAAATCTTTGGAATGGTGGTTCGGCCACCATTTGAAGGGGAAGGAAGAGCTAGAAAATTTGGAGAATTCTCAAACTTTCTAGCCTCTTATACCCTTCTTAATGGGCCCAAAAGAGGGCTTAAATAATGGGCTTAGCCCAATTTAAAATTAAGGTCCATTTATGCCTTTTTAAAGCCCAATCCAATTTCTCTTTCTTTCTCACTTCAATTTTGATTCCATAATTCTTAAAAAATCAAAAATAGATATTATGCAAATTTTCGGCTCAATCGGAGTCCGTTATAGGTCTGATTCAAAATTATCAGTCCGATTCGATAACTGCCGGTGTCACCGAAAAATTCAATTCTCATCACCAAAATATTCTACATAAAATTCATATAGGCACGCAAAATCTAGCAATATTCGGAGTTCGTTTACTATTTTTAATTATTTATACAAAATCAAGTCCCCTTTCTTATTAGGAAAATTGATTCGCTACCTTTTTCGTATTTTTGACTTTTAGATGTCAATTTGACCTCAAATTCACTTCAAATTTCAACTATAGGCTTACTATAACTATTACTTTCAAATGGTTCAATAAAATATTTTTGACTTTTGGATGTCTTTTCGGATTCAAAAAATACTATTTACTGCCAGGAAGTACTATTCACAACTGATTCGATGTTGAGGCCATTACATTAGTAGTAGTTGAGCTGCTCCTTTCTTACTGTTTGGTGAACGCGCTCTTTTCACCATATCTCTCCCATTTCTTCACAACTCCTACTCCTTCCTCCCACTATAATTAATTAATTGTCTCTAGATATTAATTATCAAATCCAACAACAATTTATATCCATCTCTCTAATTCAAATAAACGCAAAATATCCATACTGAGTTTCATGATTTTATTTGTGTATAAAATAATAATTGTACGTTGATAAAAGTGATCCGGTACTTATTTTTTTTAAACAAGAGTTTAAATTCAAATTTTGTGAATAAAAATATTTGATACGGTAAGAGTTTTATTCTTGAACCAAACCTGATAATGCCAATATATATACCTCCTATATGATTTAGCTCTAGACTTTAAAACTCTCATAGATGGTTCTAGCCTTCTCTCTTTTTTGGTTGAATGGCAGATTTCCTTTTATATTTAATAGGAAAAAATTTGATTATCTTTGTTTTAGAGTTAAATTGTTGGGTATTACTAAAAATATATAAAAAAAAAGAGAGAAATTTTGCATGGAAGTTATCCCTTTAGGTAAGGGATATTTTGTGATATTATATATACAATTATATGAGGGACTTTTATATAGAAAATGTAAATGTGGAAAATATTTATAAAAGTGGTGTGTTTTTAGGAATAATTATTCGGGTGGGGTGTTGAAGAGATAATTACAATACAATGACATATAATATTGAAGATAATTTAACTAGCAATAGTAATAATTATGTTGAAAATAAAACAATACAACAATTGAATATGATAAATAATTATATAAAGTTCAAATGAGAATAATGATGTGTACTATGTAATTCAAAGAAGTTTCATTGGTGAAACACAAAGAGAAAGGAAAGGGACAAACGGTGGGTCCCACCGACTGATCTCGTAGGTACTACCTACGATTTCATTGAGGGATATTTGGTCCACCGACGGGCCCCACCTATTGATTCCGTAGGTACTACCTATGAGTTTGAAATAACACCTCACCCCAATAATTATTTTTAAAAATACATCACTTTTATAAATATTTTTCGCATTCACATTTTCTATACAAAGGCTATATTAATGTAATAATGAAAACTTTTGCAAGGAATCTCCTCAAAATCCAAAAATAGGAACGCTGGCAAGTCACGTGATGATATGGAGAATGGAATAGAAGCTGAAAAGGAATGGAATAGAAAGGGTATTTTTAGATCCAAGGGAAACAAATTTTGATACTATTATTTTTGCATATATATATCAGAATCTCATAGATTGAACATTAATTTAATTTAATTTAATTTATTGTTGGGAGTTGGTCCGGCTAGCCTCCCAGTATAACTAGTTTACAAAAAACAATTCAAGAAAAATTTAAAAAGAAAAACAAAACTATTCAAATTAAGAATAAAATAATAATAGCAAGAAACTACAACCTTGGTTTGTCAACTTGTCTTTGATGTGTTTGAAGATAAAATTAAGCTGAGGAGTGTGAAAACAATTAACCATACAAATCCCAAAATACTGATAACTTTGCAGTCTTCTCGAGATCTTTAAATTATTATTATTATTATTATTATTCTTATTATTATTTTCTTAAACATCTCCAATATAAAGATTCAAAGGAGGCAAAGGAAAATCTACTATTCTAATTAATTCGTGCTTTTTTTTTTCTTTTTTGTTTCCTTTTTCTTTAAGTAGTGCTAATATAATCCATTAGCTTAAATTAGCTTAGCCGGACTTGTTCCCCCCGTGGTCTTGGTTTTAGCACTCTCCATTACAGTAGCCCTGAAAGGGCGGCTTAAGCTTCGGAGCCAGACTCCTCTTCAACAGCCTTATATTTTGGCTTTGTTCAGCTTCAACAGTTCCTGAAATTATTCTATTTTCTGCTGAAAATCTGAAGCTTTTACCCTGTTCAAGTCTTTGAACAACAAAAAGAGTTATGGAAGAGAAGAATGATATTGAGAAGATTGACGATGTTATGTTGCCTGGATTTAGGTTTCATCCAACAGACGAGGAACTCGTCGGATTTTACCTGAAAAGAAAGGTACAGCAACGACCTTTGCATATTGAGTTGATTAAGCAAGTTGATATCTACAAATATGATCCCTGGGATCTTCCAAGTAAGGTTTTCTTTATATAATACAATATATTTTTATTAACTTGATTTATAATTTGAGCCCAAGTTTTGATTTCTCGTTTCTTGTTGTTTTGTGAGAAGAACTGGCAACAACAGGGGAAAAAGAATGGTACTTTTATTGTCCAAGAGATAGAAAATACAGGAACAGTGCAAGGCCAAATAGAGTAACAGGAGCTGGGTTTTGGAAGGCAACAGGAACAGACCGTCCTATTTACTCCTCTGATGGCACTAAGTGCATTGGTTTAAAAAAATCTCTGGTTTTTTACAGAGGCCGAGCTGCTAAAGGGATTAAAACTGATTGGATGATGCATGAATTTCGACTTCCTTCTCTTTCTGAACCTTCCCCACCACCTAAGAAGTTCCTCGACAGATCTCTTCCTCCAAATGTAATTCATTTCTCACCTTCCTTTTTTTTTTTTTAATCAGAACAGCTGTATTCCATCAGAAAGAGGAAGTGTTCGTTATAACGCTTTGTTTTGGCAAAACAGGACGCATGGGCTATTTGCAGGATTTTCAAGAAAACTAGTTCCATGGCACAAAGAGCTCTGAATCATTCTTGGACGTCCCATTTACCAGATACTACACAAACTGATATGCATATACTCAACCAACCACCCCACTCACACCGTAGCCAGTTCAGTTCAGACAACATTTCCTGCACTACTGAAATCGGATCGGTTTTTCAAATCAATGAATTCCAACACCAACAACCGATACAGAATCCCGATTTCACTAGCAATTTCATGTTTTCACAGCTCCAAATTCCGGGCCACAACAATGGTCAATCAATGATACTAAACTCAGCCTTAATTGAGGATGTGAACAAGGCATCTCCGAGTATAGACTTGGAAGGTTTCTCAGTGAGTTTGGGTGAGGAGGATCATATTGGAGATGGAGAAGCAGCAGGATTGAGGAAGAACGAAAACTGCCAATGGGGAAGCATGAGACCCGTTGGATTTCCTTTCAGTTTGGGTTCAAACATAACAGATTCATGGGATTCACCACCATGTCCAAGTGACATGTCCTCTACTTATTCCACAGACAAATGCTATAATTAAATCCTGTCATTCGTAAATGGAGATAGGATTTAATTGTAGCATTTTGTTAGCAAATATTATTGATATTTATAAGAAAGTATATTCAGATTCGGGTGAATATTTGGTGATACACTCCAATTGTATCATGTTTGTATGTTATATATTTGTACAGTCTTCGTATACGCACTGTTATTTATCTTTTTATTTCTTTTACCTATATATATATACAAACACACACGTACTTCTTTTAGTGCATTTTATGTTGATTGGAATTTTCGAATCAGGAGTTCGGAATTTATATTATGGGATATTTATCTTACATATTAAACACTAAAATAGATGTTACTCGATAAAATTTAATTTAGTGATACTGATTTGGTGATTAGTTTGAAATTTCGAGTTCTAACCTAATCACACCCGGTATATACATATAAAAAACCAAAAACAAAATTAAAGTCAATTACATCCAACATTTATAATTATTCACTTTAAATAAATGTATTTTAATATAGTTCTTACATCAAAGAAATTATAAATTTTCTTTGCTCAAGTTATTGTGAAGCTAATCGATATAAATTATTTTCATATGGAAGAAAAGAGAAAATGAGTCTTAAATTTTAGATGATTCAGTACATTTATATCAATTTATCTAATGGCTCGTCGAAACACGGCTAAAATATTCTTAATTTAGAAGAAAAATAAAATTGAATTTCTTAATTTTATTTTTTTGTTGATCTGATGTGAAATAGACATTGGACCGTTAATTACCAAAACTTTTATCCCAAGAAGCTATTGGACCAAGACCATACATGGTGAGAACTAAAATGAAAGCACGATCGGACAGTTCAAATATGCACATATCATATATGCGTGTGCATATCATCACATTCCGATATGGATATATTTTATGTTTAACCAAAATTCAGAAATTAAAAATAATTTATTCTAAAATATTTACTAGAGTTTAACAATACTGAATTAATTATCTTATATTTCAGAAACTGACATGAATTTTTCAAGGACCGAGGTACCAATTTTAGAATTGGGATTGAAGTCGAAGCGAAAAGAAAATCATATTTCAGCAGATAAATTCATCATTGTGGGTGCCTTGATTTTGTACTATGCAAATTTGTTCTATTTTGGAGTCTACTAGCAGATAAAAAGATAATTATTAATTGCTATTTGCAGAATCAGGAGCAAAGAGGTCAAGATGGCCGAGTTGGTCTAAGGCGCCAGTTTCAGGTACTGGTCCGAAAGGGCATGGGTTCGAATCCCATTCTTGACAATTCAGTATTATTTTTATTTTGATACTTGGATCAGTAGGGTATCAAATGAATTCTGTAGCACAGATCAGAAGTCTCAAATCCTGTGGGAGTAGATCATTGTTTTTACCAAGGTTTAGCATCACCTGTGTCGGTCCACAAAAGAAAGTTGTTAAGTCCAGCTCTTTGGCGTCAGAATTTGGGGCCTTCAGATCTTCCACTTCCACCCGTGTATACCTTGGAGGGCCGTTCACAACTCAAATCAGACCCAACAGCTCCATTCCAAAGTTATGAGGATGGGTTCATAACTCCAGCAAAAAGCAAATCGAATCAACCAAGAAGTGGTGAGCAAGAGGATAAGGGAAACAGCTTGCCTGGATGGGTTACTGTTTATGGCTTCCCTCCTGGAAATACCAATTTAGTGCTGCGGGAGTTTGGGAAATGTGGTTTGAACTTGAAGATTATTCGTGGCTCAAACAACGCCAACTGGATGCACATTCTTTATCAGACTCGATCTGATGCTCAACTGGCTCTCACTAAGAATGCCATGCATATAAATGGGGAACTAATAATCGGTGTGAAGCCAGTGAATGCAATAGAAAGGCGAGGCGAGCTTTGACCCACCAATTCACGATGTTCCCACGACCACTCTCTTCTACAAGCTCAGCGTTTAGCTTCTTTGAGGCTTCTCCTCTCCCCAACTATCTGGAATATCCCCGTTTTACTCCAACAAAGTCTATAGCATCCAAAATCTTTGATTTCATGTTTAGAATATAGGTTAAAATTTTGCTCAACTGGTTTCGGCAATTCATTGTCTCTTTAGTTTGTTGTGATATCATTTCATGCCTGTTTGAATTGCACTACAACACGACACTTCTGTTGGTAGTAGCTTTAATCGTTCCACTTGCAATTTATTTTATTTTTACCACAAAAGAATCTGGCTAAAGATGGACATAAGCTAAATGCAACAAGCTAAAATCTGCACAGATATAACCTTATATAGGCTTAAAAATGTTCTCTGACTGGGCATGGGTTCGAATCCCATTCTTGACAATTCAGTATTATTTTTATTTTGATACTTGGATCAGTAGGGTATCAAATGAATTCTGTAGCACAGATCAGAAGTCTCAAATCCTGTGGGAGTAGATCATTGTTTTTACCAAGGTTTAGCATCACCTGTGTCGGTCCACAAAAGAAAGTTGTTAAGTCCAGCTCTTTGGCGTCAGAATTTGGGGCCTTCAGATCTTCCACTTCCACCCGTGTATACCTTGGAGGGCCGTTCACAACTCAAATCAGACCCAACAGCTCCATTCCAAAGTTATGAGGATGGGTTCATAACTCCAGCAAAAAGCAAATCGAATCAACCAAGAAGTGGTGAGCAAGAGGATAAGGGAAACAGCTTGCCTGGATGGGTTACTGTTTATGGCTTCCCTCCTGGAAATACCAATTTAGTGCTGCGGGAGTTTGGGAAATGTGGTTTGAACTTGAAGATTATTCGTGGCTCAAACAACGCCAACTGGATGCACATTCTTTATCAGACTCGATCTGATGCTCAACTGGCTCTCACTAAGAATGCCATGCATATAAATGGGGAACTAATAATCGGTGTGAAGCCAGTGAATGCAATAGAAAGGCGAGGCGAGCTTTGACCCACCAATTCACGATCTTCCCACGACCACTCTCTTCTACAAGCTCAGCGTTTAGCTTCTTTGAGGCTTCTCCTCTCCCCAACTATCTGGAATATCCCCGTTTTACTCCAACAAAGTCTATAGCATCCAAAATCTTTGATTTCATGTTTAGAATATAGGTTAAAATTTTGCTCAACTGGTTTCGGCAATTCATTGTCTCTTTAGTTTGTTGTGATATCATTTCATGCCTGTTTGAATTGCACTACAACACGACACTTCTGTTGGTAGTAGCTTTAATCGTTCCACTTGCAATTTATTTTATTTTTACCACAAAAGAATCTGGCTAAAGATGGACATAAGCTAAATGCAACAAGCTAAAATCTGCACAGATATAACCTTATATAGGCTTAAAAATGTTCTCTGACTGGGCATGGGTTCGAATCCCATTCTTGACAATTCAGTATTATTTTTATTTTGATACTTGGATCAGTAGGGTATCAAATGAATTCTGTAGCACAGATCAGAAGTCTCAAATCCTGTGGGAGTAGATCATTGTTTTTACCAAGGTTTAGCATCACCTGTGTCGGTCCACAAAAGAAAGTTGTTAAGTCCAGCTCTTTGGCGTCAGAATTTGGGGCCTTCAGATCTTCCACTTCCACCCGTGTATACCTTGGAGGGCCGTTCACAACTCAAATCAGACCCAACAGCTCCATTCCAAAGTTATGAGGATGGGTTCATAACTCCAGCAAAAAGCAAATCGAATCAACCAAGAAGTGGTGAGCAAGAGGATAAGGGAAACAGCTTGCCTGGATGGGTTACTGTTTATGGCTTCCCTCCTGGAAATACCAATTTAGTGCTGCGGGAGTTTGGGAAATGTGGTTTGAACTTGAAGATTATTCGTGGCTCAAACAACGCCAACTGGATGCACATTCTTTATCAGACTCGATCTGATGCTCAACTGGCTCTCACTAAGAATGCCATGCATATAAATGGGGAACTAATAATCGGTGTGAAGCCAGTGAATGCAATAGAAAGGCGAGGCGAGCTTTGACCCACCAATTCACGATCTTCCCACGACCACTCTCTTCTACAAGCTCAGCGTTTAGCTTCTTTGAGGCTTCTCCTCTCCCCAACTATCTGGAATATCCCCGTTTTACTCCAACAAAGTCTATAGCATCCAAAATCTTTGATTTCATGTTTAGAATATAGGTTAAAATTTTGCTCAACTGGTTTCGGCAATTCATTGTCTCTTTAGTTTGTTGTGATATCATTTCATGCCTGTTTGAATTGCACTACAACACGACACTTCTGTTGGTAGTAGCTTTAATCGTTCCACTTGCAATTTATTTTATTTTTACCACAAAAGAATCTGGCTAAAGATGGACATAAGCTAAATGCAACAAGCTAAAATCTGCACAGATATAACCTTATATAGGCTTAAAAATGTTCTCTGACTGTTTTTGAATTAAGTGCCATTCCGATCACAAGATAAACGAGTCCGATAATTATAGTAAATGAAAAAGCACCAATTATCATCATATATTTGATAAAAACAACTAATTGACCAACGAATTCTAGTCAAAATGAACCAACTAAAAACAACACTTGATACATCACGTTCTCACTCTTAACTCTTTGAAACTTGCTTCTCCTTTGCCTTCTGAATCTTCAACACCTTCTTCACAATCTTTTGCTCCTCCACCAAGAAAGCTCGGATAATCCTGCACACGTGAATAAATTGTTCATATCATCTTTCCATCACTTTGAAACAAGTAATCATTGAGTCCTTTTCATCTACCTCTCTCTAACAGCACCCCCAGACAATACACCACCATAGGCACGATTGACTGTGCGACGGTTCCTGGACAACCTAGACCTCTTGTATTCAGCAGGTCTCAAGTGGGGAATCTAAAAAGAAGAAAGCTAGACACCAGTTAGTCAAGTTCTGTTAAGAATTTTCCTTTTTTTTTTTTCCTTTTAAAGTGGCGCATAATCCATTAATCAGGCATACATGAATTTACTCAAAAAGTAGGAGCATATGGCATACTGATCCACAAATGAGACTATGCAGGGAGAGTAAGAACACAAACATGCTACAATGCTACAAAATTGCAATGACATAAATCTAAATACTCTGAAGATCTATTGAATACTCATACTAAACTAAAATCTCATAGCAAATTAGCAATGGTGAAAAGGATGGCAGTTTGATTCAAACCATAAAGAACAATTCTACATATAGCTTACAGGAAATCACAATAGTATAAGATGAGCTAAAATTCATAGCAAAGTGTGACATTCAATCAGCTGAAATTAGAGGAAAGACCGTATAGAAATGTTGAACCACAAATGCAACTCATCCTCATATTCTTTTAACAGTAAGAACCATATCATGGTCCAACTCCCATTTTCATGTGACAAAATCACCCAAACATAACAGTTCAAAATTTGGATAGTACAACTGCACGCTCTTACAACACAGTAATCTCTTCACATTCAGGCCAACTATCAAAAATTTCAATCAGAGGATAATTTTTTTGCCCATATTTGCATGAATCGTCCTTTTTTGGCAACCCTTCAACATCATCATCTCCAACAGTTGAAAATTAATTAAAAACAAACCTCAAATAAAGCATATGGATCATTCAATATCAGCTGTAATCAGCCACTACAAAATAGCAACTAAAAAAGATGTCTTATTCACACAGATTCAGCCAATTATCAACTTTTTAGGATTTAGAACTATAAATTATGCAACAGATAGGATTTTAGGATTTTTACCAGAGTTAAAGTCAACTAGAATAACTTTCATTAATATTTAAAGCTTCAAAAACATAACAGAGTGTCTAGAACAAGATTAAACTTAGACTATAAATCCTTCAATTTCACTTTAAATGAAAATCTAGCTAAAGAAGATCAGAAATAGTATGCCAGACAAAAATGTTAAAGCCATCATGAAGCCATTGGAGAAGATATTCTACATGCGTTTTCCATCCATAGATATCAACAGCCATGCAATAGCTACCAGTTTTTAGATTAGCAAAAACTCAATAATATGCACATGCATTTTAAAAACTCGAACAAAAGGGCACCTGATTACATCATTAATATGCAATTATATTTATATGCAAATCAATCCACAAATCACCAAGAAAAAATCATAAGAAATTCAAGTAACTCGGCTAATATGAGGTCATTGATATACATACCCCTTGAATTCTCTTGCCAGTGACAGGACATTTAGGTCCACTTGCCCTCTTTTTGGTGGTCTGATAGACCAATTTCCCACCTTCATTCGAAAGATAAATAAATAAATAAACCCAGTTACTACCATACTAAAAGCTAACATATTCAGCAACATATGACAGAAGAATACCGGGGGTCTTGACGATGCGGTGCTGGTTAGATTTGGTGGCATAGCTGTGCCTTTTCCGGTAAGTGAGTCGCTGAACCATTTTTTCCCTTTGTGCTCTTCCTCGACTCCGATCTTTGACAGCCCTACAAGGAGAGAGAGGCCGACCAAAGGGCTCAACATCGTCGAGAAAGTTATTAAATAGGGTTTGTGGATTTGTAGAACCCTAGATCGGAGGGCTGTTACTGCGAGGCGTTGTTCATCTACGGTTGGAATTACATGTAGCGTATTTCAAGAAGTACAGTTTCCTTATATATTAAATGGGCCACAAGATTTTCTCTAATTATCAATGGGCCTATCTTAGTCTATAGAACAAGCCCAAGTTTGACATAATAAGTTCTGTTTTGGTTTAATTTTGGCAAAATCAGGTATTGAAGCAGATTTTTGAATTTGATTTAAGGTATTACAAGAAGTTCTTCTATCCAAAACTGATTAAGACCAATTTTAGCCAATATTTTTTATATTTTATCTTCTTTCTTACAATGTTATATATAAATATATACCATGTAATTTCAATATGACTTGAATTTGTTTACAATGTAGCAGCTCAGTCCAATTATATATTTTGTAACTTTCGTCATCTTTTTAACATATAGTTCTCACATATAGACAAAAAGGAAAACAAAAATTCTATGTTAGCCTAAATTTCCACCAATAAACATTTTAATAATTTGCAAGAAAAAAACCCTTTTTTTAAACTATAAATTTTATTTATATTTTTCTAATTCAGCCTTTAATTATGGTTGCATCAATAAATAATGATTTACTTATTAATAATAAGACATGTTCATATGAACATTTAAGAATTTAATGGATAGAGTAATTATTTATATCTTTTTTTTTTGGAGTAAATTAGTTTATAATTAGAACCTGATAAAATTGACTCAAATTCATGGGTTAACCTAAATTTATCCAAAAAAAATGACTCAAATCCAACCCAATCCAATTAAATACCTATTGGGCCAATCCAAAACTAACTCATTTTATTTTTCAACACAACCAAATACCTACTGGATCAATTCAAAACTGATATATTTCATTTTTCAATGCATTGGGTATACCCAATGAATTTCTTACAAAGACTCAATGGGTTTCTTACAAAATTTTTCTTTCTTCCTCATTTTCCTCTCTTTCCAAAACCCTAAACTCTTTACTACGATTTCAACCACTTCACTATTGACGCCGGCAGCGGCAATTAATAACATCAGATCAGTCGGAAAGAGTAATTTTCGATGGTGAATAGTATTTTCGGGCCGAAAAATATATCCGAAAGCGAAAAATATTGTAATTGACCATTGGAGAATATTGATCGTAGTGAGTCTGGAGTTAAAATTTAAAGTGAAACCGAGAATAAATAGACCTCCAAAAGTCAAAAATACGAAAAAGATCGCAAGTTAAATTTGATAATAGAAATGTCGACTTGAATTTAACCGAATTTTTAAAAATAACAAACAAATCCTAAAAATTGCCAAAATTTGTAGATCTTACTAAAATTTCATGTAGATTATTTTGGTGATATAAATTGAATTTTTTGATTACTGGTAACGAACTTCGATTGAGTTGAAATTTTAGTAATGAGGATCAATTGGTAATTTGTATGCAAAGTTATAAGTTAGAAATAAAAATAAATGAGAATAATGGTAATTTTGTAAACATTAAGCCGGCAATTTTGAAAATAAATAAAAATTAAAAGACTAAATTGAAAAATTATTTAGTAAGGGTATTACAAGATCCATTAATTAATTAATAAAAATTCTTATAATAATTTATATTAAATCTATGGATCGACATAAATTCATCCAACCTATTTAAATATTAACTCATTTATGACCCATATTTTTTTACCTATTAATGATCCGCCCATTAATGATCCAACCTAAATTTGCTCAACCCGTACATTTGCCACCTCTGAATTAATTACTCAACTAGATGAAACTGATTCATGCTCATGATTATAAGTTAGTTTTGCGTAACATATTATATGTTTTTAGCATAATATATTAATTTTATAGAAGCATGGTAATTGTTCAATTGAATAAGGTTGTCTAAAATGATTTAATAGCAATCACCTCTATATCAACATAACATTGATCTCTAATTGGTAATTACTTTATTATTTATTTTGAATTAACTGAATTAAGATATGGAATAGAATTTATATACATATATATATATATATATATATATATATATATATATATATATATATATATATATATATATATATATATATATATATATATATATATATATATATATATATATATACAGTATGTGATCAGCAAGGAAAAAGCAAAAAAGATGGGTCTACATGTATCTTCCTCCGAACAAAATTAATCTTGTCCAATTTACTGCGACACCATAGCAGTTGGTCCGTAGTAATTTTGGACATGTTAAGGACTCTTGCTACTAATTTCATATCTACTTGTGAGAAGAAATACAAAACTTGATCTGAGCTACTCTCTTCTTGCCGTTTTTGGAATTTCTTTAATACGCAGCTTCCACTTCTCAATATTTCTTTAAGCTTCTTCTCCTTCTGCATTTCATTCACAAACAACATATACCAATCGTTTAGCCTCCATATCTAATTTTTAAGAAGATATCTAATTAATTTTAACTTGCCTTTTGCAGACTTGTTCTGATTTCCGTTAGAAGTTCTAGTTCTTCAGGATCTTGAGGTTGGATTTGAGTTCCTTTTCGACTTCTTTGAACCACATTGTGTGTGTCTTTATCGGCTCGAACAAATCGCCAGAAAATTCTTATTGATTCTTCCATGATCTCTACTAATCTATCACTTTTAATTGTATAATCATTATCATTTCTATTTCTTCTCCCCTTCTTGTCCTTCATGCTGTCTTCTGCATAATAATTAAGCCTTCTGTTAATTCAGAAATAAGAATTCAGTTCTACACTAACAAGTCATCTGTCACGGGACAAAAGCTGTCCCATTTCGATGAATAAATATAATTATTGGACCGCAAATGGCAATTTTTTTATTATTATTTACCTCTAATGACGGGAACTTGAAGGAGGTTTCGAAGAACGCATCGGTTCTTGACGTAATTTTGGATTCTTGGACCTTCAAAAGGTTCATTCTCTATAAATCTCTGCATGAGGACTTGGAATTGTTGAAATTCACCAGCAACTTCATTGTATCGGCGAATTCCATAAGGGTCAGAATCCCATATTTCCAGTGACTTTTGATACTGCCAATGAAGAATTTCCCATGAAAGACACATTTGACCGACATAAACCATTTCCAAATCACCATGCAATTCTCTGATGAAGCTCATCGTCGGATCGATATTGCATTTTTTTCGCTTTCCTGGCAGCAATTTCTGCGAAAGAAGTGATGTCAATGCCGGAGCTGACCCTTTGATACTCGAGATTGCTTCAAGCGGATCCTTTGATTGAAGAAATCCTACACATATATTGCCATTAAAATACAAAGGATAAGATATTAGACATTTTAACTCGTATTTAAAGAAAATTATTAAGAAAAAATAGTTAATTTCATGTAACTAATGATACCGTTTAAAAAAATCATAATAAAATCTCAATATTTTAAATATTACAATTAAAATTACTTTTATTAAAAAAACATGAATCCAATACCGATGGAGCAAATTATATTACGCGAGGTTAGAAGTGGTGTGACTTACTCCATCAGTAAATTACTTAAAATAATCTTCATTTTAATATTTAAAAAAATAAATATTTTTAGAAGATAAATTTTTTATGACGCGATTGTTATTAGAGTATAAATTCGATAATTTAAATATAATTAAAAAAAACCTACCTTAAAAAAAGATTACATGGAGCATTAAAATGAGTGGAGGATTATTTTAGACGCAGAAGAGAATTAAGATTTAGGTAAAGCTATGGCATTCTATAACGAGAAAAAGTTATTAAATGAGTGACGTATCTAAATTGAAAGTTAAAGGTAGGTAGAATAACATTAATAAAGATAATCTGTGTGCACCTTCAACAAACTATAAGTTATATGTGCATAAAAGAAATTAGGTTAAGCATCACATGCTTAATACAAATTATTATATCGTCCAAGTAAATACGGACACACAAAATTAATTATATAATGCCACGTGTAATTTTCTGTATGTATTTATTTATTTTAAAAATTAAATAAAAAAATTTCAGATAGTTCGATTTCAAAAATCAATAAAAAAAATGGACACAAACATCCTATTTTTCAAATATTAAATGAAAAAACTTTGCTATCCCCTAGCTAAAGGGTATGACTAGAATTAATTAAAATTAGCAACTAATAATCCGAAACACAAAATCAATAGCACTGAACTAAATGCAGTACTTTGATATAAAAATTATGTATATGGAGAGTGAAGAAAAGTTGGTTATGATGTAAGTTTCCTTCTACCTTCTACTTTTGTGTAATTATTACTCTACAAGAAGATGTTCATGCTTGTGTTTAACTTTAACCATACTAAAAACAAGATTTGGTGGGTCCTTAACCCTAAACTCGAAAAAGATTAAAGTAAATCAGATGGGATTTAGTATGAACTTTATCCAAGCACTTTGACTGAAAAGAAAAATACAACTTAACTTTTGCACAAAGTAAATCAAGAAGAGAACCTTACCCATTGCATACATCTTCTGGTAATTGAAGATATCGAATTTTCGCATTCGTTCTCTGTAACTTTTGTAGAATTTGTGAAGCTCACCCATTCTATCTTCATGGTGGAACTTATGATCATCAATCTTCCATGGCTTTAAATCTTCCATTATTTTGGGTGACTCGTCATCTTCTAGTATGGTTGGCAACCCAGTTGCCCGCACCTTTTTCAACTCCATTTTCAGTTGTTCTATCAATTCTTGATGCTCCCATAAAATCTCCAATCCATTTGAATCCACTTCTTCGTTGCCTGGATTCTGCATATTGGAATTGGACTCCTTTACATTTTCAAGCTCTTTCATTGCATCCCTGTCTTCTTCATCGATATCTTCTGGTTCATATCCAGTTCCCAAATTCATGTCCTCAAAATCCAAGCTTTCAAAATCTTTGTCTGTTGAAAACTCTTCGCTAGATGATGCTGCCACGAATCGACTTATAAGCTCGTAGCTCGAAGCAATCGAATCAGAATCAGAATCAGGAGCGATGGAGTCCTCCTCTGATTGAAACTGAACATCTTTTTTGGAACCGTGGTGATCCCTCCATATATTGTTCTCAAAAATAGACCCTTCAACATATGTTTCAGACTCAAGCTTCTCTTTCGATTCTGCACTACCTGCAGAATTGTCTTCTTTTTCCTGTCCTACAAGTTTCTGATTCGGCAAAATATTGTTGCTACAAGTCTTTTCATTGCCAATAGAATCAGCATATAACTCTTCAACTTTAAGGCTTAAAACCTCCGGCTTCTCCACAAAGAGACCAGAATCTTGTAAAGAAAAGAAATCATACTTATTGGTGGTTGTAGAGGACAAGGAATCCGAAACAATTGCCTCATCATTTTCTCTGTAAGTCTGATACTGAAATTTGAAAATGAACTTTGGTGTCTCGTCTTCTTCTAAATCATCGATTTCTTTTTGGTCACTGAATTGAGTGATATCAATTTTTGGTTCCTTAGCCTCGGCTTCTTTCTCTACAAGATCAGAAATTTGTTCTGGTTTCTCAGCTTCGGCTTCTTGCTCCATACAATCTGATTTATTTTCTGGTTTCTCAGCTTCATCTTCAGCTTCTTGCTCCACACAATTTGAATTGTTTATTTGAGAGGTGCCATTCCCTTTAATCCTGAATCAAATATCAACAATTAGAATTTTGTATAGAAAGAACAAAATAGAGTTTCGCACAAACAAGAAAATACCTGGAAAAAGTTCTACTGAGGAAACCGAAGAGAGTAAGGAACAGAGCAGAAACAGAGACCCATAAAGAGGCAACAAAAAGAAGTAATTTTTGAAAGAGAAGCCCATTAACTGAAGACATGCTCAATAATCTAAAAAGGGTATTGATAAAAAAAAACTCTCTTCGGAAGCCATCGATTTAACCCATAAATCTGATTAATTCATCTCGAAGCAAAAACAGAGCAAAGAAACAAATTGGTCATAGAAACTCTGATATCCAGTTTGAAATCGAGGAACAAAATGGACTTTTCACCTGTAGAAAAAATAAGAAACAATGTCAAAATCAAAGAACAAGTAATATGCATGGTAATCCGATTCAGAGAAGTTGAAATCTGACCTAAAATGGGAGATAAAACAGAGGAATTGTTAGGCCAGAGCTAAGGAAAGAAAAGAACAGGTCAGCGACAGGGAAATCGGGTTTAAAAAGCTTGCTTAGAGCCTTGGGATTCTCGATACCGTTATTGATTTGGGGTTTGAGAAAGATTTTCATCAGTTGAAGGGTCTGTTTTTGTCTTGTGTTTTATTTTTCTCGGAGTCTGCTAAGATCATAGGGTCTATCTATGAAAGAGAAAGGGGAGAATTGGGTTAAATTGAAAGTTTACGCCTTAAATTTTCAAAAATTTGGGCCATTTTCTGGTTTTATGTTGGAATGGGTGTTGAAAATTAGGTCGGTCCAAGCTCGTTGGTTGAAAGAATTTTTCAACATGGGTACGGATTTGGAATTTTGAATTACGAAAAAAAAAAAAAGAGGAGAATTGTCTATTCACCAGAACGGCAGTCGGTAGACAATTGCTAAATAGCTAGTGCAGAAAAAAGAAGTAAGGAAAAGGGGAGGAAATAGAGGAGACTTCCAATCCCAATGGAAAAAGCATAATTAGCTACTTTTGTTACCCTTTTTGCTTAGTCTTTTGGCAATATGCAATTTTTCTTAACGACAATTGAAAATCGAATTCGCTTTTCGTTTAAAGCGTCGGAAGGCTAAATGGCTAATAAATCATATATTGGCTTTTCAATATACAATTCTATGACAAGTACTCAATTTGATAGAAAAATCTAAATTACCGCAATATAAGTAGTAATATCATCTAATTTTTTATTAATTATTTACGAAACGTTTAAAATAAGATTTTTATCTGTGGTTTTTTTTTTTTTGGCCTTTTTCCTCAAAAAGTTGCGATTAGGTATGGATCATTTGAAGTTTATCTATGGTTCAATTCACATATTATCTAAGAGCAATTATTTCACCAAAGCTTGCTTGAAAGTTGATTAAGTGTTACAAGGTCAGTGCACGTACGTACTAATGATCATTTTTCTGTAGTAACATAAATATGCGTTTGCCTGACAAGGAAATAAAAAACATTGGTGGCAAGTATGGCGTTCACAGTTGAAAATAGCCTACCTTGTCGTCAATGCAACCCATGCATTTATACTGTATTTAAATTGGATTGAGATGATGATGCATAATTTGGGAAGGTGATAGAAATGTTATTAAATAAATAAATAATTAATTAATTAAATGCAAGTTGATGTGGGACTATTTTATTAAGAGTGGTAATTATTGACTCCTACACAAACAACATCATTTTTCCATTTGTCTCTTCGATCGGGTGAGTCAAGGTAGAGTGCTAATTATTGACTCCTACAAATTGAATTGTCGTTATATCATTTAGCAACGAGATTTCAGCAATTAGTGAAAAGTATTGTCTTTGCTAAATAAGAATTCTCTTGTAGTAAGATAGTTGATGTTTGGATCAACTGATTGTGCAAACTAATAAATCTCCTTGTTGACAAAATCAATGCAAGAGAGAGATACAAAGTAATCAGGATTTTATCTAGTGATTAACATTTAATAAAAGAATTAAGCAATATACCCCTTACTCATAACTTAAAAGTAACATAAAAATAAATTTTTCTAAAACTCATAGTTTATACTTAAAATGCGAGGGAAAAAGATACCATGACTAGAGTAAATTAGTGAAATTCTAACACACTGAGAACATAGGTAACCAAAATTAATATCATTAAAATGAAAATTCATTTATAGGTTAATATGTTATGGTTTAAAGCATCTAAAGTATAATATGTTCAGATCTTATAATATATATATATATATATATATATAAACGAAAGGTCTAAAGTGGAACAAGATAATTTGCATAGTTACGAAGGTTTACGAACGGTTCAAACGAGTTACAAAATGGATCAATTGTTAGATTCAATTTTTTTTTTATTTCCTTATTTGAATTTTTCATCCAAAATCACTCACCTCAATTCCAAAGATCCAATCAAGTCTGTCCAATAATACTTGACATGATCCATGCCCATTAACAAAAAGGCAAGAACGTGAGTTAAGAAGGTTTACGAAGTGATAACACCCAAAATAATTTGCATATTTAAGAAGGTTTACGAAGTGATAACACCCAAAATAAAATTAACTATAATGTCAGCCCATTAAAGATCCACGAAGAGACTTAAGATCAGAAGCTCATAAAGCCCAACACTCAAGGGTGTAAATATGAAAGGTAAACATATAACAAAGGGGCTCTCTCTCTCTCTCTCTCTCTCTCTCTAAAATCCTTATATTATCTTTCTCCATTAAGTTTTCTCTCTACACTCCGATAGCTAACTTAGGCATCGGAGCTCAAAAGTCCGACAAGACCGGGCTAGTTTTCTTTTTTGCAGGTCATTAAAGTCTCATTCACCATGGCCGTCAATCTCTCCTTTTACGGTAAAATTTTGTGTTTTATCATTTGGTGCTTGTGTTGAGAGCTGATGCCGAATTTGAGCTACTCAGCCTAAAATCAAAGAAGAATGATGTTCGTCTCATGGCTGCTTTTTAAAGGAGTTTCAACGCCAAACTTCAGATCTACTATTGCCCCTTTGTAAAAGTGATGGGGATTTAATTTAACCCTTAGTCTCACTAGACTGCGTATAGGATGAGTAGGGTATCGTTCCAAAGGGAACGGGATAAATTTTGTATTGAAACTACAAAGAGAAGATGGATAGGTAACGAATAAAATAAAGATTATGCAATTGACTAAATATCTAACTACTTTGGATATATTAAATTAATTTGGATTAAAGATGACTTAAATGATGGTATGAACATACATTAAAAATTATGAAATAGTAATTCATCTAAGAACAAGTCTTCCTATTTTATATAAATAAAGTGACTGGAGAATTTAGCCAAGATTCTTTAAAGCAACTCTCGTTGTCAATAAAGAATGTTCTTATTTAGAGTCTATAAGCATTCTCATGTCATTATATAGATAAATAAGAATCATGAAGCTCTATGCCAATTCTTTAACCCCTCAAAGTGAATTCCTTAAGTCACATGAAAGAAATTCAATGCTTCAAGTACATTCATTTGTTTTTCCATCAAAGAATTCCAACTCTCATTGCGAACAAATTGACTAACATGCCAAATATGGTGGCCAATCATACATAGCAAAACAAAGCACACAAATGGATGTAAATCATAATTCATGCATAATAAGAATAAACATGTCTTAAACAAATACTAGTGCATAGTTATAATGTACAAAGGAAACTAGCCAAATACATATTTGAATTAAAGACAAACAAGAGAAAGAAAACTATCTCATGTTCCTTTGGCTTGTCCCTTTGTAAACATCTAATAAAAACTAAGTAAAAATATTTATCCAAAATAATAACTGGAAACTAAACATTGATTGATCTCTTCGATCCCCTTCTCCAATTAATGCCATCCATATTTATAGAGGGAAAACTCTACAAACATGTCTCTTCATAATGGTTGTGAATGTGAAAAGTTGCCATGAAGGGTTACGATGGTTGGCTGAAAAATTAGGTTCAAAAGACACAATGTTTCGGAAACAGTTGCCTTGTCCGACTCGTGAATAACCTCACGAGTCGTGAATCTCTTTTTTTTCTTTTCTCTGGAGTCGTGATCCACATCACGAGTCGTGAGCCTCCTCACTACTCGTGAATGTGCTGGCTTCTCGTGATCTCTTCCTTCGTACCGAGTCGTGACTGCCTTCACGACTCGTGAACACTTGCTTCTTCACTCGTGAGCCCTGCGCCTCCTTCTTCTCTCGTGAATGTGTTCACTACTCGTGATTCATGTCCGACTCGTGACTTCTGTCTTCAATTTCTCAAATTCTTCTCCATTTGTCCCACACTTCACCAATTTCTTCCTAAAACAAACACAAACATATAAATTGAACATAAACACACGAAAATACAATTAACATTACATATTTAACTACATAAATATAAGGAAAACACACATAAAATAGTAGACATTTAACATGACATCAAATTCCCCCACACATAAACCTTGCTTGTCCCCAAGCAAGAGAAAAGAATGAGAAAATCTAATTTCAAGTTTAAAACAAGTAAGTCAAATTATAAAGCATTGCTCAATTTTTACTTAAGATAAGATTGATATGAAGTCAAACACCTTAACACTCAAAATATTAGTAAATCAAGACTTAAAACATGCATCTTAAATCATCAAGTCATCAAAGTTTACTAAATTCAACATCAAGAATATAAAGTCTCAAGACTAACCATGCTCAAGAAAGAATAATGATCATAAAACCTAAGATTCAAAGACTATAGATGCCTTTTAGGACAATTAAGAAGCTCACATACCTTTAAACCCATCTCGTGGCATTTTTAGACTATTTTTTTCTTTCTTTTAGCATGGGTGCATTTTATGCTCCATCCCATGATTAGCAAGAGAATGTAGTATTGGGTGCGTTTTATGCTCCATCCCATACCTTATTGAACTTTTAGATATGCATCTTGCTTTAATTTTTTACTTTCCTTCTTTTTTTTTTCTTTTTTTTTCTAGTCCTCGTCCATTATTGAAAGGCCTAAAGGTAAGCATTATGGCTATAGTTTCCATGAAGCAACTAAAATCCTAAAATCTTAAGCAAAATGATCATATTCTAACCTTAAAGCATAGTTAATGAAGAGACTAAATAACCTAAAATGTTAAAAAAAAGTAAAAAGAGATGACTTAAAAACAGAAAACTCATGCAAAAAGATCTTGAAAAGCTAATAAAATGAGTATAAAGGCAAATGAATATTCATAACAACCTATATGGCATGCACTATGAGCAACACTCATAACAAAACTCACTATAAAAATAAACAAACAACAAAACACACAAAAGTGCTCCCCCACACTTAGAACACACATTGTCCTCAATGTGGAGAAACAAAACAAACATACAAACAAAAAAGAAAATCACAAAAATAAACTAAATCATAGAGGAAAGAAAAACTCCCCTCAAATCATGGTGAAGTGGGAGGCGAAACAACCACGTAGCCCGATTGGGCAATGAAAGCATCCACCTTGTGCTCAAGGCGGCGTTGATGTTGAAGTAATTGAGTGGTGGTTTGCTCCAAGGAAGCCAATTGACTTTGGATGGCGGATTGATTTGGAGCAGTTGATTGAACATAGAAGGTGTGATAGCAGTTGAAGAAGATGCAGCGGTTGGTGTGAAAACAGGTGTACCCTCAATTGGATCATCACTAGGCCCGGGCTCTATTGGTCTTGACTCCTCCGATGTACTTTCCATGTTAGCCACCTGCGGATTAGAAGTACCAGGAAGTTCCTTCCAACAAGAACGATATACAGATGGTATGTATTGGAAGGAATTGTTAGTGACCTCTCCCTTCACAAATAAATGCTTAGAAAAATACAAGCATGGAAGCACACCATCATAAACATGCAAATCAATATCAATTCCCCTAGCTATAGCAGCAATAACATGTCCATGGGTAATAGGGGACTCCGGGCGATTAACACAATGCAACAATTGCTTGAAAATCCAATAAGACCAACATATAGACTTATGGTTATGCACACACCACATTAGGAAAAGTTCATGACTTGAAACCCTATTAAATTCATGTTTGTTGAAAACAATGGATGCAAGAATCTTATGTAAAATCCAGTATTTCAAGTCAGATATAAACATGGATTTGGCATCTCTAGCCCTATAAGGAGTAGTCAAACCAGTAAGAAAATTCCAAAACTCATTTGGCCTATAACTCTTAGGAGGGTTACATAAACCATTCGGGCTAAAACCAAAGATTCTATGCATCATGAAATAAGTTAGAGTATAATCAACACCATTCAAGCGAAAGTCTACCAGCCTAGGATTATCAGCATTCTCTTTAAAATTTGTGTAAAACTCCAAGACTAAGTCAGTGTAAAACTGCTCATGCATATTGACAAACCTTAAGAGACCACATTCAGACAACATTTTATTTACTGCATCAAGAACACCCACACTTTCAAGCAAAGAGTTAGGAAAATACTTACATTGATAGTGTGCTCTATCTTTGAGAATAAGAAACCGGTTACCATCGTGAATGGAGGAGAGAGGGAATGGTGAACTAAAATCTGTCTGCAAACTCGGAAGTGGTGGTTCATCTCCTCCTTGCTGACCCCTGGATGCTGAAACATTCTTCGTCCTTACCATTGTGTTAAAAAGAAAATGAAACAGAGAAGAGAAGAAGAAAATGCGTGAACTTGTGTTTGTGTAACGACTCGTGAGGACAAGCAACGACAGTTTACAGGAACTTGTGTAATGTGGCTATAACGTGAATGCAAGGAAAGGAAAAGAGAAGAAGAAAAAGAAGAAAGAAAAAGTTGTGGAGAAGAGAAAAACAAATAGATAAAAGAAAATATAAGTTACAATAGAAGATAGAAATTGCGAGAAGAGTAAAAGAAGAGAGAATGTAAAAATAGAAAAGGAAATGAGGGAAATCACGATAGGTTTTATAGAAGAATGAGGGAAAACATGAAAAGTTATGTCTTTTAAAAACCCTAATTGAAATTATAACCGTTCCCTCTCTTAAATGAAAGTTAATAAGGTGTAGTTAAGCCAATTAAAAACCGCTAATACTCCTAATTAAAAGAAATTTAAGTAAAATAAAGAAATAAAAATGAAATAAAAGTAAAAACAGGGATTTAAAATTCACGACTCGTAATTTTGGAACAGTTCTTCACGAGTCGGCACCATCATCACGACTCGTGAAGATAAAGGGAATTATGGCACGTAATAACATAGTTCACGAGTCGGCACCATCATCACGACTCGTGAAGAAGAAAAAGAAAGAGACAAGAAAGATATGATCGCGAGTCGGTATGTTGCTCACGACTCGTGAGCCTTTTGCTTTTGTATAAAACGTGATCCTGTTCACGACACGTAATTCTGCTCATGACTCAATAAAGAAAGCTACTGGAATACTCGTGAAGACAGTCACGAGTCGTGAGGCACTTGTAAACGTGATGTATTTCTCTTCCAAAAATCTTAACAACTTCATCCAAAAATTAAAATAACAAAGAAAAATAAATCAATTAATATGAAAACTATAAAAACATAAAACTTAACCAAAAACAAACCACAAAACAAATAAATCCAAACTAAAATAACTAAGTGAAAATAAAAAGATTATTGTGCAAAAGATGAATGTAATAAATTAACTGTTAAAATCACAAATACTTTTAGTCTAAAACTTATTACAAAAACTCTAATACTAAAACAAACAAAATGCCAAATAAAATTTCATACATCAAAATAACTATCACACAATCCTAAAACATCCACTCTTTTGTATCATTCAATAAAAATTTATTCAAGCCGTTCCCCGGCAACGGCGCCAAAATCTGATGGGGATTTAATTTAACCCTTAGTCTCACTAGACTGCGTATAGGATGAGTAGGGTATCGTTCCAAAGGGAATGGGATAAATTTTGTATTGAAACTACAAAGAGAAGATGGATAGGTAACGAATAAAATAAAGATTATGCAATTGACTAAATATCTAACTACTTTGGATATATTAAATTAATTTGGATTAAAGATGACTTAAATGATGGTATGAACATACATTAAAAATTATGAAATAGTAATTCATCTAAGAACAAGTCTTCCTATTTTATATAAATAAAGTGACTGGAGAATTTAGCCAAGATTCTTTAAAGCAACTCTCGTTGTCAATAAAGAATGTTCTTATTTAGAGTCTATAAGCATTCTCATGTCATTATATAGATAAATAAGAATCATGAAGCTCTATGCCAATTCTTTAACCCCTCAAAGTGAATTCCTTAAGTCACATGAAAGAAATTCAATGCTTCAAGTACATTCATTTGTTTTTCCATCAAAGAATTCCAACTCTCATTGCGAACAAATTGACTAACATGCCAAATATGGTGGCCAATCATACATAGCAAAACAAAGCACACAAATGGATGTAAATCATAATTCATGCATAATAAGAATAAACATGTCTTAAACAAATACTAGTGCATAGTTATAATGTACAAAGGAAACTAGCCAAATACATATTTGAATTAAAGACAAACAAGAGAAAGAAAACTATCTCATGTTCCTTTGGCTTGTCCCTTTGTAAACATCTAATAAAAACTAAGTAAAAATATTTATCCAAAATAATAACTGGAAACTAAACATTGATTGATCTCTTCGATCCCCTTCTCCAATTAATGCCATCCATATTTATAGAGGGAAAACTCTACAAACATGTCTCTTCATAATGGTTGTGAATGTGAAAAGTTGCCATGAAGGGTTACGATGGTTGGCTGAAAAATTAGGTTCAAAAGACACAATGTTTCGGAAACAGTTGCCTTGTCCGACTCGTGAATAACCTCACGAGTCGTGAATCTCTTTTTTTTCTTTTCTCTGGAGTCGTGATCCACATCACGAGTCGTGAGCCTCCTCACTACTCGTGAATGTGCTGGCTTCTCGTGATCTCTTCCTTCGTACCGAGTCGTGACTGCCTTCACGACTCGTGAACACTTGCTTCTTCACTCGTGAGCCCTGCGCCTCCTTCTTCTCTCGTGAATGTGTTCACTACTCGTGATTCATGTCCGACTCGTGACTTCTGTCTTCAATTTCTCAAATTCTTCTCCATTTGTCCCACACTTCACCAATTTCTTCCTAAAACAAACACAAACATATAAATTGAACATAAACACACGAAAATACAATTAACATTACATATTTAACTACATAAATATAAGGAAAACACACATAAAATAGTAGACATTTAACATGACATCAAAAAGAAAAATTCATGAAAAGATCTTGAGCTTTATTTTACAGAAAAAGTCTAGATCTGAAAAATCTAGAGCTTGATCTCACAATAAAAGCTTAAATCTGAAAGATCTTGAGTTTCTTTTCAAAGGAAAGGCCTAGATCTAAAGATCCTAGATTTGATCTTGCAAAAAAGGCAAAGAAAGAAGTGATACGGGTGCTGTGCTCCAAGAAAAATAGAGCGAGGTGACAGAGGCCCCCACCGGACAAAAGTGATAGTGAAGAAACAGTAGGAAGAACAAACAAAGCTGAAAAGCGAAAATAAAAAAGTAATTTTCAGTGGGTACATGCACTCAAATTTCATAGATGACTAGCATTGACTGCAAACTTATCTCTATCTCTTGAAAAATATGATGGATGGGTCCCACCTCTACAACAAAAAAGCATGTGATTACCTACCACACCTTTAAAGATCTGAAAAGATATATATCGAAAGTATTTTTGGCCCAACACCAGGTATGTATATTAAGAACTTATTTAATTGTTCTTTTAAGTTTATCGGATGGAAAAATTTCAATCAGTCGGATATAGTTATCTCTCCCCAAGAGCGGATCGGATCAGAAGACCATCCATCGCCAAGAGCGAATCGGATGAAAAATATCTCTCCGTCAAGAGCGAATCAGATCAAAAGACCATCCATCGCCAAGAGCGGATCGGATGGATAATATCTCTCCACCAAAAGCGGATCGAAAGACCATCCATCGCCAAAAGCAAATCGGATGAAAAAATTTTGATCGGTCGGATATGGTTATCTCTCTACCAAGAATGGATCAGATCGGAAGATCATCATCGCCAAGAGTGGATCGGATGGAAAAATTCCGATCAATCGGATTATTTCGATCAGTCGGATGTAGTTATCTTTCCGTCAAGAGCGGATCGGATCGGAAGACCATCCATCACTAAGAACAGATTGGATGTGATTTTTTTCACGAATGTGATTTTTTTCACCGCCAAGAGCGGATCGGATCGGAAGATCATCCATTGCCAAGAGCGGATCGGATGTGTTTTTTCCACTGTCAAGAGTGGAACGGACGAGGTTATCTCTTCGCCAAAAGCGGATCGCACTGGAAGATCGTCCATCGCCAAGGGCGGATCGGACTGGTTATCTCTCCGCTAAGAGCAGAATGGATCGGAAGACCGTCCATCGCCAAAGACGGATCGAACGAGGTTATTTCTCCGCCAAGAGCGGATCGAATTGGAAGATCGTTCATCGCCAAGGGCGGATCGGACTGGTTATCTCTTTGCCAAGAGCGGATCGGATCGAAAGACCGTGCATCGCCAAGGGCGGATCGGATGAGATTATTTCTCCGCCAAGAGCAGATCGCATCGGAAGACCGTCCATCGCCAAGGGCGGATCGGATTGGTTATCTCTCCGTCAAGAGCGGATCGGATCGAAATACCATCCATCGCCAATGACAGATCGGACTGGTTATCTCTCCGTCAAGAGCGAATCGGATCGGAAGACCGTTCATCGCCAAGGACGGATCACATAAGCAACCTTCAGGTTAGTAAATATTTATAAAATTATTTGCACAATAAAATTGTAAAAAATTATTTGCAGGGTAAAATTTTAAAAAGGGTAACTTTACATAAGCGGGTAACTTCCAAAGTCAACATCTTAATTCCGATCGGTCAATACTGACATCCAGATTGAGGTATTTTCCAAATGGATAACTCTCAAAGACAAGGTACTCTCCAAACGGATAACTTCCCATAAGCGGGTAACTCCCAAAGACAAGGTACTCTCCAAACGGGTAACTCCCCATAAGCAGGTAACTCCCAAAGACAAGGTTCTCCAAACGGATAACTCCCCAAAAAGCGGGTAATTTCTAAAATTATTGAGCCTTTGATCTCAAAGATCGAATTACGTGGAGGGGAACTAGTGATAACACCCAAAATAAAATTAACTATAAGGCCGGTTCATTAAAGGCCCACGAAGAGGCCTAAGATCAGAAGCCCATAAAGCTCAATACTCAAGGGTATAAATATGAGAGGTAAACACATAACAAAGAGTCTCTCTCTCTCGCTCTCTCTCTAAACTCTTTATACTCTCTCTCTCCATTAAGTTTTATCTCTATACTTCGATAGCTAATTTAGGCATCGGATCTCAAAAGCCCAGCAAAATCAGGCTAATTTTCTTTTTTGCAGGTCATTAAAACCTCATTTACCATGGTCGATAATCTCTCATTCTATGGTAAAATTTTATATTTTATCATGAATGGTTCAAACGAGTTACAAAATGGATCAAGTGGTAGATTCAATTTTTTTTTTATTTCCTTATTTGAATTTTTGATCCAAAATCACTCACCTCAATCCCAACTTATCATATGCCATCAATTTCTGGTCCTGGTTTGGAAACCATAAGCTTTAGTTCTTCTAAGAGGAAAATAAATAAATTAAAAAGAGAGAAATTTATTTTGTTCATTTTATTTTTTTCTAACTTTCAACATTTTTTCTTTTTCTAATTACATTTTCAAAAACAAGGATGAAAATTAAACCATAATAAATTGAAAAAAAATCAAATCTTTAGCGTTTGAACTATTAGTGATTTCCAATTTTTTTATACCGTACTAATAAAATAGATGGGAATAAAACACCTAATTATTTGTCATCTTAATATATTGAAGTCCCTTTGATAACAAAAAAATAATAATAATGACAAAAAAAACAACCAAATGAAAGAGGAAATATCCTATACTTCTTTTTTCGGATAAAAACAAAAATTCCATAAACAAATATTATAAAGAAAAGATTGAGTATGCAGATTAACCCCCTACGTAATTTAAATTTTTTTAGATCATTTATAGATCGAATTTAAATAAAATAATATTATGGATTGAGTTTGCAGATTGAATAAAAAACTAAAAGGTATAAAAAGAAGATATAAATATAGAATTAAAAATGATATTATAACTCTACAATGATTAAAATAATTTAGAAAAAAAAAATTACTTGCTTATATGCTTACAAGGGATGGTTGATAGTTAGATAATATTAGAAAATTAGCCGGCCATTCCTTAGGGTTCATAACTTTAATGTGGATTTTCTACATTGAGAAATGATATGGAGTAAACAAACTCTTCTATGAACAGTAATAACTACTCACTTTTATTTGTTAATATATAAATAAATTATACTGAAATTTAGATAGAAACACTCCGGTAATTAAATCAGGTATGTTTTTAGCATTTGAAATGGTGAAATTTAATTGGTTCTATCTTGTGATTTACTCAATTTTATATAGTTTTCCATTTTAAACACTTATAACAGTTTAAACTGCAACGTTTTATCAATTAAAATCATTAAATAAGTACAAATTCTCGAGCTCTCTATAATGAGAACTCTGTTAACAGACTTCAACTATGGAGCCTGATTATCAAATATGATGATGTTGAATTAGCAGGCTCAAACGGTCGCAAATAGTGAGATTAGAAAACTTTTATAAAAAGAACTTTATTGTTATTGAGTTAATTACACGCATAAATATTGCAAACCCAAGGTAATTTAGAATCAGACAAAAGGATTTTTAACAAATGCAATATTTGGGGAATATCACTTTATAAATAATTTGGACTTCCCAACCGGCATTTGACCAAATTAGTACTCTCTTCGTTTTTTTTTATCTGTCACTTTTGAGTAAAATTCAAATTCTATTTATCTATCACTTTTAAATTTTTAATATAATTTAATTTACTTTTTCAATTTATTTTTTTTAATAAAATCAAAACCAATCAGATTTGATAATTTAGTTTTAATCACGTAATTTAATACTAAATTTAAATCTATTTATTATTTTTTAATTTTAATAAAAATAATAAAAGTGATTGATAAAAAAAAATACGGGGAGTAATTTTTTTAAGTTAATTTGACCAAATTAATGATGTTCACGTATTTACTAGCAATGGTTATTTTCTTGTCTTCCATCTACCAAACATGGTTAGCAAACTTAAGCAATCGACCATTGATTTTGTTGATTTTGCTCTTTTCAATAGCTTAGCAATCAAGAATAGTTTTACCCTTGACTGCTTTCTACTAATAAAGGCACACGTGTGAAATAAAATCTCCTGGTTTGTGCTTTTTTTTTTTTTAAAAAATTATAGTATGATGAAGAGGAGCAAGAAGAAAATTTTGTATATATTCTCATATAAATTGAATGAGAAACACTTATAATTGTGAGGGGTTTTTCAAAATTAAAATTTTTATTATCACTACCAACAAATTTATAGAAGTCTTAAATGATGCAATTTGGAAGGGGAAATAAATAATTTGGTGTCTTGAAATTGGGAATTGTAGACATTAAGGATTTGAAATTGAGGAATTCCTTATTTCCAAGCTCAAAATCATATTCATTGATCCATATGCCAATGCCAAGCATATGAATATGAAGGATTTCAATAGCATAGTTTTATAGATGAACTTAGCTTAAGGAAATGTATATTGCCTATCATTCCATTCCATATATTTTTATTTTTTCCTAATTCATGGTATTATTTTTACAATAAGAAATAAGTCCTTAATGTTCGAAAATCGACTCAGCTTACAATTAATAATAATGATTATTAATCTCCATCTCAATTTATGTGTCATTTTAGAGAGTTTTTAATTTTTGTTTCACTTAATATTTAAAATTAAGAGATGAACATATTATATTATATTATATTATATTATATTATATTATATTATATTATATTATATTATATTATATTATATTATATTATATTATATTATATTATATTATATTATATTATATTATATTATATTATATTATATTATAGAAGGAAAGAGATATTTCAAGCCACATTGCTTATCATTATCTATTTTTTTCATCAAAAGATTTACACATATTTACCGATAACATCATTAATTCATGCATTGCATTTTTGTGTACTTTAAATTTTTATAATTTTATTTATACATTACAATGTATTTTTTTTATTTATTAATGAAAATTTAATTTATATTAGAAAACTCTCAAAAATGTGAAAATCATCCATATTAGCAATTTTCTTTCCATATATAACATGTTTAATGATCCCTATTTTAAATATGTTTGATTTTTCTAAATTAGGAATTAACAACAGTGTGTAATTAAGACGTCATATAATCAAGAAACAACAATGGGATGACAGTATCAGTAGTCAAACCAGCAACTTTTTTTTTTGAGATAATATGGACCTTTTATTAAAGCATTTGTTGAATACAAGGGGGAGGAGAAGTATAAACAACTCCTTAAGAAACAACAGAGTTCCTAACTAACATATGAGTAAGATCATTACCCGATCTTCTGACAAAGGAGAAAACACAATTATCAAACCTTAAATTAGCTTCGCTACAATCTTTAACAATGCTATCAAACGGGGACACATAACTAAAAGATTTAATGAGAGTATGAAATAACATTATGCAGTCCGTCTCAACAAGCACATTACGAAAATTAGCATCTTTTAGCCATCCCAATGCCTCCTTCACAAACATAGCCTCCGCTAGGAGGGGATCCAGGGGACATAGAACAGTCCCATGACCAGCTGCTACAAAATTCCTCTGAGGGTCCCTACAAATCCAGCCATAACTCACCCAATTATCTTCTCTAAAGATCGCAGCATTGCAATTGCACTTCATAAAATTAAGAGAAGGGGGCGACCAGGTGTCCAACACCCCCAAGTCAGTCAAAGAGTCCAACTCAAACTCTTTTTGATGAACCATCAACCATTGATTCAAACAACCACTAGCCAACCTCAGGACTGCCCTGTTACTTATATTAGATTGGTGCCAAATGTATTTGTTTCTTCTATACCAGATGTCCCACATCAAATATACAGCAATATACAATTCATCCCGTTGAAGATTGATAAACCATCCTTTAAAGATGTCAAACAAGCAACATTAGTTGTCACACCCTTCTCGGAATTGTCCTTTCCGAAACAAGACTTAGCTAAAAATGGTAAAATTTTTTTCTCACTGAATAATTCAAAACACTTGAAATACTTTTACAATAATTCTAGAATCAAATAACAGTCTTATAAACAATTGAAACAAACACCAAACATCATAACAAAAACTTATACCTCCATTCATCCAAGACCATTAAAAAAAATACATTCAAAATACAATTTAAGCTTTTACCTTAATAGTCTAAGTATATATATGCCAAAGGCTTACATCAACTAACACAAAAATCTTCTCTTCCGATCAGGACCTTTAATATACTGTACTCCCGCAATACTTCAGAACCTTTACGCAGTAAACACTACATGCTGAGCATTAAATATGTCCAGTGGAGACTACTAATCCAAAAAATTTCCAAGAATAAGCATAATTTTCGTAATTTATGCTACTGTTATTCTTATTTTATTAAGCATTTTCTTATATTTCAGTTATCATTATTCATGTTATTAATTTGTATTTTGATAACCATTGTTCTTTTGTTTCTAAACTTTCAACTTTACTTTATAGTATTTTCTTAGGTAGATCGATATCAGATTTACTTTTACCTTTACATTAATATTTACTATAACTTTTTACTTTTTTATCAGTACTTTCACTTTATCTTCTAGCCATAGCAATTTAATTATTATTTCATTTAGCGACGTGTATTGGTACTCGTGTCTTTACTAGTATCAAAATAAACTACTTTTAATTCTTGATTTACTGTTCAATTATTTGATCTGTATTCTAATTACACTTCTCGCTATTTATTCTTTTATTTTTATTTTAACTTTTAATTAATAAATATATTACTATTTAAAGGATTTTAACCTTTATTGCAAAGTGATATAGCTATTTCGGGACACTTTGTAGTCAAATTCTTTTTCCTTCTTTTATACATTTACTTATGTTCAAATATTTGTTTTAAAACTCATGCCTTTTACTTTTTATTTATCTTTCCTTTTTGAAAATGCCTTACTTAAACATTAAGTGAAAATGCCTTACTTAAACATTAAGTTTCACTTAATGTCATCGCTATCACCTTTTTAACTTTAAATAGAAAATTAATATTATTTTTCCAAGCTTGTCACTTTTTCACAATAATATTTGGTACAAGACCAATTAATTAAATTCAGTTTCTCATGTAAAACAAAATACATTTTAAACCCCTTTTTCATTATAAAAGCTTAACTAAACATTGATTTAATATTTTATTCTTATACACCCTTTCTTTTTCTTTTCTTATTACTTACATTTTTTAAGAAACTTTACAGATTTATTTCAACTTTACATTTTCTTTCAAACGAAATATTTTTCGTTATAACTTTTTATATTCAATTTAATTAAACAGTAGTTATTTATTCATTTCGATGTGCCCCTAGTGTAATATAACAGGTTTCTCACAAAGGATACTCGGGACTGGATCCGAAGGTCCCACTAAACAGATAGAGAAATGATATCAAAAGATCAAGTCTCACAGAGCAGAAACAGATACACTTTTACTTTCACTGAAGCTATGGAGATCAAAGATCCCACCCATAGCTAAACAAGTCGCCATGACTTGCATCGCGGTACATATGTGTCCTTATAGTTAGTCAATTATATCCAAAATAAGAATCATAATACTTGTCTATCGCTAAAAGCAAACATAATCAGTCACATTTGTAAACGTTTTTTAATATTTAAAATCTTTAATTTCTTTCTTTTATTACTTTGTACATTATATTCTAAGCAAATACACTCTTTTAGTACTTTGACTTTTCAATAACTTTCGTTTTTTCTTTCACTATATCTTTTCAAGTTACTATTGTGAATTATTCATTAATAATTCACTCAAACACCTGGACTTTTCAATCTTTTATAAAAATTATAAATTTGCTTTTATTCTTTTTGTATAATTCTTTATGAATCATTTTCAATACTTTTAGGCTTGACGTTTTTACAATTTTTCCTTGTTCAGTCCAATTTTTCAATTATTCGATATGTCGGCTTTATTTCATCGGCGAATTATTTTTATAATTATTTACTCTTTTAATACTTTTTATTGACTAATTTATTTTGATAAATTAGTCACATCTTTATTTTTTTTTTTACTTTTTATGCAATTAGGAACTCTATTAATATCATTTATTGTCTTCTGCCTAAAAAATGTATGATTTGACTTTTTCTATCGAATTATTTATTTCAAATACATAATTATAATTTTGCCATTATAATCATTTATTTTCATTTTTATTATATAATTTCTTCCATTATTCATCTTTTATTCTTATTTTACCATTTTCGGGTAATATTATATTTTAGTCCCTATATCATGAAAACTTTATCTTTTGACACAGTTAGGTCTTCGAAATTATTATTTTGCCCTTATTAACTATTTCTTACTTATTTTTACTCATTAGTCACCCACTTTGATAAAATTACCATTTTACCCCAAAACTTTTATTTTCTTTCATTTTAGTCCTTTTTTTTCATTTAAAACTTCATTTTATCTTTCTTTATTCACTTATCAATTTATTTCCATAATTTTCATTCATTTCATGAATTATTTACCGATAATTTATTATTCTTGTTATTTTTACAACTTAATAATTATTTCAAAAAATTCATCGGTTGACTTTTTATTTCTTGTCATTGACATTAATTTAATTTCATATTAATTCATCACTTTTGTCATTTTTATACAATTATGCATTAAAAATTCAATTATTTTCATTGTACATATTCACATACAAATTTCAATAAAATCTCAATCAATTTAATAAATTCCAATAAAATTTGTTTATGTATTATTCATTATTTAGCATCATTTTTCACTAACATAATCAATTATTCCTCATTATTTCACAATTTTCACTATAGATATAACCAATACATAGGTTTTAAAATTTCAAAATAAATTTCAATAATTCACTAAAAATTCAAGGGCACCATTTATCATTTACACAATTAATTTAGGCTAACATATATTAGTTTCATGCAAATATTCCTTCATTTTCCTTTACTACAATATTCGGCCATCACAAAATTCCACCTAAAACATTTTCTTTTTCCCTTTTAATCTTTCATTTCCTCTTCTCTAAGGTTCAATTTCATTTACCTTAAACAAATTTCATAAATTAACCACTTTAAAAATTTTTAACCTAATTACATCAAAGGAATTTCTTCACAAAAAAGGGAAATTAATAGATTTTATAGTCACTTACCTTTTTCTTGCCTTTTGTCTTCCTTAAACTTTCATTTTCATGCTTGAACCCATGAAAATTCCTTTCTCTTCATTTGATCCCACTGTGGTTGGCCACTAATCCTTAAATATCCCTGTTTATTTGTCCTCAAATGCAAAATCCAAGCTCATAATCATAATCTACACCTCAAAATCTATGAAAAAATACTAAGAAATCAATTTAAATCATTAAGATTTATAAGATCCAACTTACCCCTTTTCCTTTCTCAACTTTATTTCTTGCATTCCTTTGCTCAAATCACTTGATTGAGATCACTAGGGTGATCTAGAGAGCTGGAACTTCAATTTTTATGTTGGAGTTTAAGAAAGATCTTAAGTGAAAAATTGAAGAATTAAAAGGGAAATCTTTGGAATGGTGGTTCGGCCACCATTTGAAGGGGAAGGAAGAGCTAGAAAATTTGGAGAATTCTCAAACTTTCTAGCCTCTTATACCCTTCTTAATGGGCCCAAAAGAGGGCTTAAATAATGGGCTTAGCCCAATTTAAAATTAAGGTCCATTTATGCCTTTTTAAAGCCCAATCCAATTTCTCTTTCTTTCTCACTTCAATTTTGATTCCATAATTCTTAAAAAATCAAAAATAGATATTATGCAAATTTTCGGCTCAATCGGAGTCCGTTATAGGTCTGATTCAAAATTATCAGTCCGATTCGATAACTGCCGGTGTCACCGAAAAATTCAATTCTCATCACCAAAATATTCTACATAAAATTCATATAGGCACGCAAAATCTAGCAATATTCGGAGTTCGTTTACTATTTTTAATTATTTATACAAAATCAAGTCCCCTTTCTTATTAGGAAAATTGATTCGCTACCTTTTTCGTATTTTTGACTTTTAGATGTCAATTTGACCTCAAATTCACTTCAAATTTCAACTATAGGCTTACTATAACTATTACTTTCAAATGGTTCAATAAAATATTTTTGACTTTTGGATGTCTTTTCGGATTCAAAAAATACTATTTACTGCCAGGAAGTACTATTCACAACTGATTCGATGTTGAGGCCATTACATTAGTAGTAGTTGAGCTGCTCCTTTCTTACTGTTTGGTGAACGCGCTCTTTTCACCATATCTCTCCCATTTCTTCACAACTCCTACTCCTTCCTCCCACTATAATTAATTAATTGTCTCTAGATATTAATTATCAAATCCAACAACAATTTATATCCATCTCTCTAATTCAAATAAACGCAAAATATCCATACTGAGTTTCATGATTTTATTTGTGTATAAAATAATAATTGTACGTTGATAAAAGTGATCCGGTACTTATTTTTTTTAAACAAGAGTTTAAATTCAAATTTTGTGAATAAAAATATTTGATACGGTAAGAGTTTTATTCTTGAACCAAACCTGATAATGCCAATATATATACCTCCTATATGATTTAGCTCTAGACTTTAAAACTCTCATAGATGGTTCTAGCCTTCTCTCTTTTTTGGTTGAATGGCAGATTTCCTTTTATATTTAATAGGAAAAAATTTGATTATCTTTGTTTTAGAGTTAAATTGTTGGGTATTACTAAAAATATATAAAAAAAAAGAGAGAAATTTTGCATGGAAGTTATCCCTTTAGGTAAGGGATATTTTGTGATATTATATATACAATTATATGAGGGACTTTTATATAGAAAATGTAAATGTGGAAAATATTTATAAAAGTGGTGTGTTTTTAGGAATAATTATTCGGGTGGGGTGTTGAAGAGATAATTACAATACAATGACATATAATATTGAAGATAATTTAACTAGCAATAGTAATAATTATGTTGAAAATAAAACAATACAACAATTGAATATGATAAATAATTATATAAAGTTCAAATGAGAATAATGATGTGTACTATGTAATTCAAAGAAGTTTCATTGGTGAAACACAAAGAGAAAGGAAAGGGACAAACGGTGGGTCCCACCGACTGATCTCGTAGGTACTACCTACGATTTCATTGAGGGATATTTGGTCCACCGACGGGCCCCACCTATTGATTCCGTAGGTACTACCTATGAGTTTGAAATAACACCTCACCCCAATAATTATTTTTAAAAATACATCACTTTTATAAATATTTTTCGCATTCACATTTTCTATACAAAGGCTATATTAATGTAATAATGAAAACTTTTGCAAGGAATCTCCTCAAAATCCAAAAATAGGAACGCTGGCAAGTCACGTGATGATATGGAGAATGGAATAGAAGCTGAAAAGGAATGGAATAGAAAGGGTATTTTTAGATCCAAGGGAAACAAATTTTGATACTATTATTTTTGCATATATATATCAGAATCTCATAGATTGAACATTAATTTAATTTAATTTAATTTATTGTTGGGAGTTGGTCCGGCTAGCCTCCCAGTATAACTAGTTTACAAAAAACAATTCAAGAAAAATTTAAAAAGAAAAACAAAACTATTCAAATTAAGAATAAAATAATAATAGCAAGAAACTACAACCTTGGTTTGTCAACTTGTCTTTGATGTGTTTGAAGATAAAATTAAGCTGAGGAGTGTGAAAACAATTAACCATACAAATCCCAAAATACTGATAACTTTGCAGTCTTCTCGAGATCTTTAAATTATTATTATTATTATTATTATTCTTATTATTATTTTCTTAAACATCTCCAATATAAAGATTCAAAGGAGGCAAAGGAAAATCTACTATTCTAATTAATTCGTGCTTTTTTTTTTCTTTTTTGTTTCCTTTTTCTTTAAGTAGTGCTAATATAATCCATTAGCTTAAATTAGCTTAGCCGGACTTGTTCCCCCCGTGGTCTTGGTTTTAGCACTCTCCATTACAGTAGCCCTGAAAGGGCGGCTTAAGCTTCGGAGCCAGACTCCTCTTCAACAGCCTTATATTTTGGCTTTGTTCAGCTTCAACAGTTCCTGAAATTATTCTATTTTCTGCTGAAAATCTGAAGCTTTTACCCTGTTCAAGTCTTTGAACAACAAAAAGAGTTATGGAAGAGAAGAATGATATTGAGAAGATTGACGATGTTATGTTGCCTGGATTTAGGTTTCATCCAACAGACGAGGAACTCGTCGGATTTTACCTGAAAAGAAAGGTACAGCAACGACCTTTGCATATTGAGTTGATTAAGCAAGTTGATATCTACAAATATGATCCCTGGGATCTTCCAAGTAAGGTTTTCTTTATATAATACAATATATTTTTATTAACTTGATTTATAATTTGAGCCCAAGTTTTGATTTCTCGTTTCTTGTTGTTTTGTGAGAAGAACTGGCAACAACAGGGGAAAAAGAATGGTACTTTTATTGTCCAAGAGATAGAAAATACAGGAACAGTGCAAGGCCAAATAGAGTAACAGGAGCTGGGTTTTGGAAGGCAACAGGAACAGACCGTCCTATTTACTCCTCTGATGGCACTAAGTGCATTGGTTTAAAAAAATCTCTGGTTTTTTACAGAGGCCGAGCTGCTAAAGGGATTAAAACTGATTGGATGATGCATGAATTTCGACTTCCTTCTCTTTCTGAACCTTCCCCACCACCTAAGAAGTTCCTCGACAGATCTCTTCCTCCAAATGTAATTCATTTCTCACCTTCCTTTTTTTTTTTTTAATCAGAACAGCTGTATTCCATCAGAAAGAGGAAGTGTTCGTTATAACGCTTTGTTTTGGCAAAACAGGACGCATGGGCTATTTGCAGGATTTTCAAGAAAACTAGTTCCATGGCACAAAGAGCTCTGAATCATTCTTGGACGTCCCATTTACCAGATACTACACAAACTGATATGCATATACTCAACCAACCACCCCACTCACACCGTAGCCAGTTCAGTTCAGACAACATTTCCTGCACTACTGAAATCGGATCGGTTTTTCAAATCAATGAATTCCAACACCAACAACCGATACAGAATCCCGATTTCACTAGCAATTTCATGTTTTCACAGCTCCAAATTCCGGGCCACAACAATGGTCAATCAATGATACTAAACTCAGCCTTAATTGAGGATGTGAACAAGGCATCTCCGAGTATAGACTTGGAAGGTTTCTCAGTGAGTTTGGGTGAGGAGGATCATATTGGAGATGGAGAAGCAGCAGGATTGAGGAAGAACGAAAACTGCCAATGGGGAAGCATGAGACCCGTTGGATTTCCTTTCAGTTTGGGTTCAAACATAACAGATTCATGGGATTCACCACCATGTCCAAGTGACATGTCCTCTACTTATTCCACAGACAAATGCTATAATTAAATCCTGTCATTCGTAAATGGAGATAGGATTTAATTGTAGCATTTTGTTAGCAAATATTATTGATATTTATAAGAAAGTATATTCAGATTCGGGTGAATATTTGGTGATACACTCCAATTGTATCATGTTTGTATGTTATATATTTGTACAGTCTTCGTATACGCACTGTTATTTATCTTTTTATTTCTTTTACCTATATATATATACAAACACACACGTACTTCTTTTAGTGCATTTTATGTTGATTGGAATTTTCGAATCAGGAGTTCGGAATTTATATTATGGGATATTTATCTTACATATTAAACACTAAAATAGATGTTACTCGATAAAATTTAATTTAGTGATACTGATTTGGTGATTAGTTTGAAATTTCGAGTTCTAACCTAATCACACCCGGTATATACATATAAAAAACCAAAAACAAAATTAAAGTCAATTACATCCAACATTTATAATTATTCACTTTAAATAAATGTATTTTAATATAGTTCTTACATCAAAGAAATTATAAATTTTCTTTGCTCAAGTTATTGTGAAGCTAATCGATATAAATTATTTTCATATGGAAGAAAAGAGAAAATGAGTCTTAAATTTTAGATGATTCAGTACATTTATATCAATTTATCTAATGGCTCGTCGAAACACGGCTAAAATATTCTTAATTTAGAAGAAAAATAAAATTGAATTTCTTAATTTTATTTTTTTGTTGATCTGATGTGAAATAGACATTGGACCGTTAATTACCAAAACTTTTATCCCAAGAAGCTATTGGACCAAGACCATACATGGTGAGAACTAAAATGAAAGCACGATCGGACAGTTCAAATATGCACATATCATATATGCGTGTGCATATCATCACATTCCGATATGGATATATTTTATGTTTAACCAAAATTCAGAAATTAAAAATAATTTATTCTAAAATATTTACTAGAGTTTAACAATACTGAATTAATTATCTTATATTTCAGAAACTGACATGAATTTTTCAAGGACCGAGGTACCAATTTTAGAATTGGGATTGAAGTCGAAGCGAAAAGAAAATCATATTTCAGCAGATAAATTCATCATTGTGGGTGCCTTGATTTTGTACTATGCAAATTTGTTCTATTTTGGAGTCTACTAGCAGATAAAAAGATAATTATTAATTGCTATTTGCAGAATCAGGAGCAAAGAGGTCAAGATGGCCGAGTTGGTCTAAGGCGCCAGTTTCAGGTACTGGTCCGAAAGGGCATGGGTTCGAATCCCATTCTTGACAATTCAGTATTATTTTTATTTTGATACTTGGATCAGTAGGGTATCAAATGAATTCTGTAGCACAGATCAGAAGTCTCAAATCCTGTGGGAGTAGATCATTGTTTTTACCAAGGTTTAGCATCACCTGTGTCGGTCCACAAAAGAAAGTTGTTAAGTCCAGCTCTTTGGCGTCAGAATTTGGGGCCTTCAGATCTTCCACTTCCACCCGTGTATACCTTGGAGGGCCGTTCACAACTCAAATCAGACCCAACAGCTCCATTCCAAAGTTATGAGGATGGGTTCATAACTCCAGCAAAAAGCAAATCGAATCAACCAAGAAGTGGTGAGCAAGAGGATAAGGGAAACAGCTTGCCTGGATGGGTTACTGTTTATGGCTTCCCTCCTGGAAATACCAATTTAGTGCTGCGGGAGTTTGGGAAATGTGGTTTGAACTTGAAGATTATTCGTGGCTCAAACAACGCCAACTGGATGCACATTCTTTATCAGACTCGATCTGATGCTCAACTGGCTCTCACTAAGAATGCCATGCATATAAATGGGGAACTAATAATCGGTGTGAAGCCAGTGAATGCAATAGAAAGGCGAGGCGAGCTTTGACCCACCAATTCACGATCTTCCCACGACCACTCTCTTCTACAAGCTCAGCGTTTAGCTTCTTTGAGGCTTCTCCTCTCCCCAACTATCTGGAATATCCCCGTTTTACTCCAACAAAGTCTATAGCATCCAAAATCTTTGATTTCATGTTTAGAATATAGGTTAAAATTTTGCTCAACTGGTTTCGGCAATTCATTGTCTCTTTAGTTTGTTGTGATATCATTTCATGCCTGTTTGAATTGCACTACAACACGACACTTCTGTTGGTAGTAGCTTTAATCGTTCCACTTGCAATTTATTTTATTTTTACCACAAAAGAATCTGGCTAAAGATGGACATAAGCTAAATGCAACAAGCTAAAATCTGCACAGATATAACCTTATATAGGCTTAAAAATGTTCTCTGACTGGGCATGGGTTCGAATCCCATTCTTGACAATTCAGTATTATTTTTATTTTGATACTTGGATCAGTAGGGTATCAAATGAATTCTGTAGCACAGATCAGAAGTCTCAAATCCTGTGGGAGTAGATCATTGTTTTTACCAAGGTTTAGCATCACCTGTGTCGGTCCACAAAAGAAAGTTGTTAAGTCCAGCTCTTTGGCGTCAGAATTTGGGGCCTTCAGATCTTCCACTTCCACCCGTGTATACCTTGGAGGGCCGTTCACAACTCAAATCAGACCCAACAGCTCCATTCCAAAGTTATGAGGATGGGTTCATAACTCCAGCAAAAAGCAAATCGAATCAACCAAGAAGTGGTGAGCAAGAGGATAAGGGAAACAGCTTGCCTGGATGGGTTACTGTTTATGGCTTCCCTCCTGGAAATACCAATTTAGTGCTGCGGGAGTTTGGGAAATGTGGTTTGAACTTGAAGATTATTCGTGGCTCAAACAACGCCAACTGGATGCACATTCTTTATCAGACTCGATCTGATGCTCAACTGGCTCTCACTAAGAATGCCATGCATATAAATGGGGAACTAATAATCGGTGTGAAGCCAGTGAATGCAATAGAAAGGCGAGGCGAGCTTTGACCCACCAATTCACGATCTTCCCACGACCACTCTCTTCTACAAGCTCAGCGTTTAGCTTCTTTGAGGCTTCTCCTCTCCCCAACTATCTGGAATATCCCCGTTTTACTCCAACAAAGTCTATAGCATCCAAAATCTTTGATTTCATGTTTAGAATATAGGTTAAAATTTTGCTCAACTGGTTTCGGCAATTCATTGTCTCTTTAGTTTGTTGTGATATCATTTCATGCCTGTTTGAATTGCACTACAACACGACACTTCTGTTGGTAGTAGCTTTAATCGTTCCACTTGCAATTTATTTTATTTTTACCACAAAAGAATCTGGCTAAAGATGGACATAAGCTAAATGCAACAAGCTAAAATCTGCACAGATATAACCTTATATAGGCTTAAAAATGTTCTCTGACTGTTTTTGAATTAAGTGCCATTCCGATCACAAGATAAACGAGTCCGATAATTATAGTAAATGAAAAAGCACCAATTATCATCATATATTTGATAAAAACAACTAATTGACCAACGAATTCTAGTCAAAATGAACCAACTAAAAACAACACTTGATACATCACGTTCTCACTCTTAACTCTTTGAAACTTGCTTCTCCTTTGCCTTCTGAATCTTCAACACCTTCTTCACAATCTTTTGCTCCTCCACCAAGAAAGCTCGGATAATCCTGCACACGTGAATAAATTGTTCATATCATCTTTCCATCACTTTGAAACAAGTAATCATTGAGTCCTTTTCATCTACCTCTCTCTAACAGCACCCCCAGACAATACACCACCATAGGCACGATTGACTGTGCGACGGTTCCTGGACAACCTAGACCTCTTGTATTCAGCAGGTCTCAAGTGGGGAATCTAAAAAGAAGAAAGCTAGACACCAGTTAGTCAAGTTCTGTTAAGAATTTTCCTTTTTTTTTTTTCCTTTTAAAGTGGCGCATAATCCATTAATCAGGCATACATGAATTTACTCAAAAAGTAGGAGCATATGGCATACTGATCCACAAATGAGACTATGCAGGGAGAGTAAGAACACAAACATGCTACAATGCTACAAAATTGCAATGACATAAATCTAAATACTCTGAAGATCTATTGAATACTCATACTAAACTAAAATCTCATAGCAAATTAGCAATGGTGAAAAGGATGGCAGTTTGATTCAAACCATAAAGAACAATTCTACATATAGCTTACAGGAAATCACAATAGTATAAGATGAGCTAAAATTCATAGCAAAGTGTGACATTCAATCAGCTGAAATTAGAGGAAAGACCGTATAGAAATGTTGAACCACAAATGCAACTCATCCTCATATTCTTTTAACAGTAAGAACCATATCATGGTCCAACTCCCATTTTCATGTGACAAAATCACCCAAACATAACAGTTCAAAATTTGGATAGTACAACTGCACGCTCTTACAACACAGTAATCTCTTCACATTCAGGCCAACTATCAAAAATTTCAATCAGAGGATAATTTTTTTGCCCATATTTGCATGAATCGTCCTTTTTTGGCAACCCTTCAACATCATCATCTCCAACAGTTGAAAATTAATTAAAAACAAACCTCAAATAAAGCATATGGATCATTCAATATCAGCTGTAATCAGCCACTACAAAATAGCAACTAAAAAAGATGTCTTATTCACACAGATTCAGCCAATTATCAACTTTTTAGGATTTAGAACTATAAATTATGCAACAGATAGGATTTTAGGATTTTTACCAGAGTTAAAGTCAACTAGAATAACTTTCATTAATATTTAAAGCTTCAAAAACATAACAGAGTGTCTAGAACAAGATTAAACTTAGACTATAAATCCTTCAATTTCACTTTAAATGAAAATCTAGCTAAAGAAGATCAGAAATAGTATGCCAGACAAAAATGTTAAAGCCATCATGAAGCCATTGGAGAAGATATTCTACATGCGTTTTCCATCCATAGATATCAACAGCCATGCAATAGCTACCAGTTTTTAGATTAGCAAAAACTCAATAATATGCACATGCATTTTAAAAACTCGAACAAAAGGGCACCTGATTACATCATTAATATGCAATTATATTTATATGCAAATCAATCCACAAATCACCAAGAAAAAATCATAAGAAATTCAAGTAACTCGGCTAATATGAGGTCATTGATATACATACCCCTTGAATTCTCTTGCCAGTGACAGGACATTTAGGTCCACTTGCCCTCTTTTTGGTGGTCTGATAGACCAATTTCCCACCTTCATTCGAAAGATAAATAAATAAATAAACCCAGTTACTACCATACTAAAAGCTAACATATTCAGCAACATATGACAGAAGAATACCGGGGGTCTTGACGATGCGGTGCTGGTTAGATTTGGTGGCATAGCTGTGCCTTTTCCGGTAAGTGAGTCGCTGAACCATTTTTTCCCTTTGTGCTCTTCCTCGACTCCGATCTTTGACAGCCCTACAAGGAGAGAGAGGCCGACCAAAGGGCTCAACATCGTCGAGAAAGTTATTAAATAGGGTTTGTGGATTTGTAGAACCCTAGATCGGAGGGCTGTTACTGCGAGGCGTTGTTCATCTACGGTTGGAATTACATGTAGCGTATTTCAAGAAGTACAGTTTCCTTATATATTAAATGGGCCACAAGATTTTCTCTAATTATCAATGGGCCTATCTTAGTCTATAGAACAAGCCCAAGTTTGACATAATAAGTTCTGTTTTGGTTTAATTTTGGCAAAATCAGGTATTGAAGCAGATTTTTGAATTTGATTTAAGGTATTACAAGAAGTTCTTCTATCCAAAACTGATTAAGACCAATTTTAGCCAATATTTTTTATATTTTATCTTCTTTCTTACAATGTTATATATAAATATATACCATGTAATTTCAATATGACTTGAATTTGTTTACAATGTAGCAGCTCAGTCCAATTATATATTTTGTAACTTTCGTCATCTTTTTAACATATAGTTCTCACATATAGACAAAAAGGAAAACAAAAATTCTATGTTAGCCTAAATTTCCACCAATAAACATTTTAATAATTTGCAAGAAAAAAACCCTTTTTTTAAACTATAAATTTTATTTATATTTTTCTAATTCAGCCTTTAATTATGGTTGCATCAATAAATAATGATTTACTTATTAATAATAAGACATGTTCATATGAACATTTAAGAATTTAATGGATAGAGTAATTATTTATATCTTTTTTTTTTGGAGTAAATTAGTTTATAATTAGAACCTGATAAAATTGACTCAAATTCATGGGTTAACCTAAATTTATCCAAAAAAAATGACTCAAATCCAACCCAATCCAATTAAATACCTATTGGGCCAATCCAAAACTAACTCATTTTATTTTTCAACACAACCAAATACCTACTGGATCAATTCAAAACTGATATATTTCATTTTTCAATGCATTGGGTATACCCAATGAATTTCTTACAAAGACTCAATGGGTTTCTTACAAAATTTTTCTTTCTTCCTCATTTTCCTCTCTTTCCAAAACCCTAAACTCTTTACTACGATTTCAACCACTTCACTATTGACGCCGGCAGCGGCAATTAATAACATCAGATCAGTCGGAAAGAGTAATTTTCGATGGTGAATAGTATTTTCGGGCCGAAAAATATATCCGAAAGCGAAAAATATTGTAATTGACCATTGGAGAATATTGATCGTAGTGAGTCTGGAGTTAAAATTTAAAGTGAAACCGAGAATAAATAGACCTCCAAAAGTCAAAAATACGAAAAAGATCGCAAGTTAAATTTGATAATAGAAATGTCGACTTGAATTTAACCGAATTTTTAAAAATAACAAACAAATCCTAAAAATTGCCAAAATTTGTAGATCTTACTAAAATTTCATGTAGATTATTTTGGTGATATAAATTGAATTTTTTGATTACTGGTAACGAACTTCGATTGAGTTGAAATTTTAGTAATGAGGATCAATTGGTAATTTGTATGCAAAGTTATAAGTTAGAAATAAAAATAAATGAGAATAATGGTAATTTTGTAAACATTAAGCCGGCAATTTTGAAAATAAATAAAAATTAAAAGACTAAATTGAAAAATTATTTAGTAAGGGTATTACAAGATCCATTAATTAATTAATAAAAATTCTTATAATAATTTATATTAAATCTATGGATCGACATAAATTCATCCAACCTATTTAAATATTAACTCATTTATGACCCATATTTTTTTACCTATTAATGATCCGCCCATTAATGATCCAACCTAAATTTGCTCAACCCGTACATTTGCCACCTCTGAATTAATTACTCAACTAGATGAAACTGATTCATGCTCATGATTATAAGTTAGTTTTGCGTAACATATTATATGTTTTTAGCATAATATATTAATTTTATAGAAGCATGGTAATTGTTCAATTGAATAAGGTTGTCTAAAATGATTTAATAGCAATCACCTCTATATCAACATAACATTGATCTCTAATTGGTAATTACTTTATTATTTATTTTGAATTAACTGAATTAAGATATGGAATAGAATTTATATACATATATATATATATATATATATATATATATATATATATATATATATATATATATATATATATATATATATATATATATATATATATATATATATATATATATATATATATATATACAGTATGTGATCAGCAAGGAAAAAGCAAAAAAGATGGGTCTACATGTATCTTCCTCCGAACAAAATTAATCTTGTCCAATTTACTGCGACACCATAGCAGTTGGTCCGTAGTAATTTTGGACATGTTAAGGACTCTTGCTACTAATTTCATATCTACTTGTGAGAAGAAATACAAAACTTGATCTGAGCTACTCTCTTCTTGCCGTTTTTGGAATTTCTTTAATACGCAGCTTCCACTTCTCAATATTTCTTTAAGCTTCTTCTCCTTCTGCATTTCATTCACAAACAACATATACCAATCGTTTAGCCTCCATATCTAATTTTTAAGAAGATATCTAATTAATTTTAACTTGCCTTTTGCAGACTTGTTCTGATTTCCGTTAGAAGTTCTAGTTCTTCAGGATCTTGAGGTTGGATTTGAGTTCCTTTTCGACTTCTTTGAACCACATTGTGTGTGTCTTTATCGGCTCGAACAAATCGCCAGAAAATTCTTATTGATTCTTCCATGATCTCTACTAATCTATCACTTTTAATTGTATAATCATTATCATTTCTATTTCTTCTCCCCTTCTTGTCCTTCATGCTGTCTTCTGCATAATAATTAAGCCTTCTGTTAATTCAGAAATAAGAATTCAGTTCTACACTAACAAGTCATCTGTCACGGGACAAAAGCTGTCCCATTTCGATGAATAAATATAATTATTGGACCGCAAATGGCAATTTTTTTATTATTATTTACCTCTAATGACGGGAACTTGAAGGAGGTTTCGAAGAACGCATCGGTTCTTGACGTAATTTTGGATTCTTGGACCTTCAAAAGGTTCATTCTCTATAAATCTCTGCATGAGGACTTGGAATTGTTGAAATTCACCAGCAACTTCATTGTATCGGCGAATTCCATAAGGGTCAGAATCCCATATTTCCAGTGACTTTTGATACTGCCAATGAAGAATTTCCCATGAAAGACACATTTGACCGACATAAACCATTTCCAAATCACCATGCAATTCTCTGATGAAGCTCATCGTCGGATCGATATTGCATTTTTTTCGCTTTCCTGGCAGCAATTTCTGCGAAAGAAGTGATGTCAATGCCGGAGCTGACCCTTTGATACTCGAGATTGCTTCAAGCGGATCCTTTGATTGAAGAAATCCTACACATATATTGCCATTAAAATACAAAGGATAAGATATTAGACATTTTAACTCGTATTTAAAGAAAATTATTAAGAAAAAATAGTTAATTTCATGTAACTAATGATACCGTTTAAAAAAATCATAATAAAATCTCAATATTTTAAATATTACAATTAAAATTACTTTTATTAAAAAAACATGAATCCAATACCGATGGAGCAAATTATATTACGCGAGGTTAGAAGTGGTGTGACTTACTCCATCAGTAAATTACTTAAAATAATCTTCATTTTAATATTTAAAAAAATAAATATTTTTAGAAGATAAATTTTTTATGACGCGATTGTTATTAGAGTATAAATTCGATAATTTAAATATAATTAAAAAAAACCTACCTTAAAAAAAGATTACATGGAGCATTAAAATGAGTGGAGGATTATTTTAGACGCAGAAGAGAATTAAGATTTAGGTAAAGCTATGGCATTCTATAACGAGAAAAAGTTATTAAATGAGTGACGTATCTAAATTGAAAGTTAAAGGTAGGTAGAATAACATTAATAAAGATAATCTGTGTGCACCTTCAACAAACTATAAGTTATATGTGCATAAAAGAAATTAGGTTAAGCATCACATGCTTAATACAAATTATTATATCGTCCAAGTAAATACGGACACACAAAATTAATTATATAATGCCACGTGTAATTTTCTGTATGTATTTATTTATTTTAAAAATTAAATAAAAAAATTTCAGATAGTTCGATTTCAAAAATCAATAAAAAAAATGGACACAAACATCCTATTTTTCAAATATTAAATGAAAAAACTTTGCTATCCCCTAGCTAAAGGGTATGACTAGAATTAATTAAAATTAGCAACTAATAATCCGAAACACAAAATCAATAGCACTGAACTAAATGCAGTACTTTGATATAAAAATTATGTATATGGAGAGTGAAGAAAAGTTGGTTATGATGTAAGTTTCCTTCTACCTTCTACTTTTGTGTAATTATTACTCTACAAGAAGATGTTCATGCTTGTGTTTAACTTTAACCATACTAAAAACAAGATTTGGTGGGTCCTTAACCCTAAACTCGAAAAAGATTAAAGTAAATCAGATGGGATTTAGTATGAACTTTATCCAAGCACTTTGACTGAAAAGAAAAATACAACTTAACTTTTGCACAAAGTAAATCAAGAAGAGAACCTTACCCATTGCATACATCTTCTGGTAATTGAAGATATCGAATTTTCGCATTCGTTCTCTGTAACTTTTGTAGAATTTGTGAAGCTCACCCATTCTATCTTCATGGTGGAACTTATGATCATCAATCTTCCATGGCTTTAAATCTTCCATTATTTTGGGTGACTCGTCATCTTCTAGTATGGTTGGCAACCCAGTTGCCCGCACCTTTTTCAACTCCATTTTCAGTTGTTCTATCAATTCTTGATGCTCCCATAAAATCTCCAATCCATTTGAATCCACTTCTTCGTTGCCTGGATTCTGCATATTGGAATTGGACTCCTTTACATTTTCAAGCTCTTTCATTGCATCCCTGTCTTCTTCATCGATATCTTCTGGTTCATATCCAGTTCCCAAATTCATGTCCTCAAAATCCAAGCTTTCAAAATCTTTGTCTGTTGAAAACTCTTCGCTAGATGATGCTGCCACGAATCGACTTATAAGCTCGTAGCTCGAAGCAATCGAATCAGAATCAGAATCAGGAGCGATGGAGTCCTCCTCTGATTGAAACTGAACATCTTTTTTGGAACCGTGGTGATCCCTCCATATATTGTTCTCAAAAATAGACCCTTCAACATATGTTTCAGACTCAAGCTTCTCTTTCGATTCTGCACTACCTGCAGAATTGTCTTCTTTTTCCTGTCCTACAAGTTTCTGATTCGGCAAAATATTGTTGCTACAAGTCTTTTCATTGCCAATAGAATCAGCATATAACTCTTCAACTTTAAGGCTTAAAACCTCCGGCTTCTCCACAAAGAGACCAGAATCTTGTAAAGAAAAGAAATCATACTTATTGGTGGTTGTAGAGGACAAGGAATCCGAAACAATTGCCTCATCATTTTCTCTGTAAGTCTGATACTGAAATTTGAAAATGAACTTTGGTGTCTCGTCTTCTTCTAAATCATCGATTTCTTTTTGGTCACTGAATTGAGTGATATCAATTTTTGGTTCCTTAGCCTCGGCTTCTTTCTCTACAAGATCAGAAATTTGTTCTGGTTTCTCAGCTTCGGCTTCTTGCTCCATACAATCTGATTTATTTTCTGGTTTCTCAGCTTCATCTTCAGCTTCTTGCTCCACACAATTTGAATTGTTTATTTGAGAGGTGCCATTCCCTTTAATCCTGAATCAAATATCAACAATTAGAATTTTGTATAGAAAGAACAAAATAGAGTTTCGCACAAACAAGAAAATACCTGGAAAAAGTTCTACTGAGGAAACCGAAGAGAGTAAGGAACAGAGCAGAAACAGAGACCCATAAAGAGGCAACAAAAAGAAGTAATTTTTGAAAGAGAAGCCCATTAACTGAAGACATGCTCAATAATCTAAAAAGGGTATTGATAAAAAAAAACTCTCTTCGGAAGCCATCGATTTAACCCATAAATCTGATTAATTCATCTCGAAGCAAAAACAGAGCAAAGAAACAAATTGGTCATAGAAACTCTGATATCCAGTTTGAAATCGAGGAACAAAATGGACTTTTCACCTGTAGAAAAAATAAGAAACAATGTCAAAATCAAAGAACAAGTAATATGCATGGTAATCCGATTCAGAGAAGTTGAAATCTGACCTAAAATGGGAGATAAAACAGAGGAATTGTTAGGCCAGAGCTAAGGAAAGAAAAGAACAGGTCAGCGACAGGGAAATCGGGTTTAAAAAGCTTGCTTAGAGCCTTGGGATTCTCGATACCGTTATTGATTTGGGGTTTGAGAAAGATTTTCATCAGTTGAAGGGTCTGTTTTTGTCTTGTGTTTTATTTTTCTCGGAGTCTGCTAAGATCATAGGGTCTATCTATGAAAGAGAAAGGGGAGAATTGGGTTAAATTGAAAGTTTACGCCTTAAATTTTCAAAAATTTGGGCCATTTTCTGGTTTTATGTTGGAATGGGTGTTGAAAATTAGGTCGGTCCAAGCTCGTTGGTTGAAAGAATTTTTCAACATGGGTACGGATTTGGAATTTTGAATTACGAAAAAAAAAAAAAAGAGGAGAATTGTCTATTCACCAGAACGGCAGTCGGTAGACAATTGCTAAATAGCTAGTGCAGAAAAAAGAAGTAAGGAAAAGGGGAGGAAATAGAGGAGACTTCCAATCCCAATGGAAAAAGCATAATTAGCTACTTTTGTTACCCTTTTTGCTTAGTCTTTTGGCAATATGCAATTTTTCTTAACGACAATTGAAAATCGAATTCGCTTTTCGTTTAAAGCGTCGGAAGGCTAAATGGCTAATAAATCATATATTGGCTTTTCAATATACAATTCTATGACAAGTACTCAATTTGATAGAAAAATCTAAATTACCGCAATATAAGTAGTAATATCATCTAATTTTTTATTAATTATTTACGAAACGTTTAAAATAAGATTTTTATCTGTGGTTTTTTTTTTTTTGGCCTTTTTCCTCAAAAAGTTGCGATTAGGTATGGATCATTTGAAGTTTATCTATGGTTCAATTCACATATTATCTAAGAGCAATTATTTCACCAAAGCTTGCTTGAAAGTTGATTAAGTGTTACAAGGTCAGTGCACGTACGTACTAATGATCATTTTTCTGTAGTAACATAAATATGCGTTTGCCTGACAAGGAAATAAAAAACATTGGTGGCAAGTATGGCGTTCACAGTTGAAAATAGCCTACCTTGTCGTCAATGCAACCCATGCATTTATACTGTATTTAAATTGCATTGCTACCATACATGCACTGCATATTAAATATTATTTAACTCAATGCATTATATAAAAGAACTTTAACTAGTGTATGATGAACTCAGCAAACATGTTTAGAAGCTTCTAAATTATTATTTGAATTTGAATAAAATTTAATAGGAGGTTTCGAATTTACTAAGACTGTTGATAATCCTTTTATTTAAAAAGAATTAAAAAACATATCTAAATAATATTTTGAAATCTCACATTGACATTGCATTTCCTCCATATTCAAGATATTAGGTGATTACACACTCTGCGTTCTCAATTTTGCAACAATAATCCATTGATAAACCAAAACAGGATAGAAAATTAAATGGAATATTTTATTTAGGTTGGTATGAGTGTGCTCATCCACCTCCCACATAATTAAGAAAATTTTTATTTTTTTTAGTTATTTAGGTTCAGGCAATTGGGCTGAATTTAACTTTTCGATCACATTCAAAAGGCACTACCTTTGATCTTTGTTTTTCAATTAGTATTGTAGGGAAATTATGGAGATTTTAAGCTTGCAATAATACGAAAGGTCGTTTTGTTATTACATTATCACATTTTTGTCTCTTTTATGATGCCTGGCTTTAATAATATTATTTGAAAATTACTTATGTCACGTTTGGTTCATTGTATTACATTAGCCTGTACAGTATTAGTCTGTACAATATTAGCCTATATTATATTATATAGTGTTTGATACAAAATTGTATTGGTCTGTGATATTATATACTGTATTTGGTGCATAATATCGTAATATATTATTTTTTTGAAAAATTAAAAACATATATAATTAAATTATTTTTATTATAAGTAATTTAGATAAAAAAATTATAATTATGAAATACAAATTTTAGTACATCAATTTTTTATTAAAAAATGAAAAAAATTAATGAAAAATGACTATATATAATTAGAAAGATCGACTTTTCTAAAATCAAAATTAGATAAAAAATGAAAAAATCTAAACAAAGAATTTGAATTTACATTTGAGCAAAAAATGAAAGAATTTATCAATTATAGTATAATTTTTATATAATAGCTATTAAGTTATACATTTAATATTATAAGTTTGAAGATTTGGTCGCAGTGTGGTAATTGTAGTAGCGGCGGTGTGGTGGTGGGGGCAGAGGTGGTGGTGGCAACAATGGTGATGGCAGTGGCGGCGACGCTAGCGTCTATGATGTGGTCACTACAAGAAAAATTAATTTTCCCGACGGAAAATAGTGAATTTTTGTAGGGAAGCCAAATTGCCGACGGAATGTAGCGACGAAAAATGGCGTTGGAGAACCGGTTGTAGGCACTTTTACCGACGAAATATATTTCCGTCGTTAAATTTACCGACGAAAAATACCTTCGTCATTAATTCTATCGGAGGATGCAAACCGAAAAATTGTCGTCAATTGCGATATTTACCTACTGAATCCGACGGAAATAAAAATTCCGTAGGCAAATTTCCTACAGAATGATATTTTTCGTAGGTAAATTTAACGACGGTATGTATATATCCGTCGGTGAATTTGGTTCTTGATAAAAAAATTTGCAACGGAATTATCCGTCACTAAAATTTTTTTAAAAAATGTTAGGAACCACGCTAATAGAAGAGCATAATGTAAATCTGCCAATAATTAATAGATCCGTATGATGAATTAGTTTAAGAGGCTTTTATGCATAGCCAAATGACAGACCAAAGATTATAATTGCTCTAAGATGAATAGAATACCAAATAGCAACTTGAAATCTCAAACTAATAAATTTCCATATCAAAAATAGGTTATTGATGAAAATAAAAGAATAAAACACTAGCATCAAATAAATATAAACATTTTAGCACATAAAAGATTTAAATGGCTACCAGGTTGTAATGTTATCCCAAATTCAATCTTCATACTAGTTCAACAATACACATCATATAAAAATAAGTTTTATTTGCTCTTTGTAACTCTTTCTAGTGGTCATATACCATTATTCCAATCAATTAATTAATATAATATATGTTAAAATGATGTATGACATAATGGGACAAAAAACCCTGCACTTGGAACTCCAAATTCAAAAATTTTAGTCTAAATTAAATTCCTTAACTTTTTAACTCTTTTAATATAGTATAGCCCAAGTATCCTGATTCTCCTTTTTTTTTCTAAAGAAGTTTTTCAAGTATTTACCAAAGAAATATCCATAATAAGCAGTAGATACATACAAACGTTGATGATCCAAATCCCTCCACCAACTGAAAATTAATTTGCTTAAAATATTCTACTGATTAATTCTCTCACATCATTATCTACACAACCTAATTCTCATATAAGTTACAAACTACAACAATTCTAACAATTATCCACTTTAAGCCCAAACACATTGTTTCAATTATAAATAGCTAACAGGCACTCCAAACCCAAATATATAAATTGCAGCAGCTATCCTAACCTTAACATATACATACATATATATATAACCAAATTAATATATAGTACTCTTCATCATGAACACAACAAATAAAAAAATAAGTTTTAATTTTTTTAAATAATTGATATTACGTTCATACTAAAATTACAAAGAAATGAAGAGCTACAATGTAATTTATCATATTAGAACAAACAAATAATAAAATAAATTTTAAGAAATATCTAGCAAACATATCATTATCCTCTAGGACACAATAAATCGAACAGATTAACTAATTAGAAATGGATGACTATCACTTTTACATGCAGAGTCCCTAATTTGAGTTCCACCTATCAAAGGAAGGCGTGATGACATCAATGCCTTGATATCAAGACCATGTTTGGTTGATGACAGTCTCCATGGCCCTTAAATTTTGAAAATATATACAGTTAAAGTCGGATAAACAACCAAAAAGTGAGCTATCCATATTAAGAATTAGAGAAAGGAGAATATCAACTAGAAAGATATATTACAGCGACAATGTGTTGAGAAACTAGCTATGAGGTGTGAACACATGCTAGTTGATAGGCATGAATATAGAAACAAACACTAGGATCTACTAATTAAATCAAACATGAAGGGAGAAACGGAATATAAGGCAGGAGAATAATTAGGAGAACCAGATATAAGAAGAGAGGATATGAGAAGATAAACAATAAATTTGTAATTTAATGTTTAAATTTACAAGATAGCTCTTAAAGAATTTTTATTTTTGAAGTGATTGAGGCAGCAGATGGGGCTAATAATTTGTACATAAATTGAATAGATTTTAAAATTGGAAGGAAACGGAAACATGAAGTTCATCAAAGGCAATAAGTTTTAAGTTTTTACTTTAATTAATTTAATTGTTTCACTCAATTTCAAGCACAATCCCAGGAGTTTTCATAGGAAATCTAACACAAAAATTATAAAAGAAAAAAATAAAAATAAAAATAGAAAATAAAAAAGAACGGTTTCATAAAACAATTAGTGTATGAATCTCAAATGACATAGCAAACTAAAAAATAATATATACATTAATATCAAGTCACAAATACCTCAACAGGCCATCCATCCACCACAAATACATCCAAAGAGTAGCCATCCGTTGTTGAGAATACATGTGCTTCTTGGATGTTAAGGTTAATAGCTATAGCAAAGCAGAAAGCTGGAAGAAAATAGAAGCTTATCAAAACAAATTCACAGTTCAAGATTTCAATTTTCAAAATAAATCAGGCCACAAACATTGTATTTTTTCCACATAATTTCAATGTTTTTACTGTCCTCATACTTCCTACAAATAATTTTTGAGTCAAATGCTTGACATATTTCTTAAAGATCTTTTGTGTTGTTCCAATGCATACCACATCCTCCATTAAGTTTACTAAAATACAAACAGATATCACAAGGTTTTCTTAGTTAGAAGTGTGAATTTTAAGATACTAACAACAATGTATAGTTAGTTTTTGAGATCTAAGCTTTGGAGATCTGCAAGAACATCATAAACAAATCCAGAAAACTGAAATTGAAACTGAAATTTTTTTATACCATTCAAATCTAAATTATAACATCTATTTATATTTACTCCTAACTCAAATTTTGGTAGATTTTCATATTTAAATGTGAACCTATTTATTCTTATTAAGAAAGGTTTTAGTTTATCCATGAAATTAACTAAAATTTTACCAGGATTTAAGTTATTTCTTACTATTGTTAAGATCGTTGTTTAATTAATTACCCTTCCAACACACCAATACATCTTAATTTACTCCATTAGACAGAAAACACAGCTCAAAGAACAAAATCACCAATTAAACATGAATATTTCATTTAATATCTTAAAACAATTTCACGATTCCTCTTTTATAATTAATCAACTTATTTAATTCAAGGCAACCAAATACCTTACATTATAGCTTTATAATTTGCACTCAACTACACTGAGAACAATTTAAAAGGCTCAATTTATAAAAACTTCCATTCTCTCAAAATCATGCACATTACTTCTTACAATCAATTTCTAGACCCAACATATAACAACATACACATTCAAACATATTTGAGTAAAATAATAACAATTGTAATAAAAATTTGAATTAAGTTTTAAATAATTTAAAGGAAATAAATTTGGTGGTCATGTACCATAATGTCGATTTCTACATTTTTTTTATCATTTCGCTCATTATGTACTCACCAGACCGTCACCGGAGCTTCATCGGAGCTCAGCCAGTGACGGTTTGACACTGCAACTCTATAGATCGAGATCCTTAGATTCCATTTTCGATGGTCACGCGCTCCAATGCTGCCATGGTCGGCTAGAATCTCGCAAAAATCATCGGTGGCTTTTCCTCTTCGATCTACCAATAGCCGGCGAGTGAGAAGCAATGAAAGGCACCAGAAGATACACCTTGTCGTTGGGAGTCATCCGGTGGTGGTCGTGATGCTGACTGCCGCCATGGCTCACCGGAACGGAGGGAAAGAAGTGGCAGCTCGGGAAGAGAACGAGGAAGGAAAGGAAAACGCCAGGATGCTGCGACTGGTACGAGCGGATGCCCAGGGAGTGGCATCGACGTGGTGACCGCCGGTGATGCACTACGCCCCTGAACGGCGGCAGGATCTATCCGATGCCTCCCTGCGCTTCCCGTTCCCTTTCTCATTTTTTTTTATGTCTTCTAAACATTTATGAGATCCAAATATAAAGACTTCTCTCATTTTTTTTTTCATATCCTACCTTTTATTCTTTCTTTTTCTTAACGGCCACACAAATGTTATTATAAATCCCAAAATTTCTAGGCCACTTTTTTTTATTATTATTTTTATCTTTTTGTATATGTGATCCCACTAATTCTAGAAACTCTAGAAACCTACCAAGATATTTTACTCTTATTATTATATGTATATATATTTATTTTAATTTCTTATTGTGGGTTAATATCTTTTACTTAAAATATAAATAATTCATAAGCTAAAGTAAATTCTCATTAAATTTATACTCTTGCTTACCCAAATCCAAAATATTATTCACGAATTAGAGACTATTTTTGGTCAACCCAGATTCGGATGTGACACCTTTGGTCAAAAAATAGAACTTTTACTTTCTATGTGGCAACTATATATTAGTGGCTTTAATTAGTAGTAGTAATAATAACAATAATAATAATAATAATAATAATAATAATAAGTCATTTGATTATCAAAGTGTATAAGAAAAGAAAATTTCAACCGATTTTATGTACTTATTTCTAGAAAAAAAAAGAAAATTTCATAATAATTACATATTTATAGGTTAAATTATTTAGATAAAAATTTATTATTAATATAATCATTAAATAAAAATTTATATGAATTTAGTTTAGATTAACTTATAATTCAATTAATTGACTTAAACTAAAATTTATAATTTCATGATTTTAAATTAAAGTCAAAGAATAAAAATGGATTTTCAATTTTTTTAAATTCCCTACAGAATTATGTTTCAGTAGGGAAATTACCGACGGAATAATTTTTCGTCGGTAATTTATCTACGGAATATTAATTCCGTAGGTAATTTTCCGACGAAAATACTATTCCGTTGGTAATTTACCTACGGAAGGTTGATTCCATCAATAATTTACCTACGAAAAATAATTCCGTCGGTAAATTTCGTGTGAAATTTTAGCTGTGAAATATTGGCGTCAAATTTACGAGGGATCTTGAGAAATCCGTCGCTAATTTTCGTCGGTAAATTTGGGCTGCAAATTTTCCTCCATTATTTACGATGAATTTATTATTCCGTCGTAAAATACATATTTTCAGATATTTTTTCCTACGAAAAATATTTTTCCGTCGGTAATTTTCCATCAGTATTTGAGAATTTTCTTGTAATAGGTGGTGACGGCGATGTGGTGGTGGTGGTGGCGGGGCCGGTGGTGGTGGCAGCGATGATGATGGCAGCAGTGGTGGTGGTGTAGGTGACAATGTGGCAGTGGTGGTGGCGATGGTATGGTAGTGGGGACGGTGGTGGTAGGGATGGTGATGGCAGTAGTGGTGTCAGTAGTGGCGTGGTGGTGGTGATGGTGGTGGCAGTCGTATGGTGGTAGGGGCAGTAGTGGTCGACGATGGTGATGACGGTAGTGTGGTGGTGACAGCGGCGATGGTGACAATAGTAGTGGTGGTGGTGTCGACAACGACATTAGGGTGTGGTGGTGGTGGCAACAACGATGGTGGTGGGATAGTATTTAGTATTAATACGATATTTATCGTATTACACAAATCTAAGGGTTTGTGGTGCATTATTTTATACAGTGTATATGGGATAATGAGATCTGTGGTGTATTATATTATCCCCACATTAATTTTTTAGAAATCCTTTCAAACACCGTACTTGTACTATATTATACTATCATATGTGCAATCCAGTGAACCAAATGTGGCCTTAATGTAAAATATTTAGAAATTTCAGATTTAAGATCAGGTTGGGATTGATCGGCCGGTTGGGATTGTAATGGCTCAAATACCGCGTTAGTTGGAAATAGTATTTTTTTATATAAATAGTGACATCGAAGTGAATAGTATTTTCCGAAGTCGAAAAATATTTTATTTGATCATTGGAAAGAGCATATCAAAAAGAACCCGTGGTTCAAATTTGTAATTAAAATGAGGTCAAATGAGTTTCCAAAACTGAAAATAAGAAAATTTTATGGTTTCGATTCAAATAGTATCCTGGTTGACTAACCTTTGATCGGAACTTTAAAAATAGCAAATGACCTCTAAAAAATCACCAAAATTTTCAGATCTACATTAAATGAGATGTCGAATTATATGGTAATGAAAACTTAATTTTTCGGTGATTTTGAAAAAATTTGGGTTATCGAACTGGTAAAAGTGAACCAGACATAAAAACAGTCTTTGATTTACTCAAAAATATATGTGGAACTTAATGAATATATTTTGAGAATTATGAAAGTATTTTTAGTAAGGTTTGAACACAGAAAGTAAGAGAAAAATAATAATTTCGGTTTAAATAGTAACTAATTGACCGTGAATTTGATTAAGGCTTTAAAAATAGCAAAGGATCTATAAAAATTTCATAAAGTTTCAGTTTGGCTTTAATTAGTATTTAGAATTATTTTATAGTGAAAAATTAATTTTACAATAACACTGAAAATTGGCTCATCGGACAGGTTTTAGTGAACCGGATAAAAAATGGACTCCGATTGAGCCAAAAAAATTTATGAAAGCTATATTATATATTTTAAGAATTATGAAATTGATTTTGAGTGAATTTGAGTTTTGAAAGTGAGAGAAATAATTTTTGAATACATAATGGGCTTAAAATGGAAATTGGATTACAAGTAGTAGGACCACTCTGGTTGAACCAGGTCCGGCCCATTAGCCACCTATAAATAGCCTAAATATCTGAATTTTCCAGAGACATCCATAGCTATCTCCTCTTCTCCCATTTTTCTTCTTTTTGGCCAAGTGAAAGATTTTCATTTCACTTTATTTCTTCATCTCTTCTTCAATTCTCTTTCTAAAGTCAAGTCCCCTAAGAAAAATTCAGCTTCTCTAGTGGATTATGGCAGCCTCCAATCTTTATTTGAGGTGATTAAAGTGAAAAAAGTGAAGAAAAATAAAAAAAAAAGAAATATTATGGATAAAAATCAAGTAAGTAAAATTAAGCTTAATTAATTGATTTAACTAGTTTTATGGGTAGATTTAAGGGCGTGTTTCATTGTTATGAGGTTATATTGAATTAAGGAAGAACGAAATTGAAGGAAAAATGCTCATGAGGAATTCGGCCACTTTTGGAGCTTAATGGAAATGATGAAATTTCTATAGAGTAAAGTAATGGAATAAGGATCTAAGTGAGGAGGAAATGAATCTAAGGTAAGTGGATACAATATCCCCTAATTTTCATTTATTTGATTTAAATTGTGGTTATGTTTATTATGCATGTATGAGATTAATGCATGAATAATTGAATTAATGTATGAATTAAATTAATCCGAGATAGTTTCCCAAATATTTTTGATTTAAAGGCAAAAATTAAACTAAATAAATAATTAAACAAAATAAAAACTAAAATTAGACTAACATGAATTAAAAACAAAATAATAACTGAAATTTTCTTGCTAAAGAAACTATCAACTTTAACTTTCATTGTAATGACTTAATTAAAAGAGAAACACAAGTGATTATGAAGAATTCAGATGAATAAAACCAGATAACTTTACTCAAGATTATCATTCCAAGCATTAAAATTCTCTTATTCAGAACAATTCAACACCTGGCATAGAGATATGAATTAATTCTCCTAGATGTCAATTAAATCCTTTTTTCAAGAAATTTAACTTTCACCTATTCTTAGTTACACTTTTTCTTAATCTTAACTTACTTTAATTAACACAAAATTATCTCTTATTCAGAACATAATCATGCATCAACCCAAGCAAACTAACCTAAGAATATGCATATCAATGATCAAACCAAAGGTCAATTATTAACCAATAATTAATCAAGCTAACAACCAAAATTTAGTTAAATAGTGATAAGAATATGCTTAAGAACTAAGAAATAATCAAACTTGCATTAAAATTAAGCGCAAGCTTATGTCATAACAATAAAAATATAAGATTTCAAGAATCGATTAGCAAAAGATGAAAAACTACTTCCTAAACATGTTAAAAACTAAAACAACGTAAAAAAAAAAAAACTAAAACAAAGTTGAAAAGGAAAATATTAAATAAAAACAGAAAAACTGGAAAAATAATGTAAAACTACAACTATTGAATTCTACTAGTTTATTCTACTTAATTCTTCTAATTAATCCCTTCTTTGGTGTTTTGAGTCTTCTATTTATAGGCAAAATCAATGGTAGAACCCTTCTAAACTTCCAGAATTAAAGTAGCAAGTAAATTCTCCTTAAACGGAAAATCTGAAAAATCCTTCGCTGTATGGGAGACAACACACACGTGGCCACTTGAAATTTCCTCTTTGGTGATGCACTGCCGTGTATCCTTCTTTGTAGGGATACACGGCCACTCAAGTTCCTTTGCTAAAATTCACGTGGTCACTCAACTTCAGCAACAAATATTTCACGTGGCCACTCAATTTCTTCCTCTTTGAGACACATGGCCATGCATTATTTTCTTCTTTGAGACACATGGCCACGTATTATTTTCTTCTTTGATACACACGACCACGCAGAGAGGAAAACCATGATGCACGGCCACTCATGAATCAAAGCATTAAAATACACGGCCACTCATGAGTCTTCTGGACTTCACGCCTATTTTCTCGCATGAATTTCCCAAATTCACAGTTTTAACTCACAATTACTTGTTTTTTTGCATTTAAGCCCTTTTCTTAGCAAATAACCCTAAAAAATAGCAAAATTCACAATTAACTCTAAAAACATAAAATTTACTAATTAAACTCAAATTCAACCTAATTAACATAAAATTAACTCAATTAAACACCTAAAAACATATTAAAAACATTATATGAATGATCATTATCAAATACCCCACACTTAGACTTTGCTCACACTCGAGCAAATTAGAACCATCCAACTCCTCAAAAACTTAAATAAAGAATCATTAATTTCAAAATCAAGTTTAGCAATTAACAAGAGCACTCAATAAAATTTCAACTAGAATAAATTCAACCAAGACAATATGAGTTAGTTTCCACATGTGTGTCCAAAACCAAAATATTTTAAACTTTTTTAAAATTCAAAATACCAATGCAAATTCATAGCCAAGTTTAGAATGATTGTACACATGAGTATACACATGGTTTCATACTTGAAACTCTAAAAACACCATAGGCCTCTCCTTTAGCACCGGAACCCGAAGGTCATCTCCGCTAAACAACTCAAAAATAAAACTTAAAATCACTTAGATCTTTTAAAGGTTGTAATGGGGCTGAGGTATTGGTTATCAAATAATGGATAAAAGATCAACAACAAGAATAGCTACTCTAAGATAAAATAGACTAATAATTCTAACTTTTCATCCCTTTAACTTTAACAATAAAGAATTAAATTAAAAATCGTCATGAAAGAGAAATAACAATTGAAACTCTCTTATATTTATAATTCATACCCTTTTAAGAAGTCATAACCATTTTTTCCTTGTAACTACCCCACACTTAAGATTTTGCCATACTTGTTAGCTTTATTTCATTTTTTTCATTTTTTATATATTTTTTCACACTAGCTTTGATGTTGGCAATAATAACATAGATAATCACAAAGTCATAATTCACTATTCACTTGACTTCAACAATAGCCCTTAATAATAAAATCAAAAACGTCTTATCACACCTATCAAAATACTCAATTTCTATTAATCCATCATATCCTAGAGTGGCCAATTCTAAAAGAGAAGATAAAAACTTTTTAGGCTATATGGTAAAATATATGAGTGTAACAAAAATTAAATATGACACGCATTAAGCATACCTTATTAGGCTCAAAATGGCTAACAAAAGATAAATATGCATAAAGGGTAGGAAAATAAGTTAAAATATGGCTCATCAAAAAATATTGCCTAGATCACTTTTTAGCTTAAATTGAGTTGCTTTTATGCTTTGAAGGGTGATGAGGAAGGTTCTAGTGTTCTAAAATTCATCACTCAACTATTTTAATGTATTATTTTTCTTTAAGTTCAAAAACCGGTCTTAAGTGCTCAAAAAGTAGAAACTAACAAATATAAGTCTAATTGAATGTTAAACTAGCTAGAAATTTATTAAACAACATGCTTGTTCTAATGCTAAACAATAATTTTAAACATTGCACATTCTAAATTCAAGTTCAAAATGTTCAATTTTAAGAAAAAATTAGGGCAAACTAAACTAAATGTACAATATATGATAAATGAATTAACTAAAACTAACATGCAGAAACTAAAAACTAAACATGCAAACTAAAAACAAAACAAAAAAACAAAAACTAAAATGACTAAAACTAAATAATTCATGAGTAAGAAAATGGGCAAGGTAAGAGAAACATCCTTAATTGGACCTTCAAAATCTAGCACAACTGAGCTTTATCCCCCTTTTGAAAATCTTGCTGTCCTCAGCAAAGAATGAAAAATTTCAGCTCACTACATAACTTTTGAGAAACAAGTTAGTGCCCAAGAGAGATGTAAGCTAAAGCACACTACACCTAAAACCATAATCAAGCCAAAAATAAAGCATGAGATTAATGAAATTGAGTTAACAAACATACATGCCTCTAAAACCAATAAAGTGCAATGAACAAGACTTAATAAATATGGTAACGAAGTGAACAAATGTAACTAGGCCAAACTTGCTTAAGTGCTCAATGGATAATATATGTTACAAGATGTATAATCTCAATGAAAAGTGAATTGGTCATGGTTAGGCTTAAATAAAAGGAAAAGAAAGATTTTAATTGGTCATACTAAGCACAAAATAAAACAAGCCAATTATAAATACAAACTCAACCTATATGAAGCCAACACTAAAGTTCAATATCAAACAATAAGCAACTAAGATTAAATGCAATGCATAACTGAAAATCATTCTCTAAGCAAACTTATATTCAATACTAATGAAACCTACACCAATTTATTTGAATTAAGCTCATCAAGTAAATCATACAAATGAAAAATTAATTGTGTGTGCCTTAGTGAGAAGGTGGGTGCTTGGGTAAGAAATGAAGTGTAACATGCTTTATCGTAAGAGTTCCCATTTAGCCATGCCATGCATCATAAAGACATTTATAAAAATCAAGTCATCCATATTATGCTTAACTGAATGTATATATAAAAAATGATGTATCAAAATGGCCGGGTAATGACTTGAATAAAATTTAAGGCGCTAAAATTAGATAACACGATGGTCTGCTAGCCGGTTAGCGGGAGGGGTTAAGGGGCGACGCCCCTTAAGGGATTTCGGAGGGGCAGCGCCCCTTGAAGCTTTAAAGCAACGAGGAACTCATTCAAAATTTTCTGCACAAAACCTTATTCCGAAGCAGTGAAGAGTGAACTGATACAAGAGTATAATTGAACTTTGATTCTTTAATGTAAAAATGTGTGCTTAAGTGTATAAGTGAGTGAGTGTGTGAGGTAGTGCTTTGATCAAGTGAGTGAGTGAGTGTAGTTGTGCAATATGAGTGTGTGAAGGTGATGTATGAGTGAAGGTGGTGGAGCAAAATGCAAGGACAGTGGGAATGAATGAATAACCGAGAAGAATTAAATGGGCAGTGGATGGGCAAGTGGGCCCGTATATCTTAGTGAAACCAGACCCGTGGCTGCGCAAATGGGAATTCTTCCATACATGGGCTCGCATGAGGCATGGAAAGGGAGGATGCGGGAGTGCATGAGCTTGCTGCCAAGCAGAGCCCCAACACAGGGGTGCGCATTGGGCAAAGGCCAAATTCACGCGGTAGTGCACAGGCATAAAGGAGAAAGCACGCTGGAGCGCGCAGGGCTACTGCCAGGCAGAGGCCCAACATGCGGGTGCGTAAGAAACAGGGCACATTGACCCGCGAACGAGCAGGGAGATTGGGCAGCATACTCGAAAATTTTTTTCTGATCTTCCTACTGCACTTTTTAGCTTAATTTTCTGCACATTAAAGCACCAAGTTAAATTTCGTTTTCCTTAATTCCTTTTTAACCAAATTTAATCAATCCTATTAACAATATTACTTCTTCACTAATGTAAATAAAAAATTTGAATCAATGTTTGTTAAAAATCCATCAAATTTGACTTTTGAACCATATAAACCAATTACAACTCCACTCATACACACTTAATTATACCTTGTTCTTCTTTTCAAGCTCCAATTTAATTATGCCAAGCAATATGCAAAACTCTCAATTAATTAAATTCAATATTAAGTCCATATCTATCTCAACATATGCAAAGTTCATGAAGCTTTATGCAATTAAAATCAAACTCACATCTAACCAACTCATAAATCTTTAATAAGTTAATTTCACTTACCTCAAAAATTGTTGATAAATTCATATTAGCTCTTCAATTACCTTAGAAGCACTTACTAATCCCAATTTAATCATGAAGCATAAAAATCATTAGAAGTAGCTTCTTTTTCAAACTCAAATCTTAAACTCATGAATTAAATGACACAAACCAATAACAAACATGCATTAAACTTTAAACTAAAAAAGGCGAAACAAATTATTGAAAATAACATGCAAAACATAAAAAAAATTGATGAAAATTTAAAGAGAAGAAGTTCTGGTTTATTGAGTTTCAGCTCAACTCATGTTACTCTCAGGATGTCGAGCTTGTGATTCAAATATAGGTCTCTTCGGACTTTGCTCCTCTCCTATTAATAGAAGAAAATTGTTATAGTTTATTAAAGCTGGAAACTCCATATCTTCAATAAAATATGACTCCTCCTTTGGCTCATTTATAACGAACTCTACCAGCTCTTCTAGCCTAAATAAATCCTTCAAGCAGACTGAATTCAGTGTCTCCACTTGAGAATCTTTTCCGTCTTGTTCCTTTGATGATAAATTCTCTACAAGAGATCCTACATCCTCTAAATAAATACAAGACTTATCCTCAAATACGAATTGTTCCTCTTGTTCCTTATCTTCCATTAATGAATGATTTGGTTCCTTTTCCTTATCACCATCACCTTGAAATTCCATATAAGTGCTCAACAGTTCTAGTTTAGATTCCAACTTTTCAATTCCATACTCTCTATCCCTTAATAAATTTTCTTGACTTTTAATTGTCTCTTCTTGAGTCCTTATCTTTTCTTCATGAATTCTTAATTTTTCCTCTTGAATCCTAAACTTCTTTTCTTGAATTATAAACTTTTTCTCTTGAGCCCTTAATGTAGCCTCTCACTCCTCTTTTTCAGCATAAAATTTCCTTTTCTTTCTTATAAGCAAGTCACAAACATCTTCAGTTTTGGAGATAACAGCCTCTTATGTGGCCTTCAATTTTTCTTTTTCAGCCTAAAATTGCTCGTCCTTACATATAAGCTGGTTATGAAGACGTTGATTCTCGGAGATGCAAGCCTCTTTTGAATATCGCAATTTTTGATTCTCTCTTCTCAATTTTTCCATCTGTGCTCTCAAAGTCCAAAGAGAATACGACTTTTCAGCAACGGATTGTGATGAATAAGGATTTTGTGATTGTGCACGCAATCATTTTATCTCCTCTCTTTCTCTTACTAGATCATTCATTTGTTGTTTCAAAAGAAACAATTCATAATTTTGGACCTCATCTTGTATCATCTTGAAAAATGTCTAGAATTTTTCCTGCAAAGAATAATCACCAAATCAAAAATAAAATAAAAATAAAAATCTCAGACTAACTTAATCAAAGATATTAAACAAACAACAACGTTGTTCCCTGGCGACGGCGCCAAAAACTTGATCGATGTCTAGCAAGTGTATTAGATCGGCTAGTAATACAGAAAAATATAGATTAAGACCCCAAATATTGTACCCAAGGAAACATGAATTGCTAAGGATAATATCTATGTATGAATTAAATTAATCCGAGATAGTTTCCTAAATATTTTTGATTTAAAGGCAAAAATTAAACTAAATAAATAATTAAACAAAATAAAAACTAAAATTAGACTAACATGAATTAAAAACAAAATAATAACTGAAATTCTCTTGCTAAAGAAACTATCAACCTTAACTTTTATTGTAATGACTTAATTAAAAGAAAAACACAAGTGATTATGAATAATTCGGATGAATAAAACCAGATAACTTTACTCAAAATTATCATTCTAAGCATTAAAATTCTCTTATTCAGAATAATTCAACACTTGGCATAGAGATCTGAATTAATCCTCCTAGATGTCTATTAAATCCTTTTTCAAGAAATTTAACTTTTACCTATTCTTAGTTACACTTTTTCTTAATCTTAACTTACTTTAATTAACACAAAATTATCTCTTATTCAGAACATAATCATGCATCAACCCAAGCAAACTAACCTAAGAACATGCATATCAATGATCAAACCAAAAGTCAATTATTAACCAATAATTAATCAAACTAAGAACCAAAATTTAGTTAAATAATGATAAAAATATGCTTAAGAACTAAGAAATAATCAAACTTGCATTAAAATTAAGCACAAGCTTAAGTCATAACAATAAAAATATAAGATTTCAAGAATCCATTAGCAAAAGATGAAAAAATACTTCCTAAACATGTTAAAAACTAAAACAACGTAAAAAAAAAACTAAAACAAAGTTGAAAAGGAAAATATTAAACAAAAACAGAAAAACTGGAAAAACAACGTAAAACTAAAACTATTGAATTCTACTAGTTTATTATACTTAATTCTTCTAATTGATCCCTTCTTTGGTGTTTTGAGTCTTCTATTTATAGGAAAAATCAATGGTAGAATCCTTCTAAACTTTTAGAATTAAAGTAGCAAGTAAATTCTTCTTAAACGAAAAATCTGGAAAATCCTTCGCTGCATGGGAGACAACACACACGTGGCCACTTGAAATTTCCTCTTTGGTGATGCACTGCCGTGTATCCTTCTTTGTAGGGATACATGGCCACTCAAGTTCCTTTGCTAAAATTCACATGGTCATTCAACTTCAGCAACAAATATTTCACGTGGCCACTCAATTTCTTCCTCTTTGAGACACATGGCCATGCATTATTTTCTTCTTTGAGACACATGGCCACATATTATTTTCTTCTTTGAGACACACGACCACGCAGAGAGGAAAACCATGATGCACGGCCACTCATGAATCAAAGCATTAAAATACACGGCCACTCATGTGTCTTCTGGACTTTAAGCCTATTTTCTCACATCAATTTCCCAAATTCACAGTTTTAGCTCACAATTACTTGTTTTTTTTGCATTTAAGCCCTTTTCTTAACAAAATAACCCTGAAAAATATCAAAATTCACAATTAACTCTAAAAACATAAAATTTACTAATTAAACTCAAATTCAACCTAATTAACACAAAATCAACTCAATTAAATACCTAAAAACATATTAAAAACATCATATGAATGACCATTATCAATGGCCAAATGATATGCTTAGGGGATTTTCAATGTTTTTGTGATTATTATGTTAATTAAGTATGGATTTATGATATTGAGTATGAGAGTGAATTATTTAAGTAGGTAAATTGTTATAAAGATAATTAAAATGGATTATATTGTAATAGGCTGGATGAATATTAAGAATAAATTAGAAAAAATGCCAAATATTGATGAATGGAAAATGTATGTTAATAGTGTTTAACATAAGAAGAAATAAAAGTAATGAAAAGCATGAAAAATGATATAGTTAAAGAGATAAAGGACTTAGATAAAGGAAATTGAAAGTTTAAAAATAAATTGTAATTTTGCAAAATATAGAGAAAAAAATGATAAAATGGTAATTTAACTGTTCTAGGAACCAAATTGTAGTTCCATAAAAGTATATTGACTTAAAAATATAAAATATACAACCAACGGCAATTTTGTGAATAAACACGAACTAGAGAGATAAAATTGTAAAACAATAAAATTCAGGGACTAAACAGTAATTTTTTCTTATATAAAAGTTTAAGTGAGAAAAAGAAAGAAATAATGGTAAATGTGAATGAAAAGTGTAAAAAAACAAAGAAAAAAATGAAATTTAAAATGAAAAATGACTTAATTGAAAAGAAATAAAAAAGTTAAGAATAAAATGGTAAATTTCCAAATATTGAGTTTAACGAAGAAAAATGACAAAGTAATGAATAAAAGGTAAAAATGAAAAGAAATAGTGGGCAAATAGTCTGAAATGAACTTTTATGAATTGAAAGGAATAAAATGTAATTTTGCATGAAAAAGTTAAAATAAGGACCAATTGGTAATTTTGTAAGCCAAAAATTGAATGTGAAGTGAAAATAAGTAAACTAGTGGTAATTCTATAATTAAGGTGTAAAAAGGATATGTAACGCCCAATAATTATATGGTATTCCTTGTCGTTGGGTAAATAAATTATAATATTTAGTCAATTGGTTAGTGATACTCATTATATGAAACGAAATGTTACTATTTATGTGGTAAATATTTGGGCAACATGACGACTTATTTTTCATGCTTTCCAAATACCTGCAATTTAAATTAATACTTCCAAATAATTCTCCTCTATAGCTTTAACAAATAGTCAAACACTTCTAATTCAATCCACAATCATAATCATATAACATATATATTTTCACATATCCATCGACAATATACTAACTTAAAATTTTATTACAATCCAAAATATTTACATAACCAGATAAAAATTTCTAATTATTACAAGAGTGGACCAAAGTCCCAAAACACATATACATGCCACTTTCCATCTTCAAATCCTTATCTTCGTCATTCGTCCCTGCGCATTACAACAATTGCGCGCTAAGTAATATTGTTGCTTAGTGGTGGATACTACTACACAAGATTCCACTTATAATTATAAAATTTATAAAATTTCCTTTTAGTACCTATACTTTAATTTACATTTTTATTTTCATTTACTAACTTCTCAAATTTATTTCTTTCATCTGATTACATCTTTATTTCTTCATGGATGTATAATTTCAATCTATTCATCAACTTTCTCTACAAAATGAAAAATTACAATTTGGTCCCCGAACTTTTCAAAAATTACGGTTCTGCCTTTTTTAGTCTATTTGTCCCCTTTAACTTCATTAGTCATTTTTTATGATACCAAATTATATTTTAGTCCCTAATTTATTGCATAATTATATTTTTACCCTTTTTGAACCATTTGACTTATTTTTCATCTTTTTCACATATAAATCGCGTAATTAACACATTTACTCATAAAATTTCATTTTAACACCGAATTTTATATAATTATGATTTTTTCCTAGTATGATCAGTGAAAATTTTCGAACCAGATATGCGGGATGAGAACTTCAATGACGTAAATAAGGACCAGATCACTTGTCGTGATCCTGCTTCCTGATTTTTAATGCGCCGACTAATCCAGATATGCACAGGATGATAAATCTCATGGTGTAACCGTGGTAAATATGTTCTTATGGCTAGCCATTATATCTAATGTGTCTGAATTACCCATTGAACACTAAGGGCAATTCTTTTATGAACTCAATGTCATTTGTTATGCCTTATTCCATGTTGTTCACAACATGTCATGTAATGGCCTCAATACCGGATCAGCCATGAATAGTACTTTTTGGTAGTAAATAGTATTTCCTGGACCCGAAAGGACACCCGAAAATCAAAAATATTTTATTGAACCATTTGAAAGTAATAGTTATGGTGAGCTTAGGGTTGAAATTTGAAGTGAATTTGAGGTCAAATAGACCTCCAAAAGTCAAAAATACGAAAAAGGTAGCAAGTCAATTTCCCTGGTAGGGAAGGGGACTTGATTTTGCATAAATAATTAAAAATAGTAAACGAATTCCGAATATTGCCAGATTTTTCATGCTTATATGAATTTTTATGTAGAATATTTTGTAATGAGAATTAAATTTTTTGGTGACACCGACAATTGTTGAATCAGACCGATAAGTTTGAATCGAATCGATAACGGACTCCGATTTAACCAAAATTTTGTGTGCTGGCTATTTTCGATGTTTTAAGAATAATGGAATCATTTTTGAAGTGATTTTAAGTGAGGAAGAGAGATAAATTGGATTGGGCCTTAAATGACCTAAAATGGGCCTTAATGTTTAAGTGGGCAAAGCACACTCATTTAAGCCCAATATTGGCCCATCAAGAGAGTATTTATAGACCTAAAAATCTGGAGATTTTCTCCAGAAACCTCCAGCCTCTTCTCCCTCAAATGGTGGCGAACCATCATCTTCTTCTTTCTCTCTTTGATTTCTTCTTCTTTCACTCCAAATCTCCCCTACACTCCAACATAAAAAGATGAAGTTCTACCTCTCTAGGTCACCCTAGTGGCCTTAATCAAGTGATTTGAGTAAGGAAAGGCAAGGAATCAAGTGAAGAAAGAAAAAGAGGTAAGATAGAACTTAAGAAATTAAGTGATTTTAAATGGTTTTTTAGTATTTTCTCATAGTTTTGGGTGCATAGAGGTTGGATTTGGTGTTACTTTGGGATAAATAAAATGAAATCTTGGTTTTTTGTTAAAGGGAAAATTCGGCCTAGAGAGATGGTGATGGAGAATGAAGTTTTATTTTGTGTCAAGTGAAGAAAAATGAAGTCTAAGGAAGCTAAAGCTTGAGAAAATTATAAGTGACTACAAAATCCTTTAATTTTCCTATTAATGTGAAATTTTCTTAATTATGTAATTAAGGTAAAAATGTTTAAAGTAGCTAATTGATGTAATTATGTTAGGGTAATTGTAATTGGGCTAGAGAAAAGGTAAATGGAAAGTGAAAATGAAAGAAAGAAAATTTTAGGGTAGAAAAAGAATGGTGGCCGAAATGTTTAGTGAGAAGAAATGGTAAGAAAAATACATGAAATTAATGTATGTTAGCTTAAAATAATAATAGACATGATAATTGATGCCTATGAATTTTTAGAGAATATTTGAAAATTATTTGGGAATTTTTAAGATTATATATAGTGTATGTATTGAATGAAAAATGTGATTTATAGTGAATTAAATGACTATTTTGATGAAAAATGACAATGACCAATAAATAATGCATAAATAAATTTTATTGAAATTTATTGAATTTATTGGGATTTTATTGGAATTTTCATGTGAATATGTATAATGAAAATAATTGAAATAGTAATGCATAATTGTATAAAAATGACCAAAGAAATGAATTAAAATGAAATTAAATTATTATCAACAAAAAGAAGTAAAAAAGTCAACCGATGAATTTTCGGAATCAATATTAAGTCATGAAAATAATGAGAAAAATGAATTATTGGTAAATAATTAATAAAATGAGTGAAAGTGATGAAAATAAGTTGATAAATAAGTGAAAAGACAATGAAAAGAAAGAAAAGAAAGTTAGGGGCAAAATGGCAATTTTTTTCAAAAGTGTAAAAAGCAAGTAAATCAAGTGAAAATTGCTTAAGTAAATATAAAATAGTCGGATAATAACTAAATTGTTGAGAAAAAAAATTTTATTGTCAATAAGGACTAAAAATTTACTTTTGCTTATAAATGACAATTTAAGTGTATAAAAATATAAAGTATTCCAATTGAATAGTTTAAACAAATAAAATGAGCTTTTAAGGGCAAAATTGTAATTATGTGTTTGAAATGAATAATCCTATAGAAAAGTCAAATTATGCATTTTCGAGGCATAAAATAATGAATTATATTAATAGAATTCCTAATTACGTAAAAGTAGTAAAATAAATGTGTGACTAATTTATCAAAATAAATTAGTCAATAAAAAGTATTAAAAGAGTGAATGATTATAAAATAATTCGCCAATGGAATAAAAATCGGCATATTCGAATAATTGAAAAGTTGGACAGAAAAGGAAAAATCATAAAAAGTTGAGCTTTGCATTATTGAAAAATAATTTGCAAAGAATTATAAAAGAAATAAAAGAGAATTGTGAATTTTAATGCTAAAATTCATAATTTGTATAAAAGACTGAAAAGCCTAAGTATCTGTGTGAATTATCGAAGAATAATTCACAAAAATGATTTGAAAAGATAAAGTGAAAGAAAGGACAAAAAAAATTATTGAATAGTCAAAGGCACAAAGAGTGCATTTGATCAGAATATAATGGATCAGTAAAGAAAAAAAAATTAAAGATTTTTAAATGTTTTAAAATAATTGCTAATATAACTAATTTTTTTGCCCTTAGCGATAAGTAGGTAATGTTATTCTTGTCTAGGATATAATTGGCTAGCAATAGGGACACCTTTGTACCGCGGTGCAAGCCATGGCGACTTGCTTTGCCATGGATGGGATCTTTGATCTCCATAGCTTCAGTGAAAGTGAACGTGTATCTGTTTTCTGCTCTGTGAGACTTGATCTTTCGAGATCATTTCTCTATCTGTTCAGTGGAACCTTCGGGTCCAGTCCCGAGTATCCTTTTTGAGAATCCTGTTATATTACACTAGGGGCGCATCGAAATGAATAAAGCAGTATTGTTTAAATAAATTGAATATAAAAGTTATAACGAAAAACGATTCGTTTGGAAGAAAATACAAAGTTAAAATAAATCTGTAAGGGTTTTCAAAAAATAAATGTAATTAATAAGAAAAAGAAAAAGAGAGATTTTATAAGAATAAAATGTAAAATAAAGATTAAGTTAGGCTTTTATAATGAAAAAGATAAATTTACTTAATTGGTATTTCCTGCACCAATTGCTAGTGGAAAAAGTGACAAGTTTGGAAAATAATATTAATTTCCTTTTTAATGTTAAAAAGTGATAGAAATGACATTAAGTGAAACTTAATGCTTAAGTAACGTATTTCTAAAAGAAAAGTTAAATGAAAAGTAAAACGATGAGAAGGCACATAATTGTTCAATGAAAAATAAAAATAAAAGACATAAGTTTTAAAGTAAATATTTGAACATAAGTAAATGTATAAAAGAAGGAAAGAGAATTTGACTGCAAAGTGTCCCAAAATAGTTGTATCACTTTGCAATAAAGCTTATAAGCCTTTAAATAGTAATGTATTTATTAGATAAAGGTTAAAGTAAAGTAAAAGAGTAAATAGCAAAAAGTGTAGTTAGAATACAAATTGAATAATTGACCAGTAAAATTAAGAATTAAAAATAGTTTATTTTGGTGCTATTAAAGACGCGAGTACCAATACACATTGCTAAATAAAATGATAATTAAACTACTATGGCTAAAAGATAAGACGAAAGTAATGATAAGAGTAAAAGTCATAATAAAGAATAATGTAAAGGTAAAAGTAAATCTGATATTGATTCGCTTAAGAGATTAGAGTAAAAACAAAGTTGATAGATTGAAATAAAAGAACAATGATTGCATAAATATGAGTTAATAATAAAAATAGTGTTGGCTGAATAAAAAGAAAATGATAATTGAAATAAGAATACTAGTAGCATAAATTACGAATTATGCTTTATTTTGGGAAATTCTTGGATTAGTAGTTATCACTGGGCATATCTAGTGCTCATCACGTAGTGTTTACTGCGTGCAGGTTTTGAAGTATTGTGGGAGCACAGTACACGATGGATCCAGATCGAAAGAGAAGATTTTTGTATTAGTCTGAGTGATATTTTGGCATGTGTATACTTAGTTAGTTAAGGTAAAAGACTGAACTGTGGTTTGATTGTGTTTATGTTATTGATGGATAAATGTCTGATGTAAGATTTTTGCATGAAACTATTTTTGTATATGTTTTAACTGTTTATAAGACTGTTGTATGATTCTGGAATTAATGAAAAAATATTTTAAGTGTTTCTAATTGTTTGATGATGAAAAAAAAAACGTATCGATTTCGGCTAAGTTTTCGCTTCGGAAAAGACTGTTCCAAGAAGGGGGTGACATTTTATGGTATCAGAGCAAAGGTTTAAGTGGTTCTAAGATTGGAGTGGGATAAGGTTAAGTGATAGGTTTGTCTGTATATAATGCCAATTATAAGTGGATAAGTGTTAAGTAATCTGAAGGGTACTTGCTCCCCTATATATGTTAAAGTGAAAGAGTTGACATTTGACTGAGATTATTAAGTGTGAAAGGTTTGATTCTTCATGATAAAGACGGTAGTGAGTGAGAATGGAAGTATTGCTGCTTGATATTTCATGGGAGATTTAAGCAGGGAAAAGAAAAGTTGACTGACATTAAGTGTAAAATGTGGAAGTTTAAGTGTCTTTATGGATAAGAAACAGTTAAAGGAAGCACAAAATAAAGAGTGTGATAGAAATTAAAAGGAATTGTATTTTGAATACAGATAAATTGCATAGGATAAGGAAACATTTTGATCGGATTGCCTTGGTTTAAGAATGCTAGTGAATAAATTGTTATAAGGTAAGGTTGTTTAAGATGCTCTATATATCTGTCAGTGATTTCCTTATAGGAATGGGGATTTGATTTTATTTTCTCATAGTTCTGGGATGGGCTATGATATCTGCATTATATGAGAATACGTGACAGTATTCTACCTGTATACATGAAATCATACATTCATTGCATAGCATTTCATATTGTTTGACAGCATCTGATATGCATCATACCATATGTATAGGCCCCATTTGATAGGATGAAACTGACAGGAGATATGATGAGCATAGGGATAACCTAAGAATGAGATAAGAAATAGTGTGCTTAAGATTATTTTCCATTTTTGATGTGGCCATTGTGAGTTTTTGGTCATGTCAATTAAATTTGTTAGCATACCGACCCTTTTGATGAATCAATTGAAAGGATAAGTATAAATGGTTAATGATAATATTTTTGGTTTTCGAGCTGTGAGAACCAGTTTGAGTTTGGTTCCAAATGAGACATTATTAACTGGAAAAATAAGTGAAACTGATATTGTACAGCAGGTAAGGACAATAACTCTGAAAGAGAATGTTTATGTAGTAGTCATTGTGAGTAAATCAAAAGATTCTTACTGAAGTCGACTAAGATGGTAATAACCTGTATCCTGGAGATTTTCAAATATACCAGGATTAAAGGCTTAGTTCTGAAAGCGAGATTGAAAGTGTATTGTGACAGATGTAAGTTAAGATTAAATTTGTTGATATATAGAAGCAGAGCATTAGACTTATTTGAGAAGTACTCTGGCTTATAATGATATTTGTTTAGAAAAGGAACAATGTGATTAAAGAATCTGTCATCGGATTTGTTAAGTGTCAAAGAGGCAAATTGGTAATAATCTCAGTATTGACCTAGTGATTCACCCTCGACTAATGATCAGTCAGAGTGGAGAATTCAGTTATTGAAAGAAGGAGTATGGTAAAGGGTATGAGATTGTGGTAATAACTGTAAAAAATGGTTATCTATAGTAGGATCCGACTTTTGTTGAGACAATGTTAGAAAGAAAATGTTAAATCTTTCTTGCTAGACTTAATGGAATGCAAATAAATCAGCAAGCCTTGATTTAATTCAAGATATGAAAGGGATCTATATTCAGGATGATATGTTTAGAAAAGAGAGATTGATAAAGATTGGTAAGTTTTAAACATAAGTGGGTCTCATTGACGAAGAGATGTTTGGAACCATCAAATATAGATAAAAGTTCGATAAAATTATAGAATGGTATCCTCTACTCTGTGATATAAGTAAATTTCGAGGACGAAATTTCTTTTAGTAGGGGAGAATTGTAATGGCCTCAACACCGGGTCAGCCGTGAATAGTACTTTCCAGCAGTAAATAGTATTTTTTGGGCTCGAAAGGACACCCGAAAGTTAAAAATATTTTATTGAACCGTTTGAAAGTAATAGTCATGGTGAGCCTAGGGTTGAAATTTGAAATGAATTTGAGGTCAAATGAACCTCCAAAAGTCAAAAATACGAAAAAGGTAACCCTATTAGAGAAAGGGACTTGATTTTGCATAAATAATTAAAAATAGTAAACGAATTCCGAATATTGCCAAATTTTGCATGCCTATATGAATTTTTATGTAGAATATTTTGCTAATGAGAATTGAATTTTTCGGTGACACCGACAGTTGTCGAATCAGACAGATAAGTTTGAATCGGACCGATAACGGACTTCGATTGAACCAAAAATTTGCATGCTGGCTGTTTTTGATGTTTTAAGAATAATGAAATCATTTTTAAAGTGAGAAAGAGAGAGAAAATGGATTGGGTCTTAAATGACCTAAAATGTGCCTTAATGTTTAAGTGGGCAAAGCCCACTCATTTAAGTCCAATTTTGGCCCATCAAGAGAGTATTTATAGAACTAAAAATCTGGAGATTTGCTCCAGAAACCTCCAGCCTCTTCTCTCTCTAATAGTGGCCGAACCATCATCTTCTTCTCTCTCTCTTTGATTTCTTCTTCTTTCACTCCAAATCTCCCTTAAACTCCAACATAAAAGATTAAGTTCTACCTCTCTAGGTCACCCTAGTGGCCTCAATCAAGTGATTTGAGTAAGAAAAGACAAGGAATCAAGTGAAGAAAAAAAAGAGGTAAGATGGAACTTAAGAAATTAGGTAATTTTAATTGATTTTTTAGTATTTTCTCATAGTTTTGGGTGTATAAAGGTTGGATTTGGTGTTACTTTGGGCTAAATAAAATGAAATCTTGGTGTTTTGTTGAAGGGAAAATTCGTCCTAGAGAGATGGTGATGGAGAATGAAGTTTTGCTTTGTGTCAAGTGAAGAAAAATGAAGTCTAAGGAAGCTAAAGCTTGAGAAAATTGTAAGTGATTACAAAATCCTTTAATTTCTCTATTAATGTGAATTTTTCTTAATTTTGTAATTAAGGTAAAAATGTTTAAAGTAGCTAATTGATGTAATTATGTTAGGGTAATTGTAATTGGGCTAGAGAAAAGGTAAATGGAAAGTGAAAATGAAAGAAAAAAAATTTTAGGGTAGAAAAAGAATGGTGGCCGAAATGTTTAGTGAGAAGAAATGATAAGAAAAATGTATGAAATTAATGTATGTTAGCTTAAAATAATAATAGACATGATAATTGATGCCTATAAATTTTTAGAGAATATTTGGAAATTATTTGGGAAATTTTAAGATTATATATAGTGTATGTATTGAATGAAAATTGTGATTTATAGTGAATTAAATGACTATTTTGATGAAAAATGACAATGACCAATAAATAATGCATAAATAAATTTTATTGGAATTTATTGAATTTATTGGGATTTTATTGGAATTTTCATGTGAATATGTATAATGAAAATAATTGAAATAGTAATGCATAATTGTATAAAAATGACCAAAGAGATGAATTAAAATGAAATTAAATTATTGTCAACGAAAAGAAGTAAAAAAGTCAACCGATGAATTTTTGAAATCAATATTAAGTCATGAAAATAATGAGAAAAATAAATTATTGATAAATAATTCATAAAATGAGTGAAAGTGATGGAAATAAGTTGATAAATAAGTGAAAAGACAATGAAAAAAAAGAAAAGAAAGTTAGGGGTAAAATGGTAATTTTTTTCAAAAATATAAAAAGCAAGTAAATCAAGTGAAAATTGCTTAAGTAAATATAAAATAGTCGGATAATAACTAAATTATTGAGAAAATAAATTTTATTGTCAATAAGGACTAAAAATGTATTTTTGCTTATAAATGACAATTTAAGTGTATAAAAATATAAAGTATTGCAATTGAATAGTTTAAAGAACTAAAATGAGCTTTTAATGGCAAAATTGTAATTATGCGTTTGAAATGAATAATCCTATAGAAAAGTCAAATTATGCATTTTCGAGTTATAAAATAACGAATTATATTAATAGAATTCCTAATTACGTAAAAGTAGTAAAATAAATGCGTGACTAATTTATCAAAATAAATTAGTCATTAAAAGAGTGAATGATTATAAAATAATTCGCCGACGGAATAAAAATCGGCATATTCGAATAATTGAAAAGTTGGACAAAAAAGAAAAAATCGTAAAAAGTCGAGCTTTGCATTATTGAAAAATAATTCGCAAAGAATTATAAAAGAAATAAAAGAGAATTGTGAATTTTAATGCTAAAATTCATAATTTGTATAAAAGACTGAAAAGCCTAAGTATCTGTTTGAATTATCGAAGAATAATTCACAAAAATGATTTGAAAAGATAAAGTAAAAGAAAGGACAAAAAAAATTATTGAATAGTTAAAGGCACAAAGAGTGTATTTGATCAGAATATAATGGATCAGTAAATAAAAAAAATTAAAGATTTTTAAATGTTTAAAAATAATTGCTAATATAACTAATTATTTTGCCTTAGCGATAAGCATGTAATGTTATTCTTGTCCAGGATATAATTGGCTAGCTATAGGAACACCTTTGTACCGCGGTGCAAGTCATTGCGACTTGTTTTGCTATGGGTGGGATCTTTGATTTCCATAGCTTCAGTGAAAGTGAAAGTATATCTGTTTTCTGCTCTGTGAGACTTGATCTTTCAAGATCATTTCTCTATCTGTTCAGTGGGACCTTCGGGTCCAGTCCCGATTATCTTTTTTGAGAATCCTGTTATATTGCACCAGGGACGCATCGAAATGAATAAATCAGTATTGTTTAAATGAATTGAATATAAAAGTTATAACGAAAAACGATTCGTTTGGAAGAAAACACAAAGTTAAAATAAATCTGTAAGGGTTTCCGAAAAATAAATGTAATTAATAAGAAAAAGAGAGATTTTATAAGAATAAAATGTAAAATAAAGATTAAGTTAGGCTTTTATAATGAAAAAGATAAATTTACTTAATTGGTATTTCCTGCATCAATTGCTAGTGGGAAAAGTGACAAGTTTGAAAAATAATATTAATTTCCTTTTTTATGTAAAAAAGTGATAGGAATGACATTAAGTGAAACTTAATGCTTAAGTAACGTATTTCTAAAAGAAAAGTTAAATGAAAAGTAAAACGATGAGAAGGCACATAATTGTTCAATGAAAAATAAAAATAAAAGACATAAGTTTTAAAGTAAATATTTGAACATAAGTAAATGTATAAAAGAAGGAAAGAGAATTTGACTACAAAGTGTCCCAAAATAGTTGTATCGCTTTGCAATAAAGCTTATAAGCCTTTAAATAGTAATTTATTTATTAGATAAAGGTTAAAGTAAAGTAAAAGAATAAATAGCAAAAAGTGTAGTTAGAATACAGATTGAATAATTGACCAGTAAAATTAAGAATTAAAAATAGTTTATTTTGGTGCTATTAAAGAAGCGAGTACCAATACACATTGCTAAATGAAATGATAATTAAACTACTGTGGCTAAAAGATAAGACGAAAGTAATGATAAGAGTAAAAGTCATAATAAAGAATAATGTAAAGATAAAAGTAAATCTGATATTGATTCGCCTAAGAGATTAGAGTAAAAACAAAGTTGATATATTTAAATAAAAGAACAATGATTGCATAAATATGAGTTAATAATAAAACTAGTGTTGGCTGAATAAAAAGAAAATGTTAATTGAAATAATAATACTAGTAGCATAAATTACGAATTATGCTTTATTTTGGGAAATTCTTGGATTAGTAGTCGCCACTGGGCATATCTAATGCTCAACATATAGTGTTTACTGCGTGCAGGTTTTGAAGTATTGCGGGAGCACAGTACACGATGGATCCAGATCGAAAGAGAAGATTTATGTATTAGTCTGAGTGATATTTTGGCATATGTATACTTAGTTAGTTAAGGTAAAAGACTGAACTGTGGTTTGATTGTGTTTATGTTATTGATGGATAAATGTCTGATGTAAGATTTTGGCATGAAACTATTTTTGTATATGTTTTAACTGTTTATAAGACTGTCGTATGATTCTGGAATTAATGAAAAAGTTTTTTAAGTGTTTTGAATTGTTTGATGATGAAAAAAAAACGTACCGATTTCGGCTAAGTTTTCGCTTCGAAAAAGACTGTTCCGAGAAGGGTGTGACATGTCACATTGTCATATAGCCATATTACATATGGATGTAATTCTCACGTTAACATCATGTACACATGCAATTACACGTGTATGGCATAGAAATACATGATTTTTCATATGGGTACCATTCAGCCACATTAGGTACGCATGCCTATGAGATTGATTTCTCTTCATTTACATGTCATACATGATTCCCACATCATTATTATCATTCTTGTGTGTTTCATCATCATTTCATATGTATATCATAAGTTACACATGTGATCACCATTATGTACACATACACACCATTATGTTCCATGTTATCTTTCATTCTAATCCATTCTACCATGTTTCTTTATCATCATATTATGTTTTTCATGCCAATTATGTCATTAATTGTTGATTTAAACTATGTTAAGGCATACTAAGGCATTCGGCCCCTTAGGGTTTATGTTTTTTTAATTGTTTTCATCATCAATTCATGTTTCTAACACCTTAAAACATAATTTTACCATGTCATATCAATTTATTTCATCATTTAACCTAAGTTGCCTTAGTTACATAATGTAAAATTTAACTAAAATTCAATAAAACTTGTGCAATCAAGTGTAGAAAGGTATCCACTAACCTCAAATGGCTTGAGAATCACCTAAGTCTCCTTTTTCTTTCCCTTTCCTTTCTTACTTGGCTTGTCTCCTTGGTTTTCCTCTTTAGGCCGAAATGAAGGATGAAGAAATTGTGAGTTTAAGCTTTAAATCTTAACATGTGTGTGATGTTAATAAGCCTTACTCATGCTATTCTACATGCCTATATAAAAAATCCCAATTAAAACTAACAAGAACTCATGAAATTACCTAGTTAGGTCAAATTCCTCTCTCCTCCACTTTCCTTTTCTTCAATCTTGTTTCTAAGATAAAAAGGAAGTATTTTTGTGTATTTAGATAAAATTTCAGCTTGGAATTTGGTGGGAATTGAAGAAGAAAAGGAGAAAAATGGTGGGATGGCAAAAACAAGGAAGGTTCAGATTTGGAGGAATAAGGAGAGGAAGATGGCCGAATTTCTCTGTGAAATTAGCGAGTTGTAGACTAATATAAGGTGCCTTTTTATACCCCAAATTAGATGCCAAGATTCCTCCATTTATTATGAAATTCAAAGGCTCACTTTTTGACCACTTGTCATCCATTTATCTACTTAGGCTTACCCTAATGATGTAAGATCACTCACACATAATTATGGCTCCATATTAGTGACTCATATGTCTTTTTATGGTCAAATTCCTGGATTTGACCCTCCGAATGACTCGATCTCGGTTTTGCACTCCGATATATGAAGTTTTGTTCCAAATGTCAGATTGCTCTAAAATTTTTCCTCAAGTGTCCCTACTTGCTAAAAAATATGTGATAAAAATTTTAGCTCATTCTGATATCATTTCGGTATACTTCTGACTCCGGCTCCTGAGGCAGTCGGCTCGAAACCCAAAATTTCAAAATCATCAGAATTACTATTTTTTAGTTCCTAGAGTGTCTTTGCACTATTTATATGGTGTATGTGAAATATTGGAGCAATTGGAGATCTCTAAATCTCTCAACTGCTTGATCAAAGTTTCGGTCAACCTTCAGCAAAAACGCGAAATTTTTCTTTATTTGGCTATTTGGGGGTCTATTTAAGCTTAAATTTTTCCCCAAACTGCACCACTAGGTTTTATTTAACTCACACTATGTTACTAAGTGTTTAACTCATTTTCTTTAGTGGTCACTATACATGCCCTAGAATACATTATGCATGCTATATGAAAATAAAGGGCATCACAAGATAACTTTGCAATTAAATGAAAAAACTAAGGACTAAATTGAAAAGTATACCAAAGTAATGGTATTAATTGGTATGAAATTTATATAAATAGTTTTGAACATGAAATTTTATTATGTCTGAAATAAAATTTTTGAATTATAATGAAATAATTCATGAAATGAGAGAAAATGGTAAAGTATAATAAGATAATTCCGAAATATGCAAAAGAAATGAAAAAAAATTTGACTAACTGATGTATTGAAATGAAAAAGTCAAAATGTGAAATGGAAATAAATAATTATTGTGGGATAATTCATAAATTGCATAAAAGTAAGTGAAAAACGTTGAATGGATAATGTATTGAAAATGTAAAAGCAAGTGAAAGAGTCAGATATACTGAAATGAAAAGAAAGAACTAAATGAACAATGTACTGTAATGCAAAAGCAAATGAAAATGTCAGAAATATAAAAAGTAATTCTGAAATGAGCAAAGAATGTTACCCTTAGTAGTGGTCTAGCGGTTTAAATCTAGTTCATGATATAATTGGCTAGCCATAGGGACACCCATACCGAGGTACAAGTCATGGCGACTTGCCTTACTATGGTAGGATTGTAATAACCTTCCATAGTGTCTGTCTGATTATCTACTCTGTTATGATATGTTCTGAGATGGATTGGTCTTTCGAGATCATCCCCTGCTATATTGTACTGTTGTGGGGCCGTGGGATCCATGTCCTGTATATCCGATCTGAAATTTTTTGTCGGGAGTGTACTAGGGCATAATGGTAATAATGATATAAAAGTGCAAAATGTGAAATATGAATGGAAATAAAAGTAAAAAAGCACTGATAAAAAAGAAAATGAAAAGTTGAGATCAAAATGAAATTTACCCAAATAATAAATTGAATGGGTAAAAGTGATAAAATAATGAAAATATGTATGAGAATAATAAAATAATGAATGAAAAGCTTAAAAGTAATCCCTTATAGTCTTTGAGGACTAAAATGCAATTTGCCATAAAAATGTTAAAATAATGATTGATTGATTGATTGATAATTTGTATGCAAAATAATGGATTTAAAGTGAAAATAAATGAACTGATAGCAAAATTGTAAATAGAATGTAAAATGATAGTTTTGAAAACAATTGAAAAATTAGGAATCTGCATATAATTTTCCACAAAATGGTACATTTGAAATGAAATGATATGTTACATGTCAAATAAGCAAATTAGTGTGAAGTAAAGATAAGTAATGGCATTAGTGTAAATAAATGATAAAAGAAAGCATCACTATAATTTAATAAAAATGCAAAGACTAAATTATAATTTAGCAAATGGAATGTTAATTGAAAGACAAAATTATGAATGAACCCTATTATATGGTAAGATAGAGATCAAAGTGTAATTTTTACACTTTAGTGAAAATAGGGATCAAATCGAAATTATTCATGCCATAACATGTATTAAAAATGAAAGAAAGGAAAAATTAAACATTAAGAGTATATGAGGCTGAAATAAGAAGATCCCTTTAAAGATAAGCAATTGGATAACTACCTAAATATCTGGGTGAATGAATGTATATCTGAATGATTAAATGACTGTGTATGAATAAAAGAATGAAGATAAATTTCCAAGTGAAAATGGAATGAAAGTAAACACATCTGTAAAATTTGGTAAATTGCATAATGAGCAATAAATGAAGTGAATAGATAAGTTCATTTGTCGATATTGAAGAGATTAATTATAATTGAAAGTTAATGTTGTAAATGAATGAAAGGTAGCATAAAAATGGCAATTACACTAAATGATGTGTTTAAATGATAAAACTGACAATTGTATCCTATTAAATGATCGAAATAGTTTTTCCATGTTGACTGCATGTGTGCATGATTGTATGATGCACATCAAAATGATAAAATGAATAGTTAATGTTAAAAAATGCTCATGGAAGCATGCATGTGTGTATGTATGTGCATATGCATGCATGTATGGGTATGTCTGAATGATATTTTTGTGAAAAGTTTGAGATATGCATCCACCATTGGGCATTTTGATGCCCAGTGCGTAGTTGTTAACTGCGCGCAGGTTATAAAGATAGAAAGATGGAAGCCGATACTTCAATGTTAATCAAGTTCAAAGCGGAGTTCAATGATGGTAGTTGGCATGACATATATATAAGTGTATATCGGAGGTATAGCATACGTATTATACTTGTATAATATTTTAATCGTATATATGTTTATCAGCTAGATATGTTATCTGTATCGAATGCATCTATGATAAACAAAAAAAAATAGCTATCTGTTTTCTGTAGACATTTTTGTTATTGCCACTCTGTCGTGACATCCAATCACTATACGTTCAGTATAGTGGTATTAAGGTGTTACAAGAATTTCGTTTAATCTACTGGTCGGAAGATTTAAGTAATTAATTTTTTTTCTCCATAAATATAAACAAAGGTTATACTCTTAACCTTATTTACAATCTGAAGAACACTCTATTGCAAAGCAGAATTTAATAAGTTTTACATATATATATATATATATATATATATATATATATATATATATATATATATATATATATATATATATATATATATAAAGAATGGAATTTTGGACATGAAATCACTCTATACATTAAAACTAGTTTTAATGCTAAAATTTTGCAAACAGAGGACTTACACGGCTTACTTTTATTCTCCGAGATCTTCATATTCCACTCTCTACTCCACCGGTTCTTTACTATGATAATATTAGTGCACTATATGACGGTCAATCCTGTTTTTCATGCTCGTAGTAAACACATTGAGTTAGATTACCATTTTGTAAGAGAATGTGTTACTCTTGGCTTACTTGTAACTAAACATATCTCTTCTGATAAACAGGTTGCTGACATATTTACCAAACCTATGTCTAAAGCTACCCTCTCTTCATTTCGCAACAAACTGTGCCTTCAACCTCGGCTCGGTTTGAGGGAGGATGTTAGCATCATACAGCCTGCTGGGAGTTCATGGAGTGATAAGGAAGCCACGAGACAGGGAGAGATAAGGAAACCTACATGGAGTGATAAGGATGATCTCACTCACAGCACTGTCAAAGGAGACATGGATAGCAACAAGGACTCTAAGTGGCAACAACTTCTTACAGCATGGTAACTCTACTAGCAACGGGAAACGTAAACAAAAAGGAGTAGAGTTGTAGTTGTTCTTAACTTATATATAGCTGATAAAAAGCAACCTCAGATGTACGAAAAAAAATAATATAATTCTAGTACCAAACATTCTTTGAAATATACTCTGTTTTTCTTCTAATATTGTTCAAAAAATCTAACCTTTTAGATTCTTTTATATTTGACAAGAAAGTATTTATCTTTTTTTTTTTGTTTCTAATGTATTCTAATATGTAACCATGACATAACGGAAAATTATTGTTTGATGAGATTGCAAAGTGGAAGTCAAAATGGTGATACTGATGTTTCAGTAATATTGTGATAAGTTGCAAGTCCCATAGCTCCCATATATTTGGAGAATTGATTTAAAATCATTATTTTTTATATAGTAACTAAATTAGTAAATTTTATTTTTACGTGTTTATAGTATTTTTTTATTATTTAGTTAGTATAGTTAATGGTGTTAGTGGAGTTATTTAATTAATGGAGTTATAAATTAGTGTATTAGTGGGATTATGAGTTAATTGTTTAGTGAAATTAGTGGGTTAATGGCCTAAGTTTATGGTTAAAATGTAAGCCTATAAATAGACATATTTAATTGATTTTTGAGGGAAATGAAATGAATGTTCTTGATCCTAAAAATTTCCCAACACCATCAAAGCAATATTATTTCATATGAATATTTTTACAATTTTTCATATGAATGTTAATTCGAGAAAAAAGAAAAGAAAAAGAAAACCTCAATAAATAATTAAACAATTGGGATATAAATGAAAAAAGAAAATCTAAAGGTATTTGCCAAAATTTCTAGAATGTGGTTAAATTGAAAAATTATTCAAAATTATCATTAAAATTTAAACGTTATTTTCTGTATAGGAAACACATAATTTATTCTTATTCAAGAAATTTTACGTTAAACTTTCTATTTTGTGGTTGCCATGTTTAGTTGTAAAGAATGATTATCAATATTTTTAAACCCTCAACCTAAATTCCTAACGAATAAAATTTATTCTTCCTTTCGACCTTCTCTTCCTCGATCCTTTTGGGATACAAAATCATGTGTTTGATTAAAAATTTTGTGGAAACTGATGTATCCCCTGACCCAAATATCTCAAAATCTGACTCCCGAAGTAATGATAGTTTCAAGTTGAATCCAAAGGCCAAAGAGTTTGTGCCATCTTTCAACAATATAAAGAAGAAGAAAAGCTGCTATAATCAAGAAAACCAAGCAAAGAACTACAGAAAAATTATAGCTCAGAAGAAGGACACAATCAAGAGGACAATATATGCTACCAACATTGATCGTGAGGTTACGGAAGAACAACTTGCACTTCAATTTCTTGATTATGGAAACGTTGTTGATTGTCGCATAGCTACAAGCCCATATAACTCCTGTTTCCAGTTCGCCTTTATCGAGTTCTCCGACGAAGAAAGTGCAAATTCGGCTTTAAAATTGTGGTCAGGAACTATAAAAATAGCTCCTTCAAGAACTGGGATTGTGGCTGTAAACCCTAGCTTGTTACCGAAGGGTGAAGATGAATATGAGAAGTGCTTTAAGACAATATATTGTACGAATATTGATAAGAAAATAATTGATAAAGAGAATGAAATAAGAAGGTTCTTTGAAGGAAGGTGTGGAGCGATTAGAGGAATGAGGGTGGTGAATGATTGCATTGCTTTTGTTGAGTTTAAAGAAGCTGAGAGTGCAATTGGTGCTCTTAAATTAAGTGGTTCAGTTTTAGGGTCATTTCCAATTAGGGTTAGCCCATCTAAGACTCCTCTTCGCCCTCTAATCCCACCCCCTATTAGCTAAACCATGTCATGAGTTTTTTTTTTTTAATGTTGTTTGAGGAGTTGATTTTCCTTTTATTTCAGTTTTGGTTAAGTTATTTGATTATAAATCTATTGCTTGAGATGCTTAAAACAAAGATCGGTTATTCTTTTCTAGTTTGATACATATAGCTACAGCCTGCTTGAAATGCCCTTATGACATAATTTAAATATTTGATAATTTTTCATTTTCTTCCATGCATGTTCCATATCTATATCAACACCAGAATCTAAAATTTTGAAAAAATAATTTATGAACCTTGTTTCCTATATATAATTTTGAAGCAGCACTTGGCATAAGATTCAAACAACTGCCTACTAGCTGCATACGGGCTAAGTGGGACCGAAATCTAAATTTTATAAACCTAATGAAAGAAAAATATATAATGAGCAATTGATAAAAAAAATTACATATAGAGGGGTAAATGGAAAAAAATGTGAAAATTATATATTAAGCTATAATTCTATTATCAAAAGTTTTATACACTTCACAGGAATTTAAATTAATTTATTAAACTACTTTCATAAAAACGAAGAAAAAGTAGTTTAAGAAACCCTAGTGGTAAACCTCCGGACCAGTTGTTGGGTTGCTTTCAGCAGGAAGAGGGTTCACGGGCCCTTTCATGGGTTTGAGCCCAACATTAATAACGACAAGACTAGGTGGCGTTGGCGTATATCGTATTCGTATCAAAACCATATCGAAAATTCACGAAGCTCTCATTTTCCAACTCTCAATCAATAAACTTAAAAGGGACAATATGGGTAAAGTAAGAAAGGAAATAATTAAGACATTGGATACAAAATTAAAGCTTTTACCTTAAGAAATCATGTTATATTTTCTTTGTCCGCATCACCTTTTTCCAATTGAAATAAACAGATGGGACACGGGAGATACTGCTAATATTATACAACTATAAAAGCACAAAGGAAACGTCAAAGTTGCTGACTAATTGGGATACAGTTTAAATAATAATGTATGAACCTCAGACTATGCAATTAATAATTAAGACCTAGCAAGTGAATTCATATATACCTCCTTTATTCGCCACACAAATTTCTATCAATAGATATTCAATCATTGTATAAATCATAACCATAAAATCATTGAGATTTTTTTTATCAATATCACAAAGTAATTTTAGTCGAGGTATATAATTTTTGGCACCAGTAAAACAATTATAAAATGCCATATTAGCGTTTCAATGTAAAGAATTATATGGATTAATGTCGAAAATTATATAGTCTGACCAAAATTATTTTTTGTGATATTTACAAAAGCTTTAATAATTTTATTAATTTTATAACCATAGAAGCAGTAATTAATTCCTAAAAATCAAACAGAAAGTATTTTCTTTTTTAAATAGTAGCGTTCAAAATTTCAAACGCATGATGTAAGGCATTTATTTAGCATTGTAATTTCAATTGCTTAAAAAGCAATCCAACACTTTAATTATTTATACAACACAAACAAAAACATCATCTCCGGATGCATTATTTAGCCGAAGACTGTGTTTGGATTATGTGATAAAGAATTAATGGACTATGTGTTTGGACTATGTTATTAACAAAATTAATCCCTTTTAAGCTCCGAATCTATGATATTTTTAAATATTTAGAAAAATATATATTTTTATATATTTTACATTTAATCTGTCAATAAATTTCAAATAGTAATTGGTTACAAGAAAAAAAAAATAAAGTGGTGGTGAATTCCAATAACATACAAACTTTAGTTAAAATTATAAAAGAAAAAGCAAGCTAAAATAGGAAGTTTCTTGAGAAGTCATGAGTTCTTACCTAATCACTCAAATATACTCAACTCGTTGAAATTTTTAGCCAGTCTGCTACGTTTACTTAAGTTAAATTAAGTTAAATCTGACTATACGTACATGCACGCTGCAAATATATTATTAAATTTTTGTAGTTAGAATTCCATCAACAATTGTATTTATAGATATTATGGTTATAAAATTTTCTCCTAAAAATGAAATAAAAAGAAACATTTAAGCCATTCTTTTCGATACTGTCTTTCTATTTTTTTGTGTGGTCAGATACAACATAAAATCCCAAATCCTTGCATTTCAAATAATGTCACAGTTGGATAAACTTCTCAAAATATTTAAATATTTGGTTATAAAAAATTAATAACAAACTGGAAATTTATTCAGTTCATGGAAAAAGGAAAAAACAGAAATTGATCACTTGCACGTGCAAATTTACAGTTTTTTTGGGAAGAGAAAAGCCGAATACTTCGAGTACCAATTTTTAAATTTTTCATTACGTTGGATGAAAATATATAATTATAAAAAATTAATAAAAAAATATTTTAATAACTGTTTGATCGTATGAAAAATTCGTAATATCCAGCAAAATATTTTTATAGATTATAATAAATATTTTATAAATTGATATCAATTAATAATTTTTTATATGTTAAAAAAGTTTAAATTTATTGTATATCATTTATGAGATTTGTCTCTTATAATAAAAATCGAAAGCCCATGAGTGGGAGGGTGTTGACAGGGCTTTTCACATGGAACAAATGGGCTCGAACATGTGGCAGCCCTTTTGCCACATAAATTTACATTATTTTTTATATTTATTATTATGAAATAATATAAAAACATTATTTTCCTTTTTTCAAATTAATGATTCCACGTGTTTAGTGGCTGTGGCTGTGGGTTAACTCTTACATTTGTAAAACGTAAGGGGCTTTTATTTACATGAAACAGTTTTTTATTTTTTATTTTTTAAAAAAATTAAAATATTTATTTTTTATATAAAATTTAAAAAACGTATTTATTTATCAACAAATAGAAAATTGAATTATTTATTTTCTATATATATGTATGTGTATATATATGTGGACACACACATATGCATATATATATATGTATATATGTACATATATATATATATGTGTGTGTATGTGTGTGTGTGTATATATATATATATATATATATATATATATATATATATATATATATATATATATATATATATGTATATATATATATATATGTATATATATATATATGTATATATGCATATACATATACATGTATGTATACATACATATAAGTATTACATATGTGCATGTATGTGTATGTATGTACACACGTATATGTATTTACATACATAAGCATACATATGTATGTATATATGCGCATACAATCACATACAAATATATGTATATGTATATGTATATTTATGTATATGTATGTGCATATGTATATATGCATGTATATGCATATATGCGCGTAAATACATATGTATATGTGTATGTATGTGCATATATATATATATGCATGTATGTGCATAAATACATATGTATATGTGTATGTATGTGCATATGTATGTATGTGCATACATACATATGTATGTGTATATGTTTGTGCATATATGTATATGTATATGTATGTATACATATACATATGCATATATATGTGTATGTGTATGTATGTACATACATATATATACATATCCATAAGTACATATGTATGTATGTATACATACATATATGTATATATGTACATATGTGTGTATACATATATATGTATATATATGTGTGTGTATTAAGATTATTTAGAAAATTTGAAAAATATTATTTATTAGTTTTTCAATTTCTTCTTTATTTTGAAAAACTGAAAAATTTATTTTTTGTTTTTTATTTTAGAAAACTGACTAAAATAAACACGATCTCTATTTTCTGTGAAAAATTTTCTAAAAAATTAGATCAGTTTTTCTGTTAGTGAACAGATCCATACCTTTTTATTCAAGATATGCGATTATATTTATATTCATTCGTTATATACTGTATATGTATAAAAAAGTATGAAATAGGTGAAAATTATTTTAATTTAAATTAAGTTTTTATTTTTGTGTTATTAATCAAAATAACTTTTGGTAAAAATTATAAAATAAAATAACAAGTTTTATGTTTAGATTAGGTAGCAATTGGAGCAACCTACAATTTCCCGATGTATTCCATCACAACTACAACCCAACTCCCTTTGTAATTGGTACTTTTTTTTAAGTTCATAATTGATTGCACCAAAAGATAAATATCCTATTTAACTTTCATATTTTTTTTTGTGAAACCAACTATGATATGCCTCAAATATTTTTGTATTGTTTTTATATTTTTTATCATTGATATAATTAAATGTAAGTTGATATTATTGACATTATTGTATTAATATCAAAAGTAATATTGATATATAACAAAATTGAAAATATAAATTTAGGATTAATATATAATAACCGGACTGGGTCTTGAGTCCAGGCCCAGAGCCCAGGCCTCAGTCATACAAATTCTACGTGCGCTATGGTCCAACGACGCCGTTTCTCACAAGTCCGGTTAGGACATGGATTGAAGACTGATTTCCTATTTAGAGAAGACTTCCTATTTGGGCAGGAGTCCTCTTTTAGTAGGACTCCTCGGCCACCAAGATTCCTAATTAGAATAGGAAGCTCGCCCTTATAAATAAGTCATGATCATCAGGTATTGGTTTTTTTAGCCATTTTTCCTAATACATTCATCCTTTTGCCATTTATTGACTTGACCATTGGAGAGTCCCCTCGCTGAACCATGCCGAAATATTCTTATTTGCAAGATCTTTAAAGTATCGGTCAGGATCCACATCCCAAAAGCAGTCCGGTATTTGCCGAGCTGTCATTATTTGGTGCGGTGAGCATGGACCTTCATCCCATAAAGCCATGAATTTCGACAACAAAAACGCCCAAACAGCAAATGATCAGAGTAACACGATTCCAAGTCCCCACTTAATAGTCTTTCAGCCCTTAGAGCCCACTCCCCAAGGTACTTCCACCAATCTCCCCATCACAATACCACGTGTTAAACCACCCGGAACCCCCATACCCTATCTTACTCCCCAGCTTGCTCAAGCTCTTCTCGCAACTCTTTCACACCTAGCTGCCCAGTTGGTTACCCAATCAACGCCCCAAACCACGAGGACCAATACCATCCTAACTCCTGAAAACCCGAACTCTGCACTTCAGAGAGAAGACAATGGGTCTAGGATAACTCTAACCAGGGATGAGCTCGATAGGCTTATTGAAGAAAGAATGCAGCAGAGGCAAAGTTGCAATATGGTACACTGCCGGGGTGATTTTCCATCCTCCCTTTCTAAAGCCATACTTTCTGCCCCCTTTTCGAACATAAAGTTACCCAACTTGCCTATGTACAGTGGGAGCACGGACCCCCAAGCACACTGGACCAGTTCTGTCATTCCATGTTAATTTACACCACTGAAGATACCGCCCTCTGTAAAATTTTTCTGCAAACTTTGACAGAGTTCGCTCAAGTTTGGTTCAAAAATCTGCCCGAGCACTCAATAAATAGCTTTAGACAGTTCATGGTGATGTTTGTGGTGAAGTTCGTAGGTGCCATTCGACTAACTAGGGTTTCAACAGACCTGCACTAAGTAGTTCAGGAAATGGGCAAACCCCTATGCGGTTTTGTGGACAGGTTCAATATGGTCACAATGGATATTCAAAATTTGAAGTTAGAGATTGCAATCACTGCTTTCAGTCGAAACACTAGGTTTCAGGATTTTAATGATTCCTTAAATAAGAAGTCCCCTTATAATTTTATCGAGCTTATGAACAGAGCTTATAAATACATATGAATGGATAAAGCCAGGCGGTTGAAATACAATGAGGAGAAGAAAGACAGTGAAAACTCTCGAGGAATAAGACGGGAGAGGAAGGGCTCGTAGAGGAGCAACTCCTGAGCCATAAGAGGGGCAAACAGGTCATATATGGTTTCAAGGCCGTATTCAAAAAATAAAAAGGACGAGTAGTTTACCGAGTTAAATACCTTTCCGGCGCAAATTCTATCATAGATTAAGAAGAACCTAGAGGTACAGTGGTTGAAACCCATGAGGGAGGGTTCAAGTAGAGACCAAGCCCTATACTGCACTTTTCATAGAGACAACAACCATAAGACCAATGACTACAGAAACCTCAAGCGGAAGATTGAATATCGGATTAAGAAGGGTGGACTCAAGCAATTCATTAAAGGAAGTAAATTTGAGGAGAGGCAATCTCCCTCAAAGTAGTTCGGTAGAAGACAGGGAAGCAATAGTAAGAAAGCTCTAGTGGGAGTGATTCACTTGATTGTAGGAGGAAAGCACTAACACGTGTTCGATGACTCAAAAAAGAGGAAAGTAAAGGAGGTTTTTTCGCTTGGATCTAGCTCGCCTGCCCCAACCAATATCATTCAATTTTCGAGTAAAGATAGGAGGCATATTCGACAACCGTACAATGATGCACTGGTCGTTGAAGCAATAATCGAAGACTTTTTGGTGCAAAGGATCTTGGTGGACACAAGTAATGCTATAAATCTCATCACCCCGCAAGCCTACAAAGCACTGAAAATGCCAAGCCTAATGGAAGAAGTTACAGTCCCATTGATTAGTATTTCGGGATAGCCTATCAAGGTTGAGGGCTCGGTCAACTTAAGCTTGTAGCTAGGAGATGATTCAACAGTCAGGTCATATATATCTTGTTTTATGGTAGTAAATATGCCCCTATCTTAAGACGTAATTTTTGGTCAAGCTCTGTTGGTTACGGTAGATGGTTATATTTCTATGCAGAAGTTGATTATAAAGATATCGGCACCAGAAGGGATAGCCATACTATAAGGGAACCAGAACGTAGCAAGGAAGACCTATGTCACTATGCTAAAAGAGGCAAAACAAGCCCTCCCAATGGATACAATGGATGTCCCAATCAACATTGCTCGAAATGCTGAACCAGTTGATCTGTTACAGGAAATAGAATTACTACCAAGGAAGACAGTAAAGATAGCCATGGGAAAGCCTAACTCGGAAATAAAATCTCTACTGGCCGTACTTAAGACATATGCAAATGTGTTCACCTGGCAGCCGTAAGATATCATTGGTATCTCACCATATGTTATTTCTCACTCGTTGAGTATACAACTAGATTGCAAACCGATCAAGCAGAAGAAGCACAATCATGCGCTAGAGCCCCAGATAGCGAAATAAGTGAGGTGACAAACGTTTTGCTAAGAAATGGGTTCATAAGGAAAGTGTTATACCCGGACTAGCTATCCAATATAGTCATAGTAAAGAAGGCTAATAAGAAGTGGAGAATGTGTGTGGACTTTACTGATCTGAACAAAGCATGCCCCATGATAGTTACCCGCTACCGAATATAGACATGTTAGTAGACTCAACGTTTAGATTTGAAGAGTATGCCTTCTTAGATGCTTTGACAGGCTATCGCCAGATCCCAATGAATCCATAAGACAAGGAAAAAATAGCATTTATCACCCATAGGGCAACATACTGCTACACTATGATGCCCTTCGGCCTGAAGAACATAGGAGCCACGTACCAGAGATTGATGAACAAGCTATTCATCAGACAAATAGGTCAGAATATGAAAGTGTATGTAGATGACATGATAGTCAAAAGTAAAACCGCGGGTGATTTGCCCAAGAAACTCGAGAAAACATTTTCTACCCTCAGGAAGTTCAGCCTGAAATTAAATTTGGAGAAATGTGTGTTTGGAGTCCGGTCTAGTAAGTTCTTTGCCTTTGTGATCTCAAAGAGGGGAATTGAAGTTAACCAAGCAAAAATTGAAGCTATTATAAAAATGGGACTGCCCAAATCGATCAGGGAGATGTAGATACTAAATGGGAAGATTATGGCGCTCAGTAGGTTTATCTCCTGTTCGACAAGGTGGTGTCTCCCGTTTTATAAGCCCTTAAAGAATATAAAGAATTTCAAGTGTAACCTGAAATGTCAGCTTGCCTTCAAAGCACTCAGAGAGTTCCTAAGTTCCCCCTATTACTCAGTAGACCGCAGCCAGACGAAAACTTGTTTATATATTTATCAATTTTAGAAGAGGCAGTAGGATTAGTTCTGATCAGGGAAGAGAAAACTCAGCAGTTCCCCATATACTACACCAGTGAGTTTCTTAAAGGAGCTGAGCTAAGGTATCCAATCCTTGAACAGTTGGCTCTAGCTTTCGTAAATTTTACGATAAAACTCCACCTTTATTTTCAAGCACATACAGTAGTGATCCGAACTAACACTTCGCTTAAGAAGGTAATGCAAAAGCCTGAGGCAATAGGGACAATAACTAAATGGGCAGCTCGCCTTGGAAAATTTGATGTCCGATATAAGACTCACTTGATAATGAAAGCTCAAATATTAGCAAATTTTGTTATAGAACTCTATGTTACCCCAGTCAAGCCGGACAAGGTGGCATGGAAGCTATATATAGACGAAGCGGCATCAGCCAAAGGTGCGGGTGTAGGAGTTATATTATCTAGCCCAAGAAGGGTATTCATAAGGTGATTGGATAAGATATCTTTTCCAGTATCCAACAATGTGGTGAAATATGAGGCGCTCTACTTCATACTTGAGCTCACTCTTGAGGTAAAACCTGACTCTTGACGTATCCACTCTGATTCACAGTTAGTTATTAGTCAATTGATAGGAAAGTTTGAAACCAAAGAGTAAATAATGATGAAATACCGCGATTTGGTATCGGCCCTGCTAACTTAACTAGAAAAGGGCAAAAACTTATGGATAATTGAACGGATACCTCAAGAGAAAAATAGGGAGGCTGACTCGTTGGCGAAACAGGAATCCTTGAACAGTATAGTAAAGTTGGAGGATGTAGTGTGGGCCGTTATCACCCAGCCCTCTTATGAAACCTTTTCAATTCAAATCAACGAATATATGGATGGATGGCGATTGCCGATCTACCAATTTCTAAAAATAGGCTCCCTTCTAAAAAATCAGGTAGAAGCAAAGAAGGTGGTTCAGCGGTCCAATCTTTATTCCATATTAGATGGAAAATTATACTGTAGATCGTACTCTCATCCTTGGTCATTGTGTTTAAGTACGAAAGAAGATAATTACATACTTAGGAAAATATATGAAGGAATCTGCAAAGCACATGAACGAGCTCAGATAATAGCTCGTAAAGCCCTCCCGTAGGGATATTATTAGCCAAGCATGGAAACAGATGCTAAGGAGTTAGTGAGAAAGTGTGATAAATGTCGGCAGTTCGAAAAGATAATTCATCAACAATCAATACAAAAGACCCCGATATACAGTTAATGGCCTTTTGCACAGTGGGGAATAGACATACTGGGACCATTTTCATTAGCAATCGGAAAGAGAAAGTTCTTGGTAGTGGCGGTGGACCACTTCACCAAATGAGTTGAAGCCAAACCCCTAGCGACCATTACTTCGACAAGTATAATCAAATTTGCTCAAAAATCAATAATAACCAAGTTCAAGATTCTATACACCTTTATTACTGATAATGACAAACAGTTCGATTGTCAATCTTTCAGGAATTTTTGTGAAGAGTTGCACATTTAACTCAGATTTACGTCAGTTTACCATCCTCAATCAAATGGCATGACCAAAGTAACAAACAGAATGAAACTAACGGGGTTAAAAAAGAGGCTTGATGAAGCTAAAGGCTTGTAGGTAAATGAGCCAAACAACATCTTGTGGGCATACCGAACATTACCTCGGTCAGCAACAAGAGCTACTCCTTTCTCTTTAACTTCTGGTGTGGAAGCAGTTATTCCCTATGAGATAGGAATACCGAACCTAAAAATCGAGCAACACATTCAAAAAGCAAATGAGGAGTCATTGATGTATTGTTTGGACATACTTTAAGGAAGAAGGGAACAAGCCCAGATTCGTGCAGCCACCTACGAACAACGAATGGTGTCCTACCATTACCAAAAGATAAAGCGCCAAACTTTTCGCATAGGTGAGCTTGTCCTAAAAAAGCAGTTAAAGCACAAATAGCTGTAGGGATTAGCAAACTAAATTCCAATTGGATAAACCCGTTCGAAGTACATGAAGTAGTTAACTTCGGTGCATATAGGCTCAAAGATTTGGCGAGAAAGGTACTACCGCACTCATGGAATATTTTCAACTTAAAGAAATATTATAAATAATTATGCCCAAATAGGCATGCTCACCACAGGCAAGTTTCAGTAAGCTCACAGTCATGTTTGCCATGATCAATTTGAAAAGACTCACAGGCATGTTTGCCATAAGTCCCCTTAGCTCAATCAGGCATGTTCGCTAGAAGCAGTTCGATAAAGCTCATAGGCACGTTCTCCAGGAGCCCCTAAGCTCAATTAGGCATGTTTGTCATTACCATATTGTATTACAACCCCATTAGGCATGTCTGCCACGAGCATATTGTATTACAACCCCATTAGGCATGTTCGCCAAGGGAGTATTATACTCAGCTCAATGAGTCATATTCACCACAAGCATATTTTGTATTCAATATAGTTTGACATTTTAACCATAAGCCTTGTATCCTTCTTAGGAAGTTCCACAAGCATGACTTCATGTAATAGCTCAGCTCGGCAGCTTAAGCCATGAGCACGCATATCAATAAGAAAGAAAGCTCAGCTTGGCAGTTTAAGTCATGAGCATTTTCAGCACTTAAGTCATTTATTTATATCTTAAATTTTCTTTTGATTTTCTCCCTACAAGGATATCATTCTGCTCGGACTACTTGCAAAAGGCTCATAAATAATAAAGATGAAAACACTCAAAACAACAGAGTTCGAATCAAAATGGAAGGCTATAAAAAAAGAGGGCGCACTTGATAAATAGAGCGAAAAAATAAAAAAGAGAGCTTAGAATGAAATGAGGGAAGCACTTCCATTACAAATATTCTTACGAACAAAGTATAGAGAAAGCTACCTCGGAGGCTACAAAAATCAAATAAAAGGAAAACTCTACTCCTCGTCTAGGTCAATATTATTGACCCAAGCAAAGTCCTCCTGAGAAACTTGCCCTTCATAACTTGGATGATCTTATCACCATAAGCCACAGCCTTGTCCGCAGCAAGATCATCCATCTTTTTCTCTATCTCAGCAAGCATCTTCTCAAGTGAGGTAACCTTGCTCTCAAGCCCAGCCTTCTCAACCTGGCACCTCTCTAGCTCTACCTTAAAGGCTTGGCACTCTTTCTATGCCTTGATAGCAGAACCCTTCAACTCGATTAACTTGGGATTTGCCTCCTCTACTCCTTTACAAACTTCCTCCTCCGCCTCCTTGATCTTGGTTTTAAGGAAAGTTACATGATCCTTCCAGCCAGTGGCCATTTGCTCGACCTTCTTTAGCTTACCTATAAGTTCGGTGGTAATTTTTTTCTCTTCCCTTATAAGGGCTAGAAGCCTATTTAGCTTGTTGATCACAGCATTTGAGAGGATCGCGCTCTGTATGGGGGAAACTGTTAAAAAAATAACAACAACAATCATAACTAACAAAAAGACAAAATTCAAATATTCATACCTCAAACTGATACCTCCTCATTACGGATAACAAGCAGTACACTCTTAGGTTAATGAAGGAGGACATTTCATCTAAAACACAAGTCAATAGGGAGCAAAAGCTGTTAAACTTTGGATTTGTTGAGCTATAAGCAACGGGTTGGAAAGCCAAAGCCCCTGAACTTTCTTAACCATTTTGCTGACTTTCTCACTCTATTCGAGGGAGAAAGGGGCAGACCTTTGCTTAAAAGTTCAGGAGGAGGAAGGATCAGGAAGCAACACTGATGGCCAGCCCACATTGGGTAAGGGGTTGACAGGAAAAGTAGGGGAAGCATCAAAAATAGTTATGGTATTCGAAAGGCTATTTGGTGGCGAGTCCATAGCAGGCGATTCCCGAGACTGCCTGTAATGACAGTAGCAAATCCTATCATCGCATTGGTTGAAGGAGCAGAGGGGTTGGAGGCCAGAGCAGAAGTCATGCTCCTTGTTTAAACAGCTTATGTGCTCACTGGTTGTGATGCCTCCTTGATCTTAGCCCTCTTGGCCTTGACCTTGTAGTTAAAAGACGGCTTTTCGGTTCTTTTCATATCTGTAAAATAATAACACAATGAGAACAATTAGAGCTAACACTTTGGTAGGAATCAGTGAATATACCTTGTATTTCATTTGGGGGCTCGGGGGAGGACTTGGGGTCCAGATAATCATAAACATCAATTTTAACTTGGGCGAGCTCTCTCTATCAAGCTAAGGTTTTTTCTTCATCCTAGGTTAGCACTACACGTTGCTTATTCTTTTTCACGAACTGCCCCCAAGAAGGACGGATAGAGAACTCCTCTTCACCCTCTATGACAAAGAATCGATGTTTCCAGTTTTGAAGGGAGTCCGGCTTTCCAGAAAAAATATCGTACCTTGATCGGGCCTGTATATAGCAATGATCCTCGATCATATTTCGGAGATCGATCACGTGGGGTTACTTTGAACAAATAAAAAGTGAGGTCAATATTATTCTCCGCTATCCAAATTTGGGGAGTTATGAGTGTGAGCTAGGCATTTGGATGTAATTGGCTCACAATGAGATCGTAGTATTTCAAGAAAGAGTTTTCAAAGTGGGTTAAGGGGATAGTAACCCCAACTTGAATATTGGCTTCATAAAGGACGGGCTTATTTTTATCATTAAAATTGTAGTTGGCAGAAATTTGAGAACCAGGAGCCAAAAGTTTGTATTGTGGAGGGATCCCTTACTTGGCTTTTAAGTTAGGTAGCTCGGCCACCTTTATAGAAGAACTGATATCAAGTACTCGAGGATTAGACCTCGGTGGTCTCCTTGGTTTAGGGCTGCTAGACTCTGGTAATCTAACATTAGGAGAAGTTACAGGAGCAGTTTCAAGGATAAGGTTAGCACTTTGAGGAGCTGGCTGAAACTCAGGAAGTTCTATTGGAGTATCATCTATGGACGAACCATGAGTAGATGTGCTCAGGGTACTATCATCTAATGGGTTATCAGAAATCCTAATCTCGCTAGAGTCTGAAGATCCTCTCATCTTGTGATAAAGAAAAAGGCGAAATAGAAAAAAAAAAGGGTTGAAGCGAAAAAGAAAGTAGGAAGAAAAGGAGTAAGAGAGACTGACTTGAAACATGGAGTAAAAGATTTGGAGAGGTTTGAGGGGGTTAGACACCCAGAAAAGAGAGGATCAAGTAGGAAAATGATAGCAAAAAAGTTGAAAATGAAGCAATTCGAAGGGTATTTCTAGTTGGGGCGAACCATTAGACCAAAAAGAATTGGGTGGTGTAGATTTCAGGCACCGGTAACTATATACAGAATTTAAGGAGACGCCATTATGGTTCTCTGTCAGCACAAGAATCGAAAGGGTTGTAATTATCACTAGTACAAAAACCGAAGTGTCACCTTGTTCTTCAAAATCAAAACAATTGTATAGCTCAGGAGAGTAATTCAAAATGTTATACAAGTGTTCGGACTATTATCGACATAAATATCTTGCACCTTGGGGGGACCTATGATAACCGGACTATGCCTTGAGTCTAGGCCCAGAGCCTAGTCCTTAGTCATACGAATTCTAAGTGCGCTATGGCCCAACGACGCCGTTTCTCACAAGTCCGATTAGGACATGGATTGAAGACTGATTTCCTACTTAGGGAAGACTTGCTATTTGGGCATGAGTCCTTTTCTGGTAGGGCTCCCCTGGCCACCAGGTTTCCTAATGAGAATAGGACGCTCACCCCTATAAACAAGTCATGATTATCAAGTGTGGGGTCTTTTTAGCCATTTTTCCTAGTACATTCATCCTTTTGCCATTTACTGACTTGATTGTTGAAGAGTTTCCTCGCCGGTTTCCATCGGAATATTCTTATTTGCAGGATCTTTAAAGTATGTCATTTGCTGACTTAACTGTTGGAGAGTCCTCTCGTCGGATCCCACCGGAATATTCTTATTTGCAGGATCTTTAAAGTATCGGTCAGGATCAACATTTCGAAAGCAGTTCGGTATTTGCCGAGCTGTCATCAATATATATACGAACATCTGAATTTTATTTAATAATTTATTTGAACATATAAATTTTGACAATAACTTATTGAGCATATGTAACTGTTGATTTTACAAATAATAAATATAAATTTACATTGAATTTGAAAAATTAAAAAAACATGATAATCAATCATGCCGATTGACATCGCATATGATAAAAATCAACAAAAATCCATCAAAATCAATAAAAAAATCAATCTATTCAATTTTCAATTTTTCCCATTTCACTATGCATATGAGACATATATTTTCATTACAACAGTTCAAATGGTAAATCAATGCAATTGAATGTCATGTATTTCGATTTTTCAAAAATAGTATAAATATGTGTTTATTATTTACAAAATTAATAAATATATGTACTCAATAGGTTATTATTAAAATTTAGGTATTCCGATGGAATATAGAATCAAATTCGGATGTCTCCATATGTAAGCCTAATATTTAATATAATGTTTTATATGAGAAGAAAATTAGAACATTTGATTTCTAATCCAAAATCGTTTTAATTTTTAAAACATAAAGGAAAAACTAGTGAGGATTTAATTTATGAACCAAAATTATTTAATATTTAAATTGAAAATATTAATAATAGGCTTAGTTTTTTTTTATGTTGTTAACCATATGTTTATGGTTTATTTAGATTTAATTTTACTAACGAATTATTAATGATATAATATTTAATTAATTTTAATTATCTTACAATAATTTAAAGTAGTCATGATGGTGTTATAAATAGAAAGTAAAACATCAAAATAAAAAACTTTTGTGAAAAAAAATCTAAAAAACTCAAAGAATGAAAAAAATACATATTCTATTATCAAAAAATAACATGCATGAAATATACAACTATATATATATTCATAAACTAATAAAGAATTTCTCTATTCATGAAAGAAAAAAATATTATTATTAAAAGAAAAACGATATAAAAACAAGTTATTTGATGAGTTTTATTTATCAAAATATAATGAACTAAGAATTAATTTTTTAAAAAATATTTATTACCTGGAAAGCAGGTATACACTAAACTAATAAATTAAAAAATCGTGAGGCAGCTAATCATTAAAAGAGTAAGATAAGAAAAGCTAGACTTGGATTCTGTTTGTTTTATGGATAGTACTTTATTTTTTTTATTTTCTTTTAATTACGAATAGTATTCAATTCGAACTAATTTGATCTATTATCGAGGTAAAATTTTTTGAATATTAAATTTTGCTATTTACAAAATTTAAATTTAAAATATTACTTAAAGAAAATAAATATCAAATTATTTGAATTAATCAATATTAATATTTTTTTTTTAATTTTTAACTGTATATAGGTATGTGACAATTCCTATTTATTTACTTATTTATTTATTTTTGTCACATGAGTAATATAAAAGTGTTGGGTTTGGGCTCATTTCCTATCCAAGGGTCCAATAATGCTATAATTATCACCGCACTCATCCTATTCATTTTAAATATCCTTTTAACTTATTTTACATGATAATTTTTTATTAATTTAATTTATAAAATTTTGAAAGATGCTATTTATATACCATTCATTTACATCAATCAATATCTACAATTATTGAAAATATAAATCAAATATATACAATTGAGGCTACAAATAGTGTGAGTTACAAGTTTATAACCTTTGATAATTAATTTGGGGTTGATGCATATATATCATTTTCTTTTTGGTTGTCATTTAATGAATTGCGTTAGGTTGGATTATTTAAATTTTTAAACAATTTCATATATATTGAACAATTTGTAACGCTAGATATTTTAATTACGACCCATTCATATTAAATTATAGACTTCAAGTTTGAATATTCTTGTTAAATAATGCTATAACATGTTGCAAGGAGAGGAAAGCAACGAATCCGATTATAGAAAATTCCAGAGAGAAATGCCCAAAAAAATCAAATATGATAATGACCAGAGTCTTTGTCTGTCTCCTTAATAAATTAATTACATTAAGGTTCATAGTGTAGATAAGGTCAGAGTACAAAAATCATAATCAGCATCATTAATCTTTTGAACCACCGCATGAAGGTGACCATCATCCATACTATACTACTGCACATTCATAATACTTGTCAACATTTAAGCCCTAACCAATTTGAAGCATCAATAATATCTCTGTTTACATCCCAGCAGCAATTTGCTGCTTTAACAGTATCAATATTTAATTATATCCTAAGCAATTTGCTATCTAAATAGTGTAATGGAGAAATTACTTCACCTGGCAATTTGTCAAATACTATACTATCCATTAAGGTTCCTTGTATCTAACACCATTTATAAATATATAGGGGTCCTCCTCATCTACATTAATTTACATAATTACTTGATTTAACTCTTATTTATAATAGTTACTAGATTTTAATTAACAGCTCTAATGGATGGCGATAAGTTACTGCGAATAAATTAATAAACTGCATAATAAGCTACTATTTGCAGCTAACTTCAAGTGACTAAATCAACACTATCTCATATTGTGACTAAATCAACACTTATCACATATTATGACTATTCTTCTATGATACATGTAATTTACATGCATGGCCATTTAAAGATGTAATAATAAACTGTCTATATAAATATTTGTAAATTTTGAAGTATTTAAATCACATTAGTAAAATTAATTTCAATATAACGAAAAGTTTTAAGTTCGAATTTAATGAATTTAATAAATATAAATAGGTGTCCATTATCGATGTGATTTTTTACCAAAAAGAAATTGACATGTTGAAGCATAATATATGTGAATCTCAAAATTTTTGTAAATGAATTATACCTAATTGGATCAAAATCACAGGAAAATATAACGCATATTGTAGGATACGATGAGTCAAAACACATTCTTTTGTGTTGAGGACTATATATAACAAAAGAGACAAGCTGTAAATTTCTTTTAGGATTATCACTTTTGTTTTCTCAAAGGATTATGACAACTTGTTTTTGTTTTAATCTCAAACAAAGACACTTGAAATGATCTAGTAGGAAGATCGGTTTTACTTGGGAAACTGAGTATTAATTCATTCAATATGACCCCTCGTACCCGAGGGAATATGAACTGTTGGAGTACTGTACATATATATATATATATACACAAATATTCTGATCCATTTGTTCATGTTTAGTACATATAGTAAGTCCAAACACACGCTATGGTCATTTAAGTATCCTGCAAGAATCACAGAGGCCAAGGGTAGGGATACAATAAAAGTCTCTGGTTCTCATTCTCTCTCAAAATAATTTCTGCCAAGAGACTTTAAGCAATAGTCAATATTACACATAATAAGAAGGGCTTTTACTTAGTTTTACACGGCTAGATGAGCTCAATAAATAAATAAGAGTAATTAATGGTATTACGGTGCAAACCCACATTGAATGCGTCGCGGCAGAAGAGGAATTGGCACAGCTGACTTTGGGTTGCCCCATCACTTAATGCATTTGCTGTCATCTTTTGACTCTTATGGATACCATTGTTCTTTCTTTTAGGTCAGCCTCTCTCTCTCTCTCTCTCTCTCTCTCTCTCTCTCTCTTCTTAGGCTCTTTTTCTTTTTCTTTTTTTCTATATATGCACACCAAGTTACTCATGTATGATTGTCCTTTCTTTGCAATAACATTAACACTCACAGAGAGAGAAGAAGAAAACATTTTGAAAAGCTTTGAGTGAAAATAAATCAGATTCAGCCAGGAAACAAGTTAAGCAAAAGAAACAAGAATTGTTTGTTTGTTTGTGGAATTATGGGTAGGCCACCTTGCTGGGATAAAGTTGGAGTAAAGAAAGGTCCTTGGACTCCTGAAGAAGATATCATGTTGGTTTCTTATATTCAAGAACACGGTCCTGGTAATTGGAGATCTGTGCCTACTATCACAGGTTATTTTTGCTTCTTTATTTTTTCTTTCTATGTAGCTTAGGGTTTCAGTAAAATCTAATTAATTACTTAATCATGCGTTCATTTGTTTTTCTTCTTCAGGTTTGCTTAGATGCAGTAAGAGTTGCAGGCTTAGATGGACTAATTACCTGAGGCCAGGAATCAAACGTGGTAATTTTACTGATCATGAAGAGAAGATGATTGTACATCTCCAAGCTCTTTTAGGCAACAGGTTAATTAATCACTTAATTAATTACTTATACACGAGTTAAAGAAACGTTAGTCATAAATTAGTTACTAATGAAGAAATTAATGATGCTACAGATGGGCAGCCATAGCTTCATACCTTCCACAGAGAACAGACAATGATATTAAGAATTATTGGAATACCCACTTGAAGAAGAAGCTGAAAAAGCTTCAAAATGAAGGTCAATCAAGAGATGGCTTCTCTTCATCTTCATCTTCATCACAAATTTCACAGCCAATCTGTAGAGGCCAATGGGAAAGAAGGCTTCAAACTGATATTCACACAGCAAGACAAGCTCTTTATGAGGCCTTATCTCCACAAAAGCAAACCACCAATTGCTTAACTGACCTTTTCAAACCCTCTAATGGAGATCATCATCTTAATCGTAGTCAACCTTCTGCAAAACCAGCATCATCAACATCATCAACCTATGCATCAAGTACTGAAAATATTGAAAAGTTGCTAAAAGGCTGGATGGGAAATGGACCTAAAAGTAATTATAAGGCACAAACTCCACAGGCTTCTGTTAACAAGAAGACTGATTCTGTGTCCAGCGATCAAAGTAAAACGGAAGATATTGAATTGACAGAAGCACTCGAATCTGTTTTTGGGAATTTTGAGTCTTTTGATTCTGCAAATTCTGATTTTTCTCATCAGACCATGTCACCAGAAGAGGATCAAGCTAGTCTTTTTCAAGACAAGAGCAAGCCAAATTCTTCAAATTCACTTTCATTGCTTGAAAAATGGCTCTTTGATGAAGTTACTATTACTACTCAAGAAGAAGAGAATAATCTATTCTAGATGGGACTTGAAGTTTGCTTTTTTAGTTCAATTAATTAACTAGTGTATGCTACTAATGATTTTTTTCCCCAAGGGGTAGTTATTGTTTTTGGATTTTTGTTTTTAATTTTAATATTATGCTTTAGGTCTTGAACTTGTTTAATTTCGGTGGCCTTAAGCAATTAAAGGCTGCCCCTTTAGGGCTAGAACACAGAAGGTGTATATCCCAATTTATTACTATGTATCTTTCTATATGCTCTTAATAAAATGATTGATTTACTTAATTTCTTCGTTACTTGGAATCTTTATGTAATTATATACCATCATTCAAGATATTTGTCTTGTTTGTGAGATTTCCTTGTGTTTTGCAAACATCGATAACGATGTTATACCAAGTTTTGGTGTCTTTTTCTTTAAAAAAAATAAAAATTTACAGTTAGTAATGAAATTCCAAACATTATTAGATTAGAGTTTCTATTTTTATTTTTTTTAAGAGAGATATTCTCTTCGTTTCACTTTAAAAATTATTTTTTTATTTTATTTTATTTTATTCTACTTTAAATATCTTTTGCGAAATTTGAGTACTAAATTTAAATATATATCTCTATTTATTAAATTATTATACACTTATTTAAATATTTTTTTTATCACTCTTTACTTTTAACTAAAATTAAATAAAATTTTTGAAAATATAAAAAGGTATTTTTGTCAATCACTATAATTTTTTTTTATAAAATTGAGATATTTTAATTATTTTTTTAATTTTTATAAAAAATAGAAAATTACCTTTTAAAGTGGGAGAGGGAGTAATATCTATTTATAACTATAAATATTATTAGAAAAAATTGAGTTTGATATTTATTACACTTTAAATATATTCAACTCATGGTAATTTAGATATATTCCCTCCCTTATCTTTTATCTGTCACTTTTGAGTAAACTACAAATTTTATTTATCCATCACTTTTAGACTTTCAATATAATTTAATTTATTTTTTCAATTTATTTTTATTTTTTAATAAAGTTAGAATCAATTAAATTTGATAATTTAATTTTAATTATGCAATTTAATATTAAATTTAAGTTTATTTTTATTTTTTAATTCTAGTAAAAATAATAAAAATGACAGATAAAAAAAAGGAGGGAGTTTTTGATAGCTAAATATTTATTTGAAATTTTAAATTGCAGTAATTTAAAATTTTCCTATAAAAGTAGTAATGTTAAACTAAATAAAAAATTTACCAATAGTATAATAGACCTTATTTATTTATTTATTAAATTTTAAGTATAATAGAATTTATTAATAAAGCTTTTATCCCTTTGATGTAAATTATTTGTAGTTTTGAAGTCTTAATAAATTACAAAAATACAAGAATATGGGCACTTGCCACTCGTTAGTGAGAGGATAGGTAGCTTTTATTTATTGGATGTGATATAGAATTAAAGTAGGAGCTGTTTTCTTGTGAAGTTGTTCATGCCAACTTTCTCAAGAATGGAGAAAGTCAAACCATCATAAAACTTGCATAATTGCAAGCTAATCAAAGTAGAGGTAACAGTGTATACAGTATACGGACAATAATTTAAGGCATAGAAACTCTCTAATTAGTTTGAAGTTAAGGGGACATAAATACGCTCAACTAACTTAAGATTATTATCATTATTGTTATTATTATTTAATAATATATATCTTTAGATGTTGGAAATAGGTGGAATTCAAACGCTAATAAGATGAAAAAATAGTCAAGTTTTAAACTGTTTGAAATAAATGTGATTGTAGTAATATACTAGGAGAATTGAAAAATAAAATAAAAAATACATAATGTATTTATGTTCATATTCAATAATAATAATAATAATAATAGAAAGCCAGCCTGTAATATTATATATGAAGACTTCAATACTCAAACCTTTTTGTTTATTTATTTATGTTCTATCAGAATTTCGTGACTCGACCCTTTTTTTAATTTGCGAATGGCAAGGTTTGTGTAATATACGAAGGCATGAACAGCATGACCAGCTTCCTCTTTCTGGTTATGTGTATATTTTTCTTTTCTTTTGTTACAAATTTATAAATTTCTTTATCTTAAAAAAAGCAGCAAGAATTTTTTAGTGGCAAGATTGTGCAGACTCATATTTATTGCACATGTGAAGGTATTTGCTAATTAATTAATTAATAATATACTTTTTTCTTTAAAAAAGAAAGAAAAAGAAAGAAAAGCAAAATTGATATTGGGCATCCAAGAATATTAATAATAATAATATTAACCTAGAGAGAGTTCCATACTGTAAAGGGGTGGGTAAAGGTGTATAATACTTATGAGAAAATTGCAACAGAAAAAGGGAGAAAAGTGTCCCAATTCCATACACTATTAAGTACTTTGTGATTGAAGAGTTGGATCTAAGCATCCAAAATTCAGCAGCCTCTCATCCCATAACATCTCTCTCCTTTCTATATCTCATTATTTACTGCAATTAATTACAACATGCTCAAATTACTTCAATTTGCCTTTTACACTCATTAATTACTTCTTTATTATCATAAATATAGATTTATTTTCCCCCTAATCATAGACTTTGAATTTTTTTTTTTGCCACTTTCAATATCTATTTTAAAACCTCAAAGAGCATTAATAATTTATTTTATTATTTATATTTACACTAAAAATTAGATAATTAATAGTATGAATATATACTTTTTATGAAGTGATAAAAATATATATTACTTCCTCCATTTTTTTATCAGTCACTTTTGTTGTTTTAACTAGAATTAAGAAATAATAAATAGGCTTAAATTTAGTATTAAATTACGTGATTAAAATTAAATTATCAAATCTGATTGGTTCTGACTTTATTGGAAAAGAAAAATAAATTGAAAAAACAAATTAAATTACATTGAAAGTCTAAAAATAACAGATAAATAGAATTTAAATTTTACTCAAAAATGACAGATAAAAAGGAACGGAGGGAGTAGTAAATTACAATAAGCATTTTATAAAATTAATGGTAATTAAATATATTTTTCTTAGTCTATATGAAAAAGAAAAATGTGATATCCAGAGCAAAATGAAGAGAGCATTTAATTAATTAATTAATTAATTAATTAATAGTCCTATTAAGTCGTTAGCATTAAATATGAACTATATGTCATATATAGATGGAATATATTAAAAATATTATAAGTAAAATTTATAGTTATCATCATATTAAATTAATTTACTTAATCTATTTCAAACTAGAATGATGATTCTAAAAATTTGAATTTCTTCGTGATTTATCTAACTATTTCAGAATTATGATTGTTGTCAAATTTGAATTTCAACGAATTCTTTAACCTATGATTTGATTTATTTATGAAATTTATTTAATATTTTACTTAGATCTTTCATCACACGTTTATAGATGGATTGAATTGAGAGCGGCGGTTTAAAAATCAAATGAACCTTTCAAGTTTATTTCAATGATAAATTTTAATAGACAACACATGAATTGTTTCCGCTAAAATTTAAATATATAATTCACTAATTTTATGTATTTTTATAATTTAGAATTTTAGAATTTATAATTCATATTTCATATGTAAATTTCATATTATTAATGAAAATTTAATTCCAATTAAAAAGACGAAAATACAAATAAGAATAGGAGAAAAGGAAAGATTGATGTTGAATAAGGTGCACGTTCAAACGATGGGGAAACTATCATTTGGGCAAAGATAGGGCCCACATGAAATTAAGTGAGACGTGAATGTGGCACAATACTATTGGGTTATCCATGTGAGCATAGCTGTAGGTAATCTCGTAGACTTTGATATTTTGTTTTAGTAAATTCGGATTCGCAACAGCAAACCTCAGAAAGACAAAAGCATGTGCCACCTCATCCACAGGATTGGAAGCCCAATAGCCCACCTATGTAAACTTCTAAACTTCATCTATAAAAAATATAAAATTGTCATTAAACAATGGCCAACCTTTAGATGCAACAAGTGAAAATAAAATTCTCACAGTTATTATTTTAACTACTGGTAAAAGCTTTTAATGTACTTTAACCCTTCAAGTTTTTTTGCATTTATAATCAAATAAATCTGATGGATCAAGGCAATATTGACTTTTCTGCTTACTATAACAAATTGTTTATGGGATGATTTGAATAGACTAAAGCCTATTCCATATCGTAAGTGTGGAAAGCGTACCTAAGGTGTGAATAGAAAATTAACAAATCTGGATGTATCAATTTAGATTATTCAGTTTTTTTATGGGCTTAAATGACTCTTATGAAGGAGTTAAGAATCATATTCTTATGCAAGATCCTTTACCAGCTATGAACAAAGCCTATTCAACGTTGCAAACCATTAAGGCATGCATAAAGATCAGTACAGAAGAGTTTTGGAGATTCTTTGAGAATAATGTGATGCCTATAAAACAAATGATAAATTTAATATAGCCATAAATAATTTCAAGCAGAAGGACAGGCAGAAGCTGTTAAGTCACTAAAATTTCGTATTTATATTTGAGTTTTACTTGTCATTTTGCATTTTTTTCAATCAATTTTAGGGACTTTTTGTTAGTAGATATGCACTAGGCCAAATATTTGGTTTTTTTTATGCAATGTCAAATTTCATTATATAAAATTGGATTTTCTTCATGTTATTATATTGTTGGTATATTACATTATAATAATACTTGTAAATAACAATCTAATGTTATTTTAGCTATCTCTAGTCATTTATCATTAAATGAATAATAATAAATAAAGACTAGTATAAGTTTGATAGATAATCATGAGATAATTATATATAGAGAACAGATTACTGGATAGACCCGCTATGAGATACTACATGGGTTAATGTCATTAGTGATCTCATAATAGTTATATTATCGATCCTTAGACCTAAGATTATCACAGTATCCTACATGATAAATATTATGTTTTAACATAATCAAACATTATCTTTAATCGGATAATCATAAAGGTTATGATTGGATATGATGAGAATCAGGTAAAGGATAGTGAATAATCAAGAAGGAATTTATCCCTCTCTTATGAGAGATATCTATTGGGCCCCTCAATAAATAGGATTGAGAAATGAATGACCGTACTCAAATGAATTGATGAAGCAATTAATATCATTTGATATTATCAGTCTACTTAGTGATATATAAATTATATGTTTAGACTATATAAGTTTAACATGGATCATGACTTATATTCAAATAAGATATCGTGTGATAAAAGGATTATAACATGTTTTATTAGGTTAAAATCAAATTATCGATATTCATATTATTTGGATAATCATAATATTTTGCTAGAAGCTGCTTATTACTTGTGGACCTATGATGAGATTAGGGCCTATTGCCAATATAATATGAACATATTGGGTCACACACACAAAATATGATGAATGGATTAAGGGTTAATTCGGACATTACGAATTTTATTTTATGACAAATTAAAATTCGAAATAAATATAAAAAAATAAAATATTAATTAAGATTAATATTATAATTCTTTTTTTAAATAAGAAACAAATTAATATTTCTTATTTTAATAAGAAATATGGACCTGAAATTTTTCTCTCTAAATTAGGTTTAGGTTAACTATATATATATATATATATATATATATATATATATATATATATATATATATATATATATATATATATATATATATATATATATATATATATATATATATATATTGAGCCGTCACTTTGAGAGAGAGAAAAAAATTTATTTTTCTTCTGTAACTTTAAGAAAAAGAGAAAATAAATCCTAGCCACTAAAGAAGGGAGCTAGCACCCCAGGTGATTCTATTCATCACATTCACGTGTAGATACCGGTAGAGGATGTCGTTTTGCATGAGGCTACACCTGCAAATTCGATTTATCTGCGCTTCGAGAGGTTGGTAATCGTTATACTTTTCTTCTATTGAATCAATTGAATTGCATGGATCCTTATGGATTTCTTTTTTCGCTGTGTTTTTTTTTTTAATTTATTATTTTGAAACCCAACACTTTTCACTTGTTCATTGATTTTGTTGATTGTAGGACCATATTTTGAAGAAATTATAATTCTAAGGCTGAGTGGAAATGATATAGAGGAACACTTAATTTTTAGATTTGAGGCATGGTGAAAAGAGTTGTTGATTGTCAAAGTCTGATAGTTGCCTTGCCTAGAAGCCTTACCTGAGGTAGAAAGGCAAGGTCAAGGTTCAAGCCTTGTCCAAGGAAGTTGATAGTGCAAAATTACTATTTAAATCTTATTCTTATGCGAGTTTGACCTAGCCGCCACCTCTATTCCAGTTGATAATTAGGGACATTTATGCTTTAATTTAGGAGACAAAAGGCAATAATTTTAGAATGTTTGAATTCTATTTAGTATTTTATTTTATTTTTCTTATTTGGTATAATTAAACTACCTCTATTTTAGGAGTTTTATTAGGAATAAAAGGGGGATCAGATCTACTTCTTCCTACTTCCTAATTCCTCATTCTTCATTCTTCATTTTCAATTCTAATTCTTTGTTTTAGTTCTGTAACAATCATGAGTGGCTAAATATTTATTTTGGTTAAAGGTTAATTTAAGGGTAGGATTCAATCAATTGTTTGTGTTTTAATTTCTTCTTTAATTTTATGTAATGTTCATGTTATTTACTGTAACTTAGAAAAATCATATCTCGATTGTTATTTATTTTATGTGCAATAAGGGTCCGTTGTGCATTTAATTAAATAACATATAGCTAATTGATATTGCCAAATCCGTAATTGTTTAGTGAAATCAATAACAAGTCGTGATTAGTATGGCTTCCTCACAAGGGTTGTTATATTAAGTAAATGTATGATTTGGTCTAAATCAATCTTGCTTGTAGGTTGGTTGGTTTAGGTCGGATATTTCTAAATTTTAATACTGTCAATAAATTAAATTATTTTGCTTGTTAAATAGTTGTTTATTGGTTAGGAGTTAATTACAGTCTTACTTGATTAGCCTATTAATACAGAAATATTGGTTGGAAGCGTGAAGTCGACAACTATAACCGGTCCATTGCATGATTTTAGAATTATCTTTTCATTTATGATCAGTAAATTGAATCAGATGCCGCGAATACCTTTAATTGAAATTTTCTATCCATTGATTTTGTCTTTACTTATTTTATTTATTTTTATTTTATTTTTTTAATTATGTTTTTTATTGAATTTTATTTTTAATTTTTAGTTTAAAAAATCCCCCCACCATTTATTTTTAGTTTGTTAATTTTCTAGTTGTTTAAAGAATTAAAATTCGACCAATTCCTATGGATTTGATGCTACTCATCACTAATTGCAAGTTAGCTTTAAATAAAAATTTTATTTTTGTTAGTTTCGACACCCATCAAATTTTGGCGCTGTTGCCGAGAATTGGTGTATGTTAGTTTTAATATTTTTTTTTTAAATGGCTGGATATTTGTGTTCTTTTGACTCAAAATTTCACATCTAAAATCCTTGGTCCAAAACTTGGCTGCAGGAAACAAGCAACAAGATGGACCTTATTATCAAGAAAATTTTTATGAATCTAAAGGATTTTTAGGACAACCACAATGGAGTTATGAATCATATGTGAATATTGACAATCCATGGTGGATGGATTAGTAAAACTTCAGTTATGAGGGATGGCCACCAATGTTTCAAAATTCTCAGCCTATACAACCCATTTTATCATAACAAAATTCTTTAAATTCAGGTATGTCTCTTAAGAAAACTGTTCAATCATTAGCAACTAATATGCAATAATTTCAATAGGAAATAAGGAACATCATTCAAAAGACAAAGGCCAGCATTCAGAATTTGGAGAAACGATGATTAATCATGTGAGAGTGAAATAGAATCACATCACCCTAAAGAGTGAAACAGAGCCACTAGATTTATCATGCAAGACAAGCCATGGGTACCACATAAGCGTGAAGGCAGAAACAAAAGCGGTTCCCCAAAACCAAAAGTGTTACAACTTCTAAAATTGCACTTGTCCAGCCAGAACCAGTGGTGATCAATCTTCTCTTCTTTGAAAAATATGTTGAATTCAATGGAAGTAAGGAAGAGAAAGAAATTCTCTCGACATTTTGCAAGATTCAGATGTTAGCTCTTAATGAACAAGTAAACATTAGGCAACATGTACCTCAAAGAAAATTTCCCTGCAAGTATAAAAACCAAATAGAACCTGAATGGCAAAAAGCAAATCATGAAATTGGAGTTACTTGAGACCATAAAGACCTGCAGTGTCTAGTCAAAGACGTTAAATAAAGGTGCTTTTTGGGAAGCAATCCAATGTTTAGCCATTTAGATTTAATTTTTAGTATTTTTATTTTTATTTTTTTACTGCCTTTTTCTTCCTCATTTAGCTGACTTCATTATTTTTTCTACAGGTGTGGATAGTAATTAGGATGGTTTTAATGGTATAGGGCTGTATATTTTTTTAATAGGGCATTATGTTTTTACAGAGCTTATATTTTTTTGTTAATGGGTTTCACTACAACCCATCTAATTACATTTTGGCTTAAATCAATTTTTGTTTTATAAATTTTGTAGAAAAAGCTGATGGTTAAATGGAGAACTTTTAATGATGGAATGCATAATTTTTTAGTAAGGCTTTAAAAGCTTTCTTGGTTTCAATGAGTTTTATTTTTATGGGTTAATTTTTACTTTTACCTACCTTTTTAAACTACAGACCATTTCAATTTATTACCCACATAATCCAAACCAATTTAAATAATTTTATCTTTTCCAATTGTCCATCTCTTTCCCGCCGCCCTACCTCTTTTTTTTTCCTAACACAACCTCCATAGCCACTACATCCAAAGCTTTAAATTCTCAAATTTCCAGCATGGCTAGACTGAAGACCCAACCAAAGCAGCCCTGTGTAGTACAACATCGATGCAATCAAAGCCGCAACAATTTTTTTTCTTTTCATTTTTTTCCTTCTCTTTGATTTTTTTTCTATCATTTTGCTAATTTCAATTTGTTTTTTTAGGTTATAAAAAAAAAGAGATAAAATGGGATATATAAAAATAAAAGGGATGCATGAATCTCCACTTTGCTTTTGTTTGTTTTGACTTTAATTTTTTTTCTTCTTTTCCATTTTTTGTCCTACGTCACTTTTAATGCCCACCCACCTTGTTTGACTTTCAATTTTTGTTTTATTATTAATTTTTCTTCTCTTTTATTTTATTCACTTTCACATGTATATGTTAATTGATTTTTTTTCTTTTTCTTTTCTTTTTCTTCTTTCTTTACGTAATGTTTTCAATTTCATTTTTCTTATTGTATTTTTGTCATTTCCTTTCCCTTATCATTTAAATTCATTATTTTTATTGTTTTACTTTAATTGTCATTTGCAGTTTTTTTTTCTTTGTAAAGTTGCAGAAGCTTGCCATCTTTTCTTTATTTATTTAATTATTTATTTTTTTAATATTTTGATTCACAATGATTTTTTTCTTTTTTTACTTTCTTTTATTATCACTTTGTTTGCATCTAATTCGGGCTGGTTTTGCTTACATAATTGGGCCATTCTTGAATTGGTTTTGGAACTATTCATGTTTAACATTTATCGATTCATTGAGTTTTTTATAAGAATTATTTTGCTAGTTGCTAGTTGATTGATTTTGATTTTATATTGATTTTAATTTTTTATCTGGTCTTTTAGGTAGCTAGCAACATGCATAAACTCAATAAGTGGTCCAATGAACTGAAACTTAGCAATTCAATGAAGCAAACAAAAAAACCAACTTTAGCAATTTACCATTCAATCTGCAACCATGTCTCCATAACAGGGCAGTATTTTGTACTTTATTTTTATTTATTTGTTTTTGCAACTTTCGCCCCACAATTGATTTTTTGTTTCACATTGGGGATAATGTGGTAAGAAAGTGTAGGGAAAGGGTTTGAAATAGAAGTGTTGTACTAAAATTCTTGTGATTTTATGCTGATTTTTGTGGTGTTATGCTAAAATGTGTTGAAATTTTTGGATTATCTATGCTGATTTTTTGTTGATATTGGAAAGCCTATTCTGGAAATTTTCCTTTTGATTTTGTTGACCAAATTTACTGTTATTTTTATGATAATTTTTAGCTGTTGTGTCCATTTTTTATGTATATATTTTGTTAGGTAAATTTGGTCAATAAATGAATTTTTGGTTTTTTGATACAATTTTAGGTGGTGTTGGCATAACGCTTGTCATATGTTTTTAATTGTTTTTTGGTCTATTGTCCTTTGTATTATGTTGCACTTCACTCTCTTTTCAAAAGAAAAATTTTTGTCCAATATCAATTCCTTGATTAATTAGTTTGGCCTATTAAAGTATTAGGCAGAAAATGAGTCGATTTCTTGATGGTTTATTCTTTTTTATACATCTCATGGTAGCCTAGATATTCTTTTGAATTAAGAAATTTCAAGGCTTACTTTAATAGATGAAATAGAATTTACATGGAGTTTAATTTGAAATCTTTGCATCTTAAGTAGTTGTTAAAACTAGTTGAGACATCAAGTAATTTTGTGTGTTTATGGTTTGAAAATTTAGTTACTAGGATCTTTTACTGAAAAAAAAAAGAAAAAAAAAAGAAAAAAAGGTGATAAATTTTAATATGCTATTTACTTAAAATTGGAACATAAGTAGTACTAGTAGCCACTTGGATTTGTGTGGTCTGAGTAACTAGGTGATGAGGGATTTATTTAAACCCTTAGTCTCACTAGACTGCATATAGTATGAGTAGGGTATCGTTCCAAAGGGAATGGGGTAAATTTTATATTGATGTAACAATAAGTAAATGGATAGGTAACAATTTCAATTAAAATCATGCAATTAATGTAAATACTAAACTACTTAAAATATATTGAGTTAATTTTGGATAATAGATTACTTAAAAGATGGGATGGACATGCATTATAACCAAATAAAAACAAGTTCATCTTTGAATTAATTAACAATTGTATGAATGATATGAATGTAGAATTTAGCCAAGATTCTTTAAAGCAATTCTCATTGTCATTAAAGAATGTTCTTACTTAGAGTCTATAAGCATTCTCATGTCATTATAGAGATAAATAAAAATCATGAAGTTCTATGCCAATTTTTTAACCCTTTAAAGTGAATTCCTTATCTCTAAGTGAATTCAATGGTTTAAGTAAATTCATTTAACTTTCCATCAAAGAATTCCAACTCTCATTGTGAATTAAATAACTAACATACTTAATATGGTGATCAAGCATACTAAGCAAATTAAAGCACTTAAACAAACTTAAATCATACTTCATACATAAATAAAATAAACATTCAATAGACAAAAATAAGTAGATGAATAACAACTTAAATTAAATAGTTATAATGTATCAAAAGAACTTAGCCATAAATAAAATTACAATAAAGATGAAATAAGAGACAAGAAAACATCACTTCCCAGGGTTTACTTTCTATTTAAACCTTCTGATATATCTCTTATTCCTTTGGCTTTGTTCTTTTGTCATCCTTTAAAACTAAGTAAAACAGAAAATCCAAAACAACTAAAAATCTTCTTAAGAAAACAGTCAAAGAAATCTTTAATTTTTCTCTATCTTCTATCCATAGTTTTTCTCCCATATATATATGTCTTGACTCTATAGGTATGTCTCTTAATAAGTCACGAAAGATTGCTTCTGAAAGGACACAATGTATGGTTGAAAACTCAAGTGCAGAAAATACAACGTTTGGGAAATAGCATCTTGTCCGACTCGTGAATGCCTTCACGAGTCGTGATCTTCAGCGGCTCTTGAACACCATCCCGACTAGTGAAGCTTTGTCCTGAGTCGTGATTCCCTTCACGACACGTGATCCTGATGCCGAGTCATGAGCTGCTTCTTCACTGCTTCACTCGTGAATTTGTCTTGTGAATCCTTGTCCGAGTTGTGATCCACTTCACGACTCGTGATCTTCTTCTTCGAAATTTCACCATCTTATTCATTTTCTTCACACTTCACCAATGTTAACCTAAAAACAAACATAAACACATAAATTGGACATAAACACATAAAAACACATATAATATTACATACTTACTACATAAATAAGAGAAAAACACACATAAAAAGATAGACATTTTACATGACATCACTAGGTGTATACAGGTCAAAATCGAGTGCCCTCGCATAAAAAGAACCTCTACATTTCTTGTAAATAATCCTAGTGTTGCCCATATGAAAAACAAAGAGAAAATAAAAGAAATTAAAAGCAAAAAAGCATCAAAAGTAAAGTAATGCAAATAAAAAATTCTAGTAGCTTATTTCCCTTACCTATTGAAATGTATTTGTGGGATGTCTATTCTAGTTTGGTAATTTATCTTTTTACAGTGATTTAATTTTGAACTAAGAGTTTAAAGTTCTTGCATGTTTAAAATATTAAAATTTTGTTGTTTCTGGTTTGAAAAAGATGTTAAGGAACCTATATATAATGCGCGCTCTTCCTTTTTTTGCCACCAACACCCGATTTCACCCCCGGAACCAAGATATCATCGAGCTCGAGTGAGAAAAATCTCTAAAATTTAGTAGTTCAATCTCCCTTTTAGGGTCTAACTAGGTTAAAGTTTCTTGTCTAGACTAATCGATCGCTTCGTGATAAGAAAGAGACTCGACTTAACTTGCCAAATCTTAAGCCTCGAATGGCCTAAGATAGCACATCGAGATATCCTTATCTCATCGTTAACAATCGATAGCCGAAGGCATCTTGTTGGGAACCACAAGGCTCATAATAAGGAGTTGTTGTCCAATAGAACATTGAAAAAATGGGTGTTCTGACCTCGTGAGGCCAAAAACCCAGTATGGTTAGAAACTCCACTTTATATTTACCCTTGATAAATGTGACATAATGACTTTTCGATTAATCGTGTTATCCCTATTCTTTCATGCAAGATCAGAGTAAATATAAAAATTAAAAGCTGTACCCAAGATGTAAAAAAGTGGTATATCATGACATGGAAAAAAATATTAAAGACATCCATAAATCGGGTAGTTCATTATAACCTTTTAGGTGAGGACTTTGATCCTTGCATGTGAGTTATTGAAGAAATATTTCATTGTGAGGGTTTAAAGACAGGAACTTACCAATCAAAGTTTTATTTAAGAAACATCATGTGTTATTTAATTATATAAAAAATCATTTACATTATTAAAAGCTAATTTTTACATGTGAGTTTCCTGAGCAAAATTCAAACAATGGTATGATTTTGTTAATGAAATGTCCCAATTAATTACTATAAATAGTTTTATGACATTTTTCATTTGCGGTCAAAAAAGTCTTCTTATAATAAAGAGCAAGAATCATAAACTTACCTATAACGCTCGTCTAATTATGCTCACAGAAGGGTTGTCCATAGGATTGATAATAATAATAATAATAATAATAATAATAATAATAATAATAACGAGAATAATGGCAATAACCAAAAATTAAAAGAGAATATACATAAATTAAAAATAAATAAATTAAATAAATAAAAGGTAAAAAAAAGATCTATTGCGTATGTCAAAAGTGCATGGGAGTACATTTGGCGCACACAATTGACTCTTTTATTTTAAAAAGCAAGAAACTGTACATTACGTGATGCACGGTCGTACCAGCCTAGTAAAAGCTAGTTTTCTCTTTCTTTTTAAAATATAGTCCTTGTCAATGGTAGATCTAAAAGAGAGCAAAAAGGAAGGCTAAATACAAAAGAAAGACTTTTAAACCATATATTTTTAAAAAATTGACTTTAAAAAGGGACAAAAATGAAATTTAAAGACAATAACCTAATAATTTCTATTACATGGCAATATACCATTGAGAAGGGTTTCACAACCTAAATTTAGCAAAGATTAATATATAGAAATTGTGCAAAAGGCGAAATTAACAAATTAAACTTATTATAATTAAAATAATGAAAAAGCCTTTTTATATTACCTTCAGTGTACTTACTTGATTAGATCGCTGAATATCAAATTCGTGTACCCTTCTTGTGTTGAAACAGTAAAAAATATTTAAAAAGCATAAAGGGCTAAGTGTCAAAACAATCTCTTTCGCTTACAAACTTTTTGAAAGCTTTTATGAAGACAACCCTAACTTTCAAACTCAAAAATTCCAACCCTTTCAAAGCAATTGACCAATTCCTTATATAAGGAATAATGCACGAGCTTACAGAGCATTGTGCACGAGTGTATATAAATATAAGTCGACCCACTTGCCAACTTGCTTCTATAAATTCACCCACTTTTGGGCTGTACAGTCATACCATCAGGAGTGTACGGGCATGCATCTCAAGTACCTAAGGCCACTTGCCTGAAAAGGCAAGATTCTTATTATGCACAGCCATACGCCCTTTGTGTAAGGATGTATAAAGCCAACAATGGAAAAAATATGTCAACTATTCCAAATAATGAGGTTTTCTTTATGTTCAAGGTTGTACTAGCACATGTACATGGGTGTACAAGGCTTAAAAATTGCCTAACTTGTCTTTTAAGCCTTTAGTCAAGGATATTCCTCATTATTCGACCCTTTGTTCCCCTCGATTGCTTAAATTAAGGATAAGAACATTTTAAAATACTTCTCTAAAAAATATTTTAACACAAAAGGGATTCACCTTCCTCGATCTGCTATCTTTTAAAGAGCCATTTTCTTCATTAGGTAACCCTAACAAAAGCCTCCTTAGGGCCCAATGTTTATAGTTGCCCCCAACTTTAGGGAGGCTAGTTCACACGAGAGTCTAGACGAGTCAAAGATCAGAGTAAAAGAGAGAGATGCTTACTTGAGGAGGTGATCTCCCTGTTTGTTTCTTAAAAAGGCTTGATTGGTGACCGACGCTAGCTTGTGGTACATCCATTGGTTTGAGGGTGATTTCAATTCTGCGGCTATACCCTGACTTTAAGGCAATCCAAATCTGTGGTTATACCTTGAGGTGATCCCACTCTATTGCTATACCTCGAGACAATCCCACTATGTGGCTATACCTTGACTTGAAGGCGATCCCACTCCATGGCTACACTTTGAGAAGATCCTATAATGTGGCTATACCTTGGTGAAGGCGATCCCACTTTGTGGCTATACCTTGAGGTGATCCCACTCAATGGCCATCTTTTGGAGTGTATAGCCATGCAAACTAATGGCACGGCTATACACTCAAAAAGTGGTGAGTTTTCCTATGAGGCAAGTGGGCAAGTAGGAGGCACCCTTAGAGTGTATAGCCATGCATACCTATGGCACGGCCGTACACTCTATCTTTATAAGCCTCCTCTAAGCCTTTCTCAGGGTTGGCATCTTTGGTTGGTTAATGAACCTCAATGCAATAAAAAACTTAGGAAGAAGCTTCCAAAAAGCTTTCTAAGCTAAAAGTGAACTTTTGGCTCTTGTTTTTAAAGTCTTTAGTTGTTTTTTTAGTGTTTCAATACTGCAAAGGGTCCATGAATTTGAAATTTAACAGTCTAGTTGAATAAGTATACTGAAGGTAATATAAAAGGCCTTTCTCAGTATTTTCATAATTATAATAAATTTTCATCATTCTTCTCATCTTTTAGTTTTATTTTATATTAATTTCTATTAGATTTAGGCTATGAAACCTTTTAAAAGGGGTATATTGCTGTGTGATAGAAATTATTAGATCATCTTCTTTAATTTATGTATTGACCATTTCTCTTAAAATCATTTTTTACCACCCAATCCACAAACTCTTTTTTGTATTTAACTTTTCCTTTTTGCTCCCTTTTGGATATATTATTGGTGAGGACTCTGTCTTAAAAGGAAAGAAACTCATTGTTATCGGGTTGATACGGCCGTGTATTGTTTGATGTGTATTCACGCGTCAAACAATGCACAGCCCATAATGTGTTTTCTTGCTTTTAGGGTAAATGAGCTGACCGTATATCGTCAAATGTGCCCTCATGCATTTTTTGGCATGCTTGTCAGGTCCTTATTTTTATTTTATTTAATTCTATTATATCTTTTCCATACCTCTTAGTCCAAATTAATTTTATGTATGCTTCTTTTATGTCTTCTATTATCATTATTATTTTTGTTGTCATTGTAATTGTCATTATTATTGCTTTAGAGGAATAAAGCTTTTTGCAAATATGATCAGAAAAGTGCTCCAGATAAGTCCACTATACTTTCTTTTTATTGTAAAAATACTTTTTTGACCGCAAATGAAAAATGTTACAAAAAATATTTATAGTAAATAATTAGGATATTTTATTAATAAAATCAGACCAATGTCCACCTTTTTGCCTAGGAAATTCACATGTAAAAATCAGCTTTTAATAATGTAAATAATTTTTATATATAATTAAATAACACAGGACGTTTCTTAAATAAAACTTGGACTGGCAGATCCTTATCTTCAAGATCACTCAATGAAATATTTCTTCAATAATCCGTATGCAAGGACCAAATTCCTTACCTAAAGGAATCATGATGAACAACCCAATTTATGAATGCCTTTACAGCTTTATTTAATCCCCTAATTTACCACTTTCTTACGTGATTGGGTGCGCCTTTAATTTCTATATTTGCTTTATTCTTGCATGAAAGAAAAGGGATAACACGATTAATTTGAAAGCTGTTATGTCAAATTTGTCAAGAGTAAAAATAAGGGTGGAATTCCGAACCCTCTTTGGGTTTTTGGCCTCACAAGGTCGGAACACCCTTCTCTCCTAATGTTTTATTGGGTAGCGACTCCGTATTATTTAGCCTAGTGGTGCCCAACCAGATGCCTCCCGATCATCGATCGTTAGCAATAAGATAGGGACACCTTGACGTGCCACATCACACCTTTTGAGGTTCATAATTGGGGAAAGTTGAGTTGAGTCTCTTTCCTATTACCAAGCGACCATAGGCTTGGACAAAAAACTTCAACCTGGTTCTGACGCTAAAAGTGGGATCGAACCGCTAAAGGTTAGAGGTTTTCTCACTCGAACTCGATGATCATTTGGTTCCAGGGGTGAAACTGGGTATTGGTGACTTAAAAAGAAAAAAAAAGCCATAGAGCTATCAAGCGAAGGGCGTGCGTCACAATAGTCGCTCTTTTAGAAAGCAATTTCTTCGAAACAAAGGAACCCTCTCAGTTTGGTATGAACTTTTCTCTATAGTCCAATAGGCTTGTACTCATTTACTTGAATACCAAATCCCCCTCTTTTAAATGATGGCCTTTAACTTGTTTTCCAAAAGACTGGGCTAATCTTTTATGATACAATTGATTGTGGTAATAAGATCTCATCCAGTTCTTATCTAGCAGGTTCAGCTATGCCATCCTGTGCTTTGCCCATTCTATTTCTAGCAACTTGGCTTCTAGTACAACCCTCAGTGACTATAATCCAATCTTTATTGGTAACCTTGATATTGATCCGTGTATGAGGGAGAAGGCAGTGGCTCCTATTGAAGTTTTGACAGTGGTTTTATACCTTTAAAGTGCGAATGGTATCTTTTCGGCCGAATCCTTATACATTTGCACAATCTTGGATAGGATCTTTGATTAAATTCTTATTGGCGACTTTGACTGCCCTATTTGCCTGCGAATAATAAGGACACAACTCGTGGTGATGGATTCTGTACTTTTAGAGTATGTGTCTAGTTTCTACTTGGAACTGAACCCTATTATCTGACACTATATGGTGAGGCACCCTATACCTACATACCGGATTTCATTTAATGAATAAGGCCATCTTTTGTGCTTTCAGCCTTTTGAAGTACTCGAATTTTACCCATTTTATGAAGTAGTCGATGGCAACCATAATATATCTATAACCGTTGGAAGTTGTCAGATGAATTTCTTTAGTAATGTCTATTCACTAAGCTAAAAAGGGCCAAGGTGAGGATAGATTGTATAACTCCGAGCCTAGTAGATAACTCAAGTTGGAGTATTGTTGCATTTACATATTTGGGGCAGTCTGCAACCATGAATAACTAGAAGAATCCTAGTCACGTGATTTTCCTAGACAACATCGATCCATTCATATGGACCCCATATACCCCCGCATGTGTTTCGTCCATGACTTTCTTCGCTTCTCTTTTGTCCATGCACCTTAGTTGAACTCCATCAACTTGTCTCTTATACAGGATCCCATCTAAACTAATGGATTGGCTAGATAACTTTTGAATTATCCTTTGGTCTTTCTTTGTCGCTTCCTTGGGGAACTTGAAAGTTTCCAAATAATTTTAGATATCATAATACCAGGGCTTGCCATGGAATCTATCTAACCATTTGAGGTTCTCACTTTCAAAGCAAGGCTTGGTTTAGCTTGTGACTATTACTAGTCTCATGATTATCTTTTTAGGGTTGTCCCACATAGATACCAAGGTTGCCAAAGAATTCACCCATTGGTTCTCGTCTCGTGGTATGTGTTGGAATGTTCATGTCTCGAATTGACCACTCATTCTCCTTAGATATTCTACATAACATACCACCCTTGCCTTTCTGATGGACCATTCATCCTTTGCTTGATAAATTACTGAGGATGAATCCCTCAAGCACCTCGAATGTCTTCACTCTCAATGTTGTCAAGGCTTCTACTTTGTGTATACAAACTTCATACTCTGCTTCATTATTAGTCACTTTAAACCTTAGTTTCTTGGCCAAGGGGATTTTTTCATCATCGAGTACGATGAGAATGACTCCTACTCTAGCTCCTCTATTATTAGTAACCCCATAGAAATACATTTGCCAACCCTGGATTGTTATGGCACTTATGCTTTCATCTGGGAATTCATACTCAACCTAGTCCCCTTTTAGTAGGAGATCAGCAAGGAATTATGCAATAGCCTTTCCCTTTATCGTCTCTCTAATTACATATTCCACTTCAAATTCTTGAAAGAGCAATAACCACCATCCCATTTACCCTAATAGGGATGGTGCTGACTGGAGGTATCTGAGCGAGTTGTGCTTAGCCACTGCTTGGATTTTATAGGAGCGAAATTAGTGCCTCAACTTCTTTGAGGCCCATATCACGGCCAAGTAAATCTTCTCCACTGGTAGAAACTTCTTGCTCAAGTAGTACACGATGATTTCAACTTTGGCTTCATCCTTTTGAGACAATATAGCCCCTATTCCACTTCTATGTATAGGATTAAAGGCTTTGATGGTTTGGGTGGCTAGAGAACTAGGGGATGTAACAAGTATTCTTTGATGGAGTCAAATACCTTCTAACAATCGTCATTCCACTTAAGCAGTTGGTCCTTCCTCAAAAGCTTGAAAGTCGGCTTATATTTAGAGGTAAGCTTAGGAATGAATAGGCTGATGTACTGAATCCATCCTAAGAACCCTCTAATCTCTTTTTTCTTCTTCGGCATTGGCATCTCCTGAGTAGCTTTCACCTTATCTGGATCCACCTCTATACCCTTCTAGTTGACGACATGCTCAAGCAATTTTCCTGAGGTTACCCCCAAACACACACTTCTTAGGATTGAGACAAAGAGTGTACTTATCAATTTGCTGGAAAACTGCTCTAAATCCTTAAAATGCCTTTCCTTTATAGCTGACTTAATCATTATATCATCAATATAAACTTTAACTTCCTTATGGATCAAGTCAATAAGGATTTTGGTAGCCATTCACTAATAGGTAGCTCCCGTATTTTTCAATCCAAACGGCATAACTTTATATGCATAAGTTCCTCATTCAGTAATGAAGGTTGTCTTCACCCTATCTATTATCTTGTTTAAGATCTTATTGTACCCTACGTACCCAGCAACAAAACTGTACATCATGCACTTCGTTGTACTGTTAACCAACAGATCTATGTGGGGGAGTGGAAAGTTATCTTTCGGGCAAGCTTTGTTCAAATCTTGATAGTCTACACACATTCGTACCTTTTCATCTTTCTTAGCCATGGAAACAACATTGGCTAGCCAAGTAGGATGCTGGACCTCAACCAAGAAATTTACTTTAATTTATTTTTTCACTTCTTCTTTCACCTTTTCTACCTATTCTGGCTTGAGTCTTCAAAGCGTCTGCTTTGTTGGCTTACTGTCCGGATATGTTGAAATGGCATGTTCTCCAACATCTTTGTCAATCCCGAGCATGTCATCGTAGGCTCGGGCAAATACTTTTTCATATTTTTTCAATATTCTCTCAAATTTTATCCTCTCTTCAGGAGTTATGTCGGATGCAATCAAGATCTCTTTAGGGTTATCTTTGGTTTTAAGATTAAATGGAGTAGTGTTTGTTGAATTAATGTCAAATATGAATTAGTCATGATTATGATCTTGTAGGATGCAATCAGATGAGACATCGCACAAATAAACAAAATTATTCATCCTATTAACTTGAGTAGGAAAGGGTACATCATTACAAAACAATTCAGGAATGTATATTACATCAACAAAAGAATCATCTTTCAAATTAGGGACAGTCGATGCAGTAGCAGATGCCTCTCCTTCTTCTGATGGTGTATCTTTCTCAAGAACTGTAGTCTCACACTCAACCTTCTCTTTTCTTTTACCCTTGGTGGCTTGATCTATGTCTAGCAAATGTATTAGATCGGCTAGTAATATAGAAAAATATAGATTAAGACCCCAAATATCGTACCCAAGGGAATATGAATTATTAAGAATAATATCTATGTATGAATTAAATTAATATAAGATTGTTTCCTAAGTTTTTTTGATTTAAAGGCAAGAACTAAACAAAATAGACAACAAAGCAAAACAAAAACCAAAATTAAACTAACATGAATTAAACACAAAACAATAACTGAAATTCTCTTGCTAAAGGGACTATCCACCTTAACTTATATTATAATGACTTGATCAAAAAGAGAACACAAGTGATTATGAAGAAATCAACTAGATAAAGCAAGATAACTTAACTAAAGATTATCATTCTAAGAATTAAACCGTTCCTATTCAGAATATTCAACACTTAGCATAAAGATATGATTTTAACCTCCTAAATATCTATTAAACTCTTTTGCAAGTAAATTTAACCTTCATCTATTCTTGATTTTAAATTTTCTTAGTCTTAATCTATTATTACCAATGCACAACTACACCTTAACTCAAAACATTATCATGCATTAATACCAATAAATTAACCTAAGAACATGCAAACCAATAATCATGCATAAATCAATCATCAACTATTAATTCAAAAAGTCAACAATCAAATTTTAAATAACCAAAGGTAAGAATTTGTACAAAACCAAGAAATAATAAACTTGTATCGCATTAAACGCAAACTAAGTCATTACGATATAAATTTAAGGATTCAAGTATCCTATAGCAAAAGAAAAGAAAACTACTTATTGAATATGATTAAAATGAAAGAAAAATGAAAATAAAAAGATACAATACTGATGAAGCTTCAAACTTGCTCTTGATGACTTATCCGCACACCAGCAAAAAGCTTGAGTCTTCACAAGGATTGTAAACTAAGAAAAATAGAAAACTAAGCTAAACTATTGTACAAAATTAACTAAAGAAAACTAAATTAAAAACTAAAGAAAATTCATAATTTTAAATCTCCTCCAGCTTTGATGTTGAGGTGTGCTTATATAGCTAGATTATGCCTCCAAAAGAAGAAGTTTTGTGCCTTGTGACTTCCTAATTGAGAGAGGAATTTGTGTTTTAGTAAAATAGAAAGTACAGTAGTAGTCCAATTCTTCAATGAGCTTCCCACATAATTCACTCCACAGAGTAAGGCTTTTGTCTTTTCTTAGTCTGTAGAGTGAAAAACTCACTCTACCGAGTGGCTTTCTTTTCTTTTTCCTCTTTAGGTGACTCAATAAAGTGACAATCTCACTCTACCATGTGGCTAGGCTTTGGAATACACATACAAAACTTTGTCTTCTTAAAATCCTTGAATGCTGAAATTACACTTTTGTCCTTGTAATTTCTCTTTTTCTTCAATTAAACACCTAAAAATACCAAATAACCAATTAAGCTTAAAAAGTACTAATTAAGAAATTTAAACACTGAATTAACCAAATCACCATTAAATTAACATAATAAATGCATTAAAAACACACTAATAATATAGTATAATTCATACTTATCATGGCTAATGACTCTAGCATTAGTACCTCCTCGGGGTGACCCAAATCCAAATCGGTGAGTTTGACCATAACTTTTTTATCCCAAAACCCCAATACAGGCTTTATGGTTCCAGCTATCCAATCAAAGACATCATTAAAGATTTTAAATCCAAGAACAATCTTTCCTTAAACAATCATAGGTTTAGCCTCCCCGCAATACTTGTGTTCCTTGAATGCTGGCACAAAGCTCTCCGAGATATGAGGAACTTTTTTTCGGCTGTACCTCATGTTGTTTCTTAACGTCATTCTTATAGTATCCCAAACCTTTCTTATCTTTCTAACCAATGAGAGTAATGGGTGTAGGGATCCCCTGAGAGTTCTTTCCCAATCCAGCATTCAGCAAATAATTCATTTTCTTCATCATATTATCAGCTTGAGTGCTTACACAATCTATTTCTTCTTCCTCAGTACCAATCCCGGCTACGTGGAACCCATTGCATGGCTGATTAGATATGCTCAAAGTAGAAACTAAATTCTCTCTTGTTGCTTTAATAGTAACCATACCGACCTTATGTGGAATTCAAACCATCGGGTACAAGGTGGAAGGGACCCCTCCTAACTTGTAAAACCAAGGTTGCCCCCGTAACAAAGAGAAATTAGTTGGTATTTGTAACACTGCAAACTCTACCTCAATTTCGATAGGCCTTACCTCCACCACCATCTTAAAAGTGCTAGTAGCTTACCTCTTAGAGTTATCGTAGGCCGTTATAGTAATTCGAGACTTAGTGAGCATGGTCTCGTTAATACCATAAGTTGTCATTGCCATAAAAGGACACACATTAATAGAAGAACCATCATCCACCATTACACATGCAGTGTGTTAACCATTCAACTCAGCCCTAATGTATAAAGGGAGATTATGCTCGCGTCCTTCCAGGGGGAAATCTGCATTAGTGAACATAATCTTCTCCTCAGAATCCCCTTTTACCATTTCTAATAGCTTGGAGAGAGATATGGTAGTGGTAATAGTTGACTCACACAAGGCTTCTACCATTTTTTGTCGGTGGGAAGGCAATTGCCAAAACAAATCCCAAATCAAAATCTGAGCAGGTATTTTTATAAGCTTTCTCAAAACCAGATTATCCTCTATGGCTCTTTCCTTTATGGGGGCAGCGAGTTCATGTGGCTCTAACTTTTGGAATGACCCTACCACCCCTGGTGATAGCTTGGACTACCTTTCCATCTATTACTTCTTTCTCACCTTTATTAGTTTTCCATAGATCTTTTGGTTCCTCTTCAGCCTTAACTAAGGTCACTTCACTATCTGTATCCCATATGTCCACTAATCGAACTAATTCCTCTATTTCTGTTGACCCTTCTGTACTTATGTGCAAATCATTTCTACTTTTTGGCCCTTGCGAGTGATAGCCAAATACTCGTTGCCATACAAATCTTTAAGAACATAACACTCTGGCAACCCAGATCCAACCATGAACACCAACGGTGGCACAACATTATAAGCTTCCTTTTTCTTAGCTCTTTTCTTTGAATTAGGAATTTGTCGAGAATTAATAAAGTATTGGATATGGTCCCTCAAGGTACAATAGTAATTAATCTCATGCCCTATGTGCTGATGAAAGGCATAATACCAATCAGATCTATGTCCTGGCTGACCTTGACTCTTCACAGGTTTAGGTGGTATAGTTTATAATCTCCCCTCTTTCATCAAATGACTAAGGCACCAAGATAATGACTTGCCCAACTTTGAGTAATGGCATTGGTTAACCTCAATCGCTGACACCTTAGTATTTTTTCCACCGTTACCGCCACTGCCACTACTGTTACCAGCACTTTTACCAAATCTCAAGCTTCTAAAACCTCGTTTGTTATTGCTATAACCTCCACTATTCGAACTAGTAGCATTGGCTTTTTTTCCAGATACTCTCCCTCAGCTTCAATAGCTATGTCTTTCAAGGATTTCCAATCCTTCAACCCCTTCATTTTGAGACCCTCATTCAGGTAAGGACTAGCATTTTAAATGAATAACCGAATTGAATCCTACATGTTAGGTTTCCTCTTCATCTCTATTACTCTATTCCTTTATCAAGTGAGGTATTCATGGAAATACTCTCTAGGTTTTTGCTGTAACAACTCTTAATCCTTCAAAGAGACTTTAATACGTGTGCTACAATTATACTGCCTAAAGAATTCCTCCATCTACCTCTCCCAACCTTCTTTGGTCTTCCTTTTCAAACTGTGATACCAATCAACAGTGGGGCCCACAAGACTAAGGCTAAAGAGATCCATTTTTTATCTCTTAGTAAAGGTAATTATTTTTATAAACAGGACATACAATTTGATGTAAGCTAATAGATCTCATGTACCATCAAACTTCATCAGGTTAGGCATCTTGAATTGACTAGGCAAAGCATCTTCACCATCTAAATCAATATCCTCAGGACTTACTCCTTTCCCAATCGACAACATCCTAGTCAAAGCCTCCAACTTCTCTTCCATCTTCCTCATAGTAGGATTTTCCTCCTTAGGAAAAAGGTTCTTTAGTATTTGAGGGGCCTACAGTTCATCCTCCTCGTCAGTTATAAAATCACATTCGGAACCACCTCAAGTGACATCCCTTTCAATTCCTCGTGGAGCCATAATCTTGGCATCTACTGCTGGTGGGGGTACATGACAGATGTTGCTAGAATGTCCCCGATAGGAGTCAGTTTGACTCATGCAATAGCTAGCGTAACGGGTTGAGCAGCTGAAATCAAAGCCAAACTTGTTGTGAGACTGGCAAACATTGAAATCATATTTCTCTTAAGACCATCCATCCTATTATCGGCATCTTGGGAACCAGAGGAACAAATCGGGGGAGTGATTTTAGCCATAACTTCCTTCTCTGACTATTTTGAGTACCCTTTTGAAAAATCTTTTAAAACACTATCTAAACCCAATTCAAATCCCAATTCTGAACTCTATCTTGGTACCAACTCTTTTGTCTGCTCAGCAAATCACTTTTTAACCAAACAATCATCCGGACCCCAAAACCACCTGGGAAATGATAGCTCTATTATGGCTGCCAAAATAGGGGTTGTTAGCATGATGCGTAAGCAGATGCAGATGCATGATTGTGAGATGCAGCATCAACAGCCACACGTAAGAATCCTCTCTACCTTATTTCTCCCACACACATGGTTAAAGTCCTCTTTCATAGGTGGGCTTAATCTATGGGTCAACAGGGGACCCTGATGAATGCGTATGGTGCACGACGAAAGTCCGGCAACATAACACCTCTTGAGAAAAGCACACAAAAAGTGTTTTCAATCAATGCATATTCGAGCGACCCAAGCAAATCAAATTGGGCTTATCGAGGCATGGCTGTAATGGCCTCAACACCGGTCTGGCCGTGAACAGTAAATTCTGATGGTAAATAGTACACCCAGATCGTAAATCGGACCCGAAAGTGAAAAATATTTTATGGGACCCTTGGAAAGGAATAGTCATGGTGAGTCTGGGGTTGAAATTTGAAGTGAATTTGAGATCAAATAGGCCTCTAAAAGTCAAAAATACGAAAAAGGTAGCGAGTCAATTTTTTCGATAGAGAAGGGGACTTGATTTTGCTTAAATAATTAACAATAGTAAACGATCTCCAATTATTACCAGATTTTGCATGCCTACATGAATTTTTATGTAGAATATTTTGGTGATGAGAATAGAATTTTTCGGTGACACCGACAGTTGTTGAATCGGACTGATAAGTTTGAATCGGATCCGATTGAGCCGAAAATTTATGTCCTAACTATTTTTGATGTTTTAAGAATGATGGAATCAAAATTGAAGTGATTTGAAGCAAGGAAGAGAGAGAAATTGGATTGGACTTTTAAAAGGCATAAATGGGCCTTAATATTTAAGTGGGCAAAGCCCACTATTAACCCCAAATTTTGGCCCATTATAGAGGTATATAAGGGCTGGAAATCTGGAGAAAACTCCAGAAAAAGTGATCACCATCTTCTTCTTCTTCCTTGGCCGAAATGGCCTCTCATTCTCTTCTCTCTCTCTTGCTTCTTATTTACTCAAGATTTCTCATAACTTCCAACTTAGAAGTTGTAGTTTCATCCCTCTAGATAATTAATCAAGCCTCAAGCTTTTGATTTGAAGGAAGGAAGCAAGAAAAATCAAGAGAGAAAGACTTAGGGGTCAAATTGAGGTAAGAGATTTTTAAGGTTTTAAATTTGTTTGAAGGTACCTATAAGTAGTTTTAGGTGCCTAGAATCCATTTTTGTGGTTTAATTGAGCTAAAAAATTAAAATCTTGGTGTTTTCCTTGATGAGGAATTCGGCCACCATTGGTCCTTTGGGTGAATGATGGACTTCTTTGGTGTAAGGCATGGAAAAGGAAGCCTTAGGAAGCTAAAGCATGGAAAGAGGTAAGTGACTACCAAATCCCTCAATTTCCCATTTAATATGAATTTTTCTTGGTTATATAACTAAGATAAAAATGTGCAATATTGTTAATTGATGTAATTGTGATGGAGTTATTGTAATTAGACTAGAAAAATGATGAATGGAAAGTGAAAATGAAAGAAAGAAAAATTTTAAGGTAGAAAAAGAATGGTGGCCGAATTTTAGTGAGAAGAAATAGTAAGAAAAAATGCATGAAAATAATGTATGGTAGCTTCAATTAATAATAGACTTGATAATTGATGTCTATAAAAATTTTAGAGAATAATTAGAAATTATTTGAAAATTTTAAAGGTTATGTATAGTGTATGTATTGAATGAAAATTGTGATTAATTGTGAATTAAATGATTATTTTGACGAAAAATTATAGTAACCAATAAATAATGCCTAAATAAATTTTATGGGAATTTATTAGAATTTTATTGGAATTTTTATATGTATATGTATAATGAAAATAATTGAATTTTTTAAGGCATAATTGTATAAAAATGACAAAAGTGATGAATTAATGTGCAAATAAATTAATATCAATGATAAGGAATAAAAAGTCAACCATCGAATTCTTCGAAATAATTTTTAGGTCGTAAAAATAAGAAAAATAATGAATTATTGGAAAATAATTCATAAATAAGTGAAAATGATGGAAAAGAATTAATACGTAAATAAAAGAAAGATAAAATAAATTTTTAATACAAAAAGGACTTAAATGAAAGAAAATGAAAAGCTTGGGGCAAAATGGTAATTTTGTCAAAGTAGGTAATTAACGCATGAAAATAAGTAAGAAATGTGTACCAAGGGTAAAATGATAATTTCGGAGAATTATCTGTAGTAAAAGATAAAGTTTCCATGAGATAAGAACTAAAATGAAATTTTACCAGAAATGGTAAAATAAATAATAAAAGATGAATAAAGGAAGAAATTATAGAATAAACATGAAAATAAATGATTATAATGGCAAAATCATAATTATGAAATTAAAATGAATAAATCAATAGAAAAAGTTAAATTATGTATTTTTGAGTTATGAAATAATAAATTATATTAATAGAACTTTTAATTGAGAAAAAAGTAACAAGATAAAGATGTGACTAATTTATCCAAATAAATTAGTCAATAAAAAGTATTAAAAGAGTAAATGAGTATAAAAATAATTCGCCAACAAAATAAAAGCCAGTATATCGAATAATTGAAAAATGGGACTGAAAAAGGAAAAATTGTAAGAATGTCAAGCCTAAAGGTATCGAAAATGATTCGTAAATAATTATACAAAAAGAACAAAAGAGAATTGTGAATTAAAGTGTCATAATTCATAATTGGTATAAAAGATTAAAAAGTCCAAGTGTTTGAGTGAATTATTAAAGAATAATTCACAATAGTGACTTGAAAAGATAAAATGAAAGAAAAGACAAAAGTTACTGAAAAGCCAAAAGTACTAAAATAGTTTATTTAATCAGGATATAATGTACAAAGGGATAAAAGAAAGAAATTAAAGAGTTTTAAATATTCAAAAATGTTTACAAAGGTAGTTGATTATGTTTGCCCTTAACGATAGACAGGTATTATGATTCTTATTTTGGATATAATTGGCTAGCCATAGGGACATCTCTGTACCGCGGTGCAAGCCATGGCGACTTACTTAGCTATGGGTGGGATCGTTGATCTCCATAGATTTAGTGAAAGTGAAAGTGTATCTGTTTCTGTTTCTGCTCTGTGAGACTTTATCTTTCGAGATCATTTCTCTATCTGTTTAGTGGGACCTTCGGGTCCAGTCCCGAGTATCCTTTGTGAGAAACCTGTTATATTGTACTAGGGGCACATCGAAATGAATGAATAAGTACTGTTTAATGATTCGTTTGAAAGAAAATGCAAAGTTAAAATAAATCTGTAAAGATTTCTGAAAAGTGTAATTAGTCAACAAAAGAAAAGAAAACTTTTATAAGGATTTTAAAATATATGTTCTTTTACGTAAAAAAAAAAGATAATTTGATTAAGTGGTATTTCTTATTCTAATTATTACTGTAAAAATAATGACGAGTCCGGAAAACAATATTAATTTACTGTTTAGAGTTAAAAGTGATGATTTTGACATGAAGCAAATGTATTAGTTACGTAACATTTTTCTGAAAGAAAAGTTATTCAAAAAGTAACACAATAGAAAGACACAATAATTGACCGATGAAAAGAAATAAAAGACATATGTCTTAATAAGTATTTGAATGAAAATAATATATATATAGGTATATGAAAGAAAGAGAAATTGACTGCAAAGTATCCCGAAATACCTATATCGCTTTGCAATAAAACTTAAAAGCTTTTAATTAGTAATGTATTTATTAGTTAAAAGTCAACGTAAAAATAAAAGAATGACAACAAGAAGTATAATTAGAGTACAGATCACACGATTGAACCGTACACCAAGAATTTAAGTAATTTACTTTGGTACTAGTAAAGACACGAGTACCAATTCACATCGTTAAATAATATGGTAATTAAATTGATATGACTAGAAAATAAGTAACAGTATTACTACAAGTAAAAGTTATAGTGCACATTAACGTAAAAATAAAGGTAAATCCGATATTGAGCCACCTAAAGAAGATTCTGCAAAGTAAAATTGAAAGTTTAAAAAAAAAAACCAAGGACTAATAGTTATCAAAATATGAAATAGCAACAAGATTAGTAATGACGGAAATAAAAGAAAATGCCTAATGTAATAAAAATAGTAGAAGCATAAATTAACGAAATTACGCTTATTCTTGAAAAATTCTTGGATTAGTAGTCACCGCTGGGCATATTTAATGCTCAGCACGTAGTGTTTACTGCGTACAGGTTCTGAAGCGTTGCGGGAGCATAGTACATTGAAGGACCAGATCGGAAGAGAAGATTTTTGTATTCGTTAGAATAAGCTTTTGGCATGTATATACTTAGACTATTAAGGTAAAATCTCGAATTATTTTTAGAATGTATGGTTATTTGTCTTGGATGTATGAACAGTATAAGTTTCGATATGATGTTGGTTTTAATTGCTATTTGATTCTGGAATTAATGAAAAAGTATTTTAAATATTTCGAATTGTTCGGTAGAAAAAAAAAATCCGTACCGGTTTCGGCTAAGTTTCGCTTCGAAAAAGATTGTTCCGAGAAGGGTGTTACAATGGTAGCCTTTGATAAGCAGACATTTGGATTTGTCTAGGTATGCTTAATATACAAGGATCCACATCATAAACAATGCAAGATTATTACGAACATCCTAATGGAGATTTCTATGTAATTACATACACTATTGGTCTAGGTACTCAATTATAAGGCTGCCTGATCGACTAGCGGTAAGTGTACCGAATTGACAAGTAATATAGGAAAATATAATTTAGACCCTAAAATATCGAATCCAAGGGATAAAAAACTGTTAAATGAGATATTTAAAGCTAAGCAGGATTAATCTGAGATAAATTTCTAAGTTTTTTATTGAGAGCGTCCTAAATCTAATTAACAAAATAAACAAATAATAAAGCTAATTAAACTAAATACTAAAACATTAATTAAAACATTGCCAAGGTACTCTAATCCTTCCCATACCCAATGTATTAAATTAAACCACAAAGAAATCTATGGATTAAATGTAGACAACCCATCTAAACCTTTAGTATCCCATTTCGGAGCCTACTACTCTAACTACCCGATATCCCATTTCGGAGCCTATCCAATAATCAGTATAAACGTGGGTCCCAAGACCTAGGTATGAACTAATATCTGATATATTTTTTCTGAAAGCTTAAATACCGCAAGTATATGGTGTACCGGTTATAGTACTTCAGATATCGATCCCACGAGAAAATATTGATTGAAATCACCCACTATTACTATTCAATTTTAATCTTGTTTACGATGTTTATAAGTGAAAATTAATTCTAAACTACTCTACTGCATAAATTAATTAAATCTTAGTTAAATATAATAAAAAAGATAATAAATATAATGAAATTAAATAATCATGCACTTGATACCATTATTTTAATTAATATGTTTTAATCTTATTAGTAAGCCAAATTGGAATATATTTCTAATCCACTCTCTCGACATGAGTCAGAATGCCTAAGACATGCAATTAAAGTACTAATTATCAACTCTCATTAATGAACTAGTTGATTTTAATTACACATTTTAAGATTAATCACCAACCTATAGTAATTATCTCCACATGTGATCTCTCAAACTATGCTTTGATAATGAATTTTCTATTAATTTTCAATAAGGCGTTGCTCTCGCTAACTCACTTATTTATGACCATTATGATGATTTTCAGAAAAGGAATTGCCATCTAAGGTCTTTTTCCTTAACCTATAATGATACTAATAAAATAATAATAATAGCAAATTCTACATTCAAAGATCAATTAAGTAAATGGAAAACAGTAATTGTTCATATATAATCAAATGACAAAAAATAACATTCATAAAAAGTTTACAAGGAAGAAATAAAAGTAAGAAATAGAAGAAAGGGATCTCTCAACCCTTTTACCTTCACACAAGATATCTTCTCCCTTGCTTGTCTTCTTCTTCAAGTCATAAAAATTAAAACCAAAGTACTAAAGAAAACTATTGTTCTTAAGATCACAAAATTAAAATCCAAAGATTCCTCCTCAATTCTGTTCAACTTCATATATATATGCCTCTCTAAATGATATGACACTTCAAATATAACTTTTCACAAAAGTTGTCATTGTTGATGAAAAATTGCATTTCTTCACAAATTCAACTCCTCATCCACCTACCATCACGATCACGACGCCTGTTGCGCTTGCAACAAAACACGCCTCTTCTACTGGCCTGGCTTTCTCCCCCGCTTGCTGTCGCGATCTCCATGCCTTGTCGCCCTCGCAACAATGCTCTTGTAGCTCTTATCCCTCTCCTCCTTCTTCCAATTAACTCCTTTCAGCCTCAAATCATTTCCCTTCTCCTGCAAAACAAATAAAACAACCACAAACACACAAAACACATAAAAGCAACAAAATATAGATAAAATACCACAATAATAAACACAATACTAAACAAAACTACATATGGAAACACAATATTTATGAGCTTTTCAAGCTCATATTAATTCCCCACACTTGAACTTTTGCTTGTCCTCAAGCAAAGCTTCAAGATGCGTAAGAAAAATATCATAGCTCGAACATATAAATAAAACATAAAACATGGAATATGGAATTCGTCCTTCTTGAGATTCTCACAAGTTAACACATGCAATGTTTCTTTAACATATTAATTATTTAGTCAATGTCAACAAATACCAAAACAAAATCTTGGATCTATAAGGTTTTAATACTCATATGTCCCCAATAAGATAAACAAGAGAATGTAAAGTACAAATATAAAAAGCTCTTAAAAACCTTTATTTCTTACAACATGTACTCTAACTTAGCAAGTATTACAAAATGTAGAGTTATTCTCTCACAATTTCTACCTTACATCACTCAAGTATTTAATGGATTGTGTTTACTCGTATTTTCTCTTGTACCACCACATACTATAAGCTTGTATTAAATAAAAATCTCCATCACTCGCATAAAATAATGCATAAGATCAAATAGGTCTTTAAAGGGTTGCAGCTTGGTTTAGGTTAAGGTAGGACAAATTTTGGTTAGGTAGCTCATTTAGGTGAAAAAATATAGCAAGTACTAAAACAAGTAAGACATCGTATTGCAAAAACTAAAGCATGATATCTATCTTTTTTAATGAAATTTCCATATCCCCTTACAACATTCTTCAATTCCCACTAGCTTTCACATCATGTTCAACTTCAACTAGTTGCTTCTCTTACTTTTGTTTTCATGCTTTTTAAAGCAAACTAGTGTAGTAGTTTTCTCTTTTTTTAAAAAAAATAAAAAACTAGTGGCTTTAAACTTCAGGGATAAAAAATAATTCATGCTTACAAAATATCAATACTTTATCCTACTCATCAAAGTATTACTACATCTTCCACACAAGGGTTCAAAAAGAAAAGTTTAATTCATTAGAAATTGGCACAGGGCTAAAAATAAGCTCATGAATAAAATGGTTATAGGCTCAAAATGGCTACCTAAAGTCAAAAAGGTAGTTGTTTAAGCAAGCTAAAAGAGGTTACTTCTAATGTCCTTATCATTTCTCATGCATATTATATACTAAATGTGATTTCAAAATTTATCTAACACAAGTTCTAGAGTAATGAATACAAGAAAAATTCTCTCAACAAAAATTTTTTAATGTGTTAAGGCTTAAAAGTTCACCATGGCTATGGAAAAACTCTACATCATGTAAAACTCACTATTCTAAAGCACATACTTAAAGAAACTTGGCCTAAAAGAAATGTATACCAAAGTACTTTACCTAAACATGCCTATCCATAGAAGCATAATCATATTAAAACTAAAGATCCTTAATTCCATTGTAGTAAATGTATCTAATAGACTCATAATTAACTATGCAAAGCACCATGGCTATGACAAAACTCTACATCATTTAAAACTCACTATTCTAAAGAACATACTTAAAGAAACTTAGTCTAAAAGAAATGTATACCAAAGTACTTTACCTAAACATGCCTATCCATAGAAGCATAATCATATTAAAACTAAAGATCCTTAATTCCATTGTAGTAAATGTATCTAATAGACTCATAATTAACTATGCAAAGATTACCTACATATGCCACCTAGTGAGTACCTTAAAAAGAAAAACTCCATAACATAATAGAACAAAACATAAAAATTTAAAACTAATCCTATAGACAAACTAGCAACTAGCTTCCCCACACTTAAAGGACACAATGTCCTCATTGTGTAAGGAAGACACCATAAAAACCAAACATACGACACAAACAAAAACACAACACAAACAAGCACAAAACACATAATAAAAATTAAAAATAGGAGAGAGGAACATTACTCAGTTGGGCCACTTGGGGACCCCAGCGGAGAAAGAGTAAATGGGATGTTCTGATGGCGAAAAAAAGAAAGCAGCTTGCGGTTGAGCTCTTATGACTTTTATGCATTTTTTCACAGTCGCCTCAAGAGAATCCATCCGTGCCGCCATACTTTGATTGGTAGCTTCAATGCCATCTAAATGAGACATGAATTGCTGCAATCCAGTAACTTTACCTTGACCAACACCATCACTTGGTTTAGCACTATCACCAAGTCCAGCTCCTAAATCACTAGCATGGCCAGCTACATCTTCATCATCATCTCTATTCGAATCACCAGATACTGCAGCAGTTGAAGATTCAGGTGCTTTCCCTTTGCCCTTGGCATGATGAAGACCTGCTTCCCACGCAAAACTTGAAACAAACTGCGGAGGCCAAGCGCCTCTATCTAATACGTGTGAATTACACAAATAACGGATATCCATTTCAGTAACAGGCTCATTATCATCCAAAACAAAATTATTCAAGTCACCTAAACACCCTAAAATAATGCCAATTACCATGTGATACATTCCTACCATTTTAGTTTTAGCAATGGACACATGATATAACCCATCAAAGATAAAACCTATAGAACAGGGTGTTTTACACGACAGCAACAAATCAAGCACAAACAAATCCTTGGTTTGAACCTTAGTGCTTTCGACTCATCCAAATAATGCATGACAAAGATATTTATGAAATAAGAACAAAGCATTATCCTTAATAAGTCTATTGGATGCATTTTTGTTATTGAATTCAGCTAAGCCAGTTATTTTAGTCCAAATGGGCCAATGATCAAACAAATTGGCATTAAAACGTTTTCCATTCAAAGGAAAACCAAACCAAGCATGTATTTCATCAAATCCAAAAATAAATTCAGCACCTTGATTTCTAAACTTAAATTGAGTATTTTTACTGTCCACATATGCCAAGGTAACAAAAAATTCCACAGCCCAATCCTTCCTAATAGGCAAATTCATACAAGAAAATTTTTCCCACTTCATATATTTGACATATTTATCAAATTGTACACTGAGACCTAGATCTTTAAGCAAATCATTATCTAGGTATAGCATGCCCACATAAGTTTTTGTGTCAAAAAATTTAAATTTTTTTTCCTTCATCTTCAGAGTATATAGGAAAAGAACACTCAAACCTGGCTTGAAGGTACTCAACAAGCGACGATGGCGGAAAACTTTGCTCTATTACGGGTTTCTTATCTTTGCGTCCTATTGACTTGGTACGAACCATGATGGAAAATGGAGAAATTAGAGCTAAAATCATAGAAGCAAGTGAAGAAGAAAAAAAGAAACAACACGTAATCCAAGCAAAATCTCTCCACAAAATCAAGTAAAAAGAAAATATGAGGAGAAGAAGAAAAATTTTAGAGAGCTCAAAACCCAAAAAATTGTAGAACAGATGAAATGGGAAAAGTGAAGGGTTTAGGGTAGGGTTTTAACTATTTATAGGGGAGGTGAAAAGACAGCCAAAAAACTCAAAAATCCAAATTTCGTGTCCTGTCGCGACCTCATGACATTTTCGTGCTCGCGATAAGACATGGTATTTGAACCTAGCAAGCTCGCGAGGAATGTCGCGCTCGCGACATATCCTAAATGCCTAATCTCCCTATTCATCAGTCGCAAGGGCCATGGTGTCGCACTCGCGACAGGACCCTAAGCCTACTCTAATGATAAAACACTCGCGAGGACGATGATGTTGCGCTCGCGACAGAGCCTTATAATCTGGCAAAAATATCCTTGTCGCGCTCGCGACAGAGCCTTATGATCTGTCAAACATATCCTTACCGCGCTCGCGACAAGGAAGATACTTCATGATATATATATATATATATATATATGGAAAATAGAAAATACAAATAAATCATTAATAAATACTTGTAAAATAAAGATAAAAACTGTGTAAGTATTCTAAATAATTTAATAATTGAACAAAGAAAAATAAAATTATAAAAATAATAGAAAGTAAAAATATGAATAACCACTAAGCCAATTTTAAATATAAATATAAATAATCTGAAATCTATCCTATACTTCCTTCAAACGATCGCGAGGATTATCCTCCGTATTACTTGGTAAATTTCCAAGTAATCAGGAAGGTAAAGCCTTGGCAAGTTACCCTAATTGCACTTCCAAATTATGGATTGAAGAGGCTTGATTCTTTGTTATTTGATCAAATTTAGTTTCTAGCCTCTTTTGATTATCTTCTTGTAAAGTAAACTTTAAATTAAGCTCATCAATAAACTTATCTACCTTCATCTCCAAGGTTGCAAACCTATCTTGAGGTTGTTGAAATCCTACACCTTTATTTTGATTGTTATTACTACCCAAAAAAAAAATTCGGATGGTTTCTCCAACCAGGATTATAGGTGTTTGAGTAGGGGTTTCCTCGTCCTTGTCCTTGTAAAAAGCTCACTTGCTCATTCATACTACTCATGCCCAAACTACAACCCTCATTACCATGACCTAGTTGGACACAAATGGTGCACTCATTTTATGGATTTCCTCCCACACCTAGGCTATTAAGCTTTTGGGTTAATGCAGCTACTTGGGCTTGTAAGGCTACAATAGAATCTATTGAATGGATCCCCCTAGTATTAGCATTTGTATGAGCATTAAATTCTCTTACTCTCTTGATTGGCCACATACAATTGTTTATGGACATTTCCTCCAAAAACTCAAATGCAGCCTTCGTGGTCTTCCTCATAAGAGATTCCCCAGCTGCAGCATCAATTGTGCCTCTCGTAATTGGATTCACACCATTATAGAATATTTTCATCAATAACTCCCTTGATAAATTATGGTATGGGCAACTTCTCTGCAATTCTTTGAATCTCTCTCATGCTTCATACAAAGATTCAGTATCATATTGAACAAATGTAGTGATATCCTTTATAATTTTGGCAGTTTTGGCTAGGGAAAAATATTTTGATAAAATTCCAAGTTGTTATAAAACCCCTAGTTAGGGAATTTAACCAAGCTTTTGCTTTGTCCTTCAATGTAAAAGGAAAAAGCCTAAACTTAATTGCATCCACCGAAACCCCATTAATTTTAAAGGTATCGTATATTTCTAAGAAATTTGCCAAATGAGCATTGGGATCCTTATTTGCCAAACCATAAAATTGTATACTATTTTGAATCATTTGTAAAAGTGATGGTTTAATCTCAAATTGATTAGCATTTACCGTTGGTCTTACCACCCCTTGTTGAGCACCACTCAATGCCGACGTGGCAAAGTCCATGAATCGCGGTGGATTCTCTTCATCAGCCATTATCAATCTTCTAGTCTGATTTTTCTTCTTATTGGACTTGCAATTACTCGAAATAAATTTCTCTATCTCTAGATTCAACGGTTCAAGTTCTTCTTGCGAACTCCTTGTACGCAGCATGAACTATCAAATCCTAAAAATTCACAACAAAACAAAAATAAATTATATATCATAATCCAAAATCTTAAATCAAGATTCATAATGCAATAATTAAATCAAACATGTTCCCCGGCAATAGCGCCAAAAACTTGATATGCTTTTTTTGAAAGTTTAAATACCGCAAGTATATGATGTACCGGTTATAGTACTTTAAATATCGATCCCACGAGAAAATGTTGATTGAAATTACCCACTATAATCAAAAAAGACAATAACTATATTATTTTTAAATAATCATGCATTTGATACCATTATTTTAATTAATATGTTTTAATCTTATTAGTAAGCCAAATTGAAATATATTTCTAATCCACTCTCTCGACATGAATCAGAATGCCTAAGACATGCAATTAAAGTACTAATTCTCAACTCTCGTTAATAAACTAGTTGATTTTAATTACACATTTTAAGATTAATCACTAACCTATAGCAATTATCTCCACATGTGATCTCTTAAACTATGCTTTGATAATGAATTTTCTATTAACTTTCAATAAGACGTTGATCTCGCTAACTACCTTATTTATAACCATTATGATGATTTTCAAAAAATGAATTGCCATCTAAGGTCTTTTTCCTTAACCTATAATGATACTAATAAAATAATAATAGCAAATTCTACATTCAAAGATCAATTAAGTAAATGAAAAATAGTAATTGTTCATATATAATCAAATGACAAAAAATAACATTCATAAAAAGTTTACAAGGAAGAAATAAAAGTAAGAAATAGAAGAAGGGGATCTCTCAACCCTTTTCCCTTCACACAAGATATCTTCTCCCTTGCTTGTCTTCTTCTTCAAGTCATAAAAATTAAAACCAAAGTACTAAAGAAAACTATTGTTCTTAAGATCACAAAATTAAAATCCAAAGATTCCTCCTCAATTTTGTTCAACTTCATATATATATGCCTCTCTAAAAGATATAACCCTTCAAATATATCTCTTCACAAAAGTTGTCATTTTTTATGAAAAATTGCATCTCTTCACAAATTCAACTCCTCATCCGCCTGCCGTCGCGATTGCGACGCCTGTTGCGCTCGCGACAAGACACACCTCTTCTACTGGCCTGGCTTTCTCCCCCGCTTACTGTCGCTATCTCCACGCCTTGTCGCGCTCGCGACAATGCTCTTGTAGCTCTCATCCCTCTCCTCCTTCTTCCAATTAACTCCTTTGAGCCTCAAATCATTTTCCTGCTCCTACAAAACAAATAAAACAACCACAAACACACAAAATACATAAAAGCAACAAAATATAGATAAAATACCACAATAATAAACACGATACTAAACAAAACTACATATGAAAATATAATATTTATGAGCTTTTCAAGCTCATATCAATATCCCATTTCGGAGCTTACTAATTCAATACCTATATATTCTCTAACTATTTTTGAATCAAATGCAGTCTACAAAAAGAGTTCAAGACCTTAATTTCAAAATTATCGAGGACTATAGATATAGAAAACACAAGAACATAGCATGACAATACTCATTCCATACAAATATCATAATCATTCATTCAAATGAAATAAAATGATCAAATGCTCAATAAAACAGATAAATGAATAATCACAATGAAGAATAAAACATTCAAGCATGTATAAATCAAAGATAGGTTCAATCCATTACATAGATATGGGGATTCATAGATCCCTTAGCAATAAAACTACAAATTAAACATTAATAAAGTAAAAAGAGAAAGGAAAGAAGAAACCCATGAAGTCCTTTGTAGTTGATGAAGCCCCAAGTTGAATCCAAGACATCTCCTCCAACTCTCTAGCAAAATGGAAGATAAAACTAAAACTAATTGCAAAAAATTAAATCTAACCTTAAACTTGCATTAAAAATAAACCTAATCTAAAGTTTATGTTAAATAAACCTACATTACAATAGAAAATAAAAAGAAAAACCCAAAAAAAATATGGAAGAAGAAAACCCTATATCTAAAACAACTTTCCTCCTCCTTTTAACCTGACAAAATACAGCTTTTATAGCATTTACAGATGGACATGACTGAGACATTTTGGTCTCAGGTGAGTGCACCCCTCTGGACTGAACGACTTCGAACTCTACATAGCACTATGTCGAGACAAATGGTCTCGGCCGAGTGCTAAATTGAAATGGTGCAAATTGGGAATTTTGCAAGGCAAACAGCCGAGACACTTTGGTCTCGGTCATGTACAAGTCAATCCTCTACACAAAAGTAAAAATTACCCCATTAAACACACCCAAACTTGATAAATCTAAATATAATACTATTTGGCATAAAAAAGAGAAAATTAACACTTAAAACACTAAAAATCACACAAAATAAGACACAAACGCGAACAAAAATATACTAAAATTAAACACTAAATCGGAGTTATCAAATACCCCACACTTAACTTTCATTCGCCCTTAAGCAAATGAACAAACCACATTCCCTCATACTCAAACTCAAATAAAGAAAACATAAATTTAGAAAAATTAGAACAACACTTTAGTAGAAGTCACCAAACAAAATCCTAAATCGAAAAGACTCAATAAGACCATATTAACTAATCTCCTTGTGAGTGTGTGCTAGGCTAAAATAATTTAAAATAAATTTAAAACAAAAATTCCAGCGCAATTCGATAATTAAAAAAAGAATTCGTGTGCAAAAGATTACACATGCGGTTTCGCTCTTGAAACTCAAGAAACGCCATAGGCCTCTCTTTTAGCACCGGAACCCTAAGGTCATCTCCGCACACAACTCTTAACAAAATAAGATCCTTAGGACTTAAAAGGTTGTAATGTGGCTAAGGTATTGCTATTAAGAAAAGACTAGGATTCACAAATTAGAACCGTCATTTCTACCTCAACTCACCCCTTTTCTTATCAAAAGTAAGACTTAACCCTACCCTTATTCAATCATCATTACCAAACTTAGATATCCAAAATGTAGAACAAAAAGCACAAAGAAGAGGAAGGATTCTCTCTAAAAAATTTCTAAGATTATAGCTTAATTAGTGTTTAAAGAGTTTAAAATCCTCCTCTACACATCAAGTACCCAACACTTAGATGGAACTAAGACTGCTAACTTTTTTTTTTAGAGTAATCAATTTTTTTTCATTTGATAAGCAAGTATTGCACAAGTTGTCTTTAAACAAGAATACATTCTGTAAATTTTTAATCTCACTTGGAAATGGCAATGTATCCCAAATTTTTGAGTTTAACATTTAAAGCATAACCCTTCATTTCACTCACTAGCATTTTCCAATAAAAACTCTTCTCACTCCCTTCTAGAATAGCCAGTTCACAAAGGGTAAGACGAGGGCTTTTTAGCCTTAAGGGATTAAAATGCATATGTAATTCAACAAAAATAATTAGCACACATTAAGCATGCTCAAAAAGCTCAAAAGGGCTTGAAAAGGGTATAATATAACAAAAGTAGGCCAAAATTCTTTTCAAAATTAGATCAAGAAAATATTGCCTAAGTTATTTCTAATCTTATTTTTAAGTCATTTAATTGCTTAGAAGGGTGATGAGGAAGGTTTTAGCGCTCTAGAATTCCTACTCAATCACCTTTATCCACTGGTTTTTATTATTTTCAAAATCAGGCCAAAAGTGCACATTTATTAGGAGACCTATTGGTATTGATCTAATTAAAACTAATCAAAAAAGAAAAATTCATTCAATAACTAACTAGTCTCTTGCTATTCAAACTAATCTAAATAAGGCTTTCTAATTCTAAGTTCAAAATTATTCACAACAGGAACAACTAGGAGGGTAAAATAACTATGGTGCAAAAGTATGTAATAACAAGAACAAACAAAAAAACATCACAACTAGGCTAAAATCAAAACAAACCAAAAATTTAACTAGAAATAACTAAATAATAACATAAACTATAAATTAAAACTGAAATAATAATAATAAAATAAAATAAAATACAAAATTAACAAAAAACATAAAGTTACTAAAAATAAAACAAAAATAGCTAAATAAGGTGGATTCATATTTATCACGCCAAAATTAATGCAAATGGATAAGGAATGGAGTGCTCATATTGAAAATGTAGATGAGAATAGGAGAAAATGGAATGTAATAGCAAAAATTGGATAGAAAATGGGACTTTTCAATTGCACACGGCTGAGACACTTTGGTCTTTACTATGTGCCCCCTTCTGTATTAAGATTGTACATTGGACACGATTGAGACAATTTGGTCTCAGCCATGTAACCCATTCTGGAAAAAAAAACACTTGGCACACGGCTAAGATGAATTGGTCTCTACCGTGTGCACCAAAATTTCTGCAATTTTTTTAAGTTTTACACCCACTTCTATGCATATAAACACACTTATTTCTAATCTTATTCATGCAAAAATCAATGCTCAAATGAATCACCAAACAATTAGCAAAAACACAAGCAAATAAAGTAAACAACTAACTAAAAAGTAGGATGAGAGAATTAGTTCTGGTTTAATGAGTACCAGCTGGACTCTCGTTACTGTCTGGAGGCTGATCTTGTGACCCAAATGTTGGTCTCTCTGGAATTTACTACTCGTTTTCCACCATTAGTAAAAGAAACCTATCAAAATTCACCAAGGTAGGCAACGTTATGTCTTCGATAAAGTACCCCTCCACCTTGGGTTGTTCATAAACGTACTCTTCTGGCTCTTCTAGCCTTAATAAACTCTTCAAGTGGACTGAATTTAGTGCTTCCACTTGAGAGTTGAACCATTCTTGCTCATTTAGCGAAGAATTTTTCACAAGAGATTGAAACTCGCTCTCCAAGCTACAGGCCTTGTCTTCAACAATGATTGGTCCCTCCTCTAATTCATGCACCCCACACTTGATTTCTTCATTGTCCACCTGCATGACTCAATTTCTCCTCATCATCACCATTACCTCGATTCTCCATAGAATTACTCAAAAATTCCAACTTGGATTCTAGGCTTTTAAGTCTCAATTCTTGATCTCTCAATAGATGTTCTTGAGTTTTTAACAAAGTCTCTTGATTTTGCAATAAAGCCTTTTAATTTTTGATATTGCTTTCTTGAGAATTAATTGTAGCCTTCCATTCTTCTCTTTTAGCTCTAAATTGCTTCTCTTTGCTTACAAGCAAGTCAAGAAGAACTTGAATTTTGGAGGCACTTGACTCTTGCGATATCCGTTGTGAGCAAGGATCTTCAAAAAATGGCGATGAGTAGATTATTAAAGGTTGATTTGAGTACTGTAGCTCTTGCATTTCTCTCCTCAACTCTTCCATTTGTGCTTTTAAAAGAACTAATTCATTGTCTTGGATAGAACCATGCATCATTTAAAAATGCATCAAAAGCTTCCTACAAAGAATAACACCAAATCAAAAGCAAAGAAAAATACAAGTCCAGACTAAGCTCAAATAGAGATACCAAATAAACAACATTGTTTATCCCCGGCAACGACGCCAAAAACTTGATCGACTAGCGGCAAGTGTACCGAATCGACAAGTAATATAAGGGAATATAGTTTAGACCCTAGAATATCAAACCCAAGGGATAAAGGGCTGTTAAGTGAGATATCTAAAGCTGAGGGGGATTAATCTAAGATAAATTCCTAAGTTTTCAATTGAAAGCGTTCTAAATCAAATTAACAAAATGAAAAAATAATAAAGCTAATTAAACTAAATACTAAAACATTAGTTAAAACATTGCCAAGGTACTCTAATCCTCCCCATACCCAATGTATTGAATTAAACCACAAAGAAATATATAGCTCAAATGTGGACAACCCATCTAAACCCCTAGTATCCCATTTCGTAGCCTACTACTCTAACTACTTGATATCCCATTCTGGAGCCTATTCGATAATCAGCATAAGTGCAAGTCCTAAGACCTAGGTATGAACTAATATCCCATTTTGGATCTTACTAATTCAATACCCATCTATTCTCTAACTATTTTTGAATCAAATGCAGTCTACAAAGAGAGTCCAAAACCTCCATTCTGGAATCATCGAGGACTTTAAATGTAGAAAACACAAGAACAAAGTATGGAAATACCCATTCCATACAAACATCATAATCATTCATTCAAATGAAATATAATGATCAAATGCTCAATAAAATAGATAAATGAATAATCACAATGAAGAATAAAAAATTCAAGCATATATAAATAAAATATAGGTTCAATCTATTACATAGATATGGGGATTCATAGATCCCTTAGCAATAAAAATACAAATTAAACATTAATAAAGTAAAAGGAGAAAGGAAAGAAGAAACCCATAAAGTCCCTTGTAGTTGATGAAGCCTCAAGTTGAATCCAAGACTTCTCCTCCAACTCTCCAGCAAAATGAAAGATAAAACTAAAACTAATTGCAGAAAATTAAATCTAACCTTAAACTTGCATTAAAAATAAACCTAATCTAAATCTCACGTTAAATAAACCTACATTACAAAAGAAAATAAAGAGAAAAACCCAAAAAAAATGGAAGAAGAAAACCATAGATCTAAAACAGCTTTCCTTTTCCTTTTAGCCAAACAGAAATGCAGCTTTTATAGCATCTGCAGATGGACACAGTTGAGACACTTTGGTCTCAGCCGAGTGCACCCTTTTGTATTGAACAACTTCAAACTCTATATAGCACTATGCCGAGATAAATGGTCTCGGCCGAGTCCATAGCACTTTACTGAGACAAATGGTCTCGGTCGAGTTTATAGCACTCTATTGAGACAAATGATCTCAGCCAAGTGCTAAAATGAAACGGTGCAGATTGGGGATTTTGCAAGGCACACGACTGAGACACTTTGGTCTCGGCCGTGTGCAAGTCAATTCTCTGCACAAAAGTCAAAATTACCCCATTAAACACACTAAAACTTGATAAATCTCAATATAATTCTATTTAGCATAAAAAGAAAAAAATTAATACTTAAAACACTAAAAATCATGCAAAATAAGACACAAACACGAACAAAAATATACTACAATTAAACCCTAAATCGGAGTTATCACTGCCCAAGCATGGTCCCTGCCAATGGGTCTAGCTCATCATAAGCATAACGATCGATCAGGTCGCCATTTGATATACCATGAGATATTAGACTTGGATTTGTGATTATCCCTAACACTACCCTCGATTGAGTGAACAATAAGGGAGTACTTCGAAAAGGCACAGGGGTCAAAAAACTAGGATGCCTAACTTATTCTAAGGCTTTAGCATGATTTTAATGCAATTTTAAAAAGAGATAAAATTTCTTAAGCGAAAGCCTTTTATGTCACATAAATCAAAAGTAGTTTTAGAGTGAAGTCTCTAAAGGTCCCCAGTAAAGTCGCCACTATGATGCGCGCTCTTCCTTTTTTACCACCAACACTTGATTTCACCATCAGAACCAAGGGATCATCAAGTTCAAGTGAGGAAAACCTCTGACCTTTAGCGATTCGACCCTGTTTTTAAGGTTTGACCAGGTTAAGGTTCCTTGCCCAGATTGATCTGTCACTTCATGATAGAAAAAAGACTTGACTCGACTTGCCAAATCTTAAGCTCGAATGGCATGAGACAGCATGCCGAGATTTCCTTATCTCATCACTAACAATCGATAGCCAGGAGGCATCTTGTTAGGTACCACAAGGCTGATAATAAGGAGTCACCACCTAATAAAACCTTGAAAAAATAGGTGTTCAAGTCTCGTGAGGCCAAAGGAAAAATTAATGACTAAAACTTATTATAATTGAAATAATGAGAAAGGCTTTCTATATTACCTTCAATGTACTTACTCAATTAGATCGTTGAATGTCGGATTCGTGGACACTTCTTGTGTTTAAATAGTCAAAAATAGTTGAAAAGCATAAAGGACTAAGTGCCAAAACAACCTTTTTCACTTACAAACTTTTTGAAGGCTTTTATGAAGGCAATCCTAACTTTCAAACTTAAAAATTCCAACCCTTCCAAAGTAATCAGCTAATTCCTTATATAAGGAATGATGCATGGGCATACAGAGTGTTGTGTATAGGTGTACATGCATATAAGTCAACCCACTTACCGACTTACTTCTGCAAATTCACCCACTTTTGGACTGTACGGCCGTACCATCAGGAGTGTATGGGCATGCATCTTAAGTACCTGAGGCCACTTAGATTCTTGTTATGTACGGTCGTACGCCCTTTATATAAAGCCGTGCAAAGCCAAAAATGGAAAAACTCTATCAACTAGGCTAAATAATGAGGTTCCCTTTGTGTGCAAGGGTGTACAAGCCCATGTGTATGGGTGTACAAGGCTTGGAAATTGCCTAACTTGTCTTTTAAACCTTTAGTTAAGGACATTCCTCATTGTTTAACCATCAATTCCGCTCGATCACTTAAATTAAGAATAAAAACATTTTAAAATACATCTCTAAAAAATATTTCAACATAAAAAGAATTCGCCATCCTCAATCCGCTATCTTTTAAGAAGTTATTTTTCTCATTAGGTAACCCTGATAAAAGCCTCCTTAAGGCCCAGTGTTTATACCATGTTATGATATAAATTTGTAGAAATCATTTTGAATTTTGTTCTCTAATTTGTCTTGCATTTTAATATGGTTAAAGCTTTTGGGATTGGAATTTGTTTAAGGATAAAAAAGTTTCTGATGAAATTGATTGTGTTGTTTGATTTATGCTTAAGGACAAGCATGGGACAAGTATGGGGAAATTTGATAAGTCACTAAAATTGCATACTTATACTTGACTTTTACTTGTCATTTTGCATTCTTTTTAGTCAATTTTAGGGACTTTTCACTTGTTTATTGATTTTGTTGATTGTAGGAGCAAATTTTGAAGAAATTATACTTATAAGGCTAAGTGGAGATGATCTAGAGGAACACTTAATTTTTGGATTTGAGGCATGGTGAAAAGAGCTATTGATTGTCAAAGTCTGATAGTTTCTTTACCTATAAGCCTTGGCCAAGGCAGGAAGGCAAGGTCAAGGTTTAAGCCTTGCCCAAGGGAGTTGACAGTGTAGAGTTACGATTTAAATCTAATTCTTATACAAGTTTAACCTAACAGCCACTTTTGCTCTAGTTGATATTTAGGACGTTTATACTTTAATTTAGGAGACAAAAGGCAGTAGTTTTAGAAAGTTTTAATTTTATTTTATTTTTCTTATTTGGGTAGCAATAAACTACCTGTATTTTAAGAGTTTTATTAGGAATAAAAGGGGGATCAAATCTACGTCTTCCTAATTCATCATTCTTCATTCTCAATTCTAATTATTTGGTTTAGTTCTGTAACAACTATGAGTGGCTAAATATTTATTTTGGTTAAATGTTAATTCAAGGGTAAGATTCAATCAATTGCTGTGAGATTGTTTGTGTTTTAATTTCTTCTTTAATTTTATATAATGTTTATGTTATTTACTGTAGTTTAGAAAAACCATATCTCAATTGTTATTTGTTTTGTGTGCACTAAGGGCATGTTGTTCATTTAATTAAATAACATATAGCTAATTGAGATTGTCAAGTTTATAATTATTTGGTGAAATCCATAACAAATATCGATTAGTACAGCTTCCTTAAAAAGGCTATTATATTAAATAAATGTATGATTTGGTCTAAATCAATCTCACTTGTAGGTTGATTGACTTAGGTCGGGTCTTTCTAAATTGTAATGCTATCAATAAATTAAATTATTTTGCTTGTTAAAGGATTGTTTATTGGTTAGAGGTTAATTACAGTCTTACTTGATTAGCCTATTAATACGGAAAGATTGGTTGGGAGCTCGAAGTCAACAACTATAACCAGTCCAGTGCATGATTTTAGAATTATCTTTTCATTTATGATCAGTAAATTGAATCTTGTACCAGGAATACCTTTAACTGAAACTTTATATCCATTAATTTTGTCTTCATTTATTTTCTATATTTTTATATTATTGTTTTAATTTTTTTTATTAAATTTTATTTTTAATTTTTAGTTTACAAAATCCCCCCATCATTTATTTTTAGTTTGTTAATTTTTTAGTTATTTAAAGAATTAAAACTCGACCAATCCCTATGGATTCAACCCTGCTCATCACTAATTACAAGCTAGTATTAAGTAGGAATGTTATTTTTGTTAATTTCGACACCCACCAAAAGGAAAGAGGATAAATACTGTGAATATTATAAGAATAATGGTCACATTAAGGATACTCGTTTTAAACTTTGTGGCTATCCTGACTGGTTTAAGGAGTTGAAGGCTAAGAAAGAAAATTCCATGAAACAATATGCTAATTTTATTGAAAATCCATTTGATCCGAATACTTGTGATATTAAGCAACAACAGGAGTGGATGATGGACTTTATACAGCAAGAAATGGCTAAGTTAATAACAGGGAAGCAAATATCAAGTGATAACTATGCTAATTTTGCTACCACTATAAATTTTGCAGGTATGGTAGGAACTTATTCCTTTAGTATCGCTCAAAATGCTATTTGGACTAGTGGCATACTCTGAATTTTTAAGAAATTGAATTCTTTTCTTTTATCATTATTTGTTCATTTATCAAATGGATCGATTAGAAAAGTTAAACAAACTGGATCAGTGCGGCTGTATAATAATTTGATTTTAAAGGATACCATATATCTGCCATGTTATAGTCATAATCTGTTATCTGTAAATAAACTAACCAGATCTGGTTCAGTATTCTCCACCTTCTTCTCCAGTGGAAATATTTTATAAGACCTAAAGAATGGGAAAGTCCTCGCAATTGGAAAGTTGTATGGGAATCTTTGCAACATTGATGAGCTATCTTTTCCATCTAATTTATTAGTATCTTTTTCTCCTTGAAATTCACCTAATTCTATTGAAAATTGTAAGCAATTATATTTTAAACCCGTCAGTTTAGCTATGCAAATGAAGTGGATGGTTTTTCGTCCAAGTTTTGGCATAGCAGATTAAGGCATCCCAATAACAATGTTTTGCAACACTTACCTTTTTTATCTTATTCAATCATAGTTGATGATGATCATTGTGATGTTCGTCCACTAGCAAAGCAAACAAGGGTATCATTTCCAATAAGTAATATTCGTACAAAGGTAGTTTTTGAGGTTTTGCATGCAGATGTATGGAATCTATACCATCTCTCTTCTTATAATGGGAGACAATATTTCCTTGCTTTGGTGGATGATTTTAGTAGATGCACTTGGGTGTTCCTTAAGCAATATAAAAGCCAATCTCCAATTACAATATATCAATTTTTAAAATGATTCAAAATCATTTTGGTATTACAGTTAAAACTCTAAGATCTGATAATGGATTAGAATTTATGAGTGAGGCAAGCCAATCTCCTTTTAAGTTATTTTTTTCCTAAACCTCCTGATTATCTTTACTCAAGAATTTTTCTTGTCGCTGTTATGTTACAAATACTCCTCATGAGGACAAGTTTGCCGGTAGGTCTGGTATTTGTGTTTTTCTTGGCTATCATGCAAGGGTTAAAGCTATAACGTTATGATTTATCAAGGACAAAGATGGTTACCAACAGAGCTATAGTGTTTGAAAAGGTAATTTATCCTTATTTTAGAAGCAATCTTTTCGTTGATGATTTTTTTGAATCAGATTACTCTAATATCTCTTTGTCTAGTGTTGTTTAATAAGATGCTTCCAATAATATTGATCCTACTCTTGAATCAGCTTTTGATGAATTAATAACCAACCCTTTGATGCAACAAGTGAAAATCAAACTCTCATAGCTACTGGTGAGAAACTCTTAGTGATGATAGGGAGGAATAAAATGGCTATAATTTAACACCATTGAACTTAATGGAGTAGGTAAACTCTTTTAAAGTTTAGAATTTTGACTAAAGGCCTCATTAAGGAATTTCTATGGTCTAATATTGTTAAAAGAGTCTGCATTAATAGCTGCCAATAAATCTACAAGCTAACTTTAACAAAATTTTAAGAGATTTGATTTTATTTTTTTGTTTTCTTTAGCTGTCCAGTTTTTAATAGCATATATGTAGCATATTTTGTTGCTATTATATCTCTTTTACAGTTGCAAAACATATATATAAATATATCATTATTCAATAAAATTTTATGGTTCCAACAAACAAAATACTCATTTCTTTCCTTTTGTGCCTCTCTGAAACCTATAAAGTGGTACCAGAGCTATTCTTCTTGAGGGACCTATGAACCTTTCAGAAAAGAAAGCTCCAATCCTAAGAAAGCAGATTCTGAAACACCATTTATAATACTTGCTCTACTTGTATTTGATGGAGAAAATTACTTAGTTTGGTTAGATAGAATGGAGGTTTATTTTGAGGCAAATGATCTCTAGAAACCTATTAAGAAGGCTACAAAGTTCTTCAATTGCCTAACAATCCAACGATGGCACAAATAAAACTTCATAAGGATAGGAAAGCAAAAAGGTCGAAGGCAAGAGTTTTCTTATTTTATGTTGTTTCACCATCAATCTTCACTAGAATTATGCTTTTAAAATTAGCATTTGAAATCTAGAGTTTCCTTAAAATTGAATACGAAGGAAATGAGAGGATCAAAGCAATGCAAGTGTTGAATTTAGCTAGAGAATTTGAGATGCAAAAGAAGTTAAAAAACAATCAAACAATATGCTGACAAAGTTCTAGGCATCACTAACAAAGTAAGATTACTTGGTTTCAAGTTTTCTGATAAAGAATAATTCAAAAATTCCCCATTACCATCCCTCAAAATTTTGAGATAATATTATTTGTTCCTCAGATAATACTAAAGATTTGCTCAAAATTAATCTAGTGGAGTTGCTAAATACTTTGCAAGCTCAAGAATAGAGAAAAATAATAAGAAACAGAGGATCTATAGAGGAAGCATTATTGACAAAGCGATTTAATCAAGAAAAAGGGAACAAGACAAATTTTCTTCTCTGTGAACATTGTGGGAGAAAAGCCATCCTCCATTTAAGTGCTAGATAAGACCAGATGCCAAGTGTGAAAAATGTAACAAGTTGGGAGATCATAAAAGGATATACAAGAGTAGCTTTCACAAAGTAATGATTAGGCTCAAGTTGTAGACCATCAACAAGAGTAGGAGTTATTTGTGGCAACCTGCATTGCTAGTTGTAACATAAGTGATAGTTGACCGGTAGATAGTAGGTGTACCAATCATATGACTTGTGATAAGGAGCTCTTCAAGGATTTGAACAAATCAAAAATATCAAAGATTGGGATAGGTGATGGTAAGCTCCTTTCGGTTGAAAGAATAGGAATTGTTGTCATTGAAAGTTGTATAGATACAAACTAATTCCTGATATTCTTTTTGTACTTGAAATTAACCGAAATTTTTGCTCAGTGTTGGACAATTACTTAAGAAGGGATTTAAAGTCATCTTTGAGAACAAGTATTGCTTGATTAAGGAACCAAAAGGAAAAGAATTTTTCAGAATCAAATAGATGGAAAAAGCTTCTTTCTAAATCCCTTATAGGAGGAGTATGTCAAGACCCACGAGAAAACAAAGAGTTTGCATCTACTAATGCAAGGAGGAGTGTTAAAAGAGTTTTCATCGGCAGCTGCCAATAAATCTACAAGCTATCTGTAAATAAGTTTTTAAGATATTTGATTTGATTTTTTTTATTATTTTCCTTAGCTGTCTAGTTTTTAATTACAGATATTTAGGATTTTTTACGGATTAATATCACTCATGATCACTGAACTTAAGCCTAATTGTAACGGTCTCAACACCGGGTCAGCCGTAAACAGTATTTTCCGATGGTGAATAGTATTTTTCGAGTCCGAAAGGACGCCCGAAAGTCAAAAATATTTTATTGTACTATCGAAAAGTATTGGTCATGGGGAGTCCGAGGTTGAAATTTGAAGTAAAATTGAGGTCAAATTGACCTCCAAAAATCAAAAATACGAAAAAGATAGCGAGTCAATTTCCTTGATAAGAAAGGTGATTTGATTTTGCGTAAATAATTAAAAATAGTAAAAAAATTTCGAAAATTGCTAGATTTTACATGCCTATATGAATTTTTGTATAGAATATTTTGGTGATGAAAATGAAACTTTTTGGTGACACCGGCAGTTATCGAATCGGACCGATAAGTTTGAATCGTATCGATAAGTTTGAATCGGATCGATAACGGACTCCGATTAAACCAAAAATTTGTGTACTAGCTATTTTTTATGTGATAAAATTAATGAAATTATTTTTGAAATAATTTGAAGTGAGAAAGATAGAGATTTTGGTTTGGGCCCAAAATGACCTACAATAGGCTTAATTTTATATTTGGGTTAAGCCCATTAATTAAGCTCATAATTAAGCCCATTTGAGAGGTATAAATAGAGGCAAAATCTGTAGAAATCTCCAGATTTTGCTGACTCCATCTTCTCCTCCTAAGTTGGCTGACCACCCTCCCTTTCTTCTCTCTTTGATTTTCTTCTTCTTCCACTTCAAATCATTCATAATCCCCAACATAAAAATTAAAGTTTCACATCTCTAGTTCATTATAGTAGCCTCAATTAAGTGAATTGAGCAAAGGAAGGCTAAAAATCAAGTGGGCAAAGAAAATAGGGTAAGTTGGAGGTTATGAATTTTAGTGTTTTAAATTAATTCTTTGATTTTTTCCATAGATTTTGAGGTCTAGATAATGAATATGAGCTTGGATTTTGCATTTGAGAACAAGAAGATGATGAAATCTAAGGTTTTATGGCTGGTTGTATTAGGTTTGGAAGGAGAAAATATTAATACAAGGGACAAAGGCAAAGGGAAGGAAGCTTAGGCATCCTAGAACAAGTCAATTTGGTATGTGGCTAATAAATCTAAATATTTCCTATTTTATTGAATTTATTTCCTTTATGTATTTAGAAAAAAAATTATTAAGTTGCTTAATTTATGAAATTAACTTAGGAAAAATGGAATTAAGACTTAATTGATGTTATGTATATGGTTAGAATAAAGAAAAATAATTTTTAGGGAGATGATGACATGGTGGCCGAAATCCCCTTCAAAGAAATAATGGTGATTTTTGCATGAAATTAATAATTAGTAGTCTAAATTAATTATACATGTTATATTTAGCTTCCTTGAATTTTTATATGAATTATGAAATTTATTAGAAATTTTTAAAGCTTATTAATGGTGTATGGATGTAATGAGATTGAAGAATTATAGAGATATTATGTATAATTTGGGTAAATTTGAGTAGTAGATGTGAAATAATGTGTAAATAAATTTTTAAAGAATTTATGGACTTAATATGAATAAATGAGAATTATAACATTGAATATGTTTAATGAAAAATATTGAATTATAGGGATATAATTCAATAGAATGCTGAAATAATTGAAATAAAAATGAAAAGTATGCATATAAAATTTTAAGAAGTTTATATGCAAAATTAAGGTATTTTTGAACTAAATTGTGTAATATGTATAAGTAAAAAAAAGTATATATAGTAATGCCCTTAGAAATAATCAGGTAGTAAAAACTAGCTTAGGATATAATTGGCTAGCCATAGGGACACCTCTGTACCGCGGTGCATGTCATGGCGACTTGCTAACTATGGATTGGATCCTTGATCACCATAGCTTCTCTGTTTATGTTTTTTGTTTTATGAGAATTGGCCCTTTGGGGATCATTTCTCTGTCTCTGTTGTGGCTCTGCGGGATCCAAGTCTCGTGTATCCGGTTTAAAATTTTTTGTCGAGTCCAAAACTAGGGGCATAATGAAAATAATATGAGAAAATGTGAAAAAAAGTGAAAGATGTTAATTAAAAGTGGAAAAGGACTATTTTGAAAGAAAAAGAAAGTTTAGGGGCAAAATCGTAATTTTTTCCAAAAAAGTAAAAGTTATGTAAATTAATTGAGAATCGCTTAATTAAAGATAATACAGTCAATTAATGGTTAAAATGTACTAAAAGAAAGTTTTATAGTCAACAAAGACTAAAATGAAATTTTACATAAAAATATTTAATTAAGTATAAAATTAAGATTAAATACCTTAATTAATAATCTAGAGGTTAAAAAGAAGTATAAATGGGCGGGACTTGTAAAATTAATAAGAAAGAATGACTAAATTGAAATAAAGAAAAAAAAGTTTGAATTAAATATGCAAATTTATAAGAAATAAGCATTTAAAGAATAAAAGTGTATTAGCATATTAAAAATGTTAATTAAAAAGGGAAAAATGTTATTTGAATTTTTGCTTGACAAATTAATATAGAGAATTTTTGCATAAATGCACTATTTTAAGATAATTATAGAAAATATTTAGATTGTTAGTCACCACTAGACATGTTAAGTGCTCAGCGCATAGTTTTGACTGTGCGCAGGTTTTATGGAGCAGGAACAAGAATATTTTCTCAAAGATTTCTTCTGATGTATTAGAATTATGAATCTTTTGGCATGTATATATGTGTATAAATTTTTTTCTTTGGATATGTAAATGTTAATCATGGGTTGTGATAGTAGATAATTATATTTTTGGATGTGTTTGAAATGGATTGATGATGATAATTATTACTTGTGATTGTTGTGCCTCAGAGAGGCTGTGGATATTATCTGTTTTTCAGGGGCTAGTCAAATTTATAGCCGTTATATTGCCAAAATTTTATTAACTGCATAATAAATTAGACAGTTACAGGTCATCGGCGAATGATTAATTAAGATAATTATTTATAAGTAATAAGATGGCAAAATAGGAAAAAAAAATTCCGGCATGCAGGGTACTGGAACAGTATTAAGCATGTTATGGGTGTTACACTAATAACCAAAAAGTAACTGAATTATTTTTCGTAATGATATTATCATTGAACTTTGTACTATTTTGCACAAAAGTCATTTTGATCGGTTTGTGGTGAAAACCATCGTCGAAGTGTTGACATGACATACTACGTCATCTACTTGTGCCCATGTGGCGTGCCATGTCAGCAGCTGACATCAGGTACTTTTGCACATATGGTATACCATATTAGTTATTTTTGTACATATGACGTGTCACGTCAATTTATTTGTGCACACATAGCATGCCATATCAGCACTTCGGTAAGAGTAATCACCAAAAACCGATCAAGATTACTTTAACGTAAAATAATATAAATTTCAATGATAATTTTGATCGTTACGAAAAATAATTAAGTTATTTTTTTATTATTAGACGTAAATTCAGGGATAATTGGTGAAATTAATTTGTTATTTTGTTATTGTTATATCTTTCTGTTGCAAAACATGTATATAAACAAATCATTATTCAATACAATTTTATGGTTAAAGCAAATAAAATACTCTTTTTCTCTCTTTGTGCCACTAAAACCTACAAATATAAAAAAATAAATTTTCAAGAAAAGTCTTTAGCGAAATTAATTACAGTTCGTATAGCCGCCAAGTGCTGTAGGAATAAATCACTGCTACTTACTTATTATCAGCAAATGGAGAGAAAACATATACATAAATGCCATGATTATATCTTTTTAGGGCACACTGGAGTATTCTTAACGTTTTTGAAATTTATATTACCTTCATGAATATTTGAAGTGGAATAATTAATTAAACCATATACTATTAAAGATTCGATACCACCGAAAATTAAGTTAGATTTTTGGGCATGCACGACTTATTATAAGTGAATCTTCTTGCCTTTCTTAGGTCTATTTTTCCCATTATTCTTCGACCAAAAGAATAAAAATAATCTCTCATTTCTCTATCACGTATCAGTTTAGCAAGTTTTTAATTTCCAAATGTTAAAATTGAATTAGTAGTTAAACGGTCTTCTGAGTACATAAAAAAAAAAAAAAGAAAAAGTTCGATTTACGGAAATTTTACTATAAAAAAATAGCTCATTACTTACTGATAACATCCAAAATAAAATTAACTATAAGACCGGCTCATTAAAAGCCCACGATGAGGCCTAAGATCAGAAGTTCATAAAACCCAACACTCAAAAATATAAATATGAGAGGTAAACACATAACAAAAGAGGCTCTCTCTCTCTCTAAACTCTTTATATTCTCTCTCCATTAAGCTCTCTCTCCATACTTTGATGGCTAACTTAGGTATTGGAGCATAAAAGCCCGGCAAGATCAGGCTAGTTTCCTTTTTTGCAAGTCATTAAAACCTCCTTCACTATAGCCGACGATCTCTCATTCTACGGTAAAATTTTGTGTTTTATCATTTAATACTTTCATTGAGAGTTAACACCGAATTTGAGCTACTTAGCCTTAAATCGAAGAAAAGGGACAGTCACGAACGACTTTAAGTCCCAGATCTGAAAGATCTTGAGCTTGATCTCACAATAAAAGCTTAAATCTGAAAGATCTTGAGTTTCTTTTCAAAGGAAAGGCCTAGATCTAAAGATCCTGGATTTGATCTTGCAAAAAAGGAGAAGAGAGAAGTGATACGGGGTGTTGTGCTCCAAGAAAAATAAAGCAAGGTGACAACCAAACTCACCGGAGAGGCCCCCACTGCACAAAAGTAATGGTGAACAAACAGTCAGAAGAACAAACAAAACTGAAAAGCGAAAATCAAAAAGCAAATTTCGGTGGGTACATGTGCTCAAATTTCGTAGATGACTAGATTGATTGCAAACCCATCTCTATCTCTTGAAAGATATGATGGATGGGTCCCACCTCTACAACAAAAAAACATGTGATTACCTACCACACCTTTAAAGATCTGAAAAGATATATTTCGAAAGTCTTTTTGGTCCAACACCAGGTACGTATATTAAGAATTTATTTAATTGTTCTTTTAAGTTGATCGGTCGGATCGAAAGACCATCCATTGCCAAGGGCGGATCGGATGGAGAACGATCGGTAGGATCGAAAAACCGTCCATCATCAAGAGCGGATCGGACGGATAATATCTCTCCGCCAAGAGCGGAACGAAAGACCATCCATTCCCAAAGGCGGATCAGATGGAGAACGATCAATCGGATTATTTCGATCGGTCGAACATGGTTATCTCTCCGCCAAAAGCGGATCAAATCGGAAGACCATCCATCGCCAAGGGCGGATCGGATAGAGAACGATCGGTCGGATTATTTTGATCGGTCAAACATGGATACCTCTCCGTCAAGAGCGAATCAAAAGATTATCCATCGCCAAGGATGGATCGGATGGAGAACGATCGGTTGAATTATTTTGATCGATCAAACATGGATATCTCTCCTCCAAGAGCGGATCGAAAGATCATCCATCGCCAAGGACGGATCGAATGGAGAACGATCGATCGGATTATTTCGATCGATCGAACATGGTTATCTCTTCGCCAAGAGCGGATCGAATCGAAAGACCATCCATTGCCAAGAGCGGATCAGATGGATAATATCTCTTCGACAAGAGCGGATCGGATGAAAAACGATCGATCGGATCGAAAGACCATCCATCGCCAAGAGCGGATCGAATAGAGAACAATCGGTCGGATCGAAAGACCGTCCATCGCCAAGAGCGGATCGGACATGGTTATCTCTTTGCCAAGAGCGGATCGAATCGGAAGACCATCCATCGCCAAGAGCGGATCGAATGGATAACATCTCTCCACCAAGAGCGGATTGAATCGGAAGACCATCCATTGCCAAGAGCATATCGGACGGATAATATCTCTCCGTCAAGAGCGGATCGAATGGAGAACGATCGGTCGGATTGGAAGACCGTCCATCGCCAAAAGCGGATCAGACGTGGTTATCTCTCCGCCAAGAGCGGATCGAATCGGAAGATCATCCATCTCCAAGAGCGGATCGGATGGATAATATCTCTCCGCCAAGAGCGGATAGAATCGGAAGACCATCCATCCCCAAGAGCAGATCGGATGGATAACATCTCTCCACCAAAAGCGGATCGAATCGGAAGACCATCCATCGCCAAGAGCAGATCGGATGGATAATATCTCTCCGCTAAGAGCGGATCGAATCGGAAGACCATCCATCGCCAAGAGCGGATCAGATGGAAATATCTCTCTGCCAAGAGCGGATCAAATCGAAAGACCATCCATCGCCAAGAGCGGATCGAATCGGAAGACCATCCATTGCCAAGAGCGGATCGGATGGATAACATCTCTCCGCCAAAAGCGGATCGAATTGGAAGACCATCCATCGTCAAGAGCGGATCGGATGGATAATATCTCTCTGCCAAAAGCGGATCGAATCAGAAGACCATCCATCGCCAAGAACGGATTGGATGTGATTTTTTCTACCGCCAAGAGCGGATAGGATGTGGTTATCTCTCAGACAACATAAGCAACCGCAAAGTAGGTTAGTAAATATTTATAAAAATTATTTGCACAATAAAATTGCAAAAATTATTTGCAGAAAAAAAAATTATAAAACGGGTAACTCCCCACAAGCGGGTAACTCCCAAAGACAAGGTTCTCCAAACGGGTAACTCCCCACAAGCGAATAACTCCCAAAGATAAGGTTTTTCAAACGGGTAACTCCCCACAAGTGGGTAACTCCCAAAGACAAGGCTCTCCAAATGGATAACTCCCCATAAGCGGATAACTCTCAAAATTATCAAGCCTTCGATCTCAAAGATCGAATTGCGTGGAGGGAGACTAGTGATAACACCCAAAATAAAATTAACTATAAGGCCGGTCCATTAAAGATCCACGATGAGGCCTAAGATCCGAAGCCCATAAAGCCCAACACTCAATGATATAAATATGAGAGACAAATACATAACAAAGGGGACTCTCTCTCTCTCTAAACTCTTTATACTCTCTTCATTAAACTTTCTCTCCATATTTCGATGACTAACTTAGGCATCAGAGCACAAAAGTCCGATAAAACCAGGCTAGTTTTCTTTTTTGCAGGTCATTAAAATTTCATTTACTATAACCGACGATTTCTCATTTTACAGTAAAATTTTGTGTTTTATCACTTACTATTCATGACTCCAGTTTTTTGACAAATTGATTCGGAGATAAGGCAAATAAAGTTGACTGATTCAGAGAAAATATCGGCCTTAATTTGGAGCTTACTATGACCTAAATTAACTAGTTTTGATAGAAACTTTAAGACTCAAATTTTTAAATATCAATTTAGATTAAGTTATCGTTAAAAAAAACATATATACAAAACAGAAAATATATATATATATATATATATATATATATATATATATATATATATATATATATATATATATATATATATATATATATATATATATATATATATATATATATATATAATCCAAATTGATATAGGGTACTTCAACTTTATTAAAAGAATTGTAAGAAACTTTTAAAAGAGTTACAAAATTCTTTTAATTAGTTTCTAAATGGCCTGACTACCTTTACCTTGACAAAAGAACTTAACATAAATTATTGTAATTTTATTTGCAACTTGAGCACATTGTCAAAAAGCGAAATGCAACTGAACAACCATCACCACAGAAAATCCAATCAAAACGTATCTAATAAAGTTAATCTATTTGGATATTTGCAATATATAAGCCATGATAGAAAATTCTTGTCAAAGCCATAGTTATATGAATCATTTCATAAATTAAATTATTGGTAAAGAGTCACATTTAAATGCAAATTGCCATTTTATTCTTTTCAGCTATTTTATTCGATGTAGTATTTTATTATTCGTCTGATTAATGAATTGAAAACGTAACAAAAATAATTGTGTCAGATCTAAGTAACTCGATTCTCAATAATAAAATTTAGTCAAAAATATCATAAATATCGAAGCTATTTAAATAAGATCACACACTCATAAGCATTCATAAGATGTGGCTTATTTTTGCTAATCAAAATTTTCAAGATGAAAGTTTCTCTTTTATAATGATAAATTTTTTAAGTGCAGAGACTCAGCAGCCTCCATTAGTTCCTAAGTGATATTATGAAAGTTTGATAATATGTGAGATTCTCTCGCACAATCCAAGAATGCGATCCATCATCAGCATCATCATTTCACAAAATAAACGAATTGCTTAAACACAAAACCTTACCGTAATACTTTTATATAATTTCCCTCTTCAGTACTGTTTTAAATAAAAGTTGTGAATCCGATTTATAAATTCGATTTAATTTATCTATTTGAATCCAATTTAATTCATCAATAATACAATTTAATTATAATCCATTATATGACTCCTACTGTGTGTCTAGAGACATTTTTATTATTTACGATTTTATAAATTTTTATATAATATGAATATAAAAATAATTATAGATTATACATGCATAATTATTATTTTTAAAAAATTAAGAAAGAGAAAATAGTGGCAACTTGACCTATTTAACAATTACATATTTGAGTTTAGATCCAACTAACTCGATCCCTTTATGACTTACAAAATTTTGACTTATTTATATCTAAATATGTTATAATATTCCTGCCAAATCCATTTGCCACATATGATTTAAACTGTCTCTAATATAAAATCAAGGATTTCATTTGCCCCTAGTTATTATTATATTATTTGTAAAACTAAATAAATAATATACCATGGTATATATTGTCTATTTAAGAACATATTAGAGGCCACTGAGCTCCATAATTGACAACCAAGTGTTTTCCATGCATATATATAAATGAAGGGAAATAAAATATGGAGGAAAAGATTCATTAATATTATAAGAGGTCTCTAGTTTGAATTCTACTTGAACTCTTGTTCTTAAGCGCTAAGGTATTACCTGCAAACATTATTCTATTAGCTGTATATTTTTGTTGTTACCCTTATCTTGACCATTAAAAGTTTGGCAAAGCTTCCTTGGAACAAGAGTCAAATATGTTCTTGAAGTGTGCAAAATAATACAATTTTGCTCTCTTTTTTTTTTTCAAAAAGGCCAAATATCGTTCTTTTTTAGCAGTAAAAACATATATGTCCTATTTTATTAACAGCAAATATATATATAAAAAAAAAAAACTCATATTTATTCTCGTTATTATATCTAAAGGCAAATGTCAGCAGTTTTTAATCAGAGAAAAGTTTAAAATCAAATCTACGCTGCTTTACAGAACTTGAGGAGATAAATTTGACCATGTTTATTATGGCTGCAAAACAGGATTAATCATCCTTTTTAAACAAACACATTTTAATTATGTATGGAGATAATTATTCTTGTGAGTGATGAGAGAGCTGTTGTTAGCCTTGAATTTGATTCTTAAACTTTTTCACACTCAATCATTATGTTTATAGAGTATCATTAATATTAAATCATTTCAACTTTTTTTCTTTCTTTTCGTTTTTGGCATCATGCTATATTGAAAAACAAAACCATAAATCCACCGCGATATTGCAACAGCTTATTCGTCGAAATCAGATTTAGTGCGTTTGGAAAAGGGAGAAAAGAAATAAAATAAGTTATCAAGATGGAAATGATATGGTCATTTGAGGAGAAAGGAGGCAAAAACAACAGTGAAATTGTGGAGAGCGAAAATGGTAATATTAATATGCAAGTAAATCGCGTGGTCCAAACTCATAATGTAGCAGAAAAATGAAGGGAGAATTCTTTTTGTATAGGAAATTGACATGTCCAGGGGCAGTGTTTGTGCAATATGAGTCAAATATTGTGCTCCTTTGGGTCATGTAGCATCAATCAACACCAACTTTCCTCAAATAAAATTAGCATATCTGTATTATGTGCATCATTGTCCATCTCGATCAGTGATTTGTTTTGGTCATTTCTTTTTTCTTTTTCAAGAAAAAGTTAATTAATTAGGAATTATATTAAATCATGTAATTTGAAAATGAAAATGTGTGATTTAGAAGCCTAAGATGCCGTTAGCAAAGGACCCAAAAGCCAATTTCAGTATCTTTTTACTGTGGACATTACTGAATGGGTTGGGTTGGTGAGTAGCAAAATGCCTCATCATTCACTATTTTCTCAAAAACACAATCATACTTAGGTCTCTTTCAACCCCACAATTACAACCTCTCCAACCTTACTAACTGTCTACCCCTTCTTCTTTCTTTCTTTCTTTCTTTTTTTTAAACCAAAGTTTTTAACTCTTTTTGTCACATATTTCCTAGAAATCCATTTTGTGTCTAACTTGTTCTACAATAAGTTTTCTGCTTTTCTTTTCAAGTATAATCCAAATCATAATATTCATCTCATTTTTATTTAATGAATGTTGTTAAAAAAATCCAATTCAATTCTAACTTAATTTTCAAAGCCATTCATGCAAGAAAAATTGTTAAAAGAATTATAATAAGTAGCAATTACAGTTAAAATAGTCAAGTTTGTTCGTGAAATATAAAAAACAATACATAATTTATCTTTAAACTTATTTTTGGTTCAGAAATGCTCTTACCGTTGCCAAATTAGCTTATATTTGCCCTTATAATCCTTATTGATCATAGTTCACATGAATAATTATTTAATCATCTGTATTTAGTACTCAATATGTGCTCATGCATGCATATGATAGTCAAATTGCTTCAGTCTAAAATTGTGACAGATTTTCCTATTGATAAACAAATAATTTTGTTAGATTCAGTCGAATAATTGACAAAAAGGAAATAAAGAAAGAGAGACAGAGAGGGAGAGAGTAAATTTCATGTGCATTGCACATTTTGTTATTAGTTTTAATCTACGAAATATATGTATTATGAGATGTGAAACAAGAACATGAAACCATGGAAAGGTTCACCAATCGGAACTAAATCGAATAATTACTCTCCAGTTAGTTACTGACTTCTACGTTTTAGTGTAGACACTAAAAACATCAAAAGAATCATTGATAAAAAAAATAAAATAGAAGCAAATAAGGTTATCTTCTTTTTGTTCCAAAACATCCTGATGAGTTCGAACTCGAAGTCTCAAAACTTCGATTGTCAGTCTAATACTGAGAAAGTAAAGCTTATTAACTAAGCCACATGTTGCCAAAAAGTTCAAGAATTGATATGATATATAGTTACTTTAATAAATCTAAAATCCATTGACATTATAAACGGGATACTGATCTTGAATGCTGTACAGCAAATTATGGAACATTAGCAGCTGTGTAGCTAATTAATATATTATTAAGCAAAGTAATGTGCATGTGGATGGATATTTGATGACCCAAATGGGAAAGATGGTTGACCCACATGCCTATTTTAGTCACACATCAATGTCACCCACCACCATTACCTAATCAAATGTCTATACTTTATTAAAATAATATTAAGTTCTGTATGGATAACATTGGCATCAAAAGCATCTCCTGGTTCAAAGGCCAAATTTACCAGTTGCTACCATGCCATAGCTAAAGACTTGGGACAGATATTTATTAATTAATTGAAGAGACAGTTACGTGGGAAAAATATGAAATTGAAAAAACTAATTAATTATTTATTAATGTTATAAAGAGACAATTACGTGGGAGTATGTCATTCATTCATGTATAATCTCATCAAAAGGAGCAACAAAAAGCTTAAGTGGGTATGGAGGTAAGGATTAGAAGTGGACATATTCTTAAGGTTTTTTATTATTATTTTGAAAAATGTAATTTGCCTAAAAGAAGAAGGGAAGAGGAAGAAAGAAGAAGTAAAACAAGAAAAATTCTATGGACTTGGGGAACATATTCTTTTGGGAACATCTGTTCCATGCCAATTAGGGAGACCAATTGCCTAATAAAGGCAGCACTTGAATTAATAAAGTGATCAGATCACTAACAATATCCCCCTTTAAATTAATGTAGAGACGTCACTTCTTTTCTTTTCTTTTCTTTTCTTTTATTAATAATCTAAGTTCAACTAATTTTGTGTTCACTAGCTAATTCAATCTTTGAATTTTAAGTGTGGAAAGATTTGGGATATTATGAAAATTGTCGCCTAAGTACCCCACTGCGGATAATTAATTGAAGAATACATTCAACTTTGATTGATTTTCCTTGGAAAACGATTCAAATTTTGATCCAAAACTTCTCCAGAAAATTCTTTATCAAATGTTAAACTATTTTAACTAAGTCATGAGAAATTAAAAAATAATAATAATAAAGTCACATGTAGGCTATTGTCAAATTTGTTAAGAAAATGCTCTTGAACCTAATTCAATCCTAATTATGAGCTAAAAATTATCCAAATTTTAATATTTGAAAAAAAAAAACAAATCACATGCAAGCGATCATCGAATTTGTTCAGAAAATGAATTTAAATATAATTTCATCCTAAAAACTAACTTATGAGGTGCAAATTACCTAAATTTTTATAAAAAGTGTTATATATTTGTAACTAACCGATTTGAAATACTTAATACACTCTCTTATACCTAAAGTTGAATACAAATAGAAAATGTAGAGCATAAATTTTGCAGAATTGAAAATTTGTCGGTGACCCAATATTAAGGACTATAGTTCTAATATCAAGTTAAGAAAATAGGTTTGGACCTAATTAACTCAAAAAACTAACTTATAAGATGAAAATTTTTATAGTGTTGTATATTTGTAACTAGCATGTAGAATACTTAATAGTACCTTTAATTCAATTCTATCAAACTTAAAAAAAAAAAAAAAAAAACTGAACTAAGGGAATTAGGGAAATAACAAACTTCATTTTACTTCTAATTTATTGAAAGTAACGACTCACAAAAAATTTTAAAAAAAAATCCAAAATTTTCGTTTTATATATTTGCATGAAAATTATATTTCTTTTAAATATGAATTATCCATAAGATGAATTTGAGATGAAGGTCGACCAAAAAGCTGGTTGCAGCTCTAAGATTCCTAAACAAAGTTTGGTAAGGAGTTTAAATCACATGGCAATCACGTGATTAGGTGAAATGGTTTTGGACAATTTAACATGACAGCTGCTATATCCTTAAAACTCACAAATTCTTAACATTTTCAAGAACCTCTTTAATCAATTCAAGGTAATATGATGATCTCAGTGTCTAATCAAATTGTTGTCAACGTTATGGGCGGCGCCAACTTAATATTCACATATTCTAAATTTTATGTAACTTTTATTTTAACTGTGGTACGATTTTTTATTAACAGAAAATAGTGAGTTTTTTTTTTTTAATCAACGAAACTATATAGTTGTTTCAAATTTCTAATTTTTTATTTAAAAATATGAAATAATAACATATTCTACTAACTAACTGTAAACATCAAACATGTAATGTGACAAATTAAAGATGATGTATATAAACCTTTTACTAATAGATTCTAATTTTTATTTTCGCCTGATATTTTTACTTCCGAAAACTCCGTATCCTTTCATGAGACATTTTCATTTTGAACACTCGGAATTCTAAAGATTACATCAAAAGCATCAAATTAAATTGAATTGTGACCTAATTCAACCCAATTATTAGCTTATAAATTGATAATTATTTAAGTTATAATAAAGAAAATAATATTTTTATAATTAGCTAACCAGTGTAGAAGACTTAATACACTGTAAATATTGGATTTTGAGACTCTTTTGTTCTGATATACCTAGTAATGATAGCTTTGTTGTGGGTGAGAAGAAATTGAAAATATGGTTAACCGTAAAATTAATCTGAAATTAAATCATTTTTTTATAAATCGATCCGATAGATTCATTAATGATTTTTAATTTTTACATTTTCAGTTTTAACTTTTAGATACCGCACAATTAACCGGTTCATATATATATATATATATATATATATATATATATATATATATTTTACGACTTAAAAAATTTTTTTATTTCTCTCTAAAAGTTATATTAAATAATAATTTAAAATACATTTAAATTATATTTTTATTTTTATACTTTAATTTTTAAAATTTTATTATAAAATTTATATAATATTTTAAACTAAATTTATATCATGTGATTATCTTTATTTATATACTAATATTTATATACAATAACCAATAAACTTTTATATATGTTATTTTTTATCATATATTGGTATTCATGTTTTATTTAATAGCATTTAATTATATTTATTATATTTTAGAGTTTATATTTTAACATTTAATATTATGCAAATGTTTCATTGACATAGAATTAAACATGCTAATTTTAAACAAATATTAAATTTATTTTATAATATTAGCTATTAATTTGCTGAACATGAATTTTGGCTAGTAAATTATATTTATTTTGTGATTTTTATTTGAATTACTTTACACATTTAAAATTAAATTAAAATTTACTTAATTTTTTTATAATTTTATGTTATAAATTTTAATAATTAATTGAAATATATTGGTTAATCAAACTAAAAAAACTAAAACCGACAGACTATTTAATAAATGTAACGGATTGGTTAATGGTTAATGATTTTAAAAGACTGATTTTAATATATTGATTAATTTTTTTGTTCATAAATCGGTTAACCGGTTCATACTTATCCTTAATTTTCATTAAAAAAAATAAAGGTCCGAATGAATTAGGAGTGATCAGGTCCACTAAAAGGATTTGATGTGTTTTAAATCTTTTTTTCCTAATTAAAAATTAATTAGGAACTTTTTTTAATTTTAATTAGAATTTTTTTTAGTTTTAATTTGTAATCCTTTTCTTAATTAATTTCTAATTCTCTTAGTTGAAAATTAATTAGGAAGTTTTTTATAATTTTAAATTTGAATTATTTTCTAATTAGAATTTAATAAAGTATTTTATTCATGTTTATTTAGAGAATCTTTTTCCTATTTTAATTTGAAGTCCTTTTCTAACTTAAATAGAATTGATCCTCTATATAAAGGGTATCCTCATAATTTAAGAAAATAACCTTAATTAGATTTTTCACACTAAAGACTTCAGTTTATTTATCTTTTTCTCTAGTTTAATTAATTAATTGATTAGACTAAAAATTTAATTACAAAAATTTATCAAATAGTTTTCTACAAAATTATTTGGTAAATATTCACTTAAAATCCCTTAACTAAGGTTTTTGGGGGATTTCATTTCGTTCTAACTCGAAACTTCTTGATTATCTCTCCTACGTCATAAAAATTTGAAGGTAAAATTATATAGGGAGCCGTCCTGGTATCTATAGTTGTTGATTTATATTTCTGCTCTTGTTGTTGTATACATAATATTAAATCTGAATTTTTTTAATGTATAATTAATTTAGGAATAAATAAAATTTAATTGAGTTATATTGAGCATGAAATTTAGTTAGACTTAATAATTTAATGTGTGTTGTTAATTAATATATATATTTCTATATGTTTGTATAATTTTTATTGGATTCAAAACGGAAAAAATCGTTTTTACAAAAATTAAAAATTATCAAATCTTCTTTTTTCTAATGTGAATTTATTGATCGGTTATGAGAAAAGTGAATTTATTGATCAGTTCTTATGGGCGTGAGTATAAATTCATAGCAATAAATGTCCCAAATTCATAACTTTACATATTCAGCCTTAATCTTTTGACATTTCGATTGTTTTCTTTATTTTTATCTTATTCATGTGTTCCTGTATCTTATTTACTTCCGTTAATTTACTTACCTTTTAGCTTCTTATTTATTTATTTATTTATTTATCTTGTTTATTTATTTTATTTTTTGAATTTATGTAATATTCAGGTTTATTACCCTTGTAAAATGCATATCTGTTTGTTTATTGCTTTAACTGATTTTATTTCTATTAAAATCCCATATCATAATTAATTAATTAATTAATTTTTTTATTTTTATTAATCAAAATATCTATTTTATTTTCTTCAAAATCTGACAATAAATGACCATTGTTTTAACAGATTATGCCATGTGAGTCTCAATGACTTCAAAAGTAATGAATTGGCCCGTTTAAACGAATGAGATTTATTTTAAGTATAAAAGGTTTAATGCCTCATGGATGTTTTATTTTATTTACATTTACCACTTTCTAAAGTGCTTGTTTTGAATATATATTGTATATATTTATTGTGTGAGAGAGAGGATAAATCTAATAACTTAAATTGATTCAAACTAATTCATTATTAAGGTAGGGCATTAATAAGAGTAGAATTCCGAACTTATATTTCATTTGGCTATACAAGGGTTTTTTCATGTGATTGGGTGGCGACTCCTAAAACCTAGAGTTCGAGCTAATTGAGTTGATTTTTTTTTTTATTTCAAAGTAAGATAGATTGAATATTAGTCGTGCAAACACATATCTCTCACACCAAGGGTGAATATATGTGAAAAATCAAGAGCATAAAGTTTGCATGACTATATATCTACAAACGGTCTAACTGAGCAACACTAATGACTCTTATACCATGTAAAGAAAATAAATTAAAATCTAACTCAACTGCAAAAGTTAACTTATAAAGTAGAATTATTAAAAAAATTATAAAATATATTATATTTTTATAATCAGCGATCATCACTAATTTTTCCAAACTGAAGTTTTCGGCCTTTGACACTAAAAATAATGTACTAATTTTAGATAGAGTACCAGTAACACAAAAAAATAAATAAAATAGAATCATTCAATAATAAGAAAACTAGCACAAGAGTAAATTGATAAGTAATTTTTCAAGTTCCATTACAAGTAGAAAATCTGCTTGTCATTAATCACAAAAAATACTAATTTAAAGCAAAATTCCGGAGAAATATAATAAAAAATAAATAGCGAAAATTGTAAACAAGCAAACTAATTATTAGAGAGGTATAAGTTAGACAGTAAAATTAGTTTCTCTAAAACATAAAATTCACCAAACAAATTGGAAAGTGAAGTAATCTGACAAAGAAACGAAGAGAAGGAAAGTATTGGTACATATTTGACAATCTCATGTAATTAGGTGAAGATATATAGACAAATGTTGTTGGTATCGTATCAATGCACCCCACAAACACTGCATTTTAGCATCACCACCAATTTATATAATCCTCAATAGTCTACATAATTAGGTCTCAAAAAACAAAATTGCTCCTCCTATTTTCAAAAGTAACTGCTATTTACCAGGTAAAAAGGTAAGTACACATATATACATGCATTAGGTTTAAAAAGACCTTAGCTGGTTATTCTATTTTAAACCAATCACAATCTGATATCAAAATTAAAGCTCTCTCATCCTTTTTGCCTATATCTCGCCTTATTTGCAAAATATTATTCTCCAAAAACAAAATTAAAGCTCTCTCATCCTTTTTGCCTATATCTCACCTTATTTGCAAAATATTATTCTCCAAATATATATATATATATCAATGGTGTTATCAAGGGAGTTGGGCTGTTCATTTCACAACTACTTTTCTAGGGTTTAATGGTAGAAAAAGCATGTTTAATATAAATGTGAAAGAAATTCCTGTTTAATCAAACAATATTTATTGCACCTTATTACTATTTCTTAGTCCTATTCATAATAATTCATATTGACACAGTCCCTCCACTCTTAAATAATTGCCTTTCAAGATTATAGCATTAGAACATCGAGCCTATTTTTTTCGTATTAATTACTAGCATTATTTTTTTTTTAACAATACTAGTATTATTTAGTTGGAACCGAATTAGTTTAAATTATATCTTTAGTAAAAGAAAGGCATAATAGTCTTCGAGAATTGTAAAAGTATTTAAGAAGACCATAACTAAAGTTACAAAGTTAAACCAGAATTAAAAGTTACTTCCAAAACCTCAATAATTTATAAACAATATTTCCTTTACATAAATCACACTCATTTGTTGAGCATGAAGCGTATAGATTATTAGCGCATAAAGTTCAGCACAACATTGATTAAGGAAAACGTTACCTGTCCAGTAGACACCAAAGAAGTAAAAATATCTTCAAGACTTGTACACATTTACGCATAATAAAGACATTAAGAATAGTAAAAATTATAAATAAATAATTCTAATAGAAAGTAAATAGGGAGCTAGGAATAGTTATAGCGAAAAAGACTAAGTCCATGCTATAAATATACCCTTCTCTAGGGTAAGGGCTCGCAATGAGAACCTACACCTAATTTTTCTCATTCTTCTCTTATTATTATTATTATTTAAAGAAATTCAACAATTATTAATTAGCTTTCAAAGAATTTGAAGGAAGAATAAAGAAAAAGAGAAAAAGGATGAGGAAGAGGCAAGTTGTGGTAAGAAGAGAAGAAACTTCAAGAAATTCATCAACTTCGTCATTCACTGTAAGGAGCGTTAGATATGGAGAGTGCCAAAAGAATCATGCGGCTAATGTCGGTGGTTATGCTGTTGATGGATGCAGAGAATTCATGGCCAGCGCCGGCGAAGAAGGGTCAACTGCTGCACTCACTTGTGCTGCCTGTGGCTGCCACAGAAGCTTCCATAGAAGGGAAGTCGACACTACTGAGGCTGCCTCTGATTGTTCTTCGCCTTCTTCCAATGGAACTTGAATCCAATTCCACTCAATTCATTTGCTTCTCTCTCTATTTTCAAGTATGAAGGTATGGTGTTCGATGTGTTCACATCTAATTTTCTTGTTTGGTTCGGGACTTTTCGCTGTTGCTGCTACTTCTTTCGCCCTAGATTTTAGGGTTGATTGATGACTATGAATATACTTTTATCATTATATTTGTGTGTGAAGAAAGGATAAATAAGAACAGGAGTGTGTTGAGGTTTGTTATTTATGAATGAAGAACACCATTGGGAATTGGTGGCATAATATGCTCAATTAGATTGATCATATTTAATGCTCATCGGAGGGGAGAATTGGATGAAGAAATTTCGATTATTAATGGCTTCATTTTGTGTGAAATTAGTGTGGGATGTGAGAATTATTAATTTTCTTCCATGTAATTTATTTCATATTAATTAATTTCTTTTCTCTTTATTAAGCAAGGCCTTCATTTGTACAGCTGCAGAAAAATAAAAACTTTTTTAATTTTGCTTTAATAATGCATTATAAGCCTTAATTAGAAGAATTGAAAACCTTGACTTTCAGAAATAGAGTTGAATTACGGTTTGATGATTCATGGGTGTTGATGTAAGCTCATTAACAATTTTGTAATGTTATCTTTTGAAGCTCGGAGAAAAATCTAATGGAATATTTTCCAAATGCGGTAGTCATATCTGTATGTAAGATAACTTTGTATTTAAGGTCACAGGCCCACATATATCTAATCATGTTGGTGGTTATGATGGAAATTTTACTTAGCAGTGTACTTAAAAGGCGATTAAAGCTAATATAAACCAATCTTTCTTTTTTGTTAGTCAATAAAAATCCATTAATTAGTTGATAATCCTGTGGAATAAAAGAAAAGAATTAGTCCAAACAAAACTTTGTGCTGTATATTTAAAATTATGTGTACCATATATTATTCTACCCGTACAGCATTATCTTAATTTGCTAATGAATTAATTAAAGATTCAATTGCATTATATTTAAACATATATATATATATACATATAACATTTGGCAGAAAATATAAAAGATGTGTAGGACTCAAAATGCTTGTACAACTTATATATATTTATCCATGAATTGGCCGATTGTACATATTAGCATTTTCAATACGCGTTGATTTTCTTGTTTCTTTGTCTTAAAGAAGCAATTTTGCAAATTCAGTAGCAAATGGTTTGATATTTTCCATGTGAAATGTGTAGCCAAAATTGTTTAAGTTAGGTTACTCATGTAGTGAATTTAATTGGGTAGATGTCAAATTCAAAATTATCTTAATTTATTTATTTATTTAAAGAGGATTTCAATGCTAGCAGTATCCCATGGAAATTTTAGTTTGTCAGACCTAAAATTGGATAGCAATTGCATCAATTGATTAATAATTCATCCTTTTTATGGAATTTCTTTCCAAATTTTCTTATCTTATTTAGGTTTGGAATTTCTTTCAAAATTTGCTCATCTTGGGTTTGGAGTTTCTTTTAAAATTTGTACATCTTGAATTTGGTATTTCTTTCAAAATTTGCTAATCTTGAATTAGGTATTTCTTTCAATACTTGCTACATTCATGTGGCTTTAACTTCAAATATTCCTTTCCCTATATGTTCTGAATTTGTCATATATAGGACAATTAATACGTTCACGCATATATATGCACAATTCATTTCAAAAAAAAAACTTATGCACTCCTAGAAATTTTGTACTATCTGTAACTTACTGTTGCTTAATATATTCAACAAAAGTTACAACTATTTATCATGTAAATTATTTTTTAACCATATAAAAACTAGTTTTCAATATAATTTATGCTCAAATGTAAGCGAATTGCTTATTATTAAATTTCATTAAATTTTTAGTTGAAAGTCAAAAAGTTGCAATTTGCATGAGTTCAAGCTATCTTGATATTTTGCAAAATATACCTGATTTTTCTAGCCTCACGAGACAATTGGATTGATACTTATAGAAATATAAAACCCCAATGAGCGTATAAAAGCAAAGAAATTTCAGGGAATTTTGTTTAATTTGAGGTTGAACTTAAAGTTGTTTCTTAATTCATTAGCTAACATATACATTGAAGTGGGCAGCAATTTCATTTTCTTAATTGTCTGCGATCTTTTTCTTTTCCAAAATATGTCCTTAATTAATTGTAATTTAGATAACGCACGAAAAATAGTATGGATAATATATATATAAACCTCCCAAACTATATAATAGCTTGCACAGAATACTAAATTGTTTCTTAAATTTATTAAAAATATTAAATTATTTATATAAAAACACGTGACACAATATGAAAAATATAAAATAAACACGTATAAAAGCAGATGTGGAATGAAAAGAAAAGGAGAACTGCAATATAATATACACATATAGTACCAAAAAAAAACCTTGAGGTGGCCAAATTGAAAGTTTTTAAAAATTTCAAAGAATTTCTTATAAAATTTGCGAGGGCCCAAGAAATTAAAGAAATTAGATAAATCTGTTTTTTTTTTCTTGTCTTTTTAGGTAGTATTTGTTAACTTTGGAAATGTTGGAATGAAAAGAAAATAAAATCATTCCAATTTTTCCGACCTTTCCAAGCATTTGTTAAAAAAAAAGGTCCCACAAAAAATTTTTTTTTAACTTACCTATATCTTGATATTTCAAGATATGCATATCTTAACATTGGATCAAGATATGCATATCTTGATCTTTCAAGATAAAAAATAACTAAAAAATTGAAGAAATTTTATTTTTAATTCATCCCAAAAAATTTAACAAACGATTGGAAAAAATTTTCTGAATGCTTTCCAATGTTATCTTGACTATTTCATATCTTGGTTCAGAAAGTATTCCAGTTTTATCTGAAAACTTCTTATCTGGGTCGATTTAACAAACGCTACCTTAGAAGTTATTTCATATGACGCGTTGAAATGTATCGATGGTTTGGGTCACTCATGAAAAAAAAAAAAAGTTTCCTTCTATATGCAATTATTACTACATGCATATATTGGAATTTTGCAAATATGTTTCTCGTTTAAACCAAGAAAATTTGTCTGCTAAAAAAAATCCATCTGCAAGAAAATTAAAAATTCTCTTACAATTTAGTTCTATAACAGAAATTTTTCAAAAGAATTGAAAAAAAAATGTCTAATTACAACTTTAAATATTATTAAAATAAATTAAATTAGAGATATTTCACATTTTTAATCAAATGCTAATCACCAAATAGAATACTACTAGTTTGTAAACTGCTGGTGATTTTATGATAGAAACTTTGATCATAAAATCTAAAGCAAACTCTTCTACTATCTAAACTAACTTATCCGGATATAATAAATTTCAGATATTTCTCCTATTAATTAGTTTTTTTTGGATATCCACGTAAAGTAGAACCGAAGGATTCCATTTCAGGCCCAAAAGGATTAGTAGATTTTAGAGTTATGGGCCATAAATCATTTGAATAAGAAGTTGAAACTTTAATATTGGATAATAAATGATCTGTAAAAAGCCCATTAGTCCAATGTAAAAATGGTAAGTGGAGGAAGATCCCGACCCGGACCGACTCATTGGGTTCAGCTGAAAAATAATATATTAAAAAATAAAAAATTACTAATTGCATAAATGGTTGGTCAAATTGCCACCCATATGTTAGAAAATGACCAAACTGCCACTAAAATTTCTGCCAAATTTTTTATGGATAACATAAACGATCCAATGTTATCTTTACATGGTAATTTCTATTTGATTCAATTTTCAACCAACTTATCTTGTGTGATAGTTATTTTAATAGTTTAGTGTATAAAAGTTTTATAGCAATACAAATTACATATTAAAGGTGATAAATTTTGACTCGAATCTCAAATTTAAATTATTAATATATAAAAATATAATTTAAATTTAATTTGATCTGTCAATTTTCTATTTATAATTAATCCATTTGATCCGCAAATTAATTTGATCGATTCGATCTATTCATGACATTTTTTATCTAATTATACTATTTTTATAACTTTTTATGTAAAATAAATATACAAAATCATTTTATAAATTATACATACATAATTTTTAATTTTTTAAAAAAAAATCTTAAAAAGACAAAAAAAAATGACATAAAATTTGGCTAATTTACAATCCAATCTATTTGTGGCCTGTATATTAGTGATCCATTTATGATCCAATCCATTATAATTTAATTAAAAATCATCCAATCCTATTGCAATCTATATGACACACAATTAGTTATTATTTTTAAATTCAATTATATAATTATTTTTACAAAAATTTCTTTTTTTTTTGAAATAACTAAAATTCCACATTTTATACTTTCATAATATACATATAGAAAGGGCATATTATAATTTTGATTTTCCATGTAAGATAATTAGGGTGTTCAAATCCGTTTTGATAAATTATAATTATTGTTTTCTTTTATGTATGTAAATGTAAGGTGTTCATAATACATATATTACAAGTGGATTAGTCCAAAACCAATCATAAGTTTATCTAGATTAAAACTTAAAGTGACCCATAAACATAAAGCTTGTCAAAGTATGGAATCAATTAAAGATGTCTGATCATTTTTTTTTAAAAGCTCATTAACTCAGCCAATAATTGAGATTGGTTAGGTTTATCACAAGATGGAAAAGAGAAACAATCTTTGATTACTCAGTTTAATTATTTAATTAAGTTATAATGTCATATCAGATCCCTTAGAACATAAACCTTCTAAATATGTTAATAATAATTAATAATTATTATTATAAGAAGAAAAAAAAAATTAGATGGATTGGGTAGATTCTTCTCGGAAGTCAATCACAGCTCATTTGTCAATTTCACTGTTAGAAAGTCTCAATCATGTGCATAAGTGGGCTGCATGTGAACCTTTCTTATTTTCATTTCCAATTTGGGTCAGACAAATTGGGCTCTTTCCTACGTTTTTTCACATGCAATAAAGTCCCCCCCAACAATGTGTTAAAATCACTTTTTCCCCCCTAAACTTTTTAAATTGATTGAAAAATGCTAAGCAAAGATTTTTTGGATTATTTTTGCTATCAAACTTTTTAAAAAATATATATCATTATTTTTTTATAGAAATCAATTATATAATTCCACGTGTTCTATATTTTAGGGGTAAAATATGTCTATTTTAAAAAATTTTATGGCAAAAATTATCTACTTTAAAATTTATAGTGGCAAAATTTCTTTTTTTTAAAAAAAAATTTAAGGCAAAAAACAATTCCAAAAAAATTAGCATGGGACCTCATGGTGATGATTCATACTAATTAATAATGAGGTTATGCTATGTCAGAGGATTGGGTTTATTTTAGGCCTTTTAAATCTAACTTTCAAGTTTGAGGACTTTCTTTTGTATAATATTAATATCAGAAATTCTTTAGCAAAAGTTCAAGTTTTCATTACATATCCGTAGAAAGAAATTAGTTAAATTACAGGTAGAAAGTCAGGTAGATATGTACTTATAAATTCAAATTTATGAATATATTTGTCCGAAAAATGATATAGGTCAATTAAATTGCCATATATGATATATACAATTTCTAATTAATCAACTTTTTTTGTCCTCTCTAATTAGCCTATAAAGTTACCTCAACTATGAATTGCCTATTAGCGAGGAAATAAGCCTCGCTAAATTGGCGAGGACTGTTGTCCAAGCTAAATTAACGAGGGTTGTGTCCTCACTAATTAGCACATCAAGTTACCTCCACTATGAATTACCTATTAGCGAGGAACAAAGCTTCGCTAAATTAGCGAGGAGTGTTGTCTAAGATAAATTCGCCAGAACGGTTGTCCAAACTAAATTAGCGAGGGTTGTGTCCTCGCTAATTAGCCCATCAAGCTACCCCCACTATGAATTGCCTATTAACGAGAAACAAAGCCTCGCTAAATTGGCGAGGACTGTTGTCCAAGCTAAATTAGCGAGAAACAAAGCCTCGCTAAATTGGCGAGGACTGCTGTCCAAGCTAAATTAACGAGGATATAATCATCGCTAACTAGTTAAACCTCAAAACCAACGTAATTATCTTCACTAAATTGGTGAGGATCATAGTCTAAGCTAAATTAGCCCTCGCTAATTAGTTAAATCTTGAAACCCATGTGAAATGAACATTAGCTAGGGAATAATCCTCACTAAATTGGCGAAGGCCATGGTCCAAGCTAAATTAGCGAAGATTATGTGCTCGCAAAATAGTCGCTATTTTTTAAGCCAAAATTTTGGCACGCAAGTTTAGCAACAACAAGATTGAGTTATCGCTAAATTGTCATAATATTTGTTTTTTCCATGAGTCCCTACGAATATTTGTAACAAAAGTCATTTTTCGTCGCAATGTTGTCGTTAAATGGTGCATTTAGCAACGAATTTTATTTTTTTCGCTAATTTTTATCGCTATTCTGCATTTTTTTTGTAGTGTTCGGTGAATCTTGCCTGGAATAATTTGTTCCCCAATGCTCGGTTGGGGAATTTGATTTCCATTACTTCTGACCATCCTTCATTTTTGTTAGCTTGTGACTTGTTCTTACCTCATTCTTTCAAGAGACCTTTTCGGTTTGAGAATGCCCTTTATCCTTATATTAACAGTGTGATTTCGACTAGTTGGAATCACGGCATTGCTCTTACTCTGATGGAAAAATTAGAAAGATGTGGGAAATCGCTTTTTGATTGGGGCCGCAATTTGGTTGGTGATTTTAAGCATCGAAAAAGTGTGTTATATGAATCCATTGCACAACAGCGTCATGGCTCTGGTAATATGCTTCAGCTGAAAGAGGATTTAGCAAGGGTTATTGAGGGTGAATAACTTTTTTGGAAGCAACGGTCTAAAGAATTCTGGCTTAAGCATGGTGATAGGAATTCAAAGTACTTCCACCTGCAAACGAAATCTAGAAGACGTAGGAATTTTATTGCAGCTTTGAAGGATGATTCTGATATATGGATTTCAGATTCGGATGGACTTAAGCGCCATGTTCATAGTTATTTTTTGGGTTTCTTTTCGGCTTTGGATGGCAATTGTGATCGAGTGCTTCAGCATACTGACCCACGAGTTTCTCAGGAGGATAATGATGCTTTACTGTCTCCTCTTACAACTGAAGAGATCAAATTTGCTGCTTTTCAAATGCATCCAGACAAGTCTCCTGGACCTGATGGTATGAATCCCTCCTTTTATCATAAATTTTGGCATATCGAAGGTTCTGATATGGTTGCTAGTTGTAAGGATTGGTTTAATAATTGTTGCTTCCCTGCCCATTTAAATGAGACTGTGATTGTTCTTATTCCTAAGAAGAATAGTCCTAGTTCTATTAAAGATTTGAGACCCATTTCTCTTTGCAACGTGATTTATAAGATCTTTGTGAAGGTTTTAGCTAATAGGCTTAAGAGATTGTTGCCCCACATTATCTCTGATTCTCAGTCTGCTTTTGTTCCTGGACGGGCTATTACAGATAATATTCTGATTGCTTTTGAAGTTATTCATCATATGAAGGGTAACAATAGGAAGAATAAGGGGGAAGTAGCACTTAAAATTGATATTAGTAAGGCTTACGATAGAGTGAGGTGGGATTATTTACACCTTATGCTTCTTAAGCTGGGTTTTGCTGACAAATGGGTTAAGCTGATTATGCTTTGTGTCTCTACTGTTTGCTATAATATTGCCATGAATGGAGAAGATATTGGTCCCATTGTGCCTGAAAGAGGGCTTAGGCAGGGTGATCCTATTTCTCCATATTTGTTTGTTCTTTGCGCAGAAGGCTTGTCAACTTTATTTCGTAAAGCAGAGGAGAGGGGATTCATTCACGGTTGCCAAGTAAGCAGAAATGGGCCTAGAATCTCTCATCTTTTGTTTGCCGATGATTCATTCTTCTTCTTTCGTGCTAATTTGGAAGAAAGTAATTATGTCAAGCTTTTATTATGGACTTATGAAAATGCTTCAGGGCAGGCAGTAAATTTTCAGACATCTGGAACCTTTTTTAGTGCTAATGTGGGATCAGAGTTGAAGGCTAATATTGCTTATATTCTGGGTGTTCACAATAGTATTGATCATGGGAGATACTTGGGCCTGCCTTCGCTAGTAGGAAGAAATAAAAAGCAAGTTTTTGCCTTTCTCAGAGATAGGATGGCGAGTAGATTAAAGAGTTGGAGTGTTCGTTTTCTTTCTAAAGCAGGTAAGGAGGTGCTTTTAAAATCAGTGGCCCAGACTTTGCCTAGTTTTTTCCTTGGGCGTCTTTTTGATCCCTTTATCGCTTAGTGATGTTCTTCAACGTATGATGAATAGTTTTTGGTGGGGGCAAAAACCGAATGGTATGAATAAGATGCACTGGCTGTCGTGGGATACGTTATGTCGCAGTAAGGAGGAAGGAGGCATGGGTTTTCGCAACTTGCACTAGTTTAACTTGGCCATGCTTGGTAAACAAGCTTGGCATCTCTTGTCTGATTCAAGCTCTCTGATTGCTAGAATTTATAAAGCTAAATACTATCCTGATGGGGATTTTTTAACAGCAAGGTTGGGTTCCAACCCCAGTTTCACGTGGAGAAGCTTATTTGAAACAAGGGATTTGCTGAGTTTAGGTGCGAGATGGGTTGTTGGAGACGGTCTTTCTATAAAAGCTTGGTCGGACCCGTGGCTGCCAAATGCGGATAATTTCTTTATCTCTGGCCATTGTGTGGAAGGTTTTGAGGATCTTTTGGTGCGTGACTTACTGAATGAAGACTTGAAGAGTTGGAATGAGGGGCTTGTGCGTGGATTACTATGTGAAGAAGATGCTGATACTGTTTTAAGTATTCCGTTGAGCTTGTATAGAAGACCGGATAGAATGATTTGGCACCACTCCAAGACAGGTTCTTATACGGTGAAATCGGCTTATTCGCTTCTTAATGGAATTGCTGTAGTGCGTAATGGTTCTAGTCTAAATGTTTGGAAGCGTATTTGGAAAGCTGAAGTTCCCCCAAAAGTTTGCAACTTTGTTTGGCTTTTGTTATGTAATATTTTGCCAACCAATTTGGGGTTATTGTATAGAGGTATACTGGTTGATGGGGCCTGTAAAAGATGTGGGGAACTAGAGTCGACTGCTCTTGTGTTCTTTGAATGTTTTAAGGCTAGAGGATGCTGGAATAAATTGGGCTATTCGATAACTCTTCCATCTGGGGATGACATTTTCCTTTGGGTGGAATCTGTTTTTCGATGCTTTGATGGGGAGAAAGTTGCAGCGATTTTATGTTTACTTTGGCGACTTTGGTATGAACGTAACTTGTTCCTTTGGCATGGTAAGAATATCCCTAGTTTTCTTACTGTTTCCTTTGCTCGGAACTTCTTGAGAGAGTGGAGAAATGCTTTGGCTTCTCATAATGCTATCACTCGACAGTTTCCTACAGGCAATGAGGTGGTTGATGGTTGGACTCTTCCTCTTCTGGTGTTTGGAAATGTAACGTAGATGCTTCCTTTTCTTCGAATATGGTTGGTGCTGGATTTGGATTTGTGGTTCGGAATGATGAAGGAAGACTGTTGGCTGCTGTCTCAGGCTGGTTAGACAGCTGTAGATCTCCTTACTTAGCAGAACTGCTGGCAATTCGGGAAGCTCTGCTCTTTGTTCTTCCTCATTTTCTTGGCCCGGGAATTATTGAAACTGATGCCCAACAAGTCCACCTTGCTATTTCCTCTCAGACTCAAGACTGTTCGGCAGCGGGAAATGTGGTAGAAGACTGCAAAACTCTTTTAAAATCTAGAAGTGATGTTTCGTCAGCTTGGATTCATAGGAAGCTGAATGCAGTGGCTCATGAGCTTGCTAAAGCCACTGCTCCTAATGTTCTGTTTAAGGAATGGGATGTTGTCTCTCCTTCTATTGTTTCTTTGTTGGTTAATGATCAATAATATCAGTAGTTTGCTATTTCAAAAAAAAAAAGAAGGATAATTCAAATCATTACGCAGAGTAGTAATTGTTTCGTATCATCAATTGTACTGTACATATCAAGACATGCAAGATTATATCACACTTTCTGCTTAATTAGCACGATTTCAATGTGGCTAACTAAGAAATGTGAGGAAATTAAAACAAAAAGAGGAAAAAGAAAATGAAAATACAAGAAAGGTGTGGGTACCAGACGACTTGGAAGATATTAATCTCTTAACTCGCCTGATTTTTATGCTATGTTTTATATTTCTAATGATTTTTCCGTAGGTTTAAATTCTAAAAACAAATGATTAATGATTTTTTTTTTACCGTCTCAACTAATTTGAATATATTTTATACGGTAGAGACAAAAAAGGGTTGTTGAGCGAAAAAAATGATCACTTGACATATAAAAGTTATTCTATGATTAACTTATTTATATTTTTTAAAAGCTGACATTAATAAGAAGACATTGAGGCAAATTTAATTTTTTTTATTAAATTAATTAGATTAGCATAGGGATTCTTTAACCACTAATTATTACTGGATATATATTAATTGAGGTGATGTAAACCTTATGTCCACAAACTACTTATTATTAAGAGAGTAATGGCAATATTGGACCTAATATTGAAAAGGGCAGCATAAGGATTATCATAAAAGGTACTTTCAAAGAGAGCTCCAACTAATTAACCATAAAATAGAAAAGAAAACTCCAACTAATAAGGAAGGCCTACCTATATCCTTTATTTTTATTATTTTTTGGTAAGTATACCCTTTTTATAATTAAATTTTTACAGTAGCAGTTTCTACTTTTAGCTTAAGCATTATATATCACTACAAGAAAATATTGAAATAGCAACGGAAAAATAGATTCCGTTGCTAATTTAGCAACGGAAACACAATTCCGTTGCTATTTAGCAACGGAAAATCGTTTCCGTTGCTAAAATTGGTTGAACTTTATAAAATTAGCAACGGAAAAATATTTGGTTAGCTTCCGTTGCTAAAAGTGGAGGGAATTTCTGGTGCCATTATTTAGCAACAAAATTTAGCAACGGATTTTGTATTCCGTAGCTAATTAAGGCGGCAACAAATGGCGGATAAAATTTGGGACGAAAAATAGCAACGGATTTTATTTTCCGTTGCTAATTTAGCAACCGAAATAGAATTCCGTTGCTATTTAGCAACGAAATTATTTTTCTGTTGCTAAATTTCACTTTGAATGAAAAAATAGCAACCGATTTAAATTCTGTTGCTATTTAGCAACGGAATTTAAATTCGGTTGCTAAAATAGCAACGGAAAATTAATTCTGTTGCTAAATTTCACTTTGAATGAAAATAGCAACCGAATTTAATTCGGTTGCTAAATAGCAACGGAATTATTTTTCCGTTGCTAAATTTCACTTTGAATGAAAAATAGCAACCGAATTAAATTCGGTTGCTATTTAGCAACGGAATTTAAATTCGGTTGCTAAATAGCAACGGAATTATATTTCGGTTGCTAAAATAGCAACGGAAAATTAATTTCGTTGCTAAATTTCACTTTGAATGAAAAATAGCAATCGAATTTAATTCGGTTGCTAAATAGCAACGGAATTATTTTTCCGTTGCTAAATTTCACTTTGAATGAAAAATAGCAACCGAATTAAATTCGGTTGCTATTTAGCAACGGAATTTAAATTCGGTTGCTAAATAGCAACGGAATTATATTTCGGTTGCTAAAATAGCAACGGAAAAATAATTCCGTTGCTAAATTTCACTTTGAATGAAAAATAGCAACCGAATTAAATTCGGTTGCTATTTAGCAACGGAATTTTGTTTTTAGCAACCGAATTTAAATTCCGTTGCTAAATAGCAACCGAATTTAATTCGGTTGCAAAAATAGCAACGGAATAATGATTCCGTTGCTATTTTAGCAACCGAAATTAATTCGGTTGCTATTTTCTTTTTTGCCCTATTGCCCTAGGTATAAATAGATCTTTTTGCTGTTCATTTATTTTTTCGTGAGCCGCAATCACTTGCCCATTTTCTTTTCTATTCTCCTCTGTTTCTCTCTTTCTCTATTCAAATTCCATTGACGCACAACCTCTCACCACTACCCTATAGCCTTTTATTTGTGTTTTTATGTATGATCTAAGTGAGATCTGAGGCAAAGTTCATGGAGAATGTGAGTCTGTATTAGTATCATTTAACCACTGGTTTTTGAAAAAAGAAGAAGAAGAAAACACACGCAAAAGAGTTTTTCACATAGAATGAAGAAAAAGGAAACACAGCACAAAATCACTGACTTGAAAACACAGTGAAACTGAAGGTAATGTAAAGAGGCTTAAATCCGATTTATTGAATTTTTACTTTTAATTTTTTTTTTATATAGTTAATAGGGCTTCAAGGATCTGTTTCTTCAAGTTTTCTTTTAAATGTATTATAGGTAAATAATCTCTCTTGTTTTGTTGATTTATTATTTTTTATTATGGTTTTGCGTGTCTTTGTATGAATTATGCATGGATGTGTGTTTATTTGATGATTTTGAGTTAAAATTTATGTCTTCTATGATTGCTTTCTCTCTCTAGAATTCTTATTCTCTCACTAGAATAATCCATGTAATTTGTGTTATTTTTGGTGTTTTGATCTTATTTGAACCTTATGATTTGCTTTAAGGAGTTTGAATATGTTTTGCATGAGTTTTAACCTTAGATTTTAGTTTTGGAGCTTGAGTTTTTATCCAGGACGACGTTCCAGAATTACTGGAATTATTTTGGACTGACTAAAGGATCCAGTTCGTGACTCACCCAAGAATAGCCCGTGACTCGCTCGAAGGGCATGACTCACCCATGTTAGCCAGTGACTCAGTCTTTTCGCTGGTTCGTGACTCAATGGCCCCGTAAGTGAGTCCGTGACTCTCTCATTTGTCTTCCATGTATTGTTTTCACTATTTATTTTATAAAAGACCCTTTTTTTGCTTGTTCTTTTTCATATTTACATGTGTTCCTTTCCAATAAAAGACCTGCATGTTTAATCCATTTGTGTCATAATTCTTATCCATTGTCTCTCATTGTCTAATTCATATACTGTTGGCTTTTTGGATGCATGAACCATCAAAAATATTTGGGAGAACGCACAAGAATTGCAGTTCATTGCTGGAATTGGGCTGCCACATACGTGTTGATTTATTGGACTTTTCTCTAGGAGGTTTGACTCAATTATAAGGAAATGAAGAACGGTGAACGCTTGGCCAATATTGCTTTAGCAGGTTTGTTGTTTCCTTTTCTTATTTTTGGAATTTTATAATGTGCCTCGTTTGCGAGGATATTCTTGTTACTGGTTATGATTATTTGGCTATATTGTATTTGAGTATGCGGATGTGCAACACTAGCATTGTGGGTTTCCTTGGCAGTTGGTGGTAGATTTCCACTTTTAAGCGACTAATAAAGAAAAAAGTCGATTTTTTTTATGTGAAATAATGTGACTTTGTCAAGGATTTTCTCCAAGTTTAGGTGCAAACTAAATTTTCATTGTCATTTTTGTCAAATAAACTTAAATTGATGAAAAAATTTTCTTTATTGCCTATGTCATTGACCTGAAACAAGTAATACTTAAGACAGAAATGACAAATATTTTTAGATTTTATAACATTACAGGATGAATTATTAAATTATTGGACCTCATTTGTGCATACACGTGACTTAGTTAATTCTAAATTTAATGGAAACGACATGCCTCACATTTCACTATGTTATTATTTTTAATATATATTTTTCCTGGATAACATATATATATATATATATATATATATATATATAGTTGTAGGGTCTGAATTTAATTTCACATTAAAAAGGATGGTCCCAGAAAAGATTTTGCCAATCACTATGTTGAAATGTATCGAGATATTGTATAAATTAAGAGTACAAATATATAATATTTCTAAGCATGCCTCACTGTTTATGTTGGATGCTATCGATCTGTGAAACCAACTCCACCTACAGTGAGTATTGCAAGTATTTTTGTTCCTCTTCTATTGCTATTCCAATGCTTCTAAGAGAAGCTGACTGTAAATTCATTATTTTCTAATTTTTCAGGAGACAATGTCTAACGAACACGCAATGTGCTTTCCCTTTGTTGGTAGTGCAATGCTGGTATCGTTATTCTTACTCTTTAAGTTCCTTTCCAAAGACTTGGTTAATGCTTTATTGACGTGCTACTTTTTCGTGCTCGGAATCATAGCACTTTCGTATGTTCTTTCCGTATGTGAAAGCTTATGACCTGCGACAAATGTTTCTTGCTATGGCAGAAGAGGTGATTTATTTCTTTCATGTTTTCATGCCCTTCTATTGTTATAGCTACCTTACAAAATAAGTGATGGCATTTCAGGCAAACAAAATTTTGATGAAGAAGATTGAAGAGGACCAGTTCCTAGACCTTATGACTGTAAAGACCGAAGTTCGCTCTGCATGCAAGGAGCCTTACAGGTGAAGCCGTAATTCATATGCTTCTAATGTACTTTATTTTTGTTTCTTTTACATAGTTCACATACTTACTGTCCCCAACCCCTGTTAACTGTGATGCTCATATTAATATTTTTAATCACCAATTGCGACTACAAATTAACTCCTTGAGAGTTATGCACATGTGTGTGAGAGAGCCTGTTATCCTGAATTATAAATTTTGGGTCTTTAATTATGTACAATATCAGTACTCTATGATGAGGGTATCATGTGATTCTTAGGGATTTTGTAATTGCTCTGCAAAATGAAGGTACTTGCTTTGGTTACTTGTGCTGTCAATGTTTGCTCATGGAGTTGTGAAGTTGCTTTAGTTGAAGTGGTTTGTACAATATGTTTTAATAATTTCTACCATAATGTAAAACAAATATTTTATTATCCTTAATATGTATTGATTGTCCCTATCCCTTTATGATTCCATATTGCTATGACTTCATTTGATTAAGTCGTTAATTTGGTTCAATAATCTCATGCACCAAATATGCCTTTTCGATTCACATTCTGTAGTTAGATTTCGGATTCTCTGGTTATTGATTGATTGTTGCAGTTATGCATAGTTTGGATTCTGCTGCTTTGTTGCTTATATTTGTTGAAATGGTAGCAGCATAATACTTTGCTCCAAAACGTGATAGGTTCATCGGACATCAGCTAGTGCTGTGGCATTTGACATGGGTGTGGCAGCCCATGCATAGACTTGAGACAGGTCAGCTCTGAAATAATGTTGTTATTTTGTTCAATTTGTTAAAAATTTTGGATCCAATGTGTGCTGAAAGACATGGAGGAAGATATGCAGTCTTTTATATCAACAAAAGCTGAGGTAAAATTCAGCCTAGAGTGTAATTTGCATTTCTATAGTAGTTATTAATCTAACAAGTTGCATTAGGGTCTGTTTGTGAATGACTGAGCATATGGAATTTTGCTGCTGCCAATGGATTTGCTAGATTGTACAACAAATATGTTTCTATGCAATGCTAATTAGTTAGAAAATTTCATTATTATGTAGGTAAAGCTCAATGAAAGTGCTTTATGTGAATTTGCTGATTTAATTTGTTCAATAATCCTGGCTTGTAGTGTGGCTTGATATTGTGTGAATTACAATTTTTGAATCAGTAGAGCTAGCTAGAATGCACACATCTTATTTGTTAAAATGCTTGAATGATGCACAGAAATTTTGAGGACCTGAAATTTGAGTTCTCATTTGTGTGTATTTGTCTTTCTTGATTTGGTTGATTTTTGGTAATGGAAGAGACAGTTTAAGTTTCAATATTTTATGTATTTAGTGAGATTAATTATTAGTAATAATAGTAGTGATGGAATAGCGACGAAAAAACCGTCACAAATTTTTTTATACTAGTTGCTGAATTTAGCAACGGATTTCAACTTCGGTTGCTAAATTTAGCAACGGAATTTGAATCGGTTGCTAAAATTAGCAACGGAATTTGAATTCGGTTGCTAAATTTAGCAACGGAATTTAAATTCGGTTGCTAATTTTGACCAATTTACCAAATGTTAGTGGTTAGATTTAGCAACGGAATTTAATTTCCGTTGCTAAATTTAGCAACCGATTTCAAATTCCGTTGCTAAAAATACCAACCGCCGAATTAGCAACCGAAATTTCCGTTGCTATTTTTTATTAGCAACGGAAAATGTCAATTTCCGTTGCTAAATTACAATTTTCTTGTAGTGTATATATATATATTATATATATTAAATTTTTGACACCCATGAGATCAAATAGATATAAGTGCAATTATATGGATATTACTTCTAGTGGAGATAAACAATAATTCAAGTACGTTGATTTTCCGATTTGTTTTCTATATTGGCCACTATTTATAAACCACAATAATTCTGGATATTTTCTTTTAAGTTAAATAATTTTATTCTGTTTATGAAATAAATTTATTCTCTCCTATATTTGAGAGCCACTAAGTAATGTATTTAACAGTAAAAAAAATATTAAGCTTCCAAATATAAGCATAATTTAATCAATTTATTTTTTAAAAATGTGAAAAAAAAAAGAAATAATTTAGAGTTGAAGTCTCTCATTAATATAGCATCATGAGAAAAATTTTAAAAAAAAGTAAAAAAAAAAACTTAAAATTAATACATGTACCGTATCTAAACTTGATTTCATAATTAATTTGAAATTATAAATTTTAAAAGTAATTTATTAATCATATATACTTATTAATGTTATAAAAAATAAATATAAATTCATATTATTTTTAAAAATTTAGAATGCGCAATACCCAAACACACTTATATGAGTTATTCAATCAATAAAAAAATCTATCAAAATAAATAAGAAAACAAATCAGTTTCATTTGAAGAAAATCTCCAAATCTCACATTAGATGTAGGATGCAGATTTAATAAAGTCTGAAGAAAATAAGTTGTTTTGTTTCTTTTTTACGACGAGATCGGAAATTTCAACTTGGACAAACTTCATAATTCTTACTTTAGAAAATTGAAATCTTTAACGAATTTACGAAAACTTTATAACAAAGAATATAAAAGATAACAATTTTAAGGAAGATAATGATTTTTTCTTTATTAAAGAAAGAAAAAGAAAGTTATTATCATTAAGATAGTTATTATTCATTAAGATAATTGATAATTATTCGATTTCAAATCTATTTTTTTGATTAATCAAAATTTTGATTTTTTTTTTCTCACCACTACGTTAACTTGCAGGGAAATGACTTCATGTTTTTAAAGTAGCTTAATGCACGTGCACACACGAGGGAATATCATGGTTCACTACTGGGTCCATACCTCATATGCTTTTCAATCTCAGATTGATATTAATTTTAATCCCTTCATTTTTAAACCCCAAATGCATGTATTTTAATATTTTCTTTCATTGAATTCTCAAACATATTTTTGAACATGTTAATTCTTGAACTCTATTCTATCAAAATAATAATAATAATAATAATAATAACGGTAGGAATAGTAGTGGATCGAGTATTTTTTGGGTGCCCAATCTGACTCTAATAGTACAAATTTGGATATTGTTTAAACGGAAAATTAATTTTTCAATTTGTATCAAATTTGGATTAATGCCTTTAGGTATCCACTACCCACCGAACCCATTTATAAAATTAATATTACTTAATTAAAAAAATATTATTTATACTCTTTTATTATATATAAAATTTAATTTTTAATTTATTTTGTTATATATTTGTAAATTATGTAATACATTTTAATAATTAAAATCTACAACTAATATTAAATATATTAATAATTTAATTGAATTTCGGAGCAAATTCAAATATTATTGGATAATAGTAAATGGGTTGAGAATGAATACGGATTGTGTAAGAATCAAATTCAAATATCTATATATTTATTCGGGTTCAGTACAAAATAGGATTTTTTCACGGGCAGCCTATCCATTGCCATATCCCTGCAACTTGAACTATATATCATATTTTCTTATTAAGTTCTATTTTTACTTAAATAAATATTTAAATATCTGATAAAATAACAATTAATAAGTAAAAAATTCAAAAAATCCAAAATTAGCTTTGCCTAACTTTGAAGTTGCACTTTGAAATCACATACATGACAAATTCAGAAGAAAAAAAATTCATAACTTTTTCTTCTTGAAATGTAAATTCAAAACTTGACACTTGGGCAGTGAGTAAATAAGTTTCACCATTGATTAAAAAAAAAAAAACAAGAACATGATATATATATATATATATATATATATATATATATATATATATATATATATATATATATATATATATATATATATATATATATTCTTAAATTTTTATATTTATGTTACGATAGTTAGACCCGTATTATTTTGTTGGTGTTAGACCCTTAGGGCTACCGACCAATACTTGAGGCTGTTGGGGGACCTTCAACTTAGTGCCCCAACAAAACAAGATTAATGACTTCATGAATGAATCAAAACAACCTATTTTGACAGGACCCTATTCATTTAAGTACCCACTTTGGTCACCATTTCTAATAATTATAGCACAAGAAAAACTAATTATCATTTCTACTTCCCTTATAAGGAAAGTGAAATTATAATAGTATTACTATGGTTCCCAAAAATAAAATTATTTAATAATGTTACCCCTACTTTTCTGTCTTCTTCTTATCATATTCTTACCCCATTTATTTAATACATTAAAAGCAGATTAGGTTAAATATTACACCAGCACCTTTCCCTAGTGAACATTAAATATAATATCTGCGTAAATGCTAAAACCAAAAGCTAATGCACGTATATGCACTTTTCGTAGTCCAACAATACAATTAAAGTATTTAAGTATGTTTATTTTAATAAAACAGTGGAGTTATCGGAGCCAATAATAGCACGAATTGGGGAATAAACATATAAAATAACCCCAGAATCAGATAAAAAATGGGAAATGCTGATGATTGAAAAGGGTTTTGAAATGATTAATTTTTAATTAAAATAATAGTTTGTTCTTTAAAAACCTCATCAAATTCTATCTTTACCTCAACAAAAATACCTAAAAATTATTTTGTATAAAGTTAATAAGATATGTTAGAATAATATGTAACCGCCCTTAATCTATGTGACACCACTTTTTGCTTCTTTCTTTCAGACACAAGATCAGAAGAATCTCTCGTTTCTCTCGCTATTATCGCTAATCTTTGCCTCCACAACCTCAGTAGATTCAGAAATTACTGAAATTCAATCCATACAGATTAATTGTCAATTTAGATTAATGTAACCTTAACTTTAATGATGATTAATTGAGCTAGTAAAGTTTATGGGTACCTCCACACTGAAAGCAACCAAAAAAGAAAAAGAAACGAAGCAAATCAGGTCATGGAAGAGGAAAATAAAGCTGAAAAATGAAAGAACTAAGTGAACTCAAGATCAAGAGCCAGAGAAAAACTGATGAACGAACTTAAATTTTCTTTTTCCCCTATAGATCAATCTCTCCCATATGTTACCCCTCAACAAAGCGAAGAAGATCGTCATTAACAAAACTAAAAAGAAAAAGAAATTAAAAAAAAAAAACAAAATCAGAGAAAGACAACAGAAATTAACAACCCCCCCCCAAGAGAAATGAAAAACTACTGGCAAACTAAAGTCTTACTCTCTCTATCTAAGCTAAAGATTTTATTATAATCATCCTCCAGCATTGAAGAAAAAGAAATTAAATCAAGAAGATGAAGAAGACCCATTAGTGGCAACATGACCAACATTATCATTCTCAAACCTTGGACGATGATTAACGTTGTTGTCGCCGTTGTTATTGTTGTTGGAATTTTCAAGATCATTACTGCTTCTCCCATTTCCGTTTCCGTTTCCGTTTCCATTAGCATCTCTTTTCCCAAAAGTGTTCTTGTTGTTATGCATCCACACTTTCAACACTCCCTTATCGACCCCGACTTCATTGCAAAATTCTTGAACCAATTCTTCATCTCTCTTCTGCATCTTCCATCCAACTCTCTCTGCAAATTCATACATTCTGTCTTTCTGGCTCTGGCTGAATTTTGTTCTGAATCTCTTTCTAGACCCCCCGGGAACCCCTGAATTCTCGTTCAATCCCCCAGATACGCCGCCGGATAAGGCCAATAGCATGTGCGGTGCTGACGGGTATGACGACGAGATCGGTGGAGGAGAAGCTGAATTGGGGCTCCGGTAAGGCTGTGGAGGCGGAGGAGGAGGGTGGTGACGGTGGTGAGGTTGGTATTCAATTGTGGTGGTGGTATTTGTAGGCGGAGGAGAAGCTTCAGGCTCACGGCGGTGGAAGTTCCGGTGGCAACCGCAAGCAGCGCACCTGAAGGAGGTCGGGTCGGTGTGTGTGGCGTTGGGAGATGGCATGAACTCTCCACAACCATCTAGAGCGTGGCCACCTAGAGTGGCGGCGTGGTTCTTGAGGCATTCTTTGTATGTCACCACCAACGGCGGAGGAGCAAGATGATGGTGGTGGTGGCGCTTGAGGACACCGTTGGTGAAAGATAGAGGCTTGGCTTGGTGGATCCGGGTCGGAGTTTCGGTTTCTCGGTCGGGTGATTTAGTAGCTTGGGTATTGTTATTGTTGGTGGTGGAGGTTGTTGTCGGGGCTATATCCATGGCTCAAACATTTAATTTCTTTTAAATGTTTCAGGAAAAATCAGAAAATAAGAAATGAAACGAAAAGCTTTATAAAGATAAAGAGATGGTTAATTTATGCAATTATTAGGGTTTTTTCAGAGTTTGGTGATGCCTCCGGCCATGGAGCGTGGTGGGGGTGGCGGTGGAGATTTTAGAGAAGAAAAAAAGATTTGGTTATATTTTTATTTTTTTGTTTGTAGAAGATGGAGGAGGAGGAAGAAGATGGAGATGAGCAGTAGTGAAGAGTAGTGATAATAAAAATCTGGGTTTTGTGGTTGTGCTGCTTTAACCTTAAGTTAAGACGATTTTTTTTTTTTTTTTAACTAGAGTTGTAATATGTATGGTTAAGTAAGTTGACCCCACCATGGGTTAGATGTTGTGATTGTAATAAATATATGGGTTATGTAGCCATTGACCCTATTTCTACATTTATTTTTGTATTTTCCCTGTTTTTTCTACTTTTTTTCACTTTGACTCTTATCGTTCCCCCTAAAATTAATTCTCCCCCCTACCTTGCTTTTCTTAATTTTTTTTTTTTTACGCTTCCGTAAATCACAATTTTCTGCTCCCTCTACGTATTTATTGCTGCCTAATTTCGTTTATTTTGAAGATAATTTTCACTCTTCTTCTCTTAGTTGAAGTTACTCCCTCCCCCCGTTTTTTTACGTGTTATTTTTAAATAAAATTTAAATTATATTTATTTATTATTTTTAAATTTTAAATATAATTTAATTTATTTTTTTATTTTTTAATAAAGTTATAATTAATTATATTTAATAATTTAATTTAAATCACGTAATTTAATACTATATTAAAATTTATTTATTATTTCTTAATTTTTACAAAAATAACATAAAAAAAGAGAAAAAAGTACTTTATAAAGAAAAAGAAAACTAATTCTAATTCTTGTAATAATAGTAAATTTTTTTAATATAGTTTTTCGTTCAAATACATACATATATACATATCATTAAATTTTTATTTTATTTTCATGAAAAATCATATCAAAAGGATTTTACTATTACTATAAGACGTAAAATTTGGGCTTTTTCATTATAAATTGGAATATTAATTATTTCCGCTAATATAAAAATTTGATACCGTAGATGAAAATTACCCTAGATGATGATTGATTTAAAACTCAGAACCATAAATTATGAAAACAAGTATATTTAACAAATGATATCATAGGCAATAATACTTATTTATGGAATTTTTTCACTTTTGAAAAAAGAAAAGATTAAATATTTGATAAATTCAGGCTCATTCTATTATTATTATTATTCAAAAGGGAGCATGCTATTGCCATCTTTCAATTTCAGGAACCCCATGTGCAAACATCTCAGTAAATTCATCACAGTAAAAATAAAAAATGATAAGTCCGTAAAAAAAATAAAATAAAATAATGGTAGGAGGGAGAAGCATACTGCATTTTCTGAGACATTCTGTTACCCTCTCCTTCTTAATTTTGCCAACTTGCAATGACTATGCCCTGGACCGCTTTTACACCAAAAAGATTTTTCAAAAAAGAAAAAGAAATAAACCTTTATTCTATATATATTTGATTTTGATTGTTCCACCCAATTTCCAAATTACAAAAATACCCATCCTAGCTGTCCGCATGAAACCAGACGTGGGAGTATAAGTTATGGGCAAAACCGTAATTAGGTTCGTTTAATTTATATAAAGTCCAGGGGTGTTAAGGAATTGAAGGTATCTTTGTCGGCTTGGGAGAATTCTCGGACGTTGAGGGGCGATGGTCCTAAAACAGACTTTTATCTACAGCTAAACGACATCGTCTCGAATTCCCCACAGGTATAATATAACCTCATTCTAAAATGGTTTCCAGCAGTAGAATCAGAGCATTTTTTTTTTACAATTTTGAATGATTGGTCGAAACTGTCCTTGATCACGTGAGGGAATCACAAACAAACCCACACAACCTGATCGATCAACTGCTTTGGAGCTTTGTACATGAAACACGAGACAGATTTGGTATTTGGTAACGTAAAATACTTAATTACCATAATTAACACGTAATACAGGATCTATTGTATAACCATGACACGCGTAATTACCACCCGACACGTGTGACTAGCTTCTCATTTCCTTAGATGCCACAGAGCCCAACCGAGGTCAAGTTCTTCTGCTGTTCTTTTCTAATAAATTGTTTGAATTATTTTCAGAATTGAAAATTTTCAAGAAACTTAATTATTTATTTTTAGAAAGATATTTTGATTAATTTTATTTCGCAATTAGCAGTATTTGCAGGGTTATTCAGGTGAAGCAATACGATAATCACAGTGTCAGCCTTAAGCAAAATGATAATAAGTGAATAAAATAAAGAGAGATGATAGGATGGGGAAAGGAGTAGAGTAGTGATTTTACTTTTTTTATGGCACTGATTTTATTGCTAAGTACATGAATATTAGTATTAAAATATTAAAGTAATTTTAAACTGATATTCACTCTATTTATTTTATCTGTTATTTTTAAATAAAATTTAAATTTTATTTATATATTATTTTTAAATTTTTAATATAATTTAATTTATTTTTTTAATAAAATTATAATTAATCAGATTTAATAATTTAATTTTAATTAAGTAATTTAATATTAAATTTAAATTTATTTATTATTTTTTAATTTTAATGAAAATAATAAAAATGATTGATAAAAAAATGAAAAGAGTAATAATTAAAATTTAAAAATAAGAGAAGCATGATGATGTAAGCAGACCAATGATAGAGGAGCTAAGGTTTAATTATGGGAGAGTGTGTGAATAAGAAGCTAATCCAACCGTTGCATTGAAACTCACAATCTGTGGTGTCAATAAATTTCCGAATTTATTAGTCGTAGATTTAATATTTTACAGTAGTTTATCATTACTTTTTTTTATAGATTATCTTAAAAAAAATTCGCTACGGTTTTTTTATTGATTAATTTTGTTAATTTTATTAAAAAATTTAAATTAAAAAAATTAAATTGTATTATAATATTAAAAATAATAGATAAATAAAATTTAAATTTTATTAAAAAATAACGCATAAAAAATAACAGAATGAGTATAAGAAATCGAATTTGATTAATTAAAAGAATTATAAGGCACTTGATCATTTAAGTATAATTAATTTTCAATTATTATTAGTGGTAAAGTAAAAAGCTCAAGTAAAATTACTTTTCTCTCCCTTTTGTTGTTTATATTATGAAATTCTTTTGGGCAGGGATGGGGGATAGCATGGAAGAGCAATTTTCGAGGTCTTCTTTTCTTCAGTTTAATTATACAACTATGGCTTTCGTAAATTCGTATGTTTGATTAGATCCGACATGTTGTGCAAATTTTGCATATACTTTTTTCTATTTTTTAGTTTTTTTTATTTTCTTTTAAATTAGTATTAATTAGCTAATTTGCAATTTGATTTGCAGCATTATTGATCCAAATTCATGATATGGAATTTTTTTCAGATGATTCTTTTATTATATTTAAATTGGAAATAAAAATTAACTGATTAATTATAATTAAAGGTGGGGAAAAATGATTATAAGAAATTTAAAATAATTAAATCGAACGAAAAACAAAAAATCTTTTAAGTCCGTATTTTGGTCCACCTGAAGGCACTGATATATCACTCTCTCTTGTGTACTTTGGTTTAGTTAGCCACTTTGGATTTAATTTTATTTTTTTTTAACTCTAATTATGTATGTAGAATAGTTAGGCACCGCTCTTAATTTCTCCAATTAAAGTTATTGTACAAAAGTTTCCAAATTGACGCAAAGGAAAATTAAAATTAAAATTTTCTTGGGCTACTTTTATTTGTACTAATCACTGCTTTCACAAGCATTCCGGTCAAAAGATTTTATCATCATGCCCATAAATTTCTCATCTTTTCTTTTCCTCGATCAGAACATAAACAACCGTCCTCTTAATTAATCAATCATATAATATATAATTGGACTTATCCATCATATAATCATAATTATTTAACATAAAATTGAATATAATTTACTCTTTCAAAAAATAAAGTAACCGGATAGACATAATAAATTAAAGTAATTGAACTAAAATAATATAACCGTTGTCATTTCGATTCGAGTTTGTTTATCCATACTTTTATTGACATGATAACATAATAATAAATCATTAAATATGTTAATATTACTATACGAATTAGATAATAAGTTTCCTTTATATTATAGTGGTTTACAGCAATATACCGAAACATTGAAAAATTCACCCAATATTAATTGAGCATGGAACTTTAGAAATTATGCTGGGGATACACTGTGAGTTAACAGTGGCAGAATTTGAAAACGGGTAATAAATAAGTTATTTTGTATTTGTGGGTGCAAAAATGTGGGCCATGATTAAAATAAAATGTGTGGATATAATTGACTGACTAACTTCTTACACCTAATTAAGACTTTGCTCAACCTTAGGGACAAGGTCACAATTTAATTAATGCACCCTATAATTAAGGAGTTATAGGAAAACTGCTTCCGCTCTCTATTTTATTACTACTAAATGTTGATTAAGTGAGGTAATTAGCCTGTGTTAGGCTTAGCTTATTTCTTTCTTTGGTAGGCGGGGATAGATTTAAGGTTTCTAATCATGTCCTGCGCATAATTACTCACCTCTCTTTAATACTACATCAATTTACTCGGACCCAGTGCCACTATCAAACTTGGAAAATTTTTTCATCCATATCAAAAGAAAAAAATACTAATAAACTTTTATTAAAAAAATTCAAAATTCAAATATATATATATATATATATATATATATATATATATATATATATATATATATATATATATATATATCCACAAAAATTAACGAAAAAAAAAGTTATTACTAATTATAAACAATAGTAAGAGCACATTTGACATTACTTTTTAAAAAATAAAAAACTAATTATTCGATAAAAAATAAATTATGATATAAAAATATATGTTTGGTAAATATTATTTTTTAAAAAATTAATTTTGTAAAAAATAAAAAAAATCATATATTAGAAAAAGTTAAAAATTAAAGTTTTTCAAAAAATTTAAATTTTAACTTTTTAAAGTAGCTGGTTTATAATATTGTTAGACAAAAATATCTCTTATTTTAGTATATAATGATAATTATATTTTATTTTAAATTTATAAGTTATTTTATATTTTATTTACCAAACAGTTGTCTATTTTTTACAACATATTTTTTTTGAATGCAACTTTTATCAATCAAAAAAATTATTTTCACAAGTTTTACGAACTAGTCCTAACAAAATTGTAACAAAAAAATGAATTTTATCACAAATATTGATAAAAATTTTGCTAGAATATTATTAGTTTGTCACTATGTCTTAGCACCAAAATTTTGGAACAAAATTTGGCAAGAACAAAATACAAGTGAAATGATAAATTTAGCGAGAGATAATTAATAGATACAAGCTAAAAATGGCAGTAATATGATTTTGAGAAATCTAGCTAGAAGGATGTTGCGATTAATTTGTTGATGCAAATTTAGTGAGAATATTATCCTCACCAATTTGGTGAAAATTAAACTCTACTACTCTACCTAATGGTTATTCATGTCACTCTAATGTCCAGTATGTAACGAGAGCTTTCTTGTCGCTAAATTTTGTTACAATAAATTCTGTTATTATATGTTTTGTTATTAAATTTAAATTATTGCTAAATTAATTTAACAGCAAAAAATTATCAATTAAGTTTTCACTATTTTATTTTTTAAGTAAGTAATGTATGTCAGTTACAATTAACTTTTAAATACTCGCAATGTTAAGATAAAATCTTAAATTCTATCTAACCTTAGGAATTCAAATTATATAATTTGATTATCATATACTAAAGTTAAAGTTATACAAGGTTATAAATTATACGTTTTTTTTTCTTTCTAGTATAATTAGAAAATTAAAAAATATATTGCAATTGTCATTAAAATAAGTCAAGTAGAAACGATTTTTTTTTTGTATAAAGGAATTAAAAAAAAAGGAGAGATTGGAATGGGAAACTTTTGTCAAAAATTAAAGTCAATATAGACATAGAATGTTTACCTAATCCCAATCTTTGGTTGTAATATTAACCACATGACTTATTAACATATTTTGGATTTGACATGATGAATAGAAATAAACCATTTTAAGTGTTTATTCATTGAATCCTAAGATATATTTTTTTCGGCAGAATGTTATGTACTTAACACTATTGAGCTTTAGCCAAAGTACATTATTAAAAAAAAAACAATCCTTCCTTCTCAATGTTTGATTTTTCTTTTTTCTTTCTAAAATTGTTTAATAACATCTCACTCATAAGTAGACAGACACTGTTAGCTATTGACAATATTGATTCTAGGAAAATCCTTAAATTGACTTAATTAACCGGGTGCACATGATATGATAGAATATTAAAAAGATTTATCAGTTCATAAATAAAACTAAATGCAAAATTAATAGCAGAAATACATACAAAATAAAAAAATAGTATATAAATAATTACTAAGTCCTAATTTATTATTAGTTCGATTTATTAAAAAAAAAAACTCATGGACCGAACCTATACATGCAATAAGCCAATAATTTTCCAAATTATTAATGGAATGCAGCTGCCTACTTATATTCGCGGCAATATATTATGCCCCCAAACAAAATATCACTTGCATGTACAAATGATTGAAATTTTAAATTATGAATAGGAACCGATTGAAAATTTGAATTTGCTGCAGTTTCAAAAATAATTTTAGTATATATTATTGTATTTGCACTAGAAATAAAGCAATTAATTGGGTGAAAAAATAATATAAATAGTTGGTAAAAGGATATTTTCACTAAATTGCAGTAAACAATTTTCTAAAAGAATAAAGAAAACAAATGAAAAGAAATGGAAAGAGTACTGATTAAACAAGTACAAAAGTATACGAGAATTTATATTAAAGGGTTGGTAAGGTAAACAGAGGAATTTAATGAACAATTAAAGAAATAACCTTTTTGTTGCAACAAGTACAGGAGTTATTAATGAAAGAAGCAAAGAAAATTTGTGATAATTTGTATGAATAGAAGGGATTCTGAATACGGACAGGAAGGGAGATTAGCGATGAGAGGCACAATACAATTGATTGTCTGGCTAGAATCAGATTAGATAATAGGGATTTAAGGGGCAATGCGATACTTGTTCAGGCCCTTTTAATGTATAACAATCCTCTAATCTTATACCGCCTAAGGATGGATGGTTCCCATAATATTATTATTATGTTGTATTCATTGATTGTTGCGTCTCAACTTAGAGTTATTATCACAAAAATATCATTTTTTACATGTAATTTCATTCGCTTATTACATGAATTAGTTCTTAGCATCTTTGAAATTATTTCTAACTAGTTATAAAAAAATAAAAAATCCCCAAATTGCCGATGGTGAATCATTAAATGCGGGCCTGGAAGCTCTAAGAAAGTCAGCTTAGGCCCATATGTGCTCTTTTCTGGGACTGGGCCCACAAAGATATGAAACAACTCAGGTACAGCAATTCCCCATAGTGGCTCCATCAACCTAATTGTTTTTCTAAAGCAATTCATACGCTTTAATAGCTTTAACGTAGTGAGATTAATAATTAGGAATGATTTTTATCTCATGATAGTAAGCTTCGCTGCAGAAAAAGCAAAACAAGAAACTGATTCCATCACATGGAAAAATATCAAATTAAAATCTATAATTGCATATTTTCGAGATAATATTAGTATTATATCTGAATTTCGAGCATGAATTTGACAATTTTTTATGAATTTGACAATTTCGAGCATGAAATTATGCAGCTTGATATTAAGAACTTTATAACAATTAATTATTGTAGTAATTAAAGATTAAATCCAACCCAATAATGGAAGAAAACTAAAAGAGCTATGGGATTAGAGAAGATATTTTATATAAATGTATTAATCGATTTTTCTCAACCCACCAAATTAATCTAACCTCAGATTTTAAAGGGCTAATAATTTATTCTGACAACTCTACCTAATACTCCTTTATGATTGTATACCAGCTTAAATTTGTGTGAGAGAAATAGAAATTATTATTATTATTATTATTATTTGATTATAATCCCAAAAAAAAAATACTACGACAGTGGGGCCTACACATTGTGTATGCTATTACACCAACTTGTGTTCGTGTTCTATATACATACGCATACTCAGTTGAGAAATTTTTGAAAAAATAAAAATAAATTGAAAATGAAATGTCATTAACACAGCTAGCAGAAGAATTGCGGGGAGAGATGAAATATTATTGTTTGGTTGCGTTCGTGGTTTAACCACCTTAATTATTGACTGAATGTAGGCCTCTGTCTGCACGTGATTGCCAATGCATGGAACAACATTCATAAAACTTGGTTAATTTACGGGTTATTTATCTACTCATTTATGGTATATTTACAAATGAAAATGATGGTTTTGTAATTATTTTTAATTATGAATCTTTTCTTGTATTTCTCTTCTGGACGCTATCAAATTCTAAACAAGTTGCGTTCCTATTTATTAGTGTTTAGAATGTAGCCGTTGAATTTACCATTGCAGTATCTGTTGCAACTATTAATAAAGACAATTTGGATTTAATTCTGAAATTGAATTATTTTCAACTTCTGTTCGACTTTTTTTTTTCAAAATTTTAAAGGATAAAACAGTTAATTAGTCGTGTATTCACTACTGATTTTAAATGAATATTACATTTGAAAACAAATATAAAGACTAAATTTTCAATTTAACTGTACTTTTTTTTAAAAAAGAGTCTGAGGATAGGCTTAGAATAAAATAAAAATCAAAATTGTAAAACTTATTTACAAATAAAATTCATTTGTAAATAAATTTTTATACTTAATATAAAATAATTAAAATATATAATTAAAAATAAAATTTTTTATTTTTATACTTAAAATAAATGAATAAAAATATTTAATTTTTAATAAAAGTGATTGAAAAAATTAAGGAAGAAGGGAGAAAAAATGTTTAAAATACATAACGTATATATTCTATAATAAAAAATATTATAGTATTCCAACATTTAGCTGTTTAAAAATAAAAAATTTATTTGTAAATTTCATCTATTTTAGTATAATTTGATGAAAATATAATAAATTTCATGAAATTTAGTTCATAAAATTTAATTTTTTGCTTTGCATTCTAAGTATAAAAAATAGAAATTACAAATAAATTTTATGAAATTTATTTATTTTAAATGGACTCTTAATTCAAATTTAAATTCGAAAGTTTTGATTTTTTTTACTTTTCAGGGCCAGGTCAGGCCCTACTTTTTCAGATTTAGTCTATATTGTAGACTTACTATTAACATAACTTACTATTTGTTTTACAATATAAAGAACTAATGGTGGAAGAAGAAGATGATGATGATTATGATGATGAAGTTGAAACTGACATAGAACAATTGATTCATGAGTATGTAGGAGGATTAATTGGCTACATTGTTGAAGTAGAACCAGTGGCGAAATTATTGGGTTTAGTCCAATGGGCATTTTCTGAATTTAGGTTAGGTTTTGATCAATTTATTTGGACCAAATTTTGAATTTGGACAAATTTTGCCAGGTCTACTCTATAACTTTCAAATTTTATAAATTGAAGATAGTTTATTCCATTTGGTTAATTATAATAATAATACAAAAAATAGTTTTCACTTATAAATGATTCACCAAAATATGAATCATCATTGAACATACAAATATCTCATAAAAATTTAATTTAAGTAATTCTTGAAAAAAAATCATAAGTCACTATCCATTATTTTAAATCTGGCATTAAAAAAAAATACACAGGTCAACAAAAATAAAACATTTATTGGAAATTATATGATATAATAAGAATATCAATGTCTAATTCATGACACCATAATTCTTGGGCAAATCCTATCACATTTTCTTTGGGCTGCAGGGCCCATAAATGTCTAAAGGAAAAGCACCACGGCTCATGTCTGTGATCCCAATAACAAATATTGGATTTGGTTTTGTTCAATTCCAAAGAATGACAAGTATTTCAATTTTATATGTGGGTTTGACTATCCATACAGGCCCCGTCCACAAATTTTATATGTGGGCTTGAATAGCTAGTTTTGTACTTAAGTTTAGCTCGATTCAAATCCATTTAGATGTCCATTTATTAAAGGACATACTTGAATTTCAATTGTTAATTTTGGGAATACGCCGGCGTGGTCAAATATATATATCCCCTTCTTGGTGATGAAATATCTTAATAATGTACAAAGTAAATTACTCGATTCTTTTTAATTTTAATAATTTGTGATGAATTGAGAGATTTTATAAAAAGAAGAGGTCGTTTATGATGGTCGAGTTGATGCCGTATTTGAATGAAGATGTTAGTGGAATTCCATTGCATGTCGCAATATTTGAATCCTGTAAGAAAGTTAGGCCGGTTGGACCAAACGTTAACATTTCAAAACTTAAGTCAGTAAAAAATTTCGATAGAAAGAATATATATATAGAGAGAAAGTGTGCGCTTTGAGTATGCAACCTGTTATTTTAGTATGGGATAATTTGGTATTTATAAAAGGCGTTGAGAACTACTTTAGTAGTTTATCCAAGTGTTAGAGTAGATGTTCGTCAATGTGACGCAAAACAGCTAATAGATGCGATGGATGTGTGAATTAATGGACTATTGAAAGTCATGCCTTACTAGTCTGATCAGACGGCTTTATCTCCTTAGTTCCTGTGCGTACTTATTTGCTTATGTACCAGACCTCAGGGTGCTGGGCTTAGGCCGTGTTGGGCTTTTCCGTTTGTTGAACCTTTGGGACCGAGTCTTAGTTAGGCCTGTGATTGCAGAGCTAGCCTTTTTGTATGATCAATTGGATATTATCAATTTGGCTTACAACATTTATTAATTTGTGATATAAATTTTTGACACTTTTTTTAAAAGAAAAATTATATAAAATGCAATTATTTTAAATTTATAAATTATTTGTATAATAAATTGGTTGGGCGACATATTTTCCGAGCGAATTTAGATAAGATAAATCACATTTTTTATGGACGTCTACCGTTTAGATAATAAGACTGCTTGAGCCTATAGACGAATAGGTCGACCACTAATAATGGCACTTGAAGAAACCACATTTCTTTTGGGCATTTGATCGAACAATTGACATGCAACTTGCCCACCCACACTCCAAGTACCCATCAATTACATCAAACAATATACGAGCTGAACAAAATCAAAATCCGACTACTAGCCCACAGCAAACTAAACCCGTCAAGGAATGATGAAGGGTCGCCAGAGAGTGTGAGATGAGATTGAATTTGCAACAAATTAAGGCATTCGATCCAAAAGAGAGATACACTTTGCGGTGTTATTTGAATTTGTTTATTTATTTGACTTTTTTTCCATGTGTGGGTAACATGCAAATTGTTTCATTTAGATCCATCTGTCTGGCGACAAACCGGCCATCAAAACCCACCGACGTTTTAAATACCTATAGATTACATAAATATCCCACTTTGTTTTTAAATTATTATTTGCTTTTTTTGCACTATTTGTCGTTGATCCAACAGCATTCTGTGCTTCTTTACATATGCTGTGTTCTATTCTACTCGCATCTTAAACTTAATCTATTATTCATAAATATAAAAATAAATAATATTAATATAATAATTACGTTAAAAACATCTTGGTATAAGACATTGCAATCTTTATATGGCTTGAATTTATACAACAAAATTATATATATATAAACTCGTAGAATGAAAAAATGTGATGAAAAATAGGATGCAAGTGGGGTAATAAAATATTATTTATTGGTGGAAATGAATAATTATGATGGGAGAGTAATAATTATGGGGCATGTGCACACATGCAGCAACACCACAAGTACCCGCTTATTGTCCGTATTCCGTCCTTCGCCGTGCAAACTAATGTATTCATCCATATTCATTACCATTAATTACTTCGAGTTTTCTACACTAATTATTTTTAATTATTCCCAATCGACAAAATTTCCTATGTTATTTTTTGAGCTTGCAAAATTATCTATTCTGCATAATTTGTTTAAACGTCATTTATAACATGGTCGATTTTTTTATCAAAAAATCTCATTTGGAATTATGCATCTTAATTTTTTAATTTATTACACTTGAATTAAAAAATTTAACAAAATCGATAAACATTATAGGAAAATAATCAATAAGTTTTTTTTATTGATATATTTAATAGTAAAATTCCGTATAGTTAACAGTAAATTTCGGTATATATACTTGATAAATTCTTCAATTAATACTAAGTTTTCGTAGTTTTGATGGAAAATAAAATGCATAAATATGTCGCTGAAAAATAAATGCATACTTGATGTGAAATAAAAAATATTTTCTTAAATTCGATTCATAAAATTATCAATAAAAAAATTGCTAAGATATGTACCGTAAATAATTTCACGTATCTAATTTAGGAAAGTATTTTCTGAAAATAAGAGAAGAATGATAAGCAGCGCATGGTGCGCATTTTTTCAAACAGACGCAGCTTGGGTCACGTGCTTTGGCCAGTGGCAGCACATGCAACGAAACAAATGAAAATGAGAAAGGAGAGGATGGACTTTTCCTGTTTTTTCGGCTTTTGGGATTAAAATATTGAACAGTTTTCGTTAAAATTTCAACTTTGTTGACTTTTATCTGTCCTTGTGGGCCCATTATCTACAACTACTTAACTAACTTATGCTCCAATTAATGCCCACCGTCCTTATTAATTTTCTACTCACACTCGTTAAGCATTTTTTCAAAAAGAAGTTTTCGTTTTATGTAATTTTATAAACTAGTAAAATTAAGTAAAAGTTAATTATTTATTTCATATTTTATTTTTATCGCGCCTATATTAATATCATAATTAAAACTCTCGTTTAGAAGAGAATATATTTCTCCACTTAAAAATTCTAATTTATTATAATATCAAACAACTTGATGATTACATTAATGTCATGTGCACTAAATGAGGGTGAATTATAAATTAATTAATCAATCTAAAGTTTATTTTTTAAATTCAGTTAATTACTAATAACAAAAATAATTTAATTTGATATAAAACTATAAAACATTCAAAGTTATAAGGGTATGTAAATTCTTACCATATAAATAGATAAATCAATTATTCATTTAGGTATGATTTTTTCCATTTTTACATAATTTTCTTTATTTTTTATAATTTTTCTAATTAAAAGTACTAACTTCACCGTCAGAATATTTGTATACCTTCACATATCCTTTACCCTTTTTTTTGCAGGTATCAGGCTTGGGTCAAGAATTTTTCAACAATATTATCATTGGTGTGGTGAGCATGGAACACACCTTCACCCATTTTCATTGCAATCCTTGCATCAATTGTATCAAAAAATTAGCTGGTTAACACTTGATTGGTCACTGGAGGACGAAAAAAAAGGGAGAAACTATGTCATTTTGCTGGCTGGGAGTAGGAGACCCAAGAGGGAAAATTGCAATTGAAAATTGATTCAATTCATCTAATGTCGACCGCCACTTATCGCTAAGGTCCCCTCATCGTGGCAACGTGGCTAGAGCGCCCCCATCGCAATCACCATCGATTTTTGCTGCCCATCGCTGGCAACTATCGTCGTCACCCTGTCACTAGAGAGGAGATCAAATAAGCATCGCTGCACCACCGTCGCTAGGGAGGAAATCGGACAAGCACCGTTGCACCACCGCCGCTAGGGAGGAGATTGGACAAGCATCGTTGCACCACCGTCGTTGCCCAAATCTTCACCGCCCATAAAATTAGGGTTTTTATCTGGAGATCAGATGCATCAATGGAGATCAACACCAATGCTTTTTTGGTCAGCCACTGTGAGAGCCACCACCCTATTTTCAGGTATCAGGTTCATATACTAGCCTCCCATATGATGAGTTTCTTTCGAGATTGTCATGTTAATCTCCGTTGGTGTTAAGTTGCATTTAGTAGTCTTGGTTACTCAATTTGGCAAATCAAGGAAAAAGTAGAAACTAGGGAGATTTGCTCATAGAAATTAATTTTCCTTGTTAAAGAACAATGAGAAGACACTTATTTTAGGATGAGCAAAAATGGATATGATTTTGATGCTTATCTGATTAACAGTAAATTTATGCTGCCTTAGAACTCCCCAGACCATTCTTTGCGTAAGGTCCTAGATCAATTCAAAATCCTTCCTGTCACCATTTATATTGCAGACAAGTCCTCATATTAAAGAAACTACTACTATTTTTTGACCTTGTGAGATCATTTTAGTCTTAGTCTGCATAACCATCTCCATTTCATAAAACTTCACATCCTTCCTTTATGGATGCCGAACATGAGATTTGCACATATCATTGATGGTGCCTTTATCCATTATATTTTCATGATGTTTGAGGGAACATAATACTAAAAGTTGTATGCCTAAAACAATAACAGGAGAAGTTTGTTTTAAAAATCATTTGTTGTCTCTCTCTCCTTTCTTTAAAAGGGAGTGTTGTCTCTTTTTTACTTATTTTGTAGTATGATAGTGCCAAGTTTCTGGTTGCTTACTCATATCCCATTGTCCTCATGCTATAAAAATCTAAGTCCATGTTTGCTTCTATATTATTTCCAAAGCCCGGCCCTGAGATTGCCCATGTATAAAAAATATATTTATTTATAAACTTCTATGCTTAATCAGTATATTAATATTTTTATAAGTATGAAGTTTTTAAAATAAAACTGAGAATTGCAAATTGATAAAGATGCTTACATCTCATCTAACCTTATATGCCTTGCACTTTCCTATAAATATTGTTGCTTGGCTTATGTACCATCTCCTTATGGCTTCATTATTTTCCGCTGATTTTCATATCTTACCTACAATTATATATGCATCTTAATAATGCACCACTTTTAACCATATATATATATATATATATATAATTTCATATGTGGCATATTATTATTATGTGTAATAATGTCTCGGTGATAATATTAATTCAACTTGCCATCTATTCCTTGGCTTACCATCATGTGATCCTTATCTTCCTACTCTTGTTCTTCTAAGAACTCCAAAGATTCACCATAGAACTTGCATGCATCCTCCTTTAGAATAGTTGAAACACTAGATACTCAGCTGAGATTTTGGTTAACAATCATTATCTTACAATTAAAAGATACTTAACTGCTTCATCAATTTTAGGAGCTTATTTCGATTTATTGTCTTTAATTTAGGCACATCACAGTTATATTATTTTTGCTAAATGCTTAATTTGTTAAGGCCACCATTGCCTATATAAGCATATTTAAATGCAAATTGGTTGTGTTTTTCACGGCATTCATATTATCTTCACATTCTTAATTTTTGTTGATTAGTCTTTAGTTTGTTCTTGTTTAACTAACAATTTATCAAACAAGACAAGTGTATTTTGAATTTCTAGCTTAATTAACAAGTTATCAAACAAGACAAGTGCATTTTGAATTTCTAGCAGTTATTTTTCAATAATAGCTTGAGACAATACAAGTAGGAATAGTAATGACTAAAGCAACGCATATAGTTTTAAGCTTAAAAAATGATAAGCATTTTTTTTGCTTCTATATTTTTAAGTATAATGCATTACTTATACTCGGCTTTTTCAGCCAAAATTTTTAAGTTATGTAGCTAAAACTCTACAACGGGCAATGTAAACTCTATAATATTTTACAGCTCATTCTGTCACACTCTTGGAATATTTTCAACTTAAAGAAGTACCATCAGTAACCCTGCTCAAATAGGCATGTTTGCCACAAGCAAGGCTCAAAAGCTCACTAGGCATGTTTGCCACGAGTACTTCAATTAATTAAGCTCTTAGGCAGTCTCGCCACGAGCTCCTTCATCAATCAATAACCCCACTCAAACAAGCATGTTTGCCACGAGCAGGGGTCAACATCTCATAGGCATTTTTCCTATTTTTACGAAATTCTCTCTATTTTTTATGATTTATCTATGATTTTTCTACTCAAAAGTACTGACTTGACCGTCAGAGTTTTTGTAAACCTCCATAGGTCATTTACCTTTTTTTTGTAGGTATCAAGCTCGGGTCAAGATTTTTCCAACAATGTTATCAACTACATTGATTTTTTAAATTAATATTCAAATTTTATTAATTAACCAGCGATTAGTCATTAATCAGTTAACTATTGATAATACTTATTATCTACTGGGCTTGATCCACTTTTAGCCCAAGATCCTAGGTATAAACCAAACTTAAGGATAGAGTCCGGTTGATCTTCAACTCTTCATGGCTAGTTTGATCGGATTGATAAGGGGTCTTACCCTGTCAAGTCCATTGACACACTCTGCCTACTAGGTCAAATCAACTACGTATACTCTACCTACTCTAAGCACTTCAGTATCTTTAGAGGTAGACTTTCTCAAATGCATTATAAATAACCCATAACTTACAAGTTGGGTACGTTAGTCTTGAGACATTCTCTCTATATATTCTTTCTCTCTAAGTTTTATTAACTTAAGTTTATGTAATGACTATACTGAATTAACCTGATTACTGTTATTAATTATATTTCACTAATCCATAATACATGGGGTTACGTTAATCTAATCAATTATCATATATCATAACTTGTAAGTCATCTGCTAATGATGCATATAGACATATATACACTATACAAGTCATAAAAGATTAAATCTGTTACATTAAAATTTTGTTGGGTTATTAATTACAAAACTTAATTATCATATTACGTTAAGACAAGATTCATCATGATCTACTCAAAAAGATACAAAAACGAAGCTCATACATTAAAATAATTCTTCCTAATCTGATGTTGCCTTTTGAAGTTGTTGGCTTTGTCCCTGAAGAAAGGGTCTAACCTGTGAACCTATATGGATAAACATCCGTGCTAAGCTATAAAGCTTAATGGAAAACAAAATAACATGTTGATATCCACTCACAGTGGTTATCACTAAGCATACAATAATAATACAAAATAAAATGCATTCATTCCATTAAGACATAATATTAAGTACATTATTGGAAGTAATAACTGTATCATTTAATCGTAATAATAAAAGATTTCAAACTATGCATGCATGTCATTCATTGTATAAATTGCCTGCTTATATTCTTGTGGGTGTGGATAACGGGTGCTGTGGATACTCGAAGGTATCAAACATATAAATACCTGAAGGTATTAAATCTGTGGTCCCAACTAGGGTCAAAACTGTGGTCTCATTTAGAGACATATTGTGGACCCATACGGATCAAACTATAACAGCTGCGACTGTAACCCTATGGGCATACCTATCTATCCACCACCAACTTCTATCCAGGCATTATTCATGGTAAACCATGCATGTTCATAAACAACTTTAATACAATTATATATATATATATATATATATATATATATATATATATATATATATTATATATATATATATATATATATATATATTTATTTATTTATGTTTATGTTTATCATTTATATATGTTCTAATTTTAAGGTCTATTATGTTCAGATATGGACACAACACAACATGGGGGGTGGAAGAGGGTAGCCTACTATAGTGGAAAAAAAAGAAAAAATATAGGCAAGTATAGGAGATAAACGCTTGTTGTCACACTCGCATCAATAGTCGCGCTCGCGACAGTCGGCTACTACCCAAATAAATGTTCGTTGTTGTCGTGCTTGCGACAGTCGGCGACGGCCCAAAAATTTAACGTTCATGCTCATAAAATCCTATAAGCTAGTTAAGACATTTAACTTGTACATAAATTTTAGGCATACCAAAAGACTTTTTCTGATAAAGTTGTCTCTAAAAAGTTTTACCCCTATGTTTCTAGTTTCTAAAACACCAAAAATTGTTTAAATCTAACCTATAAATCTTCAGATATGCAAAGAAAACCACAGACTGCTCACAAAAATGAGGTAACAGCCATAACCAGATTTCAACATAAATTTTCACTATTATGTAGTAAAAATCAGTTCTCGATTTCTTCTAACAAAATCAAGATATATGTGTCTACTTTCTATACCAACTAGAATTTCTCAATTTGAATAACTATAACTCAAGATATATCCAAAAGAGTATGGATTGGTCCATTAATTCTTAAAACAGATTTTTTTACATCTTTCAACAAAACTAGCATCTTTCATCTCTAAACCACTTCCAAGCTTAAGATAAACACATAAAACATATAATAGCAGTAATAAAGACATCTCTTATGTCAAGACATCAAGCATACACACACACAATCATGCAAGTTTTCATACCTTTTAAAGCTTCAACTTTTCTTCACTCTTGAATTGTTTCTTTTTCCTTCTTTTTGCTAGCTTCTCCTTCTAAGAAATAAGAACACCACCATGAACATCCATCACTTTATTCAATGACCAATTCATAACAAAAAGAAAAGACAAGGATACCTTACAATCAAACTAACTAAATCTTTCTTTTTCTTGTCAAAAATCCAAGAGATCTAGATAGAGGTTTTGAGAGAGAGACTTTGGGGTTTGAGAGAGGATGAAGATGAAGGAGAGAAGACACCTGATTCAGCTGGCCACATCTCAAAATATCTCCCTCTCCCTCTTTTTTTATTGGCCCAAATGTCACTTAAATGCAAAACTTGCTCTTTGGTCCTCAACTTTCCTTTATTTCTAATTATGCCTCAAAACTAACCCTTTCACTTTTTAATTATGTCCCTCTCTATGCATTTATAATTAATTTAACATAGACCCTAATTATTAATTAGTAAAAAATTCTCCTAGGGTATAATGAGGGGCATTACAGTTTTGAAGTTCTCACTCCTAATTTGCCTAACAAGTTCTTATTGCAGTTCTATTTAGTCCTACTAATTTGATCAAATTACTCTCCCATTCGGCCTCACTTGTTTTTGATATTGAATTATCATTTGATACTTTCATTAAGAGGGAATCAGAAGATTTAAGATAATCTGGGCCTCTAGGATTGTAGGGAGTCATCAATCTGATGATGATAGAAGAAGACTAAGATTTATTATGAGAAGAGAATAACCTCACAGGTCTTCCACCATTAGTTCTCCATGGTGGATCGAAATGAACTGTTTATTCTCTAAGGCGAATCAAAAATGGAGAAAGGCAAAAGAACGGGTAAAGGAATTGTATTCCATCATTCGTTCTCCATAATGGATTGGAAAGAAAAAGGCATAAGAATGTTTAAAAAAATTTTATTCCACCGTTCGCTCTTCATGACTGATTGAAATGAATCACCCGTTCATCACGACGGATCGAAAAGAGAGAAAGGTATAAAAATGCCTAAAGGAATTTTATTCCACAACCTGTTCTCTATGGTGGATCAAAAAGAGAAAAAGGCATAAGAATGCCTAAAGGAATTTTCTTCCACCATATGTTCTCCATGATAGATTAGAAAGAGAGCAAGGCATAAGAATGCCTAAAGGAATTTACTTCCACTGTCTGTTTTTCACGGTGGATCGGAAAGAGAGTGGGACATAAGAATGCCTAATGAAATTTTATTCCACCTCCTGTTGTAAGAAAGCCTAAAGGATTTTTCATGGTGGATCGAAAAGAAAGAAAGGCATAAAAATGCCTAATGGAATTTTATTCCACCGTTCGATCTCTACATCAGATTGAAAAAAGAGCAAGGTATAAGAATGGCTAAAGGAAATTTCTTCCACAGTACATTCTCCATGGCGGATTGGAAAGAGAGAAAGGTATAAGAATGCCTAAAGGAATTTTATTCCACCATTCGTTCTTCTCAGCCAATTGGAATTAATTGTCCATTTTTTATGGCGGATTGGAAAGAGAGAAAGGCATAAGAATGCCTAAAGGAATTTTATTCCACCATCCATTTTCAATGGCTGATTGGAATAAATTATCCGTTCTTCACAACGAATTGGAAAAAGAGAAAAACACAAGAATGCCTAAAGGATTTTTATTCCACCATATGTTCTTCATGGCCGATTGGAATGAATTGTCCATTCTCTACAGCGAATAGAAAAGTGAGAAAGGCATAAGAATGCGTAAAGGAATTTTATTTCATTGTTCGTTCTCCACAATAGATCAAAATGAACAGTCCATTCTCCACAGTGGATCGAAAAGAGAGAATGGCTAAATGAATTTTCTTCCACCATCCGTTCTCCATAGTGGATCAGAAAGAGAGGAAGGCATAAAAATGATTAAAGAAATTTTCTTCCACCATTGGTTTCCCACGACGAATCAAAAAGAGAAAAAAACATAAAAATGCCTAAAGGAATTTCATTCCATCGTCCGTTCTCCACAATAGATCAAAATGAATAATTAGTTCTCCACTGCAGATCAGAAATAGACGTAAAAATGCCTAAAGGAATTTTATTCCATTGTCTGTTCTCCACAACAAATCAAAAATAAAGAAAGGCACAAGAATGCCTAAAAGAATTTTCTTCAATTATTCATTCTCCATTGCGGATTGAAAAGAGACAAAAGCATAATAATACCTAATGGAATTTTCTTCTACCGTCAGTTCTCCACGGCGGATCGTACATTCTTCAAGGGTGGACAAATTATAAAAGAAGTTGAAGGCATAAGATGTCTAAAAATTAAAATCGAAATATTTTGAAAATCTATAGCCAAAATTGAAAAACTCAATTAATAATCTATTCGGATTTTTCATGGGTGGACAAATTATAACACCCATTATCTACTAGCCTGATCCATTTTAAGCCTAAGGTGCAAGGCATAAATCAAACTTAAGGACAACGTTCAGTTGATCTATAACTCTCCATGACTAGTTTGATCGAGTTGACAAGAGGCCTTATCCGTCAAGTCTATTAACACACTTTGCCTATTAGGTCAAATCAACTACCTATACTCTACCTATGCTAGGCATTTGAGTATCCCTAGAGGTAAACTTCCTTGTATACATTATAAATAGTCCGTAACTTACAAAGTCGGGTACATTGATCTTGAGATCCTCTCTTTCCATATTCTCTCTTTCTAAGATTTACTGATTTAAGTTTTGGAGTGCTCACACTCAGTCCGCCCGAACAGTTTTTGTTGTAGGTTTATTTAGTCCTACTGATCCGATTGGATTACTCTCCCATCCAACCTAACTTATTTTCAATATTCCCAAAATTATCAATTATTAACCATCGATTAACATTAGAAAAATTAAACACATACAATTATCAATCATCTTATGCAGCATAACATATATATAAAAAAAGATACATCTATAATATTAAAAATCTAAAGCAAAAATTATGGAAATTTTAAGTATAAAACTACAAATATAAAAATACAAGTTAAAAACTTCATGTTCATTCAATAAAAAATAATAACACAAAAGCTTTAATTCATGGAAAATTACATATAAGATTTTTTTTTAACAAGAAGTTAATTAAGTCGAATTCTAAATCTATTAACTATAATTTTTAAAACTAAAGTCCATTTATGCATTAATTAATCAGACTGTTTTATTGCATATACCAATTTGGATTTAGTTGTAATCATCAATTTAACAATTTTATTTTTATTTTTTGCCCAACCCCAGTAATGATAAAAAAATAACTCTATTGTGAAATGAATGGAGTAATAAATATTCGACATTAGACGTTTCAAAAAAAAATATTCAACATTAGAAACGAGTTCTTTATTCACACACACACATGAAAATGTGATGTATTCAATGGTTAAGAAAGTAAGAAAAATCATGAAAAAAGAATAATCTTCTCAAACTTTATTCTTTCATGGTTTTTCTTGCTTTCTTAACCATTGAATCCATCACATTTTCATGATTTTATTGGCTTTAACCATCACATACTCATCCCATGAAAGAATTAGAAATGGTTAAAGTAAAAAAAATCATGAAAATGTGATGGATTCAATGGTTAAAAAAGCTAGAAAAACCATGAAAATATCATGTTCTCAAGTTTTCCATATCACACATTGGAAAGAGAAAGGAAATGACATGGATTTATAAGTTTGGAAACTCATCACCTTAACAAGACCCAATTTGGATTTGGTTAAGGTAAATGGGTTGACATGTGTCATTTTCTCATTTGTTTATTTCAACAGTTGACGTGACATCTTCACGTGATGTGACGGTCATGTCATTATTTCGGCAAGGACTGTTGACGTGACGGATGACGTGGCATGCGATGTTATCATTCAGGCCAAGATCATTACCAAAAACCGGTGATATGATATTTATAAAAAAAGGTACTAAGTTCAATGATATTTTTATTAGAAAAAATAAGTTAATTATTTTTGGATAATAAAGTCTAAGTCAGTAATTATGTGTGACATTAACCCCACATTAGACGTTTCAATAAAAATATTCAACATTAGAAATAAAGTCTTTATTCATATATATATATATATATAATCAGTAAATAAATGCCATTTTACAATTTAGCGTGAGATATTCTCTCCGGATTTGCACAAGTTTTTTTTTTTTTTTATCGTTTTCATTTAAGTGTGGGATTGGTGTAAGTACATTTTTAGACAGTAGCTTCAATTTTTTTTTTTCTCTTCTTTTCTTCTTTTATTTTTATGTTTTCATTTTCATTTCGTATATTTTTTTAAATTTCATGTGTATGGATATGGACTTTTGAAGTTTATTTGTTATCAATATTTGCTTTTGTTCCTTTGATTTTTTTCCGATATTGCAATTTTATATTTTGCTTTATGTTTTTTTTAAATCTGATTGTTTTATTTAAATTTATATTTTTTTAAGTCTAAACTCATTATTTTTGCATTGTGCTTTTTAGAATGAATCTGAAAACAATTTAATTTTTTGTTATTTAAGTTTGTTTATTTCAGTTTGCTTGGAATTGTATTCTTGAATTAAATAGAATGTATTTTTCTCGCGTGCAAGGTGGTTTGAAATATTTCCATACATAACAAATGGAATAAATTTTATACTGATAGTAATATCGTGGATGGCATGTTATAATATCTAACTTTTTCTTAGTATGAGTTTATAAATATTTATAGTAATTTTATAAGTTTTATGCCATCTATATATTTTTGAATTATTTTTAAATTTCATGTACTTTAAAGACATATTTATTATATTATTAATAAAAATTTAGTTTGCATTTTTTTACAAACGCAATTGCAATACAAATTCCGAAAATATCTCAGTTAAAAAAATCATGTTTGTCTATGACAAACTATTTAATCTTTTTTTTTTTTTTTGGGCTTCAACTACAATGTCTCCCCACTTATTCACAGGTTTTAATTATTTGCTCAAATTGTTTAGCAATATACAGGTGGGAATAAGCAGTGATCTACTGCATTAATTGGATCTCATTTAAAAACTCAGAAAAATACTTATATAAGCATTGCATGAATGAATATATTAATTATTGAATCAAATCAATAATCGACAACAAAATTATCCAAGAGTTTTTTTCCTTCTTTTAGTTAAATGGCGCCTATATTAGACACAAATCCTAACCGAATTAATTAAAGTCGGTTCGATTATCTATTTTAAATTTTATTTGAATATTTTATTGAATCTAGCAAAATTATTTTTTAGATTTTTAGTTTCGTTTTTGGGTGTAATCTAATATCAATAACCCTAAAGACGTTGTTAGGATTTGTTGAATGGGATTTAAGAAAAAAAAAAAGAAGTTTTATAAGTTTAATTTTTTTTAAATTATGAAAAAGCTATTCAAAACTTCTCTAGATTGATGTTTAATTAAATAAAGAAAAAGTTGAAGTTGTTTTTGTTAGTATTGCATCCTTCGAAGATAAGTTACAAGTGGAATCGAATCTATTTTTCGTGGCAACTGCGGTCGGTCTACAGGGAAAGGGCTGTTTTGTCTCCTGGCACGATAATTGGCTAGGCAATGGTCCTTTAATTCAATTCATGCATCATCTTAATAGTATCATGAGCAACTTTTGAGAACTTTTAATTGGACGTTGCCGAGATGGATTGATAATTTCGAGAATATTGAAAGAGATGACACTAAAAGGTCGATTGCGGGCCCATCAGATCAGTGATAATAAAAGACCTTTAATAAGATAAACTTGATCGGAACAGGTTTTAGTGCTCCAAAACTTTCGTTAATAAAGTTTAGAGATAAAAAAGTTCTCAAAGATACATTACCTAAAACTCTTATGCAATAGGCTAGTTATAATGTATGTCAAATGGTAAATTTCTTAGGTATTGAGTACTTTAGATCGAGTATCTTGACACGGTGTGATGGATGGGTGGCTTGTGTCAGAGGCTTTTGACAAGGTAGGGATCTATCATATTGATCAGAGAACAAAACGGGTTCCAATCTAATCAATCCAATTGGATTGATCATCCCAAGGAAGATAGCTGGGCTTGGGTCTATGTTGCCTTATTTCTTAGACTGATTAAGCCAGGCCCAAACAATAAAGGTATTATCATTGGCCCCTCTCAAGAATTCGATAAGATAAATCAATATCATGAAATTTTGATTGCTCAATTTTCAAAATTCCATTTGAAATTTGAAATTTGCGAATAAGTGGAGGCATCCCTTTATATGCTCGACTGCTGAGCATAGTTGTCATTCATATCATTACGAATCATGCTTCGTCAAGCATGACATTAATGAAAGAGGCACCACTACAAGAAAATGCTCATTTAGTGACGAAAATTAGCTACGGAGATTGTTAATTTTTTGTTGCTAATCAAAATTAACGATGGAAGTTAGTAACGAAAAGAATCATTGTAGATATGAGCGTTGCTAAAATTTAACAACGAAAATCAATTTCATTGATAATTTTAACGATGGAATTAAAATCCGTTGTAAAATCCACCAAATGCAAGATGCCGTGAATTGGTTAAAATTACCAATAAAAAATAATTTTCGTTGCTAAATTTAACAATGAAAAAAGATTTAAGTTGCTAAATTTAGCAACGGAACAGAAATTACAAGTTCCGTTGCTAAATTTAACAAAGAAAATTACAAGTTCCGTGGCTAAAGATAACGATGGAAAAAGATTTCTATTGCTAAATTTAACGACAAAAATTACAATTTTTTCTTTAAAATTAGCAACAGATTTATTAGTTCCATTGGCAAACTTTAGCTAGGTAAAAATTTTGTATATTCGCATAATGTTTTAGTTTCAATCAAAATTTATTGTTTATAAATAAATATAATCTAAATTTGTACTGTAATTTAAGAAAATATCTTGATTTGTAGTATAATATGAAAATTGTAATGTACGACAATAGAAATCCTGAAAATATATGTTACTACTATAAAGTAAGTGCGATGCGTGTTCGTTTTACTTACCCGAATCACCCTCGAAACCAAGGGATCATCGAGCTTGAAGGAGGAAACCTCTGACCTTTAGCCGTTTGGTCCCACTTTTAGGATCACACCAGGTTGAGGCTCCCTTGCCCGGACTGACTGGTCGCTTTGCAATAGAAAATAGACTCAACTCTACTTGCCAAGTCTTAAGCCTCAAAAGGCATGAGACAGCACATCAAGGTCTCCCTATCTTATCACTAGTGATTGATAGCCGGGAGGCATCAGTTGGGTACCATAAGGGTGATTGTAAAGAGTCACCACCCAATGGAACATTGGAAAAAAAGGGTGTTCCGACCTCGTGAGGCCAAAAATCTAGAGATAGTTAGGAACTTCTCTCTATTTTTTACCTTTGATAAATGTGACATAACAGCTTTCAGATTAATTATGTTATCCATTTTCTTTCATGCAAGATCAGAGCAAATATAGATACTCAAGGCGTACCTAATCACATAAGAAAACGGTAAATCATGACATAGAATAAAGTGATAAACACATTTATAAATCGAGCAGTTCATTGCAGCATTTTTTATGAAGACTTTGATCTTCGCATATGGGTTACGAAGAAGCATTTCATTGTGAGAGTTTGAAGACAAGGACCTGCCAGTTCAAGTTTTATTTAAGAAGTGTCCCGTATTATTTAATTATATACAAGAATCGTTTACATCATTAAAGGCTAATTTTTACATGTGAGTCTTCTGAGCAAAAATATAAACATTGGTCCAATTTTATTATCCTAATTCTTTACTCTAAATATTTTTTGTAACATTTTTCATTTAAGATCGAAAAAAGCCTTTTTATAATAAAGAGAGAGGGTTGCAGACTTACCTGTAGTGATCACCTGGCTACAATCACAAGAGGGTTACCCGTAATAATAATAATAATAACAATAATAATATAAAGAAAAGTAGAATGAAATAAATTAAGAAGAAAAATAAGAATCCAACGCATACTTCAAAAATGCACTGGCGCGCACTAGGCAACATACGGTTGACTCTTTTATTTTAAAAAACGAAAAAACATATTTTAGGTCGTGCATCACATGACACATGGGTATGCATCAGGTGATGCACGACCGTATTGGCCTGGCGAAGGCTAGTTTTCTTCTCCTTTTAAAACAAAGTCCTTATTGATAACAGATCTAAAAGCGAGCAAAAAGGGTGTAGACATTGTGATCTGAGGCAGCCTAGATCAGGGTTACTCAATGATAAGGAAACAGTATTGCTAACAGCAGGTTTGGATCTCAAAGCTTCAATCGTGAATTTGTCATTTTCTCTTAAAGATTTTTATGGTCCTCCAAACATTTTTTAGTGTTTTAAGAAGAGATAGGAAAAAAACCCAATTATGACTGATAGTGGTGACAGACGGCCATCTGTCACCTAAGGGACGGCTGTCTATAGGTTTCAGGATAGTATAAATCAGGGGTATTTTGGGGAATTTGAGATCTAGTGATGAGGGACGATCGTCCCTCACTCACAGACGCCTGTCCCTGGGTCGAAACCCAATTTTCTCACATTTCCCTAGAATTTGAAAAGAAAAAGGTTTTTAGATAGATATCAGGTCTAAATTTTGGGGATTTTATCTCCTAATCTAGTGATTTTAGAGTTGTGATTGGGTTAAAACTCTATCTTTGGTATAAAATAGAAAGATTGGGGTTTTTAAATGGGAGAAATTGTTATTTTTCCAAGAAGAAAAGCCATTAGAGAAGAAAGAAAAATCAATTTCTTTTCTCTCTCTAAAAAAGCTTATGCCTTAACAACCTTTTGAAAAACAAAGAATGAATTTCACACTATTTTTTTAGAATCAAGGAACATGATTCGGAGTAAAGATATGGACTTTAGAAATCACAAAGTCAGAATATCTCCTGAGGATAATATTCTAGGCTCATTTGTACCTTTCTCTCTCTACTATTTATACACTTAATTACATGATCATTTGAATGTTAATCTGATTTTTTTTTGGTTGTTGAGATGGAATAATATGCTCATTTTGTTAAAATATGATTCGTTCCTAGTTTATATGACATATTAAAGGCATGATGATCAACAAAGGATTCCTCCATTATTGTTTTAAAATCTCCCTTTTTAGTGTGTATATGTGGTGTATTTCTTCAATTTTAATTTAATTTTATGCATGTTTTGGTGTTTTAATATGTTTTAACATAATTTAATGATCAATTATTGTATACCTAGGGCTAAAATGTTTATTTGTATAATTTCCTACATTTTCCCTTCTGTTCTACAATTTTTGTTCTGTTCTATAACTAAAGAACGGGAAGAAGATGCAAGGGATGACCATCCCTCACCTGAAGGACGAGATGTCCTTCTGCCTTCATCCTAGTGGTCCCTCACTCCCTTTTGGCCGTCCTTGAATTTTCTTTTAGGTTATTTTCATGTATTTTAAGTCCTTTAATGCCTTTTGTTTTAATGTTTGTTTTATACCATATTTGTGTGACATATAGTATGTTTTGTTCATGCTGTTGTACCTGTAATTGATTCACTTAGGTGTAGATTCTTTTATAGTTGGTGCTAACTAGTTTGCCTGCTTTATTATTTCGATCAATTTACTTATTCATGGATATAGAGGATTATGGAATTTGCATGGGAAGTCGTGCTCCCGTTCTGGTCTCCCTCTTCATTTGGGTTATTTCATTTTCTTCCTTTAGTATATCATGTTGTTATTTATTTGTTTATTTATTTTTTAATTCATTTTGGATGTTTTTTTTGGGATGTAATAGGTAGTAAAAAATAATTTTTTTCGCTTGTCTAGTTTTTAACCCAAAATATCACATAATATAATAAAATAACTTTTTTTGTAAATATGCATGAAGAAACCAATGTTCCCAACCCAAACTAATTAATGTCTCATTTTATGTATGATATTTATTTGTATTTCTTTTATATATTATTATTTTCTTGGGATGATTTGCTTCTGTAATAATTTTAAGTAGGATTTTTATTATGACTTTTTTATTTGATTGGGATTTTTACTTAAATTTTATTACTTGTATCACGTGAGAGAGAAGAGGGGATTAATTCTAAAACTCAATTATAAAACAACACCTAACTAATATGCCTAATAAGAGAGATGTGTCGAACACCAGTCTCTGTTTGGGCATCAAAATAAGGTAGAGATTCAATTTCCAACGTTTTGTTGGGTGGCAACTCTATGACACCTGCCTCTTTAAGCCTACTAGAAGACACCTTTATAAGTTAACTGTCAGCAATAGTTAGGACTTAATCTTTTTATTATGAAGCAGCTAGTTTATGATTAAAAACGAACCTCCTTCAGTCTCGAGCCCTAAAAGCGGGCCTTCGAAAGCAAACCCGAAATGAAAGGCGGGCTCTGACACATGTCACAAAGGAAATATTAAATACATGAAATATAATTTTTAAACCAAATCTTTTGGGAAAACATCCAAAAAAATAAAAGGGATTTTACAAAAATAGCCTAATAATTTCTATAATACGACAACATACTCTTGAAAAGGGTTTTACAACCTAAATCTAAACATAAATGAATATATGGTGAATGTACAATAAATAAAATTGATGAATAAAACTTATAACATTTAAAATGACAAATGTATAAATTTTATACAATCAAGAAATTGAGTCGAGAAGAGGAAAGCTTTTTATATTACCTTCAGTGTATTTACTCAATTAGATCATCGAATGTTGAATTTGTGGACTCTTTTTGTGTTGAAACGGAAAAAACAATTTAAAAAATAAAGAACTAGGTGCCAAAATCCACCTTTTTAACTTAGAAAACTTTTAAAACTTTTATGGCAACAATAATGCTTCAACATCAAAATTTTCCAACCTTTTTCAAAGTGATTAGCCAATTCCTTATATAAAGAGGTTTGTATGCCCACAGGTGTGCAGCCTCAAAATTCACCCCAGTTGCCGACTTGCATCTGAAAGGTTGACCAACTTTTAGTTTGCACTGGTGTGCAACTCAAGTACTTCGGGCCACTTGCCTAAAAAGGCAAGATTCTTATTCTGCACGGCCATACAATAAGTTGTGCATGGGTTTACAAACCCAAAAATGGAAAAGCTAGCAATTTGGGCAAACAATGATGATATTCGCCTTATGCACAGGTGTGTAAGGCTTAAAACCTGCTTAAATTATCTATCAAGCCCTCAATCTAGGATATTTCTCATTGTGTGACCCTTTGCTTCCCTCGAGTGCCCAAATTAAGCACAAAAATACTTTAAAATATTTTTGAAAAGGGTTTTAACACAAAAAAGACCTCGCTGTCCTTGATCCACTTTCTTTTAAGGAGCAATTTTTCTCATTAGGTAACTTTAATAAAGCCTCCTTAGAACCCAATGTCTATAATTGCCCCTAACTTTGGGAAGGCTAGTACACATGAGAGCTTAGGTGAGCCGTAATTCAGAGTAAGAGAGAGAGAGATGCTTACTTGAGGAGGCGACCTCTATATTGCTTCTTAAGAGGGCTTGATTTGTGTCCGACACCAGCCCATAGCTCGTTCCATGGTTTTAATGTGATTCCACTTATGCGGCTATACCCTAACCTAAAGGCAATTCCACTCTATGGCTATACCTTGATTTGAAGGCGATTGCACTCTATGGCTATACTTTAAAGGCGATCTTACTCTGTGGCTATACCTTTATTTGAAGGCGATCCCACTCTATGGCTATAACTTTATTTGAAGGCGATCCCACTTTGTGGCTATACTATAATTTGAAGGCGATCCCATTTTGTGGCTATACCTTAATTTGAAAGTGATCCCACTCTGTGTCTATACCTTAATTTGAAAGTGATCCCACTCTATGGCTATACCTTAATTTGAAGGCAAGCCTACTTTGTTATATCCTAATTTGAAGGCGATCCTACTTTATGGCTATACCTTGAAGGTGATTCCACTCTGTGGCTAGACCTTGATTTGAAAGTGATCCCACTCTGTGGCTATACCTTGATTTTATAAAAATTTTGTGTGTATTGGGGTTGTTTGGATCTGGAGTTAACTCGTATGACCACTATTTGCCCTCTGCAGCGGAAGGAGTGTCATCGTAGGCAATGCTTATGAGACTGCACCGGTCAATACCGTATAGCTAGTTATATCTTGTTTGTCCTGCATTTGTAGTGTTGAAAAGGTTAGGTTGGAGTTTGTTGCCCCCTGCATGGCTTGATAAGATAATCATTTATGATTCACTATTACAACATGATATGTGAATTATGTTAAGTCCATTGCATGTTTATTATCGTGATATATGGGTTATTATTAGTGAATTATTTTTTTCCTACATTTGAAGCATTTTAAAATTGTAATTAACCTGGTAGAGACAAGCAATATCACTATAAAGCACAATACAATAAATAAGAAAGTAACCTATATCAAACATGATAAGTAAATAAAAAACCAAAGACAAATTCAAAAGAAATCCCTAACAAATCCAAAGCAAATCCAAAAGAAAATAAATGACATCATCCCAAATCAAGTATCCAAATGTATGAATATATGAACTATTTGTGAGATAAAAGTAGGTGTAAGTGACATCATCTTCTTGAAATCATGAGGCCTCAATATAGGCTGTAATCAATCGGGTTCTCTAGTGGAGAGCAAGAGTGGTGTCTATAAAATGATAGCCTCTGTGCTTGAGATATGGATGGACTTGGCTGTATGGGTCCCGGGGGGTGAATAGCTACGAGATGGAGAAACTCGTTAAGGTGACCTATAAGAAGTCCCATGTCCTCTTGGATCCTAGTCATCTCGGTCATTTGTGTCGTGAAGCGACCTGTGACTGTCCCATATATACCTATCACATAGGCTCTGAAATTAGTATCAAGCTTTTTGATCCTCTTCTCAATCTCATCCCTGGCCTCTTGACTGTTTCACTAGCTATAAGTAATGCAGTCTCCAGTGTCATGATCCTCTCTGTAAACTTTTGCACACTCTTATCAACATTCTTAACCCCTGTCTCCATTTTAGCCATGTCGGCTGTCAACTGTCTCTGGTGAGCATCAATATCATCGAATCTCTTTAGGTATGCCTTATACTACCTAACCTGCTCTTGGCAAATCATCTATATATCTGTAGCCATGATAGTCTAACATACTGTCATATTCTGAATACCCTATAATATGTCATCCCATGGAGCAACAGGTGCCTCTGGTTATGGCAGAGGTAGTGTTGAAGATGATGTCGCACCGGAGTGGCCATAGTGTCTGGGTGGAACCTCATGTTGGAAGGTTGGAAGGGTTTGCATGGTTCGCGCCTCGGCGGGCTCTCTGGTGGGCCTCACCTGCAAAATAATCAGTAAAAGGAACTCTTTTCTCCTTAAATCCTAGCCCCAAGACATCCTCTATCTACTGATTAATGCCAGGCTCCTACTCAGGATGTGGTAGCTGTGGCTCATAATCTCGTATCCCCGACCTGGGTGTAAAGCCGTATCCATCTCTTCTAATGTCATCAACCCGATCCCATCGGGTGTAGCATCATCCTCTTTAGTTAGGCACATATCAAATGTAGCTTCTCTGTCCAAGTAGATACTCTCTCTAGCTGATGGGCCCATCATAGCCTCTGGCATTCCCTCTGCCAAAAGCAATCTAGTGATCAGCCTATCTATCACTGTTGCCTCACCCGGGTTGGTTTGTACCTTCCTTAGGTGTTCCAAGATGGTATGTCTTAAAACTACATGTCTCCCACTCATCATGCCCTGGAGGCTGTAGATCTTTGCCACATTAACAGCACTAGGACTATCTATCCTCCCCATATATGAGCAAGAAAGAACTCGATGTAGGTAACAAAGTAGTTGTGATCTCAACATGGTGGACTTTGCTGTTCACCACACATATAGAACACTTGGGTGTGCAATGGTCTCCCATATATAGGTTGGAGCGGATCTCTTTGGCTTAACCATGTCCTTACCTAAAGGTAGTCCTAAAATCTCAGCAAAGCACCTGGGTGTCATGGACATTAGGTGGCTATGGATACGATAGGTGATGACGCCCTCCTCGTCATCTAGTCGCTGCTGCCCTATAGTGGAATGTAGCAAAAACCTGCTTAGTCATCTTGAGATAGGTCTTATACGCCCCTGTATAGAATTTTGTCCATCCCACCTGTGCTATCAGGGCATCAACCTCCTCGAGTAATCCCAGTTGACCCAGAAGTCCCCTAGATAAGAATCGACTGGGTAGTACGCGGACTTCTACCATAGTTCGGTATCGAGTGGCTTGCTCAGGTGTCATCCATATAGGAAAGTAGGGATCCGTGTCTTTCAAAAGACAAAATTATGCAATTAGTTATAGTGCTTTGCCTAATAGTGACACTTAGATGTTGGTGCTTTTTGTGCATAAATTTAAGCAGCATTACGGCTTGAAAATCTAAGCCCAAACCTGCACAAAATTTATCCACAATAATCTATAACAACTAAGCACCATTTGGTTCATCCTAACCCGATATTTGGTATCACACCAAGGCTCATAAAAGGTAACGTATACAAATGCTATGTTAGGATATTAAGAATTGCCATGCTATCATATACATACATACATACATACATACACACACACACACACACACACACACACACATATATATATATATACTATCATCGTCATTTTTATTGCCATTATTTTTATATACATGTGAACAAGCATGCATGAAGAAATTAATCACTTGTATACATTTGTATAATTCTACCATCAATACAACAACAATGTTTACGCAAGACTACTATACATGCATTCGTTTCAATAAATAAAACTCAATTCATCCTATAGCTAATTTTTTATTATTCGTTATTAATCTTGCTCTTAGTCTTTTTTTTTTGCCATCAATATTCTACTTTATTCACAAAAATATTACTATTATGATTTATTTTACATTTTTATTATTCACTAATTAAAAAAGAAACCCTTTTCTTTTGTCTTTCCTTTTGTTTCCAAGCATATTTTACACCATTATTTTACATACACAACTAACAACCTAATTCACATATACACATAATCATTATTTACCAAGCCTATTTGTTATCTTTTTATTCTATACAAGGTACTTATGTTGCCCATGTACAAATTTTTAATACATAATTCAATCAAATAACTAATTTTTATAATATGCATAAAAAGCGAACAAAACTTAGTAAACTAGAGTGCAGTAACCATCCTACATAACATATTCACCAATTTTTTTTCAAAGCCAAAAAAAACAAATTTCACTCACATTGCATCACGCATATCCCCAAGCATTTCTACCATTATTCTCATAGCATTATAATCTCATTTGAATCACAAAAAGAGTTAACAGACATTAAGCATACCTCCTTAAGCAAAAACTTAGCAAAAATACGCAAATAAGGTGTCAAAACGTGCCAATATAAAAACCCAGTGCTGTACTAGATTGGAATTGCAAAACATTGCCAATTGGACAAGAAGAAAGCGAAAAGCCGAAGTGCACCATGTTGAACCCTCTGATCTATTTTTCCTTATTCAACACTGGCATCTCCCGAATGGCTTTCACTTTGTCTAGATCCACCTCTATCCCTTTATGGCTGATGACACGCCCCAATAACCTACTTGAGGTTACCCCAAATGCACACTTCTTCGGATTGAGACAGAGATTGTACTAGTCAATCCATTGAAAAAACTTCTCTAAGGCCTTAAAATATCCTTCCCTTGTAGTTGACTTGAACATCATGTCATCAACATACACTTTGACTTCTCTATGGACCAAATCATTGAGAATCTTAGTAGCCATTCACCGATAGGTAGCTCCCACATTTTTCAATTCGAACGGCATAACTTTATACGTATAAGTTTCCCATTTAGTAATGAAGACAATCTTTACCCAATATATTATCTTATTTAAGATCTGATTGTATCCCGTGTACCCATTAACAAAATTGTACATCATGCACTTTGCTGCACTATTGACCAACAGATCTATGTGGGTGAGTGAAAAGTCATCTTTTGGGCATGCTTTTTTGAAATCTCAATAGTCTACGCATAGTCGTACATTCCCATCTTTTTTGGAGACAAAAACAACATTAGCTAACCAAGTAGGATATTAGACCTTGACCAGGAACTTTGCTTCAATTTGTTTTTTTACTTATTCCTTTACCTTTCACCAATTCTGGCCTTAGCCTTCGAAGCTTCTATTTTACTGGCTTACTATCTGGATATGTTGGAATAACATGTTTTACAACATCTCTGTCAATTCTAGGTATGTCTTCATACGTTCAAGCAAAGACTTTTTCATAGTTTCTTAATATTCTCTAAAATTTTATCCTCTCTTCAGGAGTTATGTCAGATGCAATCAAGATCTCTTTAGGGTTATCTTGGGTTCCAAGATTAAATGGAGTAGTATTTTTTTTGTTAATGTCAAATATAAATGAGTCGTGATTATAATCATATATGATGCAATCAGATGAGACATTGCACAAATAAGCAAAGTTAATCATCTTATTATCTTAAGCAGGGAAACGTACATCATCACAAAACAATTTAGGAATGTAAATTACATTAGCAAAAGAATCATCTTCTAGATTTGGGATGGCCGATGTAACGGTAAATGCCTCTCCTTCTTTTGATGGCGTCTTCTTCTCAAGAACCATAACCTCACACTCAACCTTTTCTTTTCTTTTAGTTTTGGTGGCTAGTGACTCCGGCGTTTGTATCTCCTCAGGGTAACCCAAATCCAAATCGGCGAGCTTAACCATAACTTCTTCATCCCAGTACCCCAGTATAGGCTTAATGATTCCAATTGACCAATGAAATACATCATCAAAGATCTCAAATTCAGGGACAATCTTTCATTAAATTACTACGAGCTCAGCCTCCCCACAATATTTGTACTCTTTGGATGCTGGACAAAGCTTTCCAAGATATGAAAAACTTTATTGGCTGCATGCTAGGTTGCTTCTCAAGATCATTTTTGCAGTAGCCTAAACCTTTCCTGTCCCTCTGACCAATTGGAGCAATAGGTAATTCATTTCCCTGAGAGTTCTTTCCCAATCTAGCAGCTGGCAGATAATTCATTTTTTTCATCATATTAACAGTCTGAGTGCTTGTGAAATCTATTTTTTTTTCTTCAGCATCAATCCTGGCCATGTAGAACCCATTAAATCAGCATTAACTATGCTCAAAGTAGAGATTGAACTCTCTCTTGCTGTCTTAATGGTAATCACATCGCCTTCGTGTGGAATTTGGACCATTTGGTGCAAGGTGGAAGGGACCCCTCCCAGTTTGTGGAACCAAGGTCGTCTCAGTAATAGAGAGAAATTAACTGGTATTTGTAACACTGCAAACTTTACCTTTGTCTCAATAGGCCTTGTTTTCACTACTGCCCTAAAAATGCCAGCAGCTTGCCTCTAGAGTTTTCATAAGTCGTTATAGTAAATCGAGACTTAGTGAACATGGTCTTATCAATTTCATAGGTTGTCATTGCTATAAAGGGATATGCATTGATGGAAGAGCCATCATCCACCGTCACGCATAAGATATGCTTACCATTTACTTCATCCCTAATGTATAAAGGGTGATTATGCTCGTGTCCTTCCAAGGGAAGGTCTGTATTAGCTAACACAATCTTTTCCTTAGAATCTCCTATCACCATTTTTATCAATTCGGAGGGAGATATGGTGGTAGCAACTGTTGATTCACACAAAGCCTCTACCATTTTCTGCCTGTCGAAAGGCGATTACCTTAGCAAGTCCCAAATTGAAATTTGAGCAGGCATCTTATTAAGTTGCTTCAAGATCAGGTTATCCTCCGTGGCTTTTTCCACTGCGAGCTCAGTGGGTTCCTGCTGCCTCTCAACCTCAGGCATGACTTTACCACTCCTAGTGGTGCCTTGAACCACTTTTTCATCCATCATTTCCTTTTCATCTTTATCAGTTTCCACAAGTCCTTTAGCTCTTCTTCAGGCTTAACCGAGCCCACCTCACTATTTGTATCCTATATATCTACTAATCAAATGAATTCACCCACTTTTATTAACTCTTCTACACTTGTATCTAAACTGTCACCACTTCTCCGAGCATTGCGAGTGATAACCAAATACTCATTACCATATAAATCTTTAAGAACATACCATTATGGCAACCCAAACCCAACCATAAACACTGGTGGCAGCACAATATTGTAAGCTTCCTTCTTATTGGCTCTTTTCTTTAGATCAAGTATTTTTTGAGAATCAATCAAATCTTAGATATAGTCCCTCAAGGTATAACAGTAATCAGTCTTATGTCCTGTATGCTGGTAGAAGGCATAATACCAATCAGATCTATATCCTGGCTGACCCTAACTCCTCGCATGTTTAGATGGCATTGGCTGTAACTTTTCCTCTTTCATCAAACGAATAAGGCATCAGGACAGTTACTTCCCCAAATTTGAATAACGTCGTTGGTTGACCCTAGTTGCCGACACTTTAACAGTATTTTCATTGTTTCCTCTACTACCACTATTGTTACCTGCACTCTTATCGAAGCCTAAGCTTCCGACTCCCATCTTGTTGTTACCATAACTTCTTTTATTCAAACTCATAGCACTAGCCTTCTTTGCCAGATATTCTCTATTGGCTTCAATTGCTATTTCTTTTAAAGACTCCTAATCTTTCAACCTTTTCATCTTGAGATCTTCTTTCAGGTAAGGACTGGCATTTTGAATGAATAATCAAATCTGGTCCTGTGTGTTAAGCTTCGTCTTTATCTCTATTACTTTGTTCCTTCATCAAGTGAGGTACTCATGGAAGGACTCTCTAGGTTTCTGTCCTAACAACTCTAAATCTTTCAAAGTGACTTCCATACGTGTGCTACAATCGTACTACCTAAATAAATCCTATGTTAATCTTTCTTAATCCTCCTTGGTTTTTGTATCCAAGCTGTAATATCAGTCAACAGCAGGGCCTACAAGGTTGAGACCAAAGAGATCCACTTGTTATTTCTTAATAAGGGCAGTTCGCTTTATGAGCAGAACATATTGTTTGATATGAGCTAATAGGCTATATATTCCATCAAATTTCATTAAATCAGGCATCTTAAATCGACTAGGCAAAGCATCTTCACCATCATAATCAATATCTTCTAGAGTGACTCCCTTCTCCACTAATAACATTCGGGTCAAAGCCTCTAGCTTCTCTTCCATCTTCTTTATAGTAGGATTTTCCTCTTTAGGGATAAGGTTCTTTGATACTTGAAGGGCCCGCAATCTTTCCTCATTAGTTATAAAATCACATTCAGGACCACCTCAAGTGACATCCCTTTCTATCCCTTATACAACCACATTCCTAACATCTGGTGCTAGTGGAGGTGTCACAATAGATGCTACTGGAATCTCCCGATAGGAGTCGATTTGACCCAAGCAACAACTGGCACAACGGGTTGAATAACTAAGATCGAGGCTAAACTAGCTGTGAGACTAGCAAACATTGACATCATCTTTATCTCAAGATCATCCATCCTCTTATCGGCATCTTGGGAATCGGAGCAACTAACTGGGGAGTGAACTCAGACGTGATTTCCCTTTCTAACTGTTCTGAATACCCTTCTAAAAACTCATTTAAAATAATGTCTATACCTGACTAAGATCCCAGTTCTGAACTCTATCCTTATACCAATTCTTCTGTTTGTTCAGCAAACCATTTCTTAACCAAACGACTATCCGAGCCCTGAAACCACCTGGGTAATGATGGCTCTATTATGGCTATCAAAATGGGGTTATCAGCATTAATGCATGAGCAAATGCAGACGTATGATCGTGAGATGTAACATCAACAACCACACGTAAGAGTCCTTTCTACCTTATTTCTCCCACACACGTGGTCAAAGTCCTCTTCCTAGGTGGGCTTACTCCATAGGTCAATTAAAGACCCCTAATGAATATGTATGGTGCACGATAAAAATTTGGCAACAGAATGCCTCTTAAAAAATGCACACAATGAAGGTTTTAATCAATGTGTATTTAAGTGACCCAAGCAAATCAAAATAGGCTTATCGGGGCATGGTAACCTTTGATAAGCGGATATCTAGACTTTTCTAGGCATTTCTAATACAAAATGATCCATATCAGAAGCAATGCAAGATTATTATAAACATCATAGTAGAGATTTTTATGTCATTACATAAGATTTTGGTCTATCTCATCACAAGCATAATGACCTATCAGGTCATAATTTGATATACCAAGAGGTACTAGACATGGGCTGATGATTATCCCTAACACTACACTCGATTGAGTGAGCGATAAGGGAGTACTTTAAAAATACATCGAGGTTAAAAAACTAGAATGCCTACTTTATTCTAACTGAAAGCCTTTGTTATGTCACATAGATCAAAAATAGTTTCAAAGCAAAGTTTTGAATCATCCTTGGTGGAGTCGTGACTGTGACGCGCACTCATTTTACTTACCTAAATCACTCCTAGAACCAAGGGATCATTGAGCTTGAGAGAGGAAACCTCTGACCTATAGTAGTTTGATCCCACTTTTAGGGTTCGACCAGGTTAAGGCTCCCTTACCCGAACGAACCGATCACTTTACAATAGGAAAGAGACTCAACTCGACTTGCCAAGTCTTAAGCCTCGAAAGGCATGAGACAGCATGTCAAGGTATCTGTGTCTCATCACTAGTGATTGATAATCGGGAGGCATTTGTTAGGCACCATAAGGCTAATTGTAAGGAGTCGTCGCCCAATAGAATATTAGGAAAAAAGTGTATTCCGACCTCGTGAGTCTAAAAATCTAGAGATCGTTAGGAACTTCACTCTTATTTTTACCTTTGATAAATGTGACATAATGGCTTTCAAATTAATTATGTTATCCCTTTTCTTTCATGCAAGATCAGAGCAAATATAGAAATTAAAGGTGCATCCAATCACATAAGAAAGCGGTAAATCATGACATAGAATAAAGCAATAAAGATATCTATAAATTGAGCAGTTCATTGCAATATTTTTTATGAAGACTTTGGTCCTTATATGTGGGTTATAAAGAAGCATTTCATTTGTGAGAGTTTGAAGATAAGGACTTGCCATTCCAAGTTTTATTTAAGAAGTATCCCGTGACTTACCCATAATACTCACTTGGCTGCACTCACAAGAGGGTTACCCACAATAATAATAATAATAATAATAATAATAATAATAATAATAAGAATATAAAGAAAAGTATAATGAAATATATTAAAAAGAAAAATAAGAATCGAGCGTGTAGTTTGAAAATGTACTGGCACACATAAAATGACATACGGTCGACACTTTTTTTAAAAAAAAGAGAAAATATATT